>JAQFVV010012477.1:4121750-4751750 GCA_028023455.1 Epiperipatus broadwayi | reverse complement strand
ACTATTTTTCAATACCTATTATAAAATCTTTTTTTTTTCCAATTTCCCAATTTTAAAATCTTATTGTTACTTAAATTTAAGAATGGCTTAAATTCAAAGTAATATGATATATATAAATGTATGTATGTATATCAAGAAAATATAGGTTTCTTTCCTAATTTGTTTAAATTTTTTTATTATAAATTAATTAAATGCAGATTGATTACGTAAGTAATATTTACTGAGGTTATAACCTCGATAATATGCGTATAAAAAGCTTGTGGTTAAAACACCTGTAGAGGTCCCTACTATCGTATTTTATACGCATATTATCGAGGTTATAGCCTCAGTAAATATTACTTAAATTTTTTATGTAACATAGAGGTATACACTTTGTCTCAATCGTAATGCTTTGTATATTTATTGTTCTTAAATTTTTGATGTTTTGATGCAATAACATTTATCCTTCTCGGGTTAAAGTCTTAATAAAAATCTATTATGTCTAAAATAATAATGAGGTTGAGCATGAAATAATTAACAATTATTCTTACATATATTTGATGGCTAATTATACAAAATAAGTGGATAAACAAAATTTTTAGTTTCTTCCATTTTACAGTTAATTAATTCAAAGCTGATTTTAAAAGAAAGAGATAAAATGTGGTCTCCACAAAGCTGTAATAAGTTGTGGTTAATCAGATTTATTTAAACCACCCAGTCTTTTTAATATTTCAATAGACTCTCTTATAATTTCAAATCATACTTTTCCCAATTAGTAAATATTTTAGTACTAATAAAGTCAGGTGTGTGACCAATTTCTAAAAAATGTGAAGTAAAAGCTGTTGTATTTACCTTTTGATTGAAGGTATTAACCCCCATAGCTTCTTGAGCATTGTGAACATATAATTTCATAGACAACTTGATATTCCAAAAGTAGTCAGTCTTTAGGTTTATGGGGGGAAAAAACATATTTTTTTTACTAATGGAAAAGATAGTTTTAATATTGACATTAGATAGTCTTCTACTGATCTTATCAATGTCTCCTTTGTTATAACATAAAACAACTCTATAACTATTACCAAATTTACCACTTCCTTTATTTTGCTTTAATATCTTATATAAATACAATTTATTCACTACTTTGAACATTTTTTAGCAAAAATCTTTTACTGACTTTACGTTTCAATTGTCCTGCAGTCTTCTTCAGAACTACATGTAATCATTAGAATAGAATATTTTTAGTTATTATAATTTTTTGAGCAAGATGATCTTTATCAGCCAAACTATATGCTCTTATCAAAAGATTTTTTGCCATGGTAAATATATGAGCAGAATGATGATGGGAATTAAAATTAAGATATCTATCTGTTTATATAAATGGATTTTCTATAAACAGATATTTATAAAAAGTCATCAAATTATTTAGCAATTAAAACATCTACAAAAGAATTTGTTTATTTTCAACTTCCATGGTGAACTTAATATTAGAATGTCATAACATTAAAAATAAGCAAGAAAATATTTTCAAGGCATTATTAGCATGAGACCACACAAATGTCTTATCAACATATCTAACCAAATGGAAAGTCTCTTATTAGCTGCATTTAATAATTGATTTTTAAAGTTATTATTATTATTATTATTATTATTATTATTATTATTATTATTATTATTATTATTATTATTATTATTATTATTATTATTATTATTATTATTATTATTATTATTATTATTATTATTATTATTATTATTATTATTATTATTGTTGTTGTTGTTGTTGTTGTTGTTGTTGTTATTAAAACACTTTTTCATTAGCAAAAAAATTGGTAAATTGTTTTTTTGTAAACTTACCAAGGCATCTGTAGCATACCATGATCACAGTGCTTAAGAAGCTATGTGGATCAATCCACTAGATGAACTGGTGTCAGAATTAGGAAGCATAAAAATGTCTTCAAATAAAAGTAAAATATCTCATTTTTTATTTCACATTTTTTAGAAATTGATTACCTGTCTTTAATAATGCTAAAAAACTTGCTATTACTTGAGAACTATGAGACTATTGAAATATTTAAAAGACTGGGTGGTTTAAATAAATCTGATGAGGCACAATTTATTACAGTTTAATTGAGACCACATTTTATTTCTTTTGTCTATAATCAACTTGGAATCAATGAATTATAAAACTGAAAGAAATAAAAATTTTGTTAATCCATCTATCTGAATAATCAACCATCAAATATATAAGAATGTTTATTCTTTTCTTCATGCTCAATCTTGTTATTACTTAAGACATAACAGTTCTTCATTAAGACCTTAAATTTGATGAGGATGAATGTTATTTTATTGAAATGTCAAGAATTTAAACAAAATAATACATGGATTAATCCATAAAAACTTACTTTATTCATATAATCATGAAAATATTAAATATATAAAGATACTGTAACAGAGAATGTTTGTATTTTATTTATAATAATGGCAATGGTTGAAACTATTAATTTCCAATCTTGATTAATGAATCAAATACTACTAATAAACATTTCAGAATCTCACATAGGTTTAATGATGAGTAGGAAATGAACTCTCATAGAAAGTTAAAACTAGGTTATATATAAATAAAACTGTGTTTATATCTAATAAATTTTATCCTTGTTTGAAAAACTTAGATTTATTAATCCTCATATCCATCTAGGTCAGCTTCACATTTTGCATTGATTAACAATCTAGTAAGTTAAATACTAATAAAATGTTTAATTGGTTTATTAATCAAAAACCAAACATTAGATATAATATTGGAAAATAATACAGTATTTATTATATTCCAAGTATTTGATTTAAATTTTTTTATTTACATGATGCTTGAAAATAAATAAGAAATGGACTCTTTCCTAAAAGTTAAAACTAAGCTGTTTATAAATGAGGCTGCCTTTACTTCTAGACTGTGGTGGTTTAACTTTGTTTGAAAAACTTATTAGATTTGTTAGAGAGCTGACATGTCTATTAACAATCAAGACCAGGAATTGTATTTAATGTTCTAAAATAATTTGTATTTATTATATTATATATATTTAAAAGGTTTTTTTCTCAATTTATACATATAATTGTTAAAAATATAATAAAAATTTCCATGAATTTTTTTGATATATTTCGTCTATGATATAACCAGATTAAAAAAATCAATTAAAACTGGCTTTTTAAATTGAAATCTAAAAAAATTTTAATTGTTTGTTCGCCTGATTACAACATAGATGGAATTTATCTAGAAAAATAAATGGAAATTTCTGTTTTACTTTCAATATTTTCATATATAATATTAATTAAGGCATTGAAAATAAATGGAATAAATATGAATAAATGAAATATATATATATATTAGTATTTTCTATTGTAAATTTAAACTGTAATAGCATTAACCGTCTAACGTATTAAATACATATAATTAATTACTTTACCCACAAACTCATATTTGTTACGTTATTAGAAAATATTTCAGCAACCTTAGTCTAGACATTTTCTTTCTATTATACTATTATTGTGCCAATTGTTGTTGAAATTTTTCCTGGTACTCTTAAAGCACTTCTTGTCAAGATTTTTACTAAAGAAAATTATATTCAAATATCATTTAAATGAAATTTAAAGCAGCTTTTCCAATGCTATGAAGCAAATAAAAAAAATAAACAAAATTTATCATAATTTTTTTAATTTTAGACATGTCAAATCTAAAGTTAAATAAATAAATACAAATATACAACTGATAACTAAACATAAAATGAAATTGTAAAACTTTATATAATTAAAGTTTATAGTGGTTTCCAAAAGTCCAATTCTCGTCTGACAAATCGTCTCAATTCATTTTTTTTATTATTAGTGTCTATGGATGAATGATGTTCTCCACTTGATATGATTCAGCAACATCAACTTGCACCAATATTTCCATATTTTCTGTCATCGTTTTGGACTTTTTATTAGTGGGACTAATGTTCAAGAATTAAGTGGAAATGTTGTTCATTTATAAACTTGGGGTAAACTTTTACACTATAAAATAAACAAAATAAAAATAAGGACGGCCATCAAATTTATGTAAAAATAAAAAAATTAATATTCCACACATTGTCAATCCAACTCGGTCACATTCAATCACAAATATTAGACATGACTGGCTGCATAAGCATCACTGTAATCAGTCATTAACCCAAGTGACCAATGGAAATGTGGACAAGTCCACTTCTTACTACATGAGAGTGCCAATTTTGAATCCATACATATTTCACTGATTCACAAAGCACCATATTTTTTTATTTGTTTGCATTATATAAATATGGATTGTAATTATATTTTATTGAGCAGAAGTATATGTAAATACGTAAGCAAGTTTAACCTGTAATGAATGTGCCTTAAAATTTCTAATAGTCAAGCAATATTATTTTGCCAATAGAGAGATCTCACAAACCATTACACAAGGTAGGGACTTTTATAAAGATAAGAGCAGCCATCTTATCTTTAACCTGATTGTAATTATGTACATGTGATATTACATGACAAAAAAAGCCCTGTACATATATGTGATAGAAATTTAATGAGAATTATCTGTTTTTTAAAATAATTTCTGAGCTATGATGTAATTAAACAAAATATCAATAAAAAAACAAATGCTCTAAACTAAAATTACATCTGCTAGTGAATGTTGTTGTCTGAAATATTTTAGACTGAAAATAAATTTTTATTAAAAATTTATTATTCTATGCTCGATTATGACAGTAAATTAGATGTGTGAATATTGAAAGTGTACATCTTTCTAGTTATTATCATAATCAAAAAATGTTCTTCTGAAGGAAGCTATAGGTTTACATGGAATATTTTTATAGGTTTATGGATTTATATGATAAAAATTTGACTAGAATTCTCTGCATATTTTATAATTATTTTCCAGTTTCATTATATGATGATTGGAAAATTATTTTAAAAATACATAGAATAATTTCACTAAATTTTTATCATTTAAATATATAAACATGTGAACACTTTTAATGTTATATAAAGCATGTGTATAAGGACATATGTAAAAAGCAAATGACTACCAAGAATCATTTGTGATAAAAAAATTTATTATTTGGCCCCATTCTGAACCACATGTGTTAACATCATGTTTTAGTATTTATCAAAAAAAAAATTATAATTCAAAATCACTTATTTATATGCTGTTCTCCATGTTAAATGTTAAAGATTATTTTAAATCACTTTTAAAGTATAAAATATTATTCAAAATTTATCCTAAATATAAACTTTGATGTGAGTTAAACATTAATAAATACTCATTAACTATCAGCATTTCTTCATCATGTGTGGTATACTCAAATTATAATTAAAAATAAAAAGCCACCACATTCTTAAAACATGTATGTATATACACAGGGAACCCAAAAATAACAGGAATTTTGTAATAAAAACTTACATATTTATTTTTAAATCTTGCAAATTTAATTGCTTTAAAAAGCACAAACTATTTAATGCAATGCATTGGTCTAAACCAGTTTGTCACTTTTCAAAGTAGTCTGGAAACATTTACAAAGTAATCTGTTTTAATGTCTCTGACACCACTCCCCACCCCCAGCTCTAAGTTCACAAATTAAAAATATTGAGAATCACACAAAGTGTGATTGATTGAATTTCACTGATAGATAAGCTGGGCCATGCTGAATTTAATTTAAAAAGTGTTTCACACTCAAGGCTTTGAGAGATGACACTTAGAAGAGTAAGAGCTTGCACTCTTTTCTTTGTCTCAGACAGGATGTTTACATTTTATCACATCATGTAAATGTTTCAGAACTTGCAGATAAAATGCCTGACTGTTATGAAGTAAATTTGAAAGAAAAATGTTGTTTGCTTCAAAAAAAATTCAATGTAGTTATGACTTTGGACTTTAATTGCAATGCTTTTTAGGAGCATGGTAAAATTAACATTTTAATTAAATCACTCATAAACTTGAATTTTTATGAGATCGGCTTACTTATAATCTGTTTCAAGCAGTACAACTGTTTTCCTTGTCATTTTCTGTAAACAAAAACAGAATATCACATTGTTGAACTTTTCAGCCATTATAAAAAAAATTGGCAAATATGCAAAATGCTCTTAACAAAAAAATGTGCTACATGGCCCCACAATTTTACATGGTGATATCATTTGGCATATTGGTGCAAAATAGTTTCTGCAAGAAGTATATGGAATAGCAGAAGTATATACTAAAACAGGGATGCAAACTAGAGAATGTTTCTGGTTATTTCTACATCCTCTTTTATATATATATATATATGTGTGTGTAAACAAAAATATGCCTGTTTTGGAGGTCTTGGTAAAGCTCCATCTATTGATCATAAATACAAGCGATAGCAAGTTTATGTATATAAAACTTGTTTTTGTTTTTCATAAATGTACCTTTAAGTTTTCTTACAATGATATATATTGCAGAAGCTTTGACTATGTGGAGAAACTGAACTGATATCAAACCCATATAGTTATCTGGCTTGATAAGCTGAGTTTGAAGACATTTATGTGTTTAAAAAATTCATGCTTGCAAACTGATAGAAACTTTTTGCATAAACGCTTGGAGTTATTATTTAGGTCTAGTTTTTAACTCCTATCCTTCACTGATGATAGCAAATCAGCTTGAAATCAGCTTATCTGAGGGTGGAGACAATGAAAGAGACAGTGATTTCTGACTCTGACATTTATGTAAACAAAAATACGCTTGTTTTGGAGGTCTTGGTAAAGCTCCATCTATTGATCATATATATATATATATTATAATAATATTTCAAATCGATGTCTGTATTTTTTTAAAATAATATAATATAAAATAATATAATATAAAGTTACATATATATATATAAATTTTAAAATTATCAAGGTACTATAGATGTAAACAAATAATGGGATTTTTCCATAGGATTAATGAGATAGAATTTTAGCTATAATGCCACCAGCTGACAATTAATTAAACTGGTATAGCAAGCTGAAAGTGTGTCATCTAGCAATGTATATTTTCTGTATTATGTAGATAAGTATGTAACACTTGAGATTATTCTCTTAAGGTGACTGTAGCTATAAATATTTAATTGGTCAACTAATAACTACAATATGGCTAAAAGTCAGATTAATTATTGATAGCAATTATTGAATCTTAGATAATAATTATGAAGTTTATATATATTTAGCTCTGTAATTATTTTGCTTTGTATACAAATATATACATAATAAAGTCACCTTCAAATAGTTCACTTTTGGTCAAAAACCTCTCCAATAATCCTATAGCAGAACTCTGAAAAAGAAACAATTCCTTAATGATGAAGTTTTGAAATTTACATTTTATTTTTATCTTTTAGATTAAAATATTTTCTTATGATCCAATATTGGGTGCCTATGAATTTATCTACAATATATTTATCTCAATAAAAAATGTTACACCCTATTGTATTTTTTAAATTTTACTTGGCCTGGATTCAAACTCCATATCATGATTACAGCAGCATATGTATCATTTTTATGTCATGATACACATATAAAAAATGATAAGAGTGTTTATATATACTTCTTCACTGTTGTTTTGTTTAATTATTTTCTATAACAATCAAAATTACATTATTTTCAGATGATTATGTAAATAACATTTTAATTAATCATAAAATTGACAAGGTGGTATAAATGAGGAGTTAATGATTGCTTTGATCTACACAGTTTAAAATGATATTTGATTATCAATGTGGCTATAATCAAGATTGCTAATATCTTATATTATTCCTACATAGAATAAATAATACTAATAATTAGAAGAAAGATGTAAAAATGAAATTAAATAATATAGATTCCTTCTAAAGAAAGATTATTAAGTAAGAGAAAGTAAACATCAGCATACATTTAGAAAATATAATTAATAAATTATAAAGATTTTCTGTAACTATAACATATCAAGTTTGTTGTAGCAATATTTCCCATGATGATTTTTTTTATGCAATAACTATGCCTAAATATTTATATTTTTTACATTTATATATATATTTGTTGACTATTTTTTAGTTAAAAAGCAGTCAAAATTTTATGTCTTGCATTGGTGGTCGAGAGGTCAGCGCGACTGCCTTGCACTTGCAGGCAGTCGCCCGGGTTGCTGGGTTCGATACTATGACACTTAAAAAAAAAATTCAAATAATGAAATATTAAATATGTGTGAGTGAAATAAATAGTGATTATAGATCTAAAAATTACATTTGACTTATTGAATAAAAATTCTTGATAATTTAATATAATACATATAATAATTCATTTAATTTAATAAGTAAAAGTGTTAATCAATCACACAAATTTTTTTTATCTTTTAAGTAATGAAGCTATATCTATCAAAACACAATTTTATAAAATATTTGATATTCTCGTTACTTTATATTATTATATAAAACTTTAAAACTATTTTTATAACAACAATTAAAACTTAAAATTGATAGAGAATATCATATTACCTATAGACAGAGTAGTGATAATATCTTCAAAAATTACATTATAAAAGAACTCTGAAGCATACAAAAATAGTCTATAAAAGAAAGTGCTTATAAGCAGAAACTGTTTTCTGGTCAAAATTTTTAATAAAATTTACAATAACCAAAGACATAGCCAAAGTGAAATCTGATTTTGATTATTCGATCACGAAAGCAAAGATAACACTTGTGCATAAACTTTTAAAAATCCATTTAAACTTCACTTACAATATAAAAAAAGTTAGAATAATTGTCTTGTAAGTAATTCATACTGTAAAAATAATAAACACATTTAGGTTTCAATTGATTGAAAAATAGTTAATATATGGGAAAATATTGATGAGTTTTAAAAAGAAAATTATAACCAATGAAGGAAAAAAAATCCTTAAAAATGAAATTCGAATAGATTAATATTTTATTTGCACTTCATTATAAATCTTTTAGAAATTTTTTTTTTTTTAAACAAAATATATATAAAAATTGTAAACTAGCAAAATGACTAAATTAATATCATAAATATAATTAACTACAAGTTTAAATATATAAATAATTAATTATTAATATAATTTTATTGCAATATACAAACCATTTCAAACACAATATGAATCTAAGGCATAAAAGATTTTATAATTTATACATGTAGTAGAAAAGTATTGATAGCCTATTACTTAAAATTTAAATATTTGTATATAGCAACTGTTTTAATAATTTCACATTAGTTGTTAGTCTAGTGCAGGTAATGTTATTGAAAAAAAAAAATAAAAAAAAAAAAAAAAAAAAAAAAAAAAAAACTAATAATGATAAAATTGAAAATATGATTAAGAAATTAGTTTGGAAGAGTGTATTAAAAAATAAGAAAGTATTAAATTAATATTTTTTGTTGAAAATAAGTTATTTTAAGATATAAGAAAATATAATAAATTTAAAGGATTAAAATTGTTTTAATGGAATATTGAAAAAAAAAAATATAAGTTAAATTTATGAAGAAATTTAAAAATATATTATAAAAAAGAAAAAAATTAATAAATTATAAAATCTAATTAATTTTGTAAAATAAAGATTATGAAAATTTTGAGAAATCTTAAATTATTATTAATTTACTATATGAAATTATAGAGAAATTTTCATATATTTAAAAAAAATATTAAAAAATTAAATAACTTAAGGTATATTTTTGAAAAATTAAAAAATTATTTTTAAAAAAAAATCTATTAAATTTATTTTATAAAAATATTTGATTATGTAAAATATATTAATTTTTTTTATAATTTTGTGTTTTATTAAAAATATTAAAAAAATAAAAAATATAGATAAATATAAATTAAAAAATATTATATATGTTAATGAATTATATTTTAGGAGTTATATAGTAATTAATTTTGGATGGAATATATATATATATATAAAAAAAAATAAATAAATAAAAAAAGAAAAAAAGGTGGATAGTCTAGTACTCTAGTGATATGAATGAGCTTAGATTTGTATATAACAAATGAGACAACTCAATAAATGGGATAGTTAAGATTTTATGTGAGGAATGCAAAAAAAAAGAAAAAATATTGTAGATTGCATTCTGTAGACAATAATATAATAGCTACAACTTATTTTAATTAATCTTTAAGTAAAAGGTAAACAACAAAATAGATGAGAAAGATAATAGGATATGCTAAAAAATTAGACAAAGATTTTATGTCAATTTATCTTTATTTTTATGAAAATTGATGATTGTTATAGCAGTAGTCAGAAGTTTTTTGATTTTTATTATAAAAAAGATAGGGTTAATCGTTTTTTTTTATTATTAAAAAGCAAAGAGTTAGAGAGGTGAAGAAAATGTATGTATGAGAAATGAAAAGAATTTGAATATATAAGGAAGGAAGTAGATTATATGGCGTGTCATTTAACACCAATAATACAAAAAATAATTTATTTTTTAAAGCTTTAACATAATGTTTACCAACAAGAAATATATGTAAAGATAGATTTGTTTTGTAAATTATATGATAACATTAGAAAAATTTTAAACATGTGTTTATAGAATGTAAACCTATAAGTAGAAAGTGTGCAAATACTGATTTTTAAAAAAATTAAGTATCAACTAAGCACTTATACAAAAAGTAGGTCTTAGATTATGATTGGAGAATAATAAAGAAGATATTGGAATGAAAGCTATTGAATGGGCAATATTATAAATAAATTTAGAATTTTTAATGTTGTGCAAGATATGAAGTTTTAAAAAAATATGATGCCAATATAATTTGACTTATTATCTGCAAGATGACAGACTTTGATAAAAACAGAAGCATTACATTTCACACTGAGACTGTATTAATCTTTAATCTAAAATATCACAGTGCACTAAAGAAGAGCATTCTTTTTGTAAACTGAAATTTTCAGAGACCTGCTGTCTACACTGTTGTCAGAGACTTGATCTTTGTATGATAAACAGCTATAGTGGCTTTATTATTCAAAAGTTTCAGCCTCTACAATTGCATCACCTAATGTACCAATGCTTAAACTTCAAGTTGCCATAAACATACATAAAGTACAATGATCTTTCTTTTAATCAGATCTGATACCAGGGAAATTTTTTCACATTGTTAAATTATTGTCTTGTTGCTCCATGTTATTATATGTAGTATAATGCAAATACTATACACTCAGATTTTATCTATTTAAAGTAAATCTTAGTTTATAGCTTCTGGGATCAACTGGTTGCATGGTTGCTAAAATAACATAAGTTTCCTGAGTAACTGACAATATAGTTTATATTAATTTATCACATTTATTCCCATTTATTTGTATCCAATTATCACAATAATAACTATATACTTTCTAAATATATACAAAATAATCTTTAAAACAGTTGAAACATTTTATAATATTAAAAGTTAAAACATAAAATAAAGAAAATCTGACTTCATTTATTAATATGTTATATCAGAAAAATATATTTGAAGCAATGATTAAGCAGAAAGAGTTATCTATATTTGTTATATTCACTCACATAAATGCTGAGATAGCCCTATACTTCAAGATGGAAATTAATTCAGATGTCATTCAATGAATATAATATTTGTATTGTCCTTTATTTTGTCATCACATCAGGTTTCATGCATCAGTTACAGTTAATTTAATAAAAAATAATGATAAATCTGTTCAAATAATATGACAGAGAATAGTTAAAAATATGTAATGCAAATTCTCCATGTTACCATGTAAATCCTGACATTCATTAATCCAATATATCGAAAATTCATTAGGTCATCTACATATATATATAATTTTGATTTATAAATATAATACTTTTCACATTCACAACATTGACATTAACCATTTCTACTAAATATATTAACAGATATTACTAATTACTTATTAAACTAGAGGTTAAACAATTTGTTTAATAAATGATTAATAATAACCATTAATATATTTATATGAAATGGTTGCTGTCAAATGCAGAAACATTGAGACTGGTAAATCAAATGCAATAACATATTATTTATAAATACTGAACAAATGATAAAGTCATATGTAAATTATGGCGACTTGTGCCTACTGATGAGTAGTATTTCAGGGTAAAATACATATCTTGAGCTCATTTGACTTTTTCAGAAGTCTGTTTGGTGGACTGGAAGTTTTAAGTATATTATATATATAATGCAAAACTAAGCGATTTTCACCGATTTCTAAATGTAAATATTGATAAATATTTAACAATTTGTATCATAGCTGTATTTCCAAGCTTAAACCGTGGGGGGAAAATGGGGGGGGTAAAAATATTATTTTATAAAATTTTTTCTCAAAATTTTTTTATATTTAGGTAGAATTATATAAATAATAGAGAAAAAAAAAAAAAAAAAATTCAACTCCACCAATTTAACAGAAAATTTTCATGAATTTTTAAAGTTATTAAACAACCAATCAATTAAAAACTGACATTGCAAACTGCAGTTACCCCATTTAGTAATAGTACTTATTTGATCTATCTTTAAATAACAAGTAGAAGTTTTAAATTTATTACTTTAGAATAATAATTAAAATTTTATTTTTTGTTTAAGGATTGATATATCTTTAGTTTTCAATGCTAGTTTTTAATTAATTGTTTGCTTGATTATATCATAGATAAAATTTATTTTTAAAAACAATACATTTCTGCCAAATTATTAATATGTATATTTATATAATAACTAGTATACTGGTAATAACAATTATTTTTTTAATCTTTGAAACTGATAATGCTTACAAACTTATCTATCAATCAATAATTAAATAATATGTTAAAGGTGGAATATCTTTAAAAGCTCCAAACTTTGTGTAGAAATTGTACTATTTAAGCAAATTTTTAAAATTCCAACCATAAACTGTTAGACTGATCCAGTAATTATATTTTTTTCTTTCATTTATAAATACAGCTTATTGTAGAAGAGACATAATTACTAATAAAAATTTACAGAAATTTATTATATCAATTGTCTGATTATTAACTCTTATATCTGATAGAATATTAAGCAAAAGACTGTCCAACTTTTGGCTTAAGGTAGTTCAAACAGTTACTATTTCTAGTATATTATGGAATTGCCATTTCCACTATGAGTTTTACTTTGTTATTGCCTGTTCACATGATAACAAAATTTGATCTAGATTTTTATACAAAAAATATGTTGTGGGTCAATAATTATATATATATAAATTCATAGTATTATTTTTGGAAGCTTTCATGTAATAAAAATATAATAGCTAAATAACTGACATTTCAGTAGAATAACAAAAACTTTCCTCAGTGCTTCTCTTTTTCAAATCATAAGAACGTGTGTGGTGAAATTTAAAATTATTATTTTTTTGTTGTTCATGTTATTTTCTCCTCATTTTTAAATTCTATTGGTTGAGAAGTTTTAAAAAAATATTTTATTCTCCAAAAGTTTTTTTCAAATACTGTTAATTTTCTTTGATTTACACTTTTCATTTATGCTCTTAGGCCTTTGAAAAAATGCTATAACTTCCCTTAGCATTCTCTGGTCATATTGTTCAATTTTTTTCGGAATCTGTGTTTTATGAAAATTAATATCATGGTTAATTAATTTAATATGTGAATAAATTTGAGAATGAGGAGAAAATAACAAAGGAAAAAAAATGATTTTAAATCTCGTCACACACATTCTTATGATTTGAGAAAAAAGAAACTCTGAGGAAAGTCCTTGTCATTGTACTGAAATATAAGCTATTTAGCTATTATATTTTTTATTACAGGGAAGTTCCAGGAAATAATACTATAAATTTATCAGTTATCCATAAGAATATATATATAACAAATAAAATTAAATATATATATATAAGAAGAAATTGTTTTGATTTGGTTAAACTTAATAAAAAATAAAATAAAGATAATAAATTATAATAGGGACAATGATATCAAGAAACTATAATGCCAAGACCATGTGAGACAAACTCATCAGGTGCTTTTTACAACTTAAAAGAATAGTTCGTTATTAAAGATATGTTGTTTATAGCTATTAAATCTACTTATAGGCATTAGTGTTCTTTTAATAATAGTGCAGTTTGAACTTTTTAAGTTTAATAACTTGGGAGAAGGGAGATTAATTATTTCATTAATATCAGTTCAGATTATAATACTTGCTAATAAATATAATAAGTCTTATAATTTCAATGTCATTTGATGGTGCAGTGTTTTATAACAAATACAACACTGATTTTTTTCAATAAACAATTAAAATATATAAGTAATTACACAATCATATTAAAACAGAACTTTTAGTAAAAACATATATGCCCAAGTTGAAATTGTCTAATTTATTCAATTTCATCTGTTAGAAAAATGTATAATATGGTAATATTTACACAAAAAGAGAACAAAGTATAATGAAGTTTTTGGGTCTCTTCATCACAATATGCAATATACATTTAAGCAATATGAAAAGTCATACAAAGATCAATCATGTTGATTTGTCAGTATTAATAATAATAATAATTTGCTGAAGTATAAAATTTTGCAGATAACTAAGCTAATTTTTTATCATAAAGTTGATATACGTTGTTACTAAAAGTTTTGCCTGTTTTGAATAAATATTTTTGTTTTTTAATCTAATGAAAATGTCTAATTTAGAATAAAGTAAAACAGTTTTAGATAGCCCATTTCAGGAAAAAGATTTTTCTATAGCCGCCATAATAAATAGTTTATGTAGTTAAAAAAATAATACAAGAATATTTAAGAAATGAATGCATAAAATAATATATTTTGTATATTTTATACACTTTTATAATACATGCAATTTTTCTTTCAGATGTTACAAATTGTCCAAATGGTAGCTTTTTTTTCAAAGGTAGCTGTTATGATCCTAATCTTAAAAATTCTTTGAAAGGCTCTGAAGTTGCTGATAAATCTTGGTTTGAAGCGCAAACATATTGTAGAAACCGTGGTGGAGATTTGGCAAGCATTTCTTCAGAAAGTATAAATCAATTTCTTAACAAAACTTTAAATGAAAATTTTTATGTAACATCTCATTTTTGGGTTGGTTTTCAAAAGGCAGCTAATTCAAGTTCTCCAGCAAAGTGGCTTGACAATGAAGAATTCAAATATCCGTAAGTTTTAAATAAGATTTTATATATATATACAAGTATTACTTTTACTATTTGAATGTTATAGTACATAAAAACGGGGTTTAGCTTCTATTGAAATATTTATATTATTATGATTATATATATATATTTCTGAAGCTAATTATAAATAAAATCAAAATTTATACAATTTTATTTTTCAACCTCCATTTGACCTGTTAAAATAAATATATTTTCAACTGACAACCACAAACTAATATATATATATATATATAGCACATAATTATTATTGACTTTGAATTGAAATAGTTTTATGTGTGTATATATTTTTTCATAGTTTTCACTTGAGCTTTATTTATTTGGTGAGTAAAACCATTGTGATGGTGAAGAAAGTTTTGTAAATGTTTATTTTCCTAGTATTTTTATTGCTATTTTATTTTTATAAATTTATATATTTATTAATATAAATAATTAGGACCGGATGTCATATTAATTCTATATTATTGAAAGAATCAAGTATAGAAATTCAAATACATATCAATTTAACATTTTTTATAGATTAAACCTTAAGTAGGTATGATAAAGTGTTTTACAGAATGTAGGTAATAATTTTATAAATCTATAATAAGATATATTTAAATTTGGTCTTAAATAAAAAAATGTTGATCATTGCTATCTAAAATCCATTAATATTTATTGTTTTCAGATTTATAGTTCTGAAACTTATAAATAAATAAAGATATAAGATAATATCTAATAAAAACAACTGTGGATAAAAATTATTGTTTTCTGCAAAACTAGTTAGCTAATTAGAAAGCTATCTGGGCAAAACTAAATTATATTAAAAAGTGTTATTGCAGAATCTGATGTAATTCTACATTCTTGGACTCCCATAATGTAAATCTGTTATGTGTTTTACAATCTTAATGTTTGTGGCTTATTTGACCTTATAATGTCATTGACTTTTTATGTAAACACTATAA
This sequence comes from Epiperipatus broadwayi, assembly GCA_028023455.1. Classification (NCBI taxonomy): domain Eukaryota; kingdom Metazoa; phylum Onychophora; class Udeonychophora; order Euonychophora; family Peripatidae; genus Epiperipatus; species Epiperipatus broadwayi. Next base: position 4,735,693 of record JAQFVV010012477.1, on the reverse strand, counting down.
TGTAAAATGAAAAGAAGAGACATACTTGACTAGAGTTTATCAAAGAGGCCTAATAATGAGTCTGACTCAGTCTTCCATTTCTAGGTCTTGTATTATTATTTCTTCTAGAAGCAGATTATCATTATTTTTCAGCACTTGTTCAAAGATGTTACTGATATCTATTTGTTCTTTTGCTCATATACTTCACAATTTTTATTCCTTTTATCACAACTTTACTATATGAGTCATGGCCAAGTCTCATACCTAAAAGTAATATTTATCAAACATATTTTTTACAAAAAAATGTTTTCATGTACATAAAAATTATTATGTTTAACATTAAAATATTTTGATCGGAGGCACCCTACTTAAAATTGATTAAAATATTTATAATCTGTTAGCCATTAAATCAAAACTATCAAATTTTTATTGAATAAAAAACTATTGAATATTATTTTAATCTTTTTCAATATTAAATTTTTGATTTACTTTCTTGATTTCACCTTACAGTTTTTGTATAACATTTTGAGCAGCATTTTGGAAAATTATTTACAAAAACAATTCTATTATGTCAAAACTCAAATAATTTTAAAAGTTTTCATCAGTTTTGACTTTCCTTTTTTTTTTTTTTTAAATTTTAATTTACAAATATTTTTTTTTACCATTGCTTTAAAATGATTTTGAAAGGTAAAACTATTTCATTGTGTAATCAAAGTAAATCCCTCTGTTGTATTTTAATAAAATATTTTTTTTCAGAATCTGAAAGTATTCTGGACTTTGGTTTGATTTTTAATCACAATTAGATTGTCAAAATTCTTTGTAACATTCTACAAATATAATAAACAATATAGCATTTCTCTAAACATTGGTATTTTTAAATTACTTCTGTTAATATTTGGACACAATATGTCATCCTATAACTATTAATAAAATAAATTTTGGTGAAGTAGAATCCATAAACTTTCTGTAAATAATTCATTCTGATTTTAGTAGAAAATCTATATAGTACCTATAGAAGAAGGTAGCTTTAGAATCTCTAATATTTGTTTCAACATGCATTAAATACCAATATTTCAATTACTGGATGTATCCTAATCATTTACCAGTTGCCAACAATTTTTCTATTTTTTTTTACTTGTTTAAATATCAGAATAATATTAATTTGTAGAACTTTTCTTGCCCCTACAAAGTATTACCTTTCAAACGATATTGTTATTGTTCATATTTCTTTATTAGTACAAAGTTTTTGTAGAGGTTTCTTCATATTTAATGATATATTTTTTTTAGTAATTATACTATCTTATCTTCTTATTGTAAAAATAATTTTACTTTTCATAGAAAGATGATATTTTTTCTCTTTGACATGTTATATTCTTTTTAAATGTTTTCCCCTCTGTTTTGCTGTTTTGTTTCTTATATAATTATTAATATGTTCTGTTTACTTTGCAGAATTTTCAATATTTAATGTTTTTGAATGAACTTTTTACAATATTTCCATGTTTCTTTTTTATTGAATAAGTTTCCTGTACTGCTTTTAATAGAGTATCCATTATCGTTTTTATGATCTCATTATAGTATAAACTATTTTTGGAGTTTCTTCATATTTTGAAATAACTTATAACTTCTAGTTTAAATTTACTGAACTATTATATGTGATGGGTAAGAATATCAATTGTTAGTACTTTCTCTCTTAATAGCTGATAGTCAATATTTTATCCTAGCATACATTTTAGGACTCAGTAATTATTTATCATATTCTTGACTTGGATATATTAATTAGATTACTGTATTGAAATATTTTTTTTCTAATCAAAATAGAATCCAGTCTGTTCAGATTTCATTTGAGTACACTTATATTCATTTTTGTTTGACTTTTTTACATATTACTAAGATTGTATTTAATCAAAGAAGTATGGAGAGATGCATGTTAGTAGTAACAAAAAAGTATTGAAAATGCAATATAAGGGTAAAGGAACAAATATGTGTTACTGACATTGTTTAAAAAATTACAATAGGTGTTACTGACATTAAAAATTAAAAGACTGAAGTGGAGTTAGGCTGGACATATTTCTAGAAGAGATTATAATAGAAGGACAACTGAAATCTTAAACTGGATTTTATGAGATTGTAAAAGACTCAGAAATAGACCATATGTGAGATGGATGGATGAAATAAGAAAGTGAGCAGGGATGATGTGAAGGAGAGAGGCTAGAGATTGGAGAAAATGGATTGAACTTGGAAAAACCTTCAACCTGCAGTGGATTGATAATGGTTGATGATGATGATGATGACTCACTCTCAATTTGTGTCTTTATAAAAAAGATGTCTACAGTCCAAATACTTTCAGTATTCAATATTTTGTCCGCTCTGATATTAAAATTTTTATAATGGATTTAAAACTTTTAATCTATTTAAAAGCATTATGTACATCTGCATTAAAGTTTTTGATTTTTGAAGAGGTTGAGAAATTGTTTGAGTGTTCATGATTTTTCCCATTAGATTCTCATTATCATTATTTTCAACCATTACCAATCCACTATAGGATGAAAGGCTTTCCAATTTTAATTCAGATCTTCTACCTACTATTCCCACAAATCTTATCTTATTTATCCATCTCACATGTGATTTATCTTTGGATCTTCTATATTCTCTTAGAACATTTTAAGACTTCGACTGTTTTTTCTATTATCATCTATCAGTTACTTTTTCTAAAGTGAATAACTAATCTTTTTACTCTTTGTTATGCCTAATTGACTTTACACTACTGGTGGCTTTTAGTTTTCATAGTAATTGTCTCATCTTTCTTATTAACCTCACAAATTTTATCATGTGTTTTATAATATTAAATAGTTTTATACTACGTAATTTATCTTTACTTGAAAGATATTTACAATTGTAGATAGCCAAATAAAAAACCATTATTGAATAAATTCCTAGATGTTAACTGATTATTTTTAACATTTTCTTCCACATATTTCTAATTTTCTTTTAGTTGATAACTTTACAGCTTCAGAATTTAATATCATGAGTTATTTAAATTTAATTTGTAGGTGAATTAAAAAAAAAACACATTCACATTAGCATATACATATTTTGTTACTAATATAACCCAACCAATTTCTGGATTAAAAACTATTATTTATATAAAAAAGAAAATCCAAGCGGTTTATAATCGTATAATCAAAAGGAAAATCCAGTAAACATTTATACTTACTGATAAAATTTAGTGAATAATTTGAGTATTAATTTGATTAGTCAGATATTTGCTTCGAATGTAGTACTTTTTATTATTATTTATACATGTGTGTGTGTGTGTGTGTGTGTGTACATGATTGAAAATTATTTACTTAAATTCTTTTAGATTTTTTTTACTCAAAAATAATATACAAATGTATATAATCACCGTATATAATCACCCGCTGTTTTTCATCTATTTTAGTTTGTGGCATAGATTTACTACCAAGAAAAATAATAATAATAATACTGTAATGCAGACTTTAATCTTTATTAAAACAGAAATAACGTTGATGTGAACCAAACAATAAAAAAAGTGCAAATAAAAATTATTTATAAAAAGTAAAGATAAATTTAATATAAATCGAACCTTATATATTAATACCTAAAGTAACTATTTCCACAAAAACAGTGATTAAAAAAAGCATTGTTTAGCAGATGTTCCTATGCATAGACTTACCAAAGTATCGCCATGTTTCCGCAGATCTACCGTATGTCTTGCCAATCTTGAAGTGGAGGTCAGTATTATAATGTTGGTAAAGATCGTTGATAAATAAAAAGCGTGATTCCTACATATATGTATTTATAAAAGAGATAGAGAAATAATACATGAGTATTGAAAATACCCAGTGATCTATATGTCAATTAACTATTCGTAAACGTAAAAGTAGAGTAAGCCACCTATATCTTAGCTTTTTTTCCTTATGTGTCAAAGCATCGGCCGGGAAGCGAACCCGCAAACCCAGGACAACTACTTGTAAGGCGGCTGTGCTGACCACTCGACCACCAACGCTTGACACCTAAATCTTAGCTTTGATCGTGTATAAGCATACCATTTACTGACATACTTACACGCAGAGAGAAACGAAAGAAAATAAAGATCATATTCACAAATGCCTATGGCAAAAATAATTTTAAATATTAAAGGTACTTAAAGTTTGATTATAAATAATATTAATTTACTATTATCCCCTTGTAGTGTAATGCTTTACCTGTTGTAATTAATACTTTTTTTTTATCTTCATCTGCCTTTGGCAAAAAATTATCCAACAACCTTTTTCTGAAACTAATCGTTACACTGTTTTGCTTCATAACATCAATATTTAATAATGTTTGTTGAACCAGATTTTAAGACTTTATAAATAAAAATTTAAAAAAATCACTGTTTTGTTTATTTCAAATCTTTTTTTTCTATAAATATTGAATTTTGCACTTCTTAAAAACTATTTTTCCCCACACAAACTGGAATAGCTAAACGAGAAATATGTTTTTTGATAATTGAAAATGAAAAATAATGGATATATATAAATTATTTCCAAAACAATTATCGAGTCAATGAATTTTCTAGTTAAATTTTCAAATAACTGTATAATATAAAAATTTAGTCAATGACCCCCACCAGTACAATTATTTCTTATCCTATAACATTATTCATTCGCTATTTATAAATAATTGGCAAATATAAATAACAGCATTATCTCAACTCATAAATATCAAATCAAAGACTGATTACATTTTAAAACGTAAATAAATCATCCAATCTTATTACCTTACATATTAAAACTGGAATTTAAATAAATAAATTACTCCTCCAAATTATTTATGCTTTAAAATTTAATCAGTTTTTGATTTGGTAATGAAAAAGTGAAGAGGTTACTGTTAAGATGTGAATCTTTCGGAATTATCTATTGATTAAAGAAAAATGTTATAGGTTCTGAAATAACTGTACTATGTATTTATTGGCTAAGTTTTTTATTGTGCAGAAATTTCAAATTTTGATTAACTAGGAAAATTTACTGGTTGGATTATATAAATTTATTGAAGAAATTGTTTTCATATATATTGATTCTAGTTTAGAGGTGTGTGTATTTGGGTTTTAATTTAAATGAAATATTAATATTCAGTGATGTTTTTTATCAGGTATTACTAATTTTGGATTAGCTCAGTTCTACACTAAGCTTATTTGCTGTAATATAGTAAAAATTTTCACATGCGTATCAGTTAAATAGAATAAAATGGATAGTTGAAGAGTGCTTGAAAGTCTGTGTTCAAATCACCTCTACTTATATATGTATGTATAAATAAATTAGAGCTGATTAAACTCCATTTAACTCTGAAATTATTAAACAGTTGTATTTAGCAAACTAAAGAATAGTGCTCTCTTCTTTAAGCTAAATGTAAAGAGGTAAATTTGTTTAAGTATTTCATAGATAGATAGAGTTTGATTCATTCTGCTTTATTTTCATTTTCATTTAATATATATATGGAAATTACAAGAAAATCCAACTAGTCTCAACAATATATGACCCATTTCCATGATTCCATTGCTAATTAAGACAATTGAATCCTTAGTTAAGGACCAGATACAACCCCAACTCTACTCACATATTTCATCTTTTCAATTTGCCCAAAAAGGATCATCAACCATTGATGCAGTTCAGCGCTTTCTTTTACTAACTGAACACGCCAGACAAACCAATAAGTCAAGGCCACTGGTCGTACAACTGGACTTCTCTTCAGCATTTGACTCAGTAATACCATCTGTACTGTTCCAGATGATGCGGGAGTATCAGGTGCCGACATGTACATCAGAATAATAGCAAACCTTTTACTAAATCATTCCATATTTACTTCTTTAGATGGTAGGTTGTCTACAGGTTTTAGACCTCACATCTCAATTTCACAGGGTTCTCCCCTAGCATCACTATGTTTTATAACTTACATCAACCCCATGCTCAAGGACATAGAGAATATCTTGCCAGGAATTTATGTTCCTGCCATCAAAAAACAAATCAACCACATCTCCTATGTGGATGATATTACCATTTTTCTTCCCAGTGAAGCTCATCTTCCAACACTCTTCACAATTATTGACAAGCATGCCAAAATATTAAACTTCCAAATTAACAATAGCAAATCTTCCATCTGGAGAATTAAAACAGGAACAACAATTCTATCCAGATTCACAGACAAGCCACAGCTTTTTTTAGGATTTCCCATGGCAAAAACAAAAACTATCATGACTAGAGAAATTCAAAATTCAATCCTTCAAAAAACCAATAAAACAATCAACACTCTCTCTAGTATTTCACTTTCAATTCCTGGTAAAAATTGCACTCCTTAACATGCTAGTGTTTTCAAGACTCAATTACTATCTACCAATCATCAAGCCTACTAAAATCTTCGGTAAACAAATAGGCTCATTGTGTACTAAGTTAATGTGGAAAAGGAAGGTTGTGACCATAAGCTTGGCAAAGGCCCAAATGCCTAGAGAACTGAATGGTCTTGGTTTACACTCGGTTGCTACATTATACTTGCAAAAATCACTAAATCTGCTACACAACCATTCACTGGAAATGGACTATACAAATTTAATCCAAGAATTTCAACCTACTGATACGCCACCTCCCCATAGTAAAGGATGGTTGACTGACATGGACACATGTCAATGGCTGTATTAACTTAACTCCAAACATCTTCAATGAAAAAAAGTCCTACTGGGAAACTTATAGGCTAAAGAAAGATTGTCCCTCAGCTCTCCATAATGCTCTTGGATTAAACAACAAATTATTGATCAAAAAAGCCAAACATTGGTTTCTGGAACCCAAATTTATTGATTTTCTTCTGAAATTAAACCTCTCATCACTACCTACTAATCAGTTCCTCGTAATGAGGAGGGGTTTTAACAAAATTAGCTTTCAATGTCAACTCTGTCAGAGGGATGAGGAAACAATTCAACACATTTTCCTAGATTGTCCATCATTATCTTTCATTGATGAAAAGGTAAAATGCTATTCTACAGACACATTCTTAATCCAGCAAGCAATTAAAGCTGGCAATTTTGCTAACATTAGATTAGCAATTTTCCTATCCTTCGCCATCTGGCTAACGCGATGCAGTTTTGTTCCGGGCAATGCGAACACCAGTACCCTTCAAGTATTTAAAACACTCATCAAGGGTAACATCATCAGAGATAAAATGCTTGCTCCAGATTGGCTGTATCAACAAACCTGGGCTGGCACCTCCATGCTAGTGCACTGATTATTGCAAAGATATCAATGATCAAATATGAGTCTCACTTCATCAATGCAATACCAAAATGAGCTCAGTCATATATATGGGAACTCTACCATACTATCTAAAGACTACCAATTAGTGGATTGATCACACTATCCACCTCAACAATAAAAGTTAACAAACTTAATCATGAACTGAATGGCTTAACTTATAAAAAAGTGACGGACAGATCTCGGGATGCTTGGGCTCGGACTGATGGATTGGGAGTGAATCAATGACCTTGTCAGTGTTCTCCCAGCCCACTTAGCCTCTGCTTCGCATCTTGACTTTAAACCTACACTCATTATAAATCTGGATATGCCTGTCAATGCTCAATGAGGCATACATAATTGTTCAACTGGGACAAAATATGGACCAATCTAGAATACTACTGAAGCGTTGATCCAACATTCATGTATATATCCACTTCTCATTTCGCTATGGACATTGCTTGGTATTCGTGTAATCATCATTGTATAAAATTGTATAAATCATTTAAATAAATCGTTATTTTTTTAAAAAATAAATAAATAAATGTATGAACTAACTCAAGAAAATATTAAAAAATAATAATAAAAGAAAAAACACATAATTATTTTCTCTATAAAACTGCTTTAACTACTTCCAGAATTGTTTTTTTTTTCTTTTATTAGTATATATATACATTTGTTATAAAGATTCGTTCAGTTAAGAAATAAAAATTTTAATTAGAGAACAAATCAATATATATATATATGTGCTCTGCGCACAGTTAATGAAGCTATTAATAAATTGTCAAAATTTTTACTGCCAAGCGCTTTCAGGACAGTCTATAGTCCTGAAAGCGCTTGGCAGTAAAAATTTTGACAATTTATTAATAGCTTCATTAACTGTGCGCAGAGCACATATATATATTAATTTATTTAAGCGTTAATGAAGTAAAATCTTAACTATTAGAGAACAAAATAAATCATAAGAAAGTCAATTAATCATATAATAACTGAAATGCAGGCTTATTATATACCTGTATCACTATATATAATATATAGAGTAAATGAGCACAGACTTTGACCCTCCCCCCCACTCACCACTCTATCTCATATCACTGATACACTTGAACACATATATGGCGAAAAGATAAATAATCATATAGTTATCAATAAACAAGATCTAAAAAAATAAATGTAGTTATAATATAATGCAATTTTTACAACTAATGAGAAAACGGATACAGAAGATGGGTGCTTAGCTCATAGTATCTCTATGCAAAAATAAACATTATGGTCAAAAATAAACCACTTTCTAATGTTACTACTTTGTCATCAAAATTCTTTTTAAAATAAACATTATTCTGTCCTGAGATAAAATAATAATAAAAAATAGGTAATATACACATTATTGACATGAACTCATTTATGATGAGATTGTTCTAAGGAATTTAAGTACAAAATTTGGGACCTGAAGATATATGATTGACAGCTAAGTTTTGGCATTTCAAGTGCACAAAGTTTTTCAAACTCCTGAGTAGTAAACTTTCAGTTGTTCTTTTTAAAATAAACATTATTCTGTCCTAAGATAAAATAATAATAAAAAAATAGGTAATATATACATTATTGACATGAACTCATTTATGATGAGATTATTCTAAGGAATTTAAGTACAAAATTTGTGACCTGAAGATATATGATTGACAACTAAGCTTTGACATTTCAAGTGCACAAAGTTTTTCAAACTCCTGAGTAGTAAACTTTCAGTTGTTATGATGAGATTGAAGTATTATCCTGAAGTTTTACTATTCAGTTATTTATTACTTTCACTATAAATCAAAGGCTTAAGTTCCTCATTTAAAAATAGGAGTAAGTCATTATTTATCAGACTTGCTGATTGCTGAGTAATGAGTTAGAACAATATTTTTCTTTCCTTTCTATTTAAAAACATTTGCATATCCATTTACTTATGAACAATGTATAGCTATCTAAGTATCTGAAAGAAAAATCTACTCCAGATTGAAACCTAAATGTCATAAAAGCATTTAAAAGCATCAGAAATCAAATGTTAACCCCAGAATGGCTCTACAAACAATCATGGGAGTTGATTAACTTCAAAGGAAATAGACTCAAAAAAAAGACCATTGTCTAAATCAAAGCCATGGGGAGAAGGTCTCTCATGCAAAGCCTAATGAATAAAGTGAACATTCCCCATCAGAAGTAATGCCAAAATGCTGAATAGCTATCAATAATTCAAACTATTGAAGACAGGTAGATGGAGCAATACTCCATCACAGAACTTACTCTAATAGATTAACTCAGCTGATAACCAAAGACTTTGGTTCATACTTATACTCAAGATTCTAGACATGTATTTAGCTCTATTTAATTCAATGTAATTATATACTGTTTATAATGTACATTACAGATTTAATGTCAAATAAATTTACTTTTTGAAAAAAATCTCAAATTTGTTCAGTCACAACCATAAAACATTCCAAACACAGTAAAAAATAAATAAATAAATAAATATTTATATTTTTTCTATAATCAGGATAATAATTATATCTAATGTTGCCCTGATAATGGTTAATAAAATTTTTAGCAAAAGAAGTTAGATATGATGAGTTGTGTAAGTGTTATAATATATATGTTATTAAAGGGAGGTTACCTTAGCGGTAGTTTGAAATTGTTGATTGTTATTGATATAGGGATTATATAAGTGTCAAGGCAACCTCCTCTTAACAATATTGTAGAAAGGATGTTGCCTTGAAAATGCTTTTAAATGCTTCTATGACATTTAGGTTCTGATGGCCAGACATTAATTTGCACCTTGTTAGCCATGTTGCAAATAAGAGGAAGGTAGCTACTCTAATTTTTGAAAAAATTCCAGTTTGATAGCATTTTGAATTATCCGTGCTTCTCTGTAGTCGAAAGAAACTCTTTCATTGATGAATGTCCTCACCTGACTTAGCAGAGGGCACATGTATACAATATGTGTGATGGTATCATCATTGGTGGAGCACAGTTGACACTGGCAGTTTATTTTGGCAAATTTTCTTCTGTGTACCAGAAAGTGATTTGTAGGAAGAGATCAGAGATTAAGTTTCAGGAGGTAGTCAATTATTTTGGATTCCAAGAACCACTGTTTTAATTTCTTTAGAAACTACTTATTATTTAGTCCTTTGTAGAACCCACTTGAACAAATTTAAGATTTGTTATTTACTGGTTAACTAGCTGCATAGGGAATGAAAATTTTGGAATATTTCAAAAAAGATCCAGAATTTTTTTTATTGGTATAGAAAAACTATAAACTTGTTGATAATGTTAAATTTTGTTACCATAGTACAATGAGGCATATTAAAAAATGTTTTTACATAAGATTGGAAATAAAATATTTTTTGGAAGTTTTTCAATGTTTACTAAGTTATAAGTGAACTATAAATATAAAAGTTAATGGCAATATAAACATTTGATTCAGCCCCTACATAAGTATGACTCTTCTTTATTAGTAAGAAGACTTTGCCATATTGCAATTGTGGCTTTTAATTGATTACTTATTTAATGAATTACAACTAGATGTTCAATGAGATTTATTATGGAATACCTTGTTAAAAATAATCTTATATTGATTTCAAACTTCATATCAAAATTCACCTTCTCCTGATTTAAATTCCAGCTCATTGTCATAGAAGTTAAATGTATTAATCCTTATATCTTTATAGTTACTAGTGTTCTGTAGAAAGTCTAGTTCTTTTAAGATAGTTAAATTAATTTTTATTTAATACGCACTTGGCTTAGAAAACTACTAAATGAGTTTTGATTAGAGTATGAATAGATGCCAAGCATTCATGTAGTGAAGAATGGATTTACATGTGAATTATTAAAGATAGTTATATATTTTCAAGTGTTATGGAATGAAAAAATACATCTTCAAAGAAATGTTCTAAGTCATTAATATTATTAACTATAAAACTGAGTTCTGCTTTTAATTGCAATGATGAGATTAATGTATACAACTGAAAGAGATAAACATAAATTAATATATTATTATAACTAACATTAATTAGTTTATTGATATGTCTTTTTTATTTAGATATTTCTTGCATTAAAGTGGCATATTCTAAAACTCATTGTCCATGGATCAAAAACTATATCTGTTGACATTAATGCTTAAACTTCTTATGAACTCCTGAATAATAACCCTGTTTAATGATACATATACTATAATAAACATGCTTAGTGCTACACATACTCAACTTGAGTACAGAGTTCATGACTCTCATCTGTGGAAGAGATTAAAGTAATTTGACTTGTTAAAAAAAGTTTTTTGGAAAAAAACGATTTCTTGAATTATTCATAATTTTTATACTATTATTTAATAAAATTGGTACATCAAAGCAGTAAATAAACTTGTAAAAACAACAATTTATTTGAAAACTGTAGAAGTATTTTTGAAGCACAAATGAGAGTGATTAAAACCATTGTGAACTAAGTGTTACACAAAACCAAAGAAATCTTTGTTATGAAATAAGCTTCATCAAAAAAATGTATGTTACTAAATATATGCAGAATATACTCATATGTGTATGTGTAAAATAATATTCAATAAATAAAATGAAACAAAAAACAATAAAACATATTTTTAAATAAAAGTCTATTAATAAATAAAAAATGATTAAAAATCATTTTGATAATCTAAAAGAAATATTTTTCAAGTAACACTACTGGCTTTTAAGATATATTTATCTAGATGAGTAGGCCTTATCTATTTACCAATGCTAATACTTTTACTACCACACTACTAGAACATAAACTGTGCTTCATAATATAAAGAATAGATCATTTATAAATAGTATAAAATGAATTGTTATAATAAGATGGTAAAATAGAAATTATTAATGATCTGTTCAAGATTGATATTTAGCAATTCTGTAAAATTAACAAGCAATAGCAATTCTAGTTTTACCATGTGTTATATACTGTTTGAAGTAATACATATATACTTAATTCATTAGTTACAGAAGTTTAAATAACAGCCAGCCAGTTAATGTCATGCAACTGGTAGTTCATATTTTTATTTCCCATTATAGGAACCACTATTTTCATTTTTTCCCCAAACGTATGAATTTGCTGTAAAGTTATTTGTTATATGTGTTTACAGAAAAATCTAAATATGTTCTGATAGATAGCTTATAAAAATACATATAGTAATCTTACAATATAATTCTAAATGTAATAATGTTACTATTAAAATGTTATAGATAATAATAAAATATTATAATTTTACTGCTAAACACCATATATTTTTATTAAACACAATGTGACAATAGCATGCTTTTCACATCAAATTTCTTATAATAAAGTTTAAACATATATAGTATAATACTATATCACAATTTTAAAAATTACAAATAAAAAAAATTACTTACTTTTTAAACTTCTTTTATATACCATGGTGTTTATTAAAGTTGACATTTTCTTGCATATTTTTAACTTTTTTATTTTGCTCATGTAATTTTTTTGAAATACATGACATTTCACCTATTGACTAAAACAGTAACTAAAATATATTTAATAAACTATTTGAATGGGTTTGTTTCTTAGGAGTTTACAAAAAATTCAAGCACTGGAGGTGTCAAAAGTGGAATCAATCCTTGGATTATACACTCCAGAATCTGTCACAACTATTTCATTAAATCCTACAAAACACTAAAATATATTATTTTTGTATAATTATAGAAAATTTGAACACATACTTTTAGGCTCCTTTCAGCTATCTACTCTATTTCATACAACTTATACATATGACCATACACATGGTGAGAAGACAAATAATCTCCAATATATGTTTTTCATACTGAATTAACATTCATCAGTTGATCCAGATCATCATCTCCCACCCACATATATTCAGTGCTTGGTTTGTATTAAGACAGAAAATCTTGAAACATTAATGAACAGGCTTCAATCTACTTCACCCTCCAACTCTTCAGCCATCTGTACTGATTATATATATATATAAGTGTGTGCGCATGTGTGTAGGAGGAGATGATAATGTGGACCAATTGATGAGAATTGGTTCAGCACAAAAATGCATATTGGAGATCATTTGTCTATTTCACATTGTGTTGTCATGTGTAGCAGTTGTATGAGATAGAGTAGAAAGCTGAAGGGACCTTGAAAGTCTGTGTTCAAATCTCTTATAATTACATTTAAACTCCAAGTATATAAATTATGCTTGTATTCAAATATTTTTGTACAAGTTAATTCATGAGTTGTTGAAATAAAAAGCAAAAATATGTGCTTCACTGGCTTCAGATTGATAAAGCACATCGAGATCAGGAGTAACAATGGAAAAGTTCAAATTGGTATGATTGCATCAATGATGGTTTCATAAACAAACAAAAAAGCAGATAGGATCTATGGGAAATAAATAACTTGTTATTAGAAAATGTTATTTATCTCCCAGATAATAAGTCTCATATGAATATTTATGTGCAGGTTCAATAAAAATATTATTCAGCATCAATTGCTAAAACATCGCAATGATAACAACACCAAGATCCTATGGCTTATATAAAGAAAGAATAGACGTCACTTTATAGCATAATACCTTTTTGCAACAATGACAAAAGTATGTATGACAATTATATATACATATGATTTTGTTTTATCTTATAGATGGCGTTAGTTTGAGTGTAGATGAAGATTGTTGGCGAGATTATAAAGCTGAAATGTTAGTTGTTATAATAATAATAATATGTGGCACACAGATATTCACATATGTACATGATCTCAAAAACTATATTTAAGGATTTAAGTATAATTTAAAGTTTTCGACTTTAAAATGTTTAAAATACTTTAAGATTTCAACTCGTTTTACATTAAATATGTGTTTTTATTATTAGATAATTATATAATTTAAATATGTATTTACCTTTAAGAATTGACTATTGTGTTAAAATTTATTATTTAAAATTACTTCTTTAATTAAGTTAGAAGAAGTAACATATTAAGTATTTGCAAATAAATTTGAATGTACAAAATCTATTTTTTATATTGAACTAATTTTGTTTTAGAAATATTACTTTAACTAATTGTTGTTTTTTATTTTATTTCGCTAAACATATAAAAAACATTTAATTAAGTATTGTTCTTAAAGTAAAAGGATGTCAATTTAGTAGAATAATTTATTTCTTATTAAATGGGATATAAAAAAAGATTATATATAATAAAAGATGTAAAGCATCTTAATAGTTAGAGTATGTAACTTTAAAATGATAAACTATATATTAAAAGATGGCAAACAATAACAAAATATTATTGATGATGGCGATGAATTGATATCAATTGGGATAGTATTTGTTGTCTTATTAACCCAGAAAGGGCAAGGAGGAGAATGGAATGGAAGAATGAATGAATTGATGTTGTGACTACTCTCTGGACCTGTCTATTGGACAGAATACTATTGACTAACCCAGCATACTATTAGGCATAGATCTCTAAATACACACAATTATCTTAGATATAATAAAAACGTAACTTGTAAAATTATATCACTATAATGCAAAGATTCAAATGCTTATACGTTTATTTAATACTATACAATTCTTTTAGTTATATCTTAAAATTATTATTTTATATTCTTAAATTTCAAATAGAGAAATAAAGGCAATGAGAAAAATAATCCCAAAATGCAATTCTGGCTGAATCAGCATCCTTTAGATAGCTAGTACTTGTAAAAACAATAACAAATAATCTTTGTAAATATTAGAAAAGAAAATAAACAATAGATTTTATTTCATTACTCTGCATTTAATGTAATTTGCATCTTTGACTTTTTTAAAAAAATTTTGTTGTTATTGTTATTAATTGGCAGTATAATGCTAACATTAATTTAGATCATTCTGTAATCAATGACATATATCATAAAACTTCAGATTTTTATTTGATCTTCCGAAAAATCCCATAAATGTGAGGAGTTTTATGTGCAATCTCATTATAATTCAGTTACATAAAATTAAAAATTAAATTTAACCCTTTTCCCCCCGGGGGGCCCTTCTCCCTATCAATCTCTCTCCCTCAGTGTTTTTTTTTTATAAAATTTCTTTATTATTTTTGATTTCTTTTAAAATTTTTTGTTTGGTGGGGTTTCTTCTTTTTTTTTTAAATAAAAAAAAAAAAAAACAATTCAACAAAAAAAAAAATTTGTGTTGGTGTTTAAAAAAATTTTTTTGGGTGGAAAAAAAAAAAACAAAAAAAAAAAAAAAAAAAAATGTTTTAATAATTTAAAAAAAAAAAAAAAAAAAAAAAAAAAAAAAGGTTAAGAGAACATAAATAAACATCCCTACAGTCAAAGATTTTAAACATATATATATATAATCTTATTTGGATTATACTGTGTATTATTTTGTTTTAATTTTCATTATTCTGATGAAATAGCATCCATCGTTGTCAAGGTCAGACCTTACAGTAGAATTGTTGTTTTAAGTAATAACAAGAATCAGCATTATAGTCATCATAATCTGTGGAAATATTAAATATAATATTTACTAAATATCATAAATATGTAATCTATTAATGTAATTTATTTATACCTCTATAAAAATTTATAGAAACTTATAGGCTTATACATAGCATTTTATTAAAAAAAATTAACTAAACATGTTATAGATTTGTGTTTTTCTCAATCAAACATAACTTCATTAATTATGCAAGAAATTAATTGAGACCACATCAAACATATCAACTCAGAGTCCATTTAAATAAATGTATAATGCTCAATGTGTTATAAAATTAAATATGAATTTAAGTAGTAATTGCTTTATCAATTAATGTTAAACTGATATGTGTGAAATTTTTAATAAATTACTACTAAAATTCACATACAATTTTTTTATATCAAAGTGAGCATTTGAATCTGAATTGCTATATTTGACATCATCTCTAGAACTGATGAAATCCAGTTTAATTGACAAAAACATGTGTTCTATAAGTGTTTTGATTCATTTTTCATCAAACATTGCTGTATTGTAAGATTATGTTTTTATAAATTTCTATAAAGATCATAAATAAATGTCAAAAGATTATATATATAAAATATCTACCATAGAATAATTATTGTAATAAAACTATAATAAAAATAATAAAGTATAATGGTGGTAATATATTTTATAAATAACTATAATAAACTGCAAAAAGTAATTCCAGCTAATTTCTTAACATTTTTAAACCATTTAAATTTAATGGAAGTAAACATCATGTTATTTCACAAGTCTCAAGAATTTTAACATTTGCACATTATCTATTAATTAAAAATATATTAACATTTATCAAAATTGCTTCCTTAATTTTTTTTTTATTATCCTTTCACAAATCATAAAGAATGTTACTATTTTCCATATTCCAAACTGGAAGCAAAATGTCATTATTGAATCATTATGTTACTTATTTTTTATATGTATATATAACACATATGCTCTTTTAGCTTTTTTTCAAATATGCATCTTGATTCACCTATATAAAAAGCTTTGCACATGCATAAAATTTGATATACATTATTATTTTTTGTTTTATGAGTATAATATTTTTTAATTATTTACCAATCTATTACCATTAAGTAGAACACAAAATGAAATATGTAACTTCCTACATTTTTTTAAAAAAAATTTAGTTTGAGCATATAAAATGTATGGAATCAATATCCATTTTTTATCATTAACCTTTTATTTCTTTAAATTAGTATATCTTTTTCTAAATTGATATAAAGAAAAATACAGTTATCTGTCATCATGTCCAACTTTAAACAACTACTCTTTTGTAAATATTTTAATGCTATGCTATTTATCACTTTCAAAATGACATTATTTCTCATTGCAAAGTAGAAAATACTTCAGTCTTGCTATTTTATGATGCACAAGTGTTTACTTTTAATGTATACTATATATAATCCCTTTCTTGCAAAGGTTTTATTATCAGTTTATAATTTAATAAACTATCATTTCTTGTAACATACCAATCAAGATATTAAATAGTTTTCTTTTTTTCCTTTTCAACTATCCATATCAAACTATTTAATTTATTCAGTTTTATCCACAAGACAATTTATATTAGCTTCAATAATTGCCATTTTAGATATATTAAGTGTTACAAAAGATATGTTGATAATATTTTTGTCTTATAGATGAGTTGAACAAATTAAATAGTTTGAAATGTCCCATTGAAAATAAAATAATAAAGCAATTAAATATCTTGATTTCTATGTTGTAAGTGATAATGGTTTATTAAGTTATAAACTGATAAACTGTTTGCAAGAAAGGTTATAAGTATTATAAATCAAAAGAATGAGTACTGCATTTTTATTTCACAATAAAAAATTGTATCATTATAAAAGTGATATATTACATAACAATAATTTTTTACAAACAGTTGATTGAAGTTGGTTATAATAACAAATACATTTTTATACTTTACATTAATTTAGAAAATATATATAATAATTTAGAGGAGCAGAAAGTTTATAATAAAAAGTAGATATTGATTCCATATGTTGCAAATGCAGAAACTAATTTATATATATAATTCAAAACTGCCTACCACTATACTAGTAATAAATAAAATACAAAACCATAAAACTATACAATACTAGATAAAAATCCAAATGTTACTAAAATTCTTACATGACCATGGTTTCATCTAGTAGATGAACCAATGGTCGTGTAAGGATTTTGGTAAAGTTTGGATTTTTATCTAGTATTGTATTGTTTTATGGTTTTGTATATATATATATATGATCAATAGATGGAGCTTTACCAAGACCTCCATCTATTGATCATTAATACAAGCAATAGCAGGTTTTTACGTATATAAAACTTGTTTTGTTTTTCATATATATATATATATAGAGAGAGAGAGAGAGAAAGATTTTATAATGTTTCATTTTATGTTCCACCTAATATTAATAGAATTAGTAAATAATTAAAATAATAGTATATCTAATAAACAAATATAATATCATATATCAAATTTTAAATATGTGCAAGATTTCATATATAGGTGAATCAAAGTGTAGCCTTGAGAAAAGCTTAAAAGAGCATGAAATATTATATATATACATAAAATAAGAGACTTAATGATTTAATAATGGTATCTGTTTTTTTATGATTAAAAAAACATGGAAGTTCACATTAAAATTTGATTTGAAAAATACTAAGTTTTTTCATGTAGAAAAAAATCAAAATAAAAGAAAAATTAAAAATACAATTTTGATAATTAGAAATAGGATGTCTTTAATCAATAGACAATGTGAAAATATTAAAAATCATGAATCTTGAGATATAACATAATAACATTTATTTTTATTAAATTAAAATGGTTTCAGTTGAAGAAGGTTTAGAAATATACTGAAAGTACTTCTGCAGTTATTTATACGATACATTATCATTGTTATACACCTGGGTCTCATTTTATGTGGATTATTTTAATGCTATTTTGAAGTTATGTGATTCATGTTTCTTCTTAATATCTTTTATATTTGACTATTTTTATTAGGTGTCAAGAAATTTAAATTATTAATAACTTATTTTGACTTGAAATACTTTTTTTCCAAAAATATAACGTTATATTAGCAGCTAACACGAATATGGCCTGAAACTGTATTAGAACTTAGCTTCTATGTAAATAACCTATTTTATACTAATGAGTAATAATAATAATAGATTCATACTTACATATAAAAATATCACAATAAATATTCAAAAAATGTAAACTTTTAAAATGTATTTTTTATATATAACAAAAATAAATAATCTTTTAGGTTTTTAAAATAAAAATGAAGATTTTATAAACTGAAAATAATTTTTCTAATGATAATGTATAATCTTTTTGTTTTGATTGCATCTCATTTTTTAATATACAAACAGAAAACCATTAATACAGCACAAGACTGAAAATGGTGCTAGTTGTACATCACTTCACGAATAAAAATAAAGTGGCTAACAGGTTTTTCAGGACATAGTTGCTGAGAGATTCTTGACTTCATTTAAGGAGAAGCCACAATACATCACATCACATCGAATCTGATTTCTTACCAGCTTACAAATGAACACTAGTGGTAATGATTAAAATATGTATGCAAAATATAAAATTAAATACTGTAGTAATAAAAAAGTAAAAAACGTTTGTCTTGTATTAATTTTTTTCAAATATATGAAATTTTTTATTAGTCATACTTTATTTGCTTATTTGTTTAATGTGAATTTTAAAGTAATTTTTTCTTGTTGCTTTGCTTTTATGCAAATTCTGAAAATTATAGCACCTATCCCCTATTTTCCAAGGTACATTAAGTCTATTTTTGTGCGATTTTTTTTAATGCAGGTTTTTTGTGGAACCTTGGGACCCAGATGTACTTTATTATTTTTATTATATATATATATTCTACTCAAATTTTACAAAATACATAATATATGATATCCTATCTCCTGATGACAATAATGTCCTTTGGCTAAGTTCAGTGGTTATTTGAAAAAATAGGATTTACTACAGAGATATGCATTAAAATATAAGGGAATTAAAATAATGACAAATGCATATGATTATAACATAAACAAATAAATTAAGAAGAGGAGAAACCTCAGTCATTCTTATCCACTACTATTAAAGTTAATCAACCTTCCCATATTAAAATTCATCCCCCAAGTAGCATAGGTAGTTTATATGTCATATAAAATATTATAATGAATTTATTCTGTTATACTTTCTTAAAATATCTTGAAAAATCAATGTTAATCACCAATTCATCTTATTGCCATGATCTGATTTAAAATACTCTTATAAAGTAAAGGCTAATGTAATTTTCTTATAGTATAATAAATTATAATTGTTTATTAATGCCATGATATTGATTTTTGTAAACAATAAAATTAATTTAATAATCATAAAATAATAAGTAATGATCTCAGGGTTCTTTTTTTAATAATTTTAATTATTAATTATCATATTATGTTGTTGAATAAATGAATGACATTCTAATAGACTAAAGGAGACATATACTTTCTTATAATCTAATGTATCCCAATATACTATAATAACAATTAATTAAGGAAATGTTTAATCTAACTACTAATTGCATAAAAAAATATATAAATTTGGAAAATCAAAGTCTTTCACTCAGGATGACATTCAAGTATCTAGAAAAAAAGGATACCTTTTATATCATTTTAATACTCATCAACAACATAATTAAAAATCAATTACAAAAATAATGTAATCTTTATTTATAATATAATTAAATAATATGCAGTCTTAAACGAAGAATTATTTGGAAAATAAGATCAAATAAATATTTGATTCTTTCAAATGCAACTCCAACTTATAGAATTATAATTCTCATGCAACTTTGCATTTTTAAGTTTGAATCTGTATCTTATTTGAATTGATTATCTGATTTAAACCAAGATATCTGTAAAACACTTAATAATTCAAGACTCAAGAAATCGTATATAGAAACAAAGACTAAAATTATGATGATAATAATAAACACATTTATTTAAAGTTAATATCAAGTTTACAGTATAGAAAATTTAATAATAACTTTTGCTAAAGAAAGGTCATCTGCAAAACATAGACATTGTTTTATTATCCAAGATGCAAAAATCATAGATAAAGTAATTGCCTACACATTTGCAAACTCACTAATTATTTATACAACCATAAGGGTGTTCGTTAACTCAGATTTGCTAAATTTTTAGTTAAACACTATTTTTATTCTACAATATGCTCATTTTAAAGCAAGAGTACTTTACTATTTTGCTAACTAATTTTTAAAGATATTTGTTATGTTACACAATTTTTCTAAAATAATCACTTACTAAAGGCTTTTAAACTATAATTGGCAACAATATTTCAGATATACCTTTGTATTCAGTTTGCTATTATTAAATAGCATATTAACTAATAATAATATTTCATTATGTAACATTAAAAAAAATAAAATTAGAAAGCTAAATTCTTAACTGATAGATGGCTTAATCTTTTTCAGTAATTTGTTCTGACAATAATAATTATCATAGAAGACATAAATAATAAAACCACTGTCTGGCATTTATTAACTTAACAATAAGGAAAAATGAGAAAATGTTTCAGAAGCCACACACACAATAATAATTTATTATGTCCACATAATAAATTACTAGCTACTTCTAGATCTTGATAATAATAATATTACATGTGTGCATATCTTATTATGTTATTCACTCATATAACCATTAAATTACTAAAATGTTTGTTGGTTTACTTGTAAGTTGCTGGCAAAGCATGGCAGTACAATACATATATTATTGCACTTTACTAAAGACTATGAATAGTAACATGACCCTGAAGTGACTGTACACTTCAAAATTCTACCTTATCAATTGCCATGACAATTTTAACACATTTATTAACCTCACCTTACATGATGGAATATAACTAAATATCTTCATAAGGGAGATATAAAAAAGGCTTCTCAGAGCAATAATTACATAATTGGAAAGAAACAATGGGATATTCCAATACCCTTTTCTCAGGTAAATATATTTGTGGACAAGGTCTCAACACATAGAAAAATTGAATATAAATCACTGGAAAAATCCTCTCTCGTGATGAAGCTATACTAGCTAAGCATAAAAAACAACCATGAAATATTGAAATCTAATCTCATGAGAAATAAACACTAAATACTGGGGAGATCATGCTCAAATCCTCCAAAATACAATATAAGTAATACACAACATTCATAATACCATGTGCATTCCACAATTATTTTAAAAGAGATTAGCTTCTATCCTAGGCACAACCATGGCAAGATAAAAAAAAATCACTAAAAAGCTAAAATAAATTTTTAATCTCTGAAATACATTAATAATGCATGAAACCAACAAATGAATACAAGTCAAATGACTATAAAAATACTTTAAGTCACACAATTTTGCAAATAATAAAAAACACACATATCCAATAAAATAAGCATAAAATATTAAAACTAAAGTGGACATAAATAGCAAATGCAAATATTACTAAATGTAATAAAGACAAATATCTTGTTACATTAATAACTTCATAATAATATTATTATATTATAATAGTTGAAATTTTTTATGAGCTGATAAACCAAATATTGGCTCTTTATCCATAAAGAAATCAATAAAATATTAATAAATGTTACTCATAAATGTAAAGATATGTATCTCTACTTGGATACATATATCATAATTTACTTTAAGTCAACTATTATATATATATATAAAACTTTCTCTATCATGAGAGTAAATGCATAATTATATCATATAATTAAATAAAACATTTTGGCATAATATTAAAATAATATAAGATAATAATAAAAGAATTTTAAAAAATAAAAACACCCATAATTCTTTTATCCAAGTTCCTCCACAATTAGCTTCCTGACATGGAAAAACAATGTCCTTTTGCTAGTGAATTATTTTTAGGAGTGACACACCATAGTCTTGTTACATTTTTAAAATAAAAGCATTTATAACCCCTACAGAGACAAATAGTATACAAAAATAGCAATACTCAAAAACAATTAGTGCAATAGATTTGGATTTATTTTTCATTCATTTATAAGTTTATTTAGGAGAATTACTGTAGCTTGTTTCCATTTTACAATTCCAGTAGAAAATGTATTATTAGAAATATTTCTTTAACTTTATTTGCAGCTATATTTTGGGAAAATTAACAGTTCATTCATTTTAAGAGCACCTTTTATATAATATTATTTAAAATATTCTATTCTTCCAAAGGTAATGAAGGATTAAAAATTCATAAATTACTATTTCTTTAAAAGTGAGCCATTTAAACAGTTTTTCACCTTCCATAGTATTGTTGTTCATTTTAAAATAATATTTTATTCTTAAACTTTATATTAATGCATCCACTCACTTCACATTTCAAAATGTTCTTTTGGATAACATTGATATAATTAAATGTTTTTAGAGATTAATAATATAAAGCTCATTTTATGTTGTCAAATACATGAGTCAACTTTTAAACAGTTATTAAGAAAACAGTAAACAAGTGAAATCATTATTACTCCAACTGTCAGGTGTTAAGCATTTCTAAATTAAATAATGTCAATTTCCACTGAAGCACTTATTTCTTTACTTGTAAATTAAATCACAAAAGTCTATCAATGGCAATTAGAATTATTTTACTACAGGTATGGAATACATAATAGCAATGATCCAGCATAAGTATCATTATAGTTTTAAAAAAATAATGAAAAAATTATACTACTTCTTCCTTCCTTAAGTTTTGGTTCATGGACAGTTGGTTTAAATGAATTAATAAACAATCCCAGCTTTTATTAGGCATTTTTCTAATGTTCTTAGAAAGTTTCTAGATCAGACTAAGGCATAAGAAAGCTTAACACCTTTTTGTTTTTAGCAATGCATAATTACTTAATAAATAATAAAAGTTTTAAAAAATTATCACTTTTAAATTTAGAATAAAAAAATTGAAATTAAATGTTACTGTCTTCTTTGGATTAGAGAAGAATTCAGTTGAGAAAAAGCAAACACACTGAAAATTCTTTTATTTATACCCTTTTATTTTGATGAGTATTTTAATTAGTCAGACCTTTTTTATCTAATCTCTATCATAAATTATATAAACTATGATAAGGAACTAAATTAAAAATTACATAATATTGATCTATTTTAATGATTACATGATAATTTAAAACTTTTCATTACTTGAACTTTACTTTTAAATTATTTAATAATAAAAATAAAATAAAATAAATACATTTATTATTTTTAAATTATCACTTTTAATTTATAAAAAGCTCTTAAACTCATTTATTTTAAACGCTTTTAATGTTAAATTAGTCAATCATTTATTTTTAAATAAATTGGTAAACTGAAATTAACTTCACTTATAATAAATAGCATTTAATAAACTACCATGCATGCAATCATACACACACAGGAACTTACTTTACATTCTTTAAAAATTTAATCTGGTTTAATAATTAACCTGTGCATTTGTAACTAATTTTAATATTTATTTTAAATAAACTAACTTTATTTAAATATTTTGAACTCTAATAATATAATAACTTGAACAAATTATTAATCTATTTTAATAATTAATTTAACAATGCCAATTATATCATTAATAAATCCACTAACTAGTTTATAGTTTTCTAAGTATAAAATTAGCTTTACACAGACTTCCATTATATTAAACTTAATTTAGCTTTAACTTTTATAAAACTAAATATAAACTAAACCCAATTCTTATTTTAAAAGCATAGTCACTAGCCAAATATTAAGGCTACACATTCTAATAACTTTTATATCACTAAATTTTATATTAAGTATTTATAGTTACTTGAATAAATTAATCACATCAACTAAACAAAACTTAGATAGTATAATTATCACATGTATTATTGTCACAATAAAATTGTGTCATGTTCTCTTCTCTTATTTTTTTTAAAAATAGCATGAACATTATTTAGTAGGACATATGAATAGTATCCTGTGCAATAGTACAGGGTCACAATATTTAAATCACATCAATCAATAAATTTATATAAACCAAGATCTTACTAACTATAATACACATTAAAATAATTAACAAATTATTTTTGAGGATCATAATATAAAACATTTTTAACTGGCTATATCATATTCTGGGAAATATCTATACAATATATGAATCCCTTTATTTAATATCAATTAGCTTTTACAGTATTAAATAAGTATAATATAATGCATTTTTAAAAATATTAAGCCTTGTGAATATTTCAATGAATTAATTTAATGAAGGATTATAAACAATTGAAAACTATTATTTCAAATATTAATTAATAATCAATGCTATGATAAATTAACGGTTTTAATGTTAAAGAAGTAGTGTAATTAGATGAAGTGTGGTATTGCTATTAAAAAAAATATGAACAATATATTTGTTAATCTATATTTTACTTCTAAATGAAGAATAATCAATTAACATTACTCAAACATAATTCTTCATTTAGAAGACTTCAAAATTATTTAAGTTTATTACAATGTTTACTAATAACAAATCTATAGTTGTAATGTCAGATAAAATTATAAAAAATGCAATTGTGTATAACTTATATATTTTTAAATAATATATTAATAACATTTATCCAGTGATTAGTTATGATTATCTGTTTAGAGATGAAATACAATTTCAGTAAAATCTCATTTGTAATTCATTCTATTAGCTATGCTAAATTTTTCTTTAAACTTATATTGGGCATTATGATTGTTAATTTATTATAATAACTGAATGTTTAGTCAATGAGAAATTTGACATTTGACCAGTAGAAGTTATTTGTTGTGTTTTTTTTAGGAACCATAAGTGTTCAAAATTATCCTTGTATACCATAAATATACAAATTATTAACCTAGTATTACAAATGTTATTTCTATAAATGCATGAAGAGGTTTTAATATAGAATGCTAATTTTAAAATTCATTGTAATTTTAAAATTTATTTATTCAACATTGTTCTAAAATTATTAAATTAATAACAACAACAATAATAAAAAATATTAAAATTAAATTAACAACAATAATAAAAGCAAATACTTAACCCTAAATAAAATATTTGTGCATTATAAATATTTTTAATAAAATAGTCAATCTTTAAAGGTTTGCTTAAACTTTAAGAAAATTATATTATTTTTCTTTGTAAAAGATATTTTTTTTGTTATAGGTCATATTTACCTCCTAGTTCAGGGTGTCTTAAAGTTACAAGAACAAACTTTTTTCTTGATTGGAAAATCATAGATTGTCATGAAAGGCATGGTTGGATATGTCGCTATGCACCATTTGGTAAGATTCTCTTTTTACAAGATAATAAAAAAATATCAGTAAAATTTATTTATTAAATATCTTAATATTTCTATGATCACCTATTTGTTTATTTCTTACTGCAGTTGTTACTGTAAACAATTCAGATAATCTCTAGCTTAAGTATTTCAGATACACTACTTTATATATAATAAGGTACAATAAAAGGTCACTTTTTTATTAAAATAATAATTATCTTATGTCATGGCATATATATATATATGAAATTAAATCACTGCAAACCTTTTGGAAGATATGTATGAATGAAATAATAATCACCACATTTTTTAAAACAGACATTTTTTCTTCATGTCTTGGGTTGTTAAAACATGAGCTATTGCCTTTATTCTCTAAATGTGTAATAGTGATTCAGGAATGGTTTGCGTTGTACTTAAATCAGGCTAACATACAGATATCATGCTGTATTTTAAAATATATTCATAAACGAATGAAAAATTACTATTACAAGAAAAAAAATGATAGTATTTTATTTTTTTCATTTATTGAAGAGTGATTATTTTTGCATATAGAGTTCACGGCAATTTACAATAATTTTCATTTCAATTTTATATATATATGTATATCAATAATTTCGATCTCTGTGGTCAAATTGCAATTTTTATTGTCTATATAAGTATATTAGACCATTAATAATAAAGGTGAAATTTCACCTTTATTGTAAAAAAGATTGCCTTGACAAAAGTTGGAAATTGTTGATTGCTATTGATATTGGTATTATCTAAGTGTTGATTGGTTTTTAATGATTACTTATAAATCCATTTAGCCTTAAGCATTATTACACTTATTATTTAAGTAATACTTTGGGTGCAATTTTAAATTTATAATTGCATGTTCTAATGTTATAATTGACTGTTTATTAGTCTTCATTCAGAGTAAGTTATATTTACCTGTTGAAAGAGGTTTATTTAAACTTTTTTATATCAATAATTTCAATCTCTGTGGTCAAAATGCACAGCCGGGAGGCGAACCCGCTAACCCGGGACAACTGCTTTTAAAGCAGCTGTCGCTGACCTCTCGACCACCAATGCTTGACAAAAGTTGAGGTTTTACCTTTGTTGTTAAAAGGAGATTGCTTTGACAACCGTTTAAAATTATTGATATTGGGATTGTCTAAGTGTTGGCTGGTTTTTAATGATATATATATATTCAACCCATTGTGATTTATTGGATGATGACATCATAAGTGAATTTGATGTTAAGATGAGGGAGGTGTTTTAATTGATAATTGCATGAGGAAACTAAATTAAATTTATCGATTGTTATTTACTTATTTATTTATTTCATATATATAAAGAGATGATATATTTTTTTATAAAGTATGTTTTTGACATTTTTATATAATAAAAATATGACCCTGAACTGATGTGGAAGAAAAATGTTTGCACTTCACTTTTCATCTTGAGAGGAAATAAATAGTTAAAAAAGAATTGCAGTATCAAGCTTTCACTAACTAATTTAACTGACTACAGCAACACACAATCCTTTATACATTAACATTTACGACATTTATATATATATATAATACCATAATTCAGAAGAGCCAAGGTTTCAAATGTAACAACAAGCTTATAAGAAATAAACACAGAATATAAATTCCTTTAATTTAACTCAACATATATTATAATAATTTACTAAGTTATAAAAATCAAATGATTAATGAATATATATATATATATAGTCACCTCAACTTTCTCCGCGCACTCTTTTACTTATTCAACCTCAGTAAACTCTCATTTATTTCAAGTAGCTAGTCCATTGAATTTTATACTTTAGGATCAAATATACCGGGGGCTCCAAATTGCAGCTATAAATTGTAATGTCCACCAGAGATCATCATCATTAGTCAATTTAGGATTATAGAAGATACTGGAGAAAGTAATTAAATTGTCTCTCAAAATAATAATAATAATAATAATAATAATATTGATAAAACCATTCAATCTATTGAAACAGTAAGGTCTGCTTTGCAGATCTTCGTTTCACCTTTTCTCACCTATTGCCTACCCTCATACCTTTGTTTGAACCCCAATCTATCATAGTGTGTCTGCAATATGCTTATATACCGAAAATCCCGCCTAATTTTAAACCACAAGTACAATGTTCATATTATATATATAAGTCATTCCCAAATAAATAAAAGATTATAGATTATGTATATGTTCACATAATTTTGATTTATTAAAAAGTAAGTTATATAAGTCGTAATTGCGCACACACTATGACATCCATTTTAAAACATATCAAAATTATAAATTGTTAAAGTTATTTTGTTTGAATCTATTTACAAATATATTACCGTCGTAATGTATTTTGATTTAAAATAAAACTCATTTAGTAAATATTCGTTTAGTAAATAGATTCAAATATTGCAATTTAAAAAGTAAAATCATTTTCTTTAATTTAATAAAAGTTATTCCAAATATTTCTGTTTAAATAAATCAGGGACAATAGTTTAATTAGTTAATATTATATAAGTTTATCTAAAAACAGTAGATGTCCACTTAAGGTTTTCTTTAATTAATAAAAGTAATTTTTAATTAAATCTAATTTGTAATTCGAATGTCGACAGGGAAAGTAACAAAAGAAATTAATTAATGTTGAATTCCTGTAGACATTCGGATGATTACAGCTGATAAGTCCGATATATTTTTGTAATGCTCCAGGGCAGTTCTATTGTTAAAGTTTACTATAAAAAGAAGGGTTTTCTTTTGTCCTCCAGTTTGTATTCTAATGTTTCTAAGAGAAATCATTCTGAGTTCTATTCTAATAATTTGCTAACCTTGACATGACAGAGTAGAGGCATTAAGATGGCTATGTCTCCTCGGAATAGTCAGCTGCTACTCCAGACCATCGGAAGCTATCACATAGGGAACCCCGGAACTGCTGCTGCTGCCAAAAATATGAACATTTCCAGATTTTGCTGTTAAATTATATAAAAACCTGCCGACCATCAATCTACCTAAATGCTTCTCCAGAGGTAACCCTAAATTAACCCAAGAGCTCTTGTGATTCCTAACTAACATGCTATAGCTATTCTAAATTGTTTTCTGAAATTTCACATAACTTTATTATGTACTTCTTTAAAGTGTTCAAATATAATCAACCGTTTTGCTCTATCCTTGGGTTAATATTTTCTATTTATAAAGCTTTCTTTTATTTTATTATGATAATGTGTCAGAATCGTCTTTGACCGAGTGAACTATTCCCTTTATTGAAAGTAAGATGCCGCTATTAAGGCATATTTTAAATTTATAATTTTCCAATTTTATTATCTTGCAAATCACTCGTTCGAGGGTGATTCTTTTCTTTAATATATAATATAATCACATAGTTTAAAATCTACATGTTATTGATTTTAATCTAATATGAGAGTATGTGCGAGGTCAATGATTAAATGTGTCCCCTAATGCATGATTGCATATATAAATCTATACTTACTTTTCAAACCCGCAAGCATGCATTTTCCTATTTTAATTACCGTGTTCTACTTTAAATACAAAGTTCATCATTGACATCGAGAATGTGCGGACCCTTTTAAATGAATTTCTGGGAATTTGATTGGGCATTTCTCTTAATCCAAGTAAAACCCATTCAGTATGTTTTATATACACTAGTCTTGTATTGCTGGTAAATGAATTGGTTGTTGAGACCGCTTTGTTTTAATTTTCCAAGGACTCTTTTCACTATTGCAGTTTCCAGGCAGAGGGTGTTCACAAATGACACCCCTGGGAATTAAACGCAATCGTCACCCAGTTGCTAAGTTTCGGCTGTTCATCAAAATACTTTACTATGGGTTAGTGGCGAGATGCCCTCCATAATTATTCCAGATCTTCAATATTGTTTTATTTTATATTTATTTTACAAAGCATCCGTGACTTAAACGTGTCACACCCTCCAACTTTAATAAATTCATTATCAGCAATACTGACCTCCCAATGCAACTCTATTAATATTATTATCAAATAAATGCTTTGATCACATTCCCACTTTGTTGCTTAGTAAGCTTTAGTCCGTGCTATTCTCGAAATCAATAAATATTTTAGAACACTTAATTTTCAAATATTTTCTTAAACTTGAATAATTGCTCAAAGCACCTCACACATGTTCCTATCTCGTCAAGCACATTATCGTAATGCTATTAGCCCGAGGAATAGAATTTATCACTTTGTTTTAAAACCTTTTTGTCATTTATTGAAATATAATGCCCACAATTATCTAATATGAGTCCCTGTCTCATATAATCAGACAGTGGTGTTATATATATAATTTATTTAAATAAATTTTGTGAAATTATTTAAAACTAAATTTGATCTCTTATTTTATTTGATTCCTGTCACTGTCTCAGTCTATATATATATTTTCTGCATTTCTTTTGTAAATCCATAGACGTTAATTAGCCACCCAAACTTCTTTTAGTATAGAGTCTTTTGTTTCTCCCTGACCACCAGGCACCGTTCAAAGGTCATACTAGTATTGGCATCAGATGCGTTGTCACGTAGATGGTGCTGTGAAATTTGGGCTTTAGATTCGAACTTAGTATATCTAGAAGGCAACCCCTCCTAGAATGTTCAGTTTCATGTCTGGGGTTTGAATTCTGCAGTGTGTTAGTGAGATAGATGATTCTGACTGTTACATTATGTGGTCTTAATTTCAAACCTAGCATTAGTCATGCAAATATTTCATGATAAATTTATTATAAAATTCATAATAATGAGACAACTTTCTTCCACAACTTTATTATAATATCTGATCTCGAGTGGTAACTACAGAAAATACTGTATACAGTTATCGTTTAAATATGACTGGAAATAAATCAATAATCGATGCAGAGAACTCATAATCTATGTTCATAGTATAAAACCATCACTTAATTTAACATTAGACAAAATTATCACAGGTAAATCCTACCCATTTAATTCTATTACTTTATTTTTTGTTCTCAGCATCTATCACTTTCGATAGCTACTATTATAGAACACGAATGTCTGTGTTATGTTCTCTAATCTGAGAATCTCTAATCTTATTTCTCTAACATACATATATCTGTCAGTCAATTATCAATTCATAATCCCTATTTTAATAATATAATAATTTTATTATAATGTGCTACTTGACTTCCTAACTAGCTCTTAGACTAATAATTGAACTGCTCTTTCTCAAGGTCTAGATCTCTCAAGAGGTGCCCATATAAACGATTACACTGTAATGGATATGATTCCATATATGCAAAATAAATTTTGATATGGTGAGTTTAATAGTGGGAATCACTCTAAACACTGAGAGCAGGAAAGGGATTTTATGTCTGCTCCCAATATTCACAACATTACAATGAATCAAAAGGTTAAATTTGTTAAACTCAACTATTCCCTGTCATTTTATTCTATTATTTCTAATCTATTTTTAATTAATAACCTTAATAATTTTATTTTGCTAAAGTAAACTATGGAAGCAAACCATGGACATCAATCAGATAAATCAATCAAAATTTACTCATGAAAGTAAAGTACGGAAATAATCAGAAATCAGATTATGCAAATTAATGGTGAAAATAAATTATGTGAAAATGAAGTTTATAAAATGACTTATATAAAATGAATTATATTAATCGAATATAGAAATATTCAAGATAAAATTAATACTGTAAATCAATCATGGAAATAAATTATTAATATAAAATTAACTATGTGAATCGAATATGGAACAATATATTAATGACTACTGCAAATCGATCTTGGAAATAAAGTATTATTATAAAATAAATAATTAAATTTAAATATGAACTAATATGACTTTAACTATAGGTGCTGGATATATAGATTCTGAAGATATTTGAAACATCAAACACAAAACACAATATAATCTTATAACAATAGTAAACTTTTATTACATTAACAATAATGATAAAATAAAACAAAAACACACCAAATTATAATATTGTTACACACAAATATGATTCTGATCTGAATATTCGAATACATGTTTGAATTAACTGATTTCCTGGATGACTCACTTTTTGTTTTGACCCATTCATTTATTAAATAAATAATTAATAATAATAATAAATACAAACGCTCACACACGGAAACAGAATTCCGTATTGTTCTAGCTTTAAGAAAACTTATCTTGAAAGAGAAAAAAACCTATAAATTTCTACCTCCCCCCTTATTATTGTAAACATTGTCCATTGGACTATTCCAAAATAATATATTCGCTTCAATTATTTTAACTAACAATGTGAAATAATCTTACATTTCTAAACCATTTTATCAAGCAATAATTTTCACATTTCCAATGAAGAAGGATTATATGTCATAAAATTACCCTACTAATTTTGCAAACGGGTTTAAATTCAAAACCCACACTTTTACATTCATGCTTGTCAGATCTTTACGTTTTGACTGTATATCTTAATAGGTCAGTATGTCCACTCAGCTTGACGACCTCAATTTACCATCATTCAAAAAAATATCAACACAGTTCGGTTAGTTTATTAATTAAAATCTTTGCCATTCTTCATCATACATATACATCTGACTGAATCCTTATCCTTTCAGGGCAACTTTATTCTGTCCCATGTAAGAAAACTCTCTTCATATCACACATCATCATGCAGTATCTATAACGTGCACACAGCCACGTCTTGATAAGGGAAATAAACAAAAACAACAACATCAACTTCAAACTTAAACTATTTGCTTGAGCTAGATCTTTTCTTAAGATCCAGAATCATGTCAAGAGCTCCTCTTAGACACCTATTCTCTATATTGGCATGCAACATTTTCTACAATTAAACAGTAACTTTATGAATAATTCTCTATCCTAACAAATAAATGGAGTGAAACTTAGTCATCTCCGACTGCCATGGTATATATCATGAGACAGCTATTTCCCATCTATTGGGTGGTAGGATAACTTTATGTTAGTAATGACAAGCATTTATAGCTTATATATGCCCATATATACATCGATTATAGCGTAGATAAATGACAAAGACTAACCAAATCCTGAATCAAAACATATATGAATTATTTCAATTTTAAACAGTCAAGCCAACAACATACCTAACATTTTTATTAATAACAGATCAACAATACTTTAGAATAATTATGAGTTTTACGACCATCCCCTCAATCTTCATATTTACTATTAAGCACAAATTAAAATTTTGTTAAGAATAATAAAAATATTTATATCATTTCTCGCTTTACTTTTAAATTTAAATTTACGTGAGCATCTATACTTAAATGGTATCAAAATCATTTTTTTCTCTTTCCTTCAAACATTTTAATCATAAACAAAATATTAAATTAAATAATCTAGTGATTAGAGTGTGACATAGTATATATCAAATGAAATATATATAAAAAAAAACAAATGACATATTATATATATAAAATAAAATAAAGAATAAATATCAACATTACAGATAGTCTCTTTAAATGTCTTTTCCTTCCACTGTCCATATTAATGTAGTCAGTTCATTTACTTGAGATAGCTATATACTTGCACATCAGACAGTTATTTTAATTAAATGTGTATAAAATGCACAGATAGTCATTTGAATCAAGATAGATAAAAAAACGTAGATAGTTATTTTAAATCAAAAGTGTAGCTACAGGAGAATTAATAAATTTTAAAAGAGTTCTATTGGTTACCTTCCATTTGATGAGTTTTTTCCTGGATTTGAATTCACTTTGTTTTCCTTTTTCTTCTTTTCCATTTAAAGGCTCAAATCATAGACAATAAGCAGTTTCTGATTACTAACATGAATTAACTTTTTAAACATTTTTAGTAGTTTGCTGCAATTTCTTTAAACGAATTTTAAACAGCCAAATAATTATTATAATCTGAATTGGTCTTTTAATTTGATAAAAAAAATTTGACAATTCTCTCCTTGCAGGAAATTTTATAAGCAGACTGGATAAATTGTGATATTCAGCAGAAAATATCTTATCAAAAGTTGACTTCTTCATAATTGACTTGAGAAAAAGATGCACCACTTATGGATGAATTAGAAATTCATATTTTGGTCTACTATACAACTTAACTTCATTATTAAATTCTGAGAAAGAAAATTTAAAAACTTGGAGAAAAAAAAACCTTTAGAGATACTAATTTTTTAGTTAGTCAGCCCAGTTCTCAATCAGCAAAAGTTTTTTCTTTATTTACCGTTTCCAGTTTTTATAGGATAATGAGAAAAAAGAAAACATATGTTACACCCCCCCCCAGTGGTTCCTCTTCAAGTCTAATTAAAAAAATCCCCACTCAGAATGAACAATAACTCTTTCTAAAGTGTTACTTTTTTAACAACTTTGTCTGATCTGAAACCAGATCTCTTTAATTAACACATTGTCGATTAATTTATGGAAAATTAGTTAAAGAAGATATAATTGAAAACATAGCTTGCTAACACTTTTTTTTTGGTCAAAAAAAGGTTACATTCATTTAATCTAAATAATTTCTTATTTAGATTTATATTTTTAATAATTTAAAAAAAAATTGTCAGTTTCTATAAGGAAAGGAAAAAAAAATCAAACCCATATATCTGTATCACACACACACATGTGCAGACCATTAAATAGAAAACTGATTATTCAGATTATATGAACACAAATATCCATCATAATTTCTTATAATTACAAGCATAAAATCAATAATAATTTCTGATAATCATAAACATAAATATTCACTATAATCTCCCATAACTTTAAACTTATTCTCCAGAAAGAAACTGTTAACCAAAGCTACTGACAATCTATTCAATTTTAATTCTCATCAACTCCTTAGTAATAGAGATCAAATTCACAAGACTTTATCCTAGTCATATAAATATTTATTCCCGAATTATTATATTGGTAAATTATTATAAAAAAAAAATCAGTCATCCCCCTGCATTAAATAATGATAACTACATTTTATACAAACACCAAACTGTCTCTATAGACGTTACTTTTGAACTATATATCCATTACTTTCTCAAATAAAACCTTTAACTTTTCTTTATATCAAAAAAAAAAATTTCCCACAATTGCTTCATTTTATTATATTTGGTTTATAGATGGAATAAACCAAAAGGCTACAATATATATATATATATTTATTACAAATAATTAATTTTTATATACATCAAGAGTGTTATCTTCAATTTAATAATTAATAGGCTTACTGTCCAAATAACTTTTCATAATTATAAATTTGCTTTTGCATCATAGTAATTTAAATATTCCTTTATGCCACTAATTGTTTCTTTATCATACATCTTAGTATTAATCTTCAATTTGAGATCTCTGAATTCTTTATACTATAAATTGTTCCACTTCATCAATCTCAGCATCTTTTGAGCAACAAAAAAAAACTTTTATCAAGACATCATAATATGCAAAAAAAGAAAAGCCTCTTTTTTCATTTTCTTCATCTTCATGCTATTAATTGTGAATTATGATATGGAATCATTTCACTATTGAGAACATTTATTTTGGAAATACCAATATCAGTTCAATATACTTTAGCAATATTAAGAAATGGATGCATAAATCAAGCATATTCAAAGTAAATAATGGATGTAAATATGTCTCTAAATTAGTAAAAGAATGAATGGTCAAACTAACTTAATTCCCTACATACAGAAACTACGCATTATCTGATTCCATGACTTCAATTATATACTATTCAAAGGAAAATGTAAACAAATAAATAAAAATGTAAATAAACAAATTTTTAAAAAAAACTTTAAAATTCATAATTTTTTTATTAGAGTATCCATTTTTGATTTTCTTATTAAAAAATATTAAAATAATTCAAGATATCATAATTTCTTGATAAAGAGACCAATGCATTATATTTTTATGATGGAAAAATTTTATTTAAAAAAATCACTGAGTTTTAATAGCAACAAAAGTCATACAAAATCTCACTTTTACTACCTTGATTGTTGACTATACAAATAAACAAGCATCTGTTATATATATATATATATATATATGTGTGTGTGTGTATGTGTTCAAAAATACTGTACATCACAATATATATATATATATATAAGGGATCCATAAGCAATTTGAATCATTATTATTCCTTTTGATACTGCAATCCAATGTAAATTCAATTATCTTAACTTTATGGTGGTCAGTATAGCATTTGTAATATCCATTTAATTTTAGTCACAAAGATATCAAATGAAAGGGGTGGGAACTGATGCTGCTTCTTTCTAAGTTATCTTACAGTCCATATTTCTTCCAAATATATTTAATAAAAGTAAAATAAAATAAATGCAAAATTTTAAGCAAAAAAAAAAATGTGTGTTTTTCTTGCTGAAATCATTTCTGTAGCTATGATAATATAAAGCATGGTCTTTTTTTAAACCCTGGCTTTTGATCATGTGACTATCTTCTTTATAATTCCAATAAGGCATTGTTATCATTTGGTAATAATTTAAACTAAAATATTTCATTTTAAAATTTAATAAATACATGGTTTATTTATTTCAGATTCATTCAAAACAATAAGTATTTTTTTATTAAACATATGACCTTAAAGTGTTTTCTTTATTTAGCTATTTGTATACTACAAAGAAACTATAGATGTTAACATGTGTGCATCATAATATATATATACAAAGGGAGCAAATGACTTTTACCCATGCTATCAATTACATGCATTCTAAATGAACAATGAATTACAATTAGAATGAACCTATTCTTGGAATTCAGTTGTTTATAAACATACCCTTGTCAACATTTTTGGCAGTTCAGAGTGAAATTAATTTATCAGCTATATGAAATATGGCATTTAAGAGTTATTAAACTCATAATCAATTATTTAAGGCTGGAGACAGAATCTCACTTTTAACTCCTAGATTATAATAATTAAATAAGTTTTAATATATAAATTTTAAATTGAACATAGCTCAATCTATATGTAAACAAAAAGAATAAATAACCCTTCCACAGGCAATGAATTAAATGCATATATATATATAATGAATAGAATCGAGATAATATCCTTTAAATAGAGATAAACATTGACCTTTGAAGTTACTGAAAAATTATCAATTACTACTAACTGACAATATCTGAGACTAAACAAGTTTTCTCATAAACCTATAATAACTTATTTGTGGGTGGTCTTAGTCTTTTGTTGAACTAAAAGGCATCCTCTTTTATTTTAAACTCAAGTTCTTATATGGATTTAAACACAGAAAACTATTTTTATAGATGTGAGAATGTCAAAGAATAGCATCTTTCTTGACATTCTGCAAATAATATTTTTTTAATTTTTTCAGAGAAATATATATGTTGAATTAAATGTTTCTATGAATTGTTATTATAATAATGACTAGAAGTGAGAAAATAATATTTGTTAAACAAAGATAACTTTTGACCACTGGTGTTACTAAAAAATTATCACTTACAACTTATTGATAATTTCTGAGGCTAAGTAAGTTTCCTCATAAACCTATACCTCATTTTTGAGGGTTGATTGTTGAAATAAAAGTCTTCTTTTATTTCAAACTTAAGTTCTTATGTGTATTTAAACACAGAAAGGTATTTTTATAGATCTGAGAATATGAAAGAATAGCATTTTTTGACTTTCTTTATATAATATTTTTAACTTCTCTAGGAGTTTTATATGTTGAATTAAATGTTTGTATGGATTGTTTTTATAATAATGAATTGATATATATATATATATATATAACTGAAAACAGAGTTTAAATATTTATTTTTTTATTTAATAAAATTAATTGAGGTGAGTATACTTTTGATGCTTTTACATTATATTCATGGTTATGCAACTGGGAAGATCCACTTTTTACAAATTTGAAAACTGTTAGTTCTTTGGTTCATTACATATTCATTTTGTGCAATGAACCTTACCTCCTTAATCTTGCACTTCCTATCACTTCTTTCCTCACACACTATTTTAATAATACTTGGATCAGTGCTGTGTCTGTGTTCTCTTTAATGGTTGCAAAAAACTAATGAGTTGGTATAATTGGGTTTGCATTTGCTTTTGCCTTTTTACACATTATAGCTTTTTGTGGGATTTTTGCTTTTAGATTAGCCTTTGTTTTACCATAGTATGTATATGGACAACAAGACAATTCATAATTTAGATGTGACTAATATTACTTATTCTACTGGATGCAGCTAGAATGGATATCTATATAATACTGTGGTGAAAGGAAGGTTTAATCTTAAAGAAAGAATCACAGAAGATGCTTTAATGTATAAAAATACAAAAGCAAAGTCAAATTACTCCAACACATCTGTTGTTTTACAACCATGAAAGGGAAAATAGACACAGTGTTGATCCAAACATTATTAAAACTATGTGTGAAGAAAGAATGACAGAATTCACAAGATTAAAGAAGTGTGGTTCATTACATAAAATGAATATGTAATGAACCAAAGATCAAACAGTAATCAAATTAA
This sequence comes from Epiperipatus broadwayi, assembly GCA_028023455.1. Taxonomy (NCBI): domain Eukaryota; kingdom Metazoa; phylum Onychophora; class Udeonychophora; order Euonychophora; family Peripatidae; genus Epiperipatus; species Epiperipatus broadwayi. The sequence continues at coordinate 4,697,113 of JAQFVV010012477.1, read as the reverse complement.
TAAAAAGTGAGTCTTCCCTACAGAATAACCATGAATATGACAGAAATGTATTGAGAGTATACTCAGCTCAATTAATTTTAATAAATAAAAAATATATGTTTTATTTGTTTTTGGCATTTTATATTAACTATGGAAAAGTACCAATATATATATATATAATCAAAACTACCAATATATATATATATAATCAAAACTACCTCAAATCTAAAATTAAACCAGACCAGCATAAAAATAATATTAAAACACAACCTAAGGTTTCACTGCTACAAGCAGACTTCTCAAGTGTAAAGAACTACAAAAAAAACTACACAATATATATATACTATTAAAAACTACCCACAAATCCATTCACTTCTCATCCACCCTTAATATTAAAAGAACTCTTAAATAAGTTAATTGCTTCAGAATAATAAATTTTCAATAATAAAGACTCTTTAATTCTTCTTTTGATTTCATTTCTCTCAAAGAAGACAACCTTAGCTTCATCAAAATCAATAGTATGGCCTGTATTTTTTTCATGGACATACAAAGCAGAACTAAGATATCTATTTTTAACTCTACTTTTATGAACCTTTATTCTTTCATTTAAACTCAGACTACTCTGACCTATGTAAACCTTCTTACAAAATAAACAAGGAATAAAATATACTACACCAGGAATAGTCTTTCTATCAAAAAAAAGTTCTTTTAATATTAAGGGTGGATGGGAAGTGAATGGATTTGTGGGTAGTTTTTAATAGTATATATATTGTGTAGTTTTTTTGTAGTTCTTTACACTTGAAAAGTCTGCTTGTAGCAGTGAAACCTTAGGTTGTGTTTTAATATTATTTTTATCCTGGTCTGGTTTAATTTTAGATTTGGGGTAGTTTTGATTTTATATTGACTAGTTTAGCTTTATGCTTGTAATGTGTGTATATATATATATATATACAGGTAAAATATGCATATTAATGGAATGGCAAATAATAAAAATACTGTCTTCAATTTTCATCAAATTTTATTACGAGATTGCACTATTCTATTTAAGCAGATAATTCCATATATATATAAACTGCTTTTAAAAATCATGAACAAATGAAAATATTTCCATCATCTGTAATAGTTTCTCAAAAATGGCAATAGTCATTTTAACTCCACAAAAAAAAAAAAAATAAATAAAAACAAAAATAAAAAAAATACATAAAACAGGAAGAAAAAAAATGTTCTGTATAAAATTAAAAGATAGCACTATTGTTACATAAACGCATTATTTCATTGTCATAGTTAGTTCAGAAATAATCTGTGTTATGAGAGGCTCATGATAATCAGACTTTATGTATGTGAGTAAAATATTACAATATATAAAAAAAAAATGGAGTGAGGGAAATAACAAAATAGAAAAGCTTTTAAGATTATAAAAAGTTAAAATTATAAAAAGTATCTACTTTTTGATAATATCTTATTCTTCACAGTAAAAGAAATTATTTTTTGGTATTCATATTTACAAATTTGCATATGGTTTCCCAGAGTATTATTTAATTGTATATATATATGTCTGTGTGTAAACAGCTTATAAATGGTCCACTTCAAGGCCATAAATGCTTATAAAAGCTTATAAAATAAAAATAAAAAGCTTATAAATGGTCCACTTCTCATTCTAATACATGCTTATAGAAAAGTAATTTTAAAAAAAAGCAATATTTATAAGGCATACCAAATGCTGAGAATTTGCACAATATAACACAGTTATCTATTAACTGACCAATATTAAATGATTAACTTTTTATACTGTGACAGATCAATTATTCTTCTTGATGATAAATTTTGTAATTTTTTAACTTTTGAATTTAGTGTTAAATCTTTTTTTCTAGGTTAGAATTTAATAAATTGAACCTGATTTGATAGAAATAAACATTTGTAGATGATAAACATTCCAAAACAATCATATCTGAATTTTTCAAAATTGAAAAAATAAGTTTACAATGAAAACAAAGAACATTTTCATTATCAACAATCAACAAAAAAAAAAATATATTCCAGAAAATAAACAAAATCTTTTTGACTGTAATTTATTTTTGAAATATGAATGAATAAATATTAATCTCTAATAAATCTGTCACTTTTTTAAAAATATTAAGATTTCTTTATAATTCTTAGAATATCTCAAAAGATCATAATATAGTTTTGTTGATATATAGTGATGAGCTTACAAGATGTGATAATCATAACAACTATAGTTATCAAGTTTTCATTACACTAGAATTTAATTTTTAATTTTAAAAATAAAGCATATAGATATCAAATAAAATAATAATCATATATACTTTTGACTTTTAATAATTACTACACAATTATTGTGTAAAAATAATTATAAATCTTAATGTGGTTTACAAGCAAAATCATGTTGTTAGTTATTCTTAAAAAAAATTCAAAAAATTATCACAAACAGACTTAAAAGAGACTACAAAAAAACTAAATCTATTAAGCATGTGAAGGCAGGACTAAAATACTTTAACCTTACTGTATATTTATTGTAATGACTTCTTTGAATTTTTTTAAATTAAAAAGTAAATATTCAGAATTATGCAATTTTGCTTTTTAAAAAAAAAAAATTAGCATATCTTAATGAATAGCTGTAAAATGCAATTTAAGAGTACTTGACAATAGTGATTTTTCTAATGGATACCTTTGTGTCACTTTAATCTTCCCGAATTCTGACACATGCTATTGTTTTACCCAGTGAGAGTTTTCAGAGATGCACAATGCTTTTGTTTTTATAGAAATTTTATTTTATACTAAAATTCAATAAAGTGAACTTGATTTTTTTTTTTTATCTTATAAGTGAATAATATTCTAAAAAACACATTTGATCTGTAAATATAATCATATACCATAAATATCATCATAGATATTTATGTACACATTAAAAGTAAAAATTAATGAATTTGTTTTTATTTTAAGATTTTTTTTTTTTAAGAAATGGAGGCATATTTATGATAACTATCAAATTCTATTTTAAATTCCTACTTTTTTTTTACAAAAATTCCAGTATTTTAAAAAATGTTAACACCAAATTAATGTTGATGGATAAGGACATAATAGATACTGATATCTTTTTTATCTTATGGTCAACTTTATTAATTTCTATTTCTAATAATAAAACATAAATAAATAAAATAAAAGTTTACCTGTATACATCTTCATAATAATCAAACAATTAGTCTGTAAAACTAATCAAAAATACTTCATAAATAAACAAAAACTAAATAAATTATACTTCAAAATATTGGTATGTAAAATAGACCTGAAGAATATGAATGCCTTTGTGCATTTCTTCTATCAAAAAAACAAAGGAAAAGTCTTCTGATCTTGGCTACAGTTCATAAAATGCTGATATCTTTAAATTTTTTCTGACAATTTTAACATCAGTAAAAGCATTAAAAGTTACTCTATAAAAAAGTGCTTCATTATCACTTAGAATAATATTATTAATACTGTGATCTAAAGTTATTGGACAACAATGTTTTTTCTGAGGTATTTTACAAGTTAAGGAAGAATTAATTGAGTTGAATATTTTTGATTACCTCAAAAAAGTGGTATGCCTGTTGAAATGTTTAAGTTTACTTGACTGCCTTCTAATCCATTTTTAAATGAGGGCAAGTTGATGCACCTCCATTCATCAGGAGAGCTTTTGATTCATATAGATAGGTAAATAGATTGATAGATATTACAAAAAAATAGATAAATAGGTATGTGATAGGCAGGTATATGGATGGATAGATGAATAGATAAAATAATAGAAAGAAAAGTTTATTAATTAATTTATAATAATACAGCTGTTTTATTTTTAAAATTAACTAGCTTGCATATAATTATTGTTTGACCTCAGTTAACATTTTCTTTTATCTCAAATTTTTATTTTTAGTATATAACATTTGTCAAAAGTTCAAAATGCCTGTAGTTAGTTTACAATTGAGATCCTTGAAATATGTAGCGTCAGATATATATAACTAGAAGGTATTTAGCACCTAATATTTACTCAGCTGCTTTTAAAACTTTAAATCTTTTATTATGCATATGAAATGGTCAAGAAATAAAACTTACATAAAGTGAACATAATATGAATATGAAATATGTACAATAATATAAATTAAAATTACTTTTATCTAAAAAAGTGTATCTACATATATATATATATGTGTGTGTGTATATATTTATGCAAGTGTTTTCTTATCTGGTATATCCTAAAAAAATGATTTTTAAAAAGATATAAAATAACTTTTTGGAAAACTATAGGAAAGATTGTGACTCTCCAGCCGATTAATCCCTTTAAAAAAATATAAAATCACACATAATTGAAGGTTTTTAGTTAATTCAAATATAATCATTACCAACAATAATATGCAAAATGCACTTGTAGCATAATAATTTATGTTTTGGGTTTGGCAATTTATTCTTTTAATAAAAGGCAGCTTACACAGGGTCACAAAGTGCCACTCACTGCATGCCAGAGTAATCAATGGATTCAGAAAGATTTGTGCATAAAATCCTTAACCAGTACCTATTCATCCAATATTCCAGACTAGTTTCTAGTTTGTGGCTTTCATTAGTGAGGAGCCTTGGATCTGAGAGCACTGCACCTAGATCTTAGGATCTAATGCAATTCTTCAGCCATCATCATTTGACTTTTTAGCTAACTATAAAGCTTTAAGTTCAAAATGAAAACACAATAATATTTCCAATTCAAGCTCATTCACTTGTATAGTATAAATATGAACTCAGTTCAACATCCAATAATTTTGGTGTCTTTGGTTTTTTAATAACCACTGTTACCTTAACACTATTGGGCAGAACTGGTATTAAACCACTAAGAATCACATGATCACCATTCTTTATGATTACACAAACTGTTTACACAGAAGCAAAACTCTCCATGCAGTAGCCTTACTCGGCACAAGCCAGAATAATCAATGGATACAGAAAGATTTACCTCCATTCATAATGCCTTACATAAGCTGTTACAAAGAGGCAAAACTTTTCATACAATAGCACTACTCAGGGGAATCCAGAGTAGTCAATGGATGCAAGAAGATTTGTGCAAAGACATTTCTGCATCCATTGATTACTCTGGCTTGCACTGAGTGGCACTACTATGTGAAGAGTTTTGTCTCTGTATAATATTGCTTGTGTAAGCATAAAAAATGGTGATCATGTAATGTTTAGTGATTTAAAAGGCAGCTTCTTTTATTTTTATTTTATCAAAACGTTTTTAATGTGAATGGACTAATATAAAATGCAATTCTTAACTGATTTCATCATAAAAGACATTGAATATCACTTGAGAGTTGTTAAGAAGTATGAGCAACAGTAGTGACAGAATTATACTGTAATCCATGGACCTTGAACTTTAAATATCCTGCAACTGCACTAAAACTACTCAGGGCACTAAATTTATGCCTTTCTTAGCCATGAAGATAATCATTTTTCCATCATTTATTTTGCTCAGTTCTTTAATGTGTGGATTGTCATATCCTTCTTTTTTACTGTTTTTTTTTTTGTTAATTTTTTCTCATTTGTATTTAAATTTTACTATTATATCTAACCATAACTGACATATATTTTTAATGTGTAAAGATTTATGATGGTGTCATTTTATTGATAATTACACATTGGATTATTTCCATCACCTAATACTGAATTTTGAATATCTTTGGACAAATTTAAACTATATTTAAACTTACCAAATACATTCAACTATTAGTAATAGCACAGATTAATATATAAAGACAACATTTCAAGTGGTTTTATTCTCCTCTCTTGTTTAGATGTTACTTGGACTGATCAGTGACAATATTGATTTGGGAATTAAACCTGAATTTGTAGTTTTATTAATATAGAATTTAAAGTAATGTTATAACCAACTGAGCTATTCTGTTAAAGGCAATACTCAGTAGAAATTTTATATATTTATCTAGAGACTCCTCCTGATTTCTTCACTCTTTCTTCAGAGCAAGAGTAATTAATTAGTGACTTTGTTGTCATGTAAATAGCTTCTTTGAATTTTGTTTTGTGCTTTATATGTTCATTGATATATATATTAATTCTAATATTTTTCATGGATATATATATATTAATTCTAATATTTTTCATGGATAAATGGTGATTTCATATTATTATTTTCGGGATATTCCATATAGTAAAATAGCTAATATATGGCCAGATACTTTAGACGTGTCAGTTTTGTTTTTTTAATCATCAATTTGTGCTCTTTTAATCAATTTTAAATGGGGTAACTGGTCTTACCAACATTTTTTCACATTTACATGGTATTTCATAGGTGTAGTTTTTGTTTTTCAGCATTTTAAGTTTAGATGTTAAAATTTTTTGTGTGGTAAAATAGCTTTGGAAAGCTGTTCTGATGTTATATTAATTGCATATTTTCTTTGTTTGTTTTTTATACCTGATATATATATATACACACACACACTATAATATCACTAATTGTTTTTTTTCTTTTGATGTTTTTTTTGTGCTCTTTTAAAATTTACTTAATGACAGCATATGGATGACTATTTTTCACTAAGTTTGTTTTATGTAGATCTTTTCTTTTTCCAAATCATTAAATTTTTGAACAAACTTCTTTTGCTCTATTCTTGTAGAGATAGTATAACTTTATATTTTGGGTTTCTAGTGTGATTGGAGATATATGCTAAGTATTTTCCTGTGTGTATGAAAGTTTTCTATAAAATGTAGTTCTGATTTTACAAATAAGTGAGTCTTGTCACAAAGAAATCCAATTTTGTTTTGATCCTGATTTTATTGTGAATTTAATTAAAGGCAATATGTTGTTGATCTGGGTCCAGAATGGTAGCAATAGTGTTTCACCATATGGCAATAGAATAAATGTAAAGTCAAACTTTAGATGGATATAGAGTAGTATTTATGACTGTGCTTTCAAATTCTTCCATTTAAATTTCACTAGTCAGGGTGACAGTTGTCAACCTGCAGCCACCTTTTAATTTTGTTGGAAGAATTCTCTGTTGTATTAAAAATATATTGTTGTTATGCAGAATGTTAATTGTTTTATTATACTAGCAATAGCAAAAGTTGTTCTGGTTTGTGGACTATTATCATCATTTATATTATTATCTAACTATTAATTTTTATTAAATAACATAAAATACAATTAACAGAAAATGTATATTATCTATAATATTATTTGTGGATTGATACAATCATACCCTAAAAATGCAAAATAGATTCTTAAACAAAGTTAACGAACAAGATTCAGTTAAGAAAAAATACGTTAAAACACCATGACAGAATGATAAACTTGTTCATTATAGAAAAGTGAGAAATTTAGTTGCAATAATAGCCTCAGTAAATATTACTTAGGTAATCAATGTGCGTTTAATAAATTTATAATTACAACTTTAAATTGCTGTAATAGATTTCTAACTATAAAATCTTTCCATTGACTCGTAAATCGAAAGATTTCGTGAGTATTAATGTGTAATAAGAAATGTGGACTTAATCAGTGAAGTATTGAATAGATTCATGCTCACCAATCTAACTGCTTCAGCTTCATCTATTTAAATAGAAAGTAGGTTGAAGTAAAGAAGGGTTCCCCTCTTTTCTTCCATAATGTAAGCTTGTGGTTAAACACCTGTAGAGGTCCCTACTATCGCATTTTACATGCATATTCTCGAGATTATAGCCTCAGTAAATATTACTTGCAATAAAGAAGTAAATTTTAATTTGAATAACGTAAATGATTTACAATAAAAATGATAAAAAATATTTTATTACCAAATAAATTAATTTAATAAATTTAAATGCTAATATAAAGATATATACCACTTGAAGGGTCATTGATCATAGAGCTTTTAGAAAAATAATAGTTCTCCATTATTTAATATTAAAACTATAGTTAAATAAACTGTGTTTGAATTTGCTATCACATTCAGAAAAGCAGTTTCCACAAAATTTATTATTAAGTATATATATAATTAAGTTCCAACCAGTAACCACCTAAACATTCACAGTAAAATATAGTAATCAATATTTCTCACTGCTGTCAAGGCAACCTTTACACCTTTTAATATATATATATTGTGCACTTTTATTAGCTCAGTCTATTCTAAAATAAAATTTTAGTGTATAATTTTAAATTTTACAAATCCAATAATATTTACTTATTAAAAGAAGACAATAATGAAATATTAGATTATAGGGTTTGAACTCGAATTTAGCTAATGGAAATTTATAAATGATCTTAACTCAAAATACACATAGAAAATAATCTACAGAGTCATATATATGCAGATGGATGAACAATTAATATTATTTAGTATTTAAAACTAGTGAAGTTTGAATTGTAATTTTGTAAACATAATGCGTAGTAGGGACTAATAATTATTGTGGGTGCGCATTTGATTTTAAAAATAAAAATTATTTATCTTCAAATCTTACTATATTTAAAAGTAAATAAATAAGGTTTAATTTTACCAAAATACTGATTTAGAATTAAAATAGTAAATTCTATCTTTATTTAATTTCTAAAGAATATTATATTTCAATATTTTATTTTTAAAAAATGATAAATTGTCATTTTAAAATGATAAACCAAAAACTTTCAAAATAAAGAATTGTTTCATAGAGAAAAAGTGGGAAAAAATAACCAATCAAAGAGTTTCAAACAATTTGTTTTACTATGAAATTGAAGGGAGGGAAAAAAATCTTCTTGATGGTAAAGTTTAAGTAACTAAGTTTTTTTTTCTTGGTGATATTTTTTTTAAAAAAAAAAAGTTGGATTAAAATTCCTAAAACCTTATGATTTACAACTCTACATCAATCAATATACATGGATAATTATAAGCTCTGTTGTTAAAATAATGGAATAAATTAATCGTTTTTCTACTGGGCAAGTCAATAATCGGAATTCCCAATAATCTCTTGAAAATTAATAAGTATTGAAGAAATAATCGGAGATGAATAATCAATGAATATATTCACGGAAAAATAACAATAATTGTGCCATAGGGAAAATGAACTGCAGTAATACACAAAAGGAAATAAATAAACACCGTAAATATCCAGTAAGGATAGATAAAAGAATAGTAAATCTCTTGGAAACAGTTAAGTATATATATTTAAAATTCAATGGAACTAAATTAGTAATAAATGAAAAGTGTTCATTATTATTCTGGATGTATATAAAATCTTAATTACAATGTGAGATAGAATTATTTATTTGGAGCCAAAAACGTGACATGACACATTCTTAATTGAAATCATAAGTGTGCCTTTTATTATAGAGAGAAATATGTATCATCTAAAATAAGTAAGGCAAGCCACAAATAAATTTTTATTAATAAACAAAGAACAAAACGAAGGATTATTGTTGCAGTAACTACTCAAATACCTCGTGAATCTTCGGATAAGCAGAATCTTCAAAAAATAAGGAAAAATAAAAACGTTCTAATAAGTTTATGGAGTGTAGAACAACTAGAAAATTTAAAAGTGTTCTTATACTTTAGCTGAGAGTTTAAAAGAGAACTTTCTAATGTTGGTATTTATATTTTTAATCTATGATTTGTTAGTATAGTAGGGGAGGGGAGGGGAACTAAATCATTTAATATGGAATTAATTCAAGTGTTGTTATATTAATAGTTATATAATAATTCGGTTAAGTTTAAAGATTATGAATCCTTTAAATAAACAAATATACTCAATAGTTTAGTATGAAAGGGTATTTAAAATAATATATACATATTCCAAAGAGCAGGTTATATTTACATGTACAAATGGATAAAGTAAAAAACAATGATTTTGTTCTTATGTGAAAGATAAAAGTAGTAATTTTGTTTGCTTACCAACCTCCAGAATTATAACCCTATGTTCTCATTTATTTTTTGTATTATTACTTAATCACCAAGTACAACTATTATGTAGAGGTTGAACTAACGAACCATGAATGGAAAAAAATGTGATATATAGTTTACATACATAGGGATAAATATCTCAACATATAATGGGAAATCATTAGTTTTGTTTGATAATAATACTCCAAAGATTAATTTTCTGTTGTTATTATTATTATTATAATATATATGTATTATTTTGTTATGTTATTTTAAATTTGATACTAATGGAAATGTTTATTATCATTTGTAATGAATATTATTAAAATTATTGTTTTAAAAGTTTTATTAAATTCCAATTGCTGCATATCTTTTCTGGGCTCACTTTCACCACATCACACAACTTAAAATGTACAGTCAAAATTAAAATGAAAAGTCAATTCAATTTAAAGCAAATCTAACAGTTTAATAAGCATAAATCTCTTAGTAAAGTTTTTTTTTTACTTGTTACATGCTGCCTTGATCCCATAGGTCATTGATTCATTGATGACATTGCCAATTATTAAAGTGTATTTATTAATATAAAATTAAATGATACATTAGTTATTAGTGAAAGTATTAGTGTTAATCACAGTTTAGTTAATAATATTATTTTAATATTCAGTATTAAAGAACATACATATAAAGCTTGAATATGAATTTAAATTATAAACCTTTCTTAATTTGTACACTATCCATGGAAATCTGTAAAATCCCTCTTGATATTCCATAGGTAGTATAAAGAATTAATAAATCAATGATTTTCCTGAGATCTCCTTATTTTAAAATTATTCTTGTGATTATTGCCAATCTTAATTATTAAACAATATGAATCAAAGTTTATCTGTAATTATCTAACAGATTAATTTAATGAGTGATTGAATTAAAACTTAATAGTTATAAATATAAAATAATATATTAGATATTATTGTTAGTCATGAGAGTATGTAGATACTTAATAAGGAGGAGTATCTGGGTATTCTTATGCCATTGAACAAGTATTTTGTATTTGTTTAATGTTAAGGGGATGTGATCTGTTTATAGGTAAATGAGTCTCATATTGATTACATTTAAAACATATCTTATTTTAGAAATGTTTACTCATGTCAAAGTAACTTGGGATAAATACTAATCTTATCTAAATTCAATTGTTATAGTTAAAGAAAATGGTCGGGATATAGTAAGTCTGTTATTAGTACCTAGCCAGAGTCCAAGTAGGTCCTAATATAAGGGACTTGGAAACTCTGCTCAGGGTCGTACCACCTATAGACAGGCCACAATATATATATATATATCAACTAATAATTATGTTTTTATTTCTCTAATATTTAATAACATATGTATTGCATTTCACTAATCCATGATTATTTCATGCATTGAATTTTAATAAAAACATTGCACTTTTGAAATAAATATTCTCTGTTAGTCATAATATAATCCAATTCTTTTGTATCTTTATTTGAATGCTTTCATATTCATTTCTGTTTTGTTCTTTTTTTTAAAAAAAAAAAAATCAGTTCATAATATATAGTTATAGTTTGTTTTTGTGTATTGTGTGTGTAAATACCATAAATCTGTATTCGGACTCATTTCTACTTAATAACCATATTTAACTACATTACTTTCTTATTTTAATTGGTTATCAATTCTAACATTAAAGTCTCCCATGACTATTATGAAATGTTATTTGGATTTATTAAAAGCAATTTATATATTTATATAAAAATGCACTATTTCTATTTCTCAGTGTGAACTTTTTGGGCCATAAAGCTAAATTATATGTATTTGATAGTTTAAACAAAAATTAATAACTACTCCTTCTAGTCTTTCTGAATGATACCATTCCATTTCCGTTTCCAATGTTTGTGCTTTTGCAATAAAATACATATCAACTTCATTAAATTTAAATTTGAACTTGCAAATCATTTTAATATGTTAACAGATTTTAAAGATAGTTCAGACTTTACTGAAATTAACAAGAAAATATCTTATACTCTAATAAAAAACTGTGATAAAACTATCTGATATAGAAAAGGAGCAATTTACTAATAAATTTTCTACTAAAATAAAATAATATTTAAAAAGTAGGAATATGATTTTTTTTAAATCTGTCAATTAACAAGAAGTAAATATTTAGTAATCGGTTCTATACATTTTTTTTTACAAAAATAATTTCAATTTATTTACAATGAATTTTGGTTTCAAGCCAACCAAAAGAATCAGAAACAGAATGAATTACAGCCCTGTATTGAGAGAAATTATAGAATAAAGCAATGAATGGAAGTTGTATTATGCTTTGGATTTACAGATTATGAAAAGACATTTGATTCTATAGTTCTTTTGTGTATGTACGTGCATATACTTTATGATCGGGGTTTTTATTTTTATTTTATTTAGATGAGTGTACTTTTGATGATTAATATTCTTTAAATAAAATAAAAGAATGAAAGAAAAACCCTACCTGATAAAGGATACACACACATACACAAAAAAATTACATATATAACAAAGAAAAATAATATTACATTTGTTTGATTCTACAAGCATTTTTACAATAATTAAAACATTGAATCACCAAGTATATTGTCATATTCTGAAAAATATTTATAAAATTCATCTGCAGCGATTATATTAGATGGTAATATTAAAAAAATAACATTGATATGGATGAATAGTAGACTAATTCCATAATTCCAAACTTTTTACAGCAGTTTCACATGAAGAATTTTGTAAATTAAAATTAATAATAGAGAATAAAAGTACTTAGAGATTTAATCATCTATATTTTAAAGATGACGTAATTGTTTTTGCACATAACATTTCAGAGCTTTGGGAAATATTGCAAGAGATTCCTTATAAAAGTAAGAAAAATATAACTAAATATAAGTACTAAAAAACTAAAATAATAATCAATGGATTTTTTTCCAGAATGAAGAAAATAAAGATTGATAAACATGAATTAGAAAAAAATAATAATTGCAATTATTTTGATCAATTTATTAATATATATATAATAAGTGTAATTATTCATTTTGGATCAGATGCTTCCACTATAAGTACTTTAGTATTAAAAGGAAATATGCTAATGAGTTTGAAAAGAAAGCTTTTCAATATATATATTAGAAGTTCTTCTTTATGGATCTGTGATTTTGTTATTTAATAAAAAGCAATACAGATACTTCAAAGTAATCAATGAATTATGAATAGATATATATTGGAAATATCAAGAATAAATATAAAATTAAATACTAAATTGGGGGAACAAACACATACTCTTGACTTTATTGAAAAAGTAAAAAGACTTAATTAGAGCTGGATTTGATATATTGCTAAAAGGGATGATAATATATAAAAACTTGAAGATTTAAATTGAATTTCTATAAATTATTAAATATCTTGGAGAAGACCACTAAGAAATTTTGCTGATGTCATATGGAAAAAAAAGGAAATGGATTAGAGAAACTTGATTAAATTTGGAAATACCTTCATGTCATGCAGTGGAATAATAATATTTAAAAATAATGGTGTGAATATATTTTTCTAAGCTTCCAATGAGTTATAGCATGATTGAAATCCTATCACAACCATCCATCAGGCCAGAAGTCAGACCAACCTTTCAGACCATAGATACCCTTTGTCAAGCAATTCATATAGGACATGTAACAATTCAACTTCATATATACATTATTCCTAGAGAAACTCCAGGTTTTTTTTTTTTTTCAAAATTATAGTTCTAGCATAGATTACTGAAACAGGTAATCAATGACATGTGAAAAGGATAAATAATATCCAATATGTGCATTTCAAGCAAACCACCACTCATAAGTTGGCCCAGATCACACTCTTTTACATATATTATCATCATATGACCAGTATATATCTAAATAGCAAATTACTATAGTTTAATTGACATGTTTCAAATTTTATGCAGTACACATTAATATAAGCCATTGCTATAAAAACATATTAATAATTATTATTAATCATTTATCACCCTAGACATTATTGCTAGCTCAAATAATTTTTTTATTTTTATTTTTTTAAGTCTTATTTAATGGGTAATGTATTGACACATAATTTCCTTTCCTATGTTGACAATGCTGACAAGTTTTGCATTTTTCACACAAGGTGGGATCAGTATCTACTTTTAACACATTGTAGAGGGGGTATGCAGTGATTGTATATATATATATTGTGAGAGTATGCAAACATCACCATGTAGATTGTAATAATATATAAAGTTTTTACATATGTATACATGATTAATAGATACATCATATTTTTTATGCTGTATATATATTAAATAAATATTAAAACATTAAGATGATTTTTTTATCCATTTATCTAAAATAATTGTTTGCACTAATTATTTTTACTAACCAGGACATAAACATGGAAACAACCTTAGGTCAATATCACATCTAGCAACTAAACACACAGGAAATGAATTTTTAGAATTCAATTATTAATTATAATAATTAATAATAGAATATGAAATCATGATAAGCATATAATATATTCAATACATCCTACTGGAAGTCGATTTCTCTATAAAAATTGGATCAAATAATTTAAAAATTAATTTTATCTTTTGCCAATGTACTAATCATTTTGCTGTGTTTGAAATTAGAACATATTAAAAGATGGATCAATAGTTTGAACTAACTTTCTCATTGATATAAAATTTTCATTATAAAGAACTTTAATGTCACTCAATAAAAAGAGTAAATAAATTACTCTTAATTAATATTAATCATAATTTCAGAATGAAATTACATCTATTTTTCATTCATTAATTAAAAAAACTCATAAGATCATTCTAAACTAGTATTCTAAGAAGGCAAATTTAGTTTTAAAAAACATTCATATATTAAATTAAATATTTTAAGAAGATAAAAAAAATGCATTGTGGTTAATACCACTTGTCATAGAATGAAATGCTATTAGTTTAACTGAGACTAATGTAATTTCTTATTTCTACTAAATGCCTAAAGTATATGTATATTGCATGTATATAATTTTGAATAAAATTTTAATTGGTAGTGAAATAACCTGGAGAACTAGATGTCAACTTCATACAATAGGAGGGATCCTAAACAAGAAAATATTTTGGTTGCCTCTTCGATGGCTGATGACCAAAGAACATAGAACTTTATTATTAAAGAACATTCTGAGTCTCATCATAAAAAGAAACAGGACAATACCATCAAACTTAATTCATCTTATAATATTTGTGTTCTATAGGTTTGTGATATTTAAAAATTTATTTCCTTTGCTTCCAAGACCCATTTACATTAGAATACTCCATTCAAGAAAATTATGAGATGAAGAAGAATGGAAATATCATTGTTTTAAACATTTAATTTTATTTAATAAAATTTAGGTCTTCCCATTTTTTTTCTTTTTAAAAACACTGACTGAGGTAAATTTAAAAACAAATTCAATATGAAGATAAGATTTTATTATCTTTTACATTGAACTTATTCATGACAGAATAGAGTTTGTTTATTACTAACTAAATAACTAGATAATATTTGTTTATTATTCTTGTGTGTATGATTAATAATCTTGAAGAATGAAAGGTCTTTGTTTCATAATTATGATACCAATGACAGAAAGGATATCTATAAATTGGAATTCGATCGCAAGGATTGCATAATCTAAATCATCATTGATATATATATATATATTGTTAAAATAAAACTTAATTAGTTAGTATAATTGTAATTTTTTTAATTATAAAATTGTGTTTATTATTTTATAAATTATTAAAATGTGTCTGTGTTATGATATATATATAATATCAAATAATATAAGTATAATAACAATATTCATTAGAATAAAAACTACAAAATTTTAAAAAATGCCTGTATAAAATTAAAGATTAAAATTCTTTGCTATCGAGGTTAGCTATAGCAAAGAATTTTAATCTTTAATTTTATACAAGCATTTTTTAAAATTTTGTAGTTTTTATTCTAGTGAATATATATATACTAAGTAGATATGGGTAGGTATTATTTAATTTAAAGTCGTAAATAGTAGAAATGTATGCAAACACCTATAATAATTTTTTTTCTTGTTATCTGAAATCCAGTTAAATTATTATTTCTTAATAAACATGTTAAATTTTATTCTAATCTCAAAGAATTCTCTGATTTATTTGAACTATTTATTTATTTTTTGATTTAAAATAATATTGAATATGAATAGCCATACGTATATACCATATTAACTTAAAATCCTGATATCTGATTGAAGTTATTTTCAAAATTCCTTAAATCATATTAATTAATATTATGATTGTAGTACATTAATGATAACCTCTGAAGAGAGTTAATTGTAAAATCTACCCCGAGTTTGAATTCTGAGCATAACGGAACGATCAACATAGGTAAAGATTGGATGAATTAATTTAGGCTATATCTGTATTAGATAGGTTAATACTAATTTATCTTGCTTGGGACAGATTTAATTTTGGATTGATTAGATTGAATCATCCATGGCATCCTGTATGAAAACCCTAAAATCGATTATTGTTAGATGCGACCACCTCAATTTCCTGGAGGGAATCTGTACTGTTACAATATATATATATATATTGTAGATAATAGCAAAATATATCTTTTGTTGACTAAAAAATAATTTAAATAATTTCAACATTAAAATTTGTTTTATGATGTCATTCTTACATAATGTTCTATCACATGATCTAGTATGTATTTCAATTTATATTAAAATATAAGTTATAAATATAAATGGCAGAATTAAGGAACATAAAATTGCCTTCAATCAGAAGGTAAATAATACATTAGCTTTTATTTCACATTTTTTGGAAATTGGTCACAGACTTGCTAATTTAAAAAAGTATAATTTGAGAACAATGATGGAATCCATTGAAATATTAAAAAGGCCAAGTAATTTAAATAAAGTTGATGAATCACAACTTATTACAGACTAGTGGAGACCACTTAATTTATATTTTTTTTAATATCAACTTAAAATCAATTAATGGGGAAAGTGAAGAAAATAAACATTTTGTAATCTATACATTCTGTATAATCAACTATAAAATATTAATAAAAGTGATTTTTCTTTATTTCATCTCAATTTTATTCTTTACTTCACACTTAATCTCATTACTACTTGATATCTGGTGTTTTTTCTGACTTTGATGATGATGGATGTTATTTCATCGAAATATTGGGGATTAATGTAAAATTATATAGATAGTTTAACCCAAACAATACTTTGTTTTAATATATTTATCATATCACCTCTAAGCATTAAGAAATTTTCAGCTGTTCTCTGTGAATACATATATAAAAGACTGCATCTCAAATAGCCAATTCTAAAAAGACATATCTTTAAATTACATTGCTTGACTGTGGTATTCGGACGAGAACCAGTGTGTTCAACATTACAATAATGTTAAATATTTATAATAAGGGCTTATTGACACAAACAGCATGAAATTTAAATAAGCAGTGATCTTAAACTGCTAGTAAATAAACATAGTTAAGATTGTTGCTTATTTAACTTTAATGTTCTTTGTTTGAATAAGTACATATTTTCATTATATAACATTATTGCACATTACAGTTCAATGGTGTGCCCTTTTAGAACCGGCTATTTGAGATGAGGGTTTTTATATATTTATTCACAGAGAGTGTAACTTTCTTAATGTTTGGAAGTATTATGATGTTTGATATTTATTTCAGCTAGTATTATGCATTGGAGTTATATATAAAAAGAGTAAAATAAAGAAAATAGTAAACAGATCACTCTAAATAGCCACAACAAATCAGAAGTTGCTTCAAAAGTGTCTCTCAAAAAAAAAAACAATGAAATATAGACATTATTGATTACGCTTATTACTTGCAGTTTGATGATAATTTAAATGGGGTTTTTTTCCAGTCTATTATATACACAATATTAAAATTTATATCAAAGAATTCTTACTCAATTTATAAAATTAAAAAATAAAATGTCAATCTTCATTTTCATTTAAAATCTTTTTTTATTTTTTACTACATCAAGTTAAATCAAAATTATAAACAGTAAAAGCCATTTAATATTTCAATCATTTAATATGGTCCGATTCAAGGGTTTAAAAATATTTACAATGTAGTGTAGATCAAAAGTTCTGTAAAATGGTTAAAAATTAATATATATATATGTCACTATCACCTACCATTACATTATTTCAGCAATGCTATTTATAAAACAAACATTAAGTTTGAATAAAGTAGCATAGATAAAAAGACAACATTTTACCTATAGCTGTAAAGTTTTTAAGTATATTGAAATTTGGATCAATGTAAACAAGATGCATGGAAGTAAATTAAGCAAAATCTTAACAACTAATAAACAAACATTTTTTATTACATATAGAAAGCAGGATTAAAGCAATAATCATTTTAAATTTTGTTAACTACAAAACATAACTATGTATTTATTAACATGTTTGTAATATATATCTAAAAAAACTTATTTGTTTATTTATTTTCAAATATTTTATTTATACTATTTTGGCATTATTATTTTGTAGTCACTTAAATCGAAAATATACTTTTAAATGGTTGAAATGTCAAACGGTTTTATTATTCATAGTATTCATTTGTTTGATTTAGTAAGAAAAAAAAAGGTTTTCCTAAAGAAAATAAATAGTAATATTTTGTTATATATATTATAAAGTTAAGAACGTGAAATACGAAATATATTGGGAGCTAAGATTTTTTCAAACTGCAGGATATAAATAATATTCAAATTCTCACAAAAAGTCTTTTCTAACTATCAAGACCACAGAATGAGTTTCACTTTGCCTGTGGTTTAATAACTTATATAGAAGGCAAATTTAAATAATGATAGATATGTGGATGAAATTTCATTCATTATACATGTAAAAATTTACTTATAATTGAAATAATAAATTTAACGGTTTACAAACTATTATAAACAATCCTTAAATCCATAGAAGTACTTTGGTTAATTTCTTAAACCTGTCTTAACTGTCATTAAATTCAGCAGTTGAGGC
This sequence comes from Epiperipatus broadwayi, assembly GCA_028023455.1. NCBI lineage: Eukaryota > Metazoa > Onychophora > Udeonychophora > Euonychophora > Peripatidae > Epiperipatus > Epiperipatus broadwayi. The sequence goes on along the minus strand of JAQFVV010012477.1, from coordinate 4,678,198 downwards.
AAGTTTAAGAAATTAACTGAAAGTACTTTTGCGGATGTAAGGATTGTTTATAATAGTTTGTAAATCGTTAAATTTATTATTTCAATTATAATTACAATTTTGTTTTAATTAACGGACATTTTATTTATATTAAAAATATATTTCAATAAAATTAATTCTACTTAATTATTCTCGAGCCAGAGTTACTAAGTACTCATTTTAATAACATTATTTATTTACGGTAGTTGTAGAAATCTTCGCTCTTAATATATATATATATTGTTTTATTAATTACATATTTTAATAAAACTATAAATTACATAGATGTATATATCTTTTTACTTTTATACTGATATTTAATTCTAATTAATATATCTATTTGCTTATTATATGTTAGAAATTTATTAATTATACTTTAACATACAAACCGTAATAATGTTCGTTTCCATAGCAATCCCAAAATGTAATTATTGTGTTTATTGTACAAATTAAAAATCTTTAATAAATTTGAACAAAGTTTGCTATTTTGATTAAAATTGTTCATCTTCGAACCGATATCATTTTCATATCATTTTTAATATAGCCTGAAGCAAAAATTTGACTAACTTATATAATAAAAGATTTGGAAAATTGTTCTAAAGAAGTTTTAAGATCATTGATTACATGACGAAAGCTCAAAAGAACATTTTCAATTTAATTTTTAGTTTAATTTTTAGATGTTACAAAAATAGTCTATCCTAAGGCTAATTTTGTATATATTGGTTTTTTTTAATAATTTCCACTTACTGAGTTAAAAATAAAACATTAAAAAAGATATAAAGTTTAATTACTTCAAGAAAAAATCCTATCATCAAAAGTTTTAGTCACAATTTCCTATGCAGATCAAAAGTAAATTATATATCAGGTGTTTAACATGTCTTATCTATAATTTTAGGATCAGATTTTAATTTATTTACTAGAGTTATACATTATAACCTTCAGTAACCAATGGATATTGAAAGTAATTTTCTAATCCACATTTGCAGACAAATTTTGGCTAAAGATCTTAATCAGTGAGGAGGTTTTAATTATTGCTTTTATACATCTAGTAACCATATTTAATTCCTATATACTATCAAGATAGGACCATAAGATTCAAAAAATCTTTTGAATTTTAAATTTCAGCCAATTTTTTTATATCTATTCTATAAATCTGACCCCAAGTTTATAACTAAATATTATAGTGTTCTCAATTTTACATTAAGGATAAAATATTCCTATGATTAACATAAAATTGAATGACAGCTATATTAGAAAATTAGCATAGATTCAAATCCTAGGTAAATATCAGCTTATCTTGGTAATATAAAAAAATATAAGGATGGTTGCTATTCATAACTCTTCACTGTCAAAGATTATTAACAATAAAATAATTTGAGGATGTATAATTATATCACTTCCATTAGTATTAATTGATTATTTATTTTTATAATAGAGGTGTCTGAAATAAACAATTATTATGTGCTTCTAAAAACTTATGTTGCAAATAAGCAAATAAAGTCATATTTCAATATATTAAGATACAAATTATTCACTGGTAGTATATCTTGTTAATGAAGTACACATTAAACTTCTGGGATATGACATAATATGACAAAAATACTAGACATAGCCTATCTATAGATGTGACTTTATAACTAATATATGTATCACTATATCATTTTTTTTCTGATTAAGACCATTTTTATATTAGATACTGCATATATGTTATGACAGAAAGAAAAAAGACATCTATAAATTATGAGAGTGAAATACATTAATATTATTTGTTGATTTTGATAAAGAAGTGAAGTTTAATTTTGTATTCCTACTCTTATTATGATCATTATCATGTTACACAGACTTCCTATACTAAAAGAATCACTATTTCTCCTTTAAGATTGATGGATTTAATTGAGAGTCTTTTTAACATTTGGGGCTTTCAATTAAACATTATGAATCTAAAAAAACTGATTTTTTTTAGCAAAGTAAATGTGTAAATTCTTGCAACTACAATTAATTATCTTCATTGTTCATTAATCTTTATAACTATATTCCTCATATATATATATATATAATTAAAATTATCCCAAAGCAAAAATTCAACCAGACCAGCCAAGAAATAATAATAAAACACAACCAAAGGTTTCACTGCTACAAGCAGACTTCTCAAGTGTACAGAACTACAAAAACTATACTATATATATATATATATATATATATATAGATAGATAGATAGATAGATAGATAGATAGATATAGATAGATAGATATATATAATATTAAACATTACCCACAAATTCATTTACTTCCCATCCACCATTAATAATAAAAGAACTCTTAAAAAATTTAATTCCTTCAAAATAAAAAAATTCAATAACAAAGATTCTTTAATTTTTCTTTTGATTTCATTTCTCTCAAAGAAGACCATCTTAGCTCCATCAAAATTTAAAGTGTGGCCTGTATCTTTTTCATGGATATACAAAGCAAAACTAACTCTACTTTTATAAACATTTATTTTTTCATTTAAACTCCAATTACTCTGACCTATGTAAATCTTATAATAGTCCTCCTATCAAAAATTTTATTTGTATTATTTAATAAATTATTCAATGTAATACTTCTTTTCCAAGCAATTTTTTTATTTCCAAACAAATTGCTATTCTTACATACAATTTTATAAGAAGACAATTTAAATGGCAAAGAAATAAAATCATATTTTTCTTTATCCTTTACATCCTTACAAATATTATTATTAAATAAAATACTTTTAACAAATTTATCAGAGTAGCCCACACTCAAATAATCTTTATAGAATTGACCTTTCTGAAACAAAGCTACACCACTAGAATTATTTAATTTTTTATTCCTATAACAATAATTCCTTAAAGCAGCTACTTTATGAGATACAGTCTGATAGCTATCAGATTTAATTATAGACCTTAATTCTCTACTTTTAACAAAATAACTGCATAGTAAACAATTAGTCTCTACATTTTTAATGACCAAAAGATCTAAAAATTTTAACTTAACAATATATAACCCCCCTTCTTTTAACATATATCTTATAGAAGGATCAAAACAATTAAACTAATTTACAAATTATTTCAATTTATCATTCTCAACTACAAATAAAAAGTTATCTACATATCTAACAAATAACTTTAAATATAAACAATTCTTTTTAATAATAATTTCCTCCTCCATATAATTAATATAAACCGAACATACTAAAGGAGAAATAATATAACCTATTATCCACCCTTCCCTAATTTTATAAAAATTACCTTTATAAGTAAAATACATAGGATCTTCCAATAATAAAAGAAAATCCTTAATTACTCTAATTTTAATATTTGATAAAGAACCTTGCTTAACAAACACAGACATAAGAACATCAATACTGCTTAACCTATTATCAGACTGATACATATTCTCAATATCTAAACTGCTTCCAAATATCCAATTACTTTCAATTTTAAAATTATTAATTTTATCAAAAACCTCAAAAGAAGAAGAAACTGTGTAATGACCAAAATCAACAAATTGTTTTAAAAAAATTATTCAAGAATCTAGAAATACCCTCTACAACACTTCCTGTAAAATCAAAAATAAATCTTAAAGAAAAACCATTTTTTTGAGTCTTAATATTCACAAACATCTTAGCTGATATGAAATCATTTGGATAACATTTTAAAAATCTACTTTATTAAAAAATTTTAAATTTACCATTTTCTTCATAATATCCATCAACTTTCTTTTAATCACATTACCTGCATCTTTATCTAAAAACATATATTTATCATTATTTAATTCTTTATCCATTTTGTCCCTGAAATTATCTCCTTTCATACTGACAAACCGACCAGCTTTGTCTTCACAAGAAATGATCACATCATTAACAATTAACCTATCATTAATTATCCTATGCTTGTAATGTTTATATAATAATAATAATAATAATAATAATAATAATAATAATAATAATAATAATAATAATAATAATAATAATAATAATAATAATAATAATAATAACAACAACAACAACAACAACAACAACTGGAATAAAAGTACAAAAAAATTTTAAATGCTAATATAAAATTAAAGATTAATATCATTTGCTATAGCCAGCTTATGGTGTATTCCACCATTTTGAATTGCATTACATTAATATTTTAACCATTAAATATTAATGTAGTGCTATTCAAGCTGACTAAATATGCTGTAGGCTGGCTCTAGCAAAGGATGTTAATCTTCAATTTTATATTAGCATTTTTAAAATTTTTGAAGTTTATTCCAGTTGTTTTTTATTATATATATATATATATATAATGATAATTAACTATTATACAATCCTTCAATTCATAGAAGTACTTTAGGTTAATTTCTTAATTCTCCTCAACTGCAGTTAACTTCAAAAAACATAACGGAAGCAAACAACATCAACTCAAATACCATCAATCCCAAATGTTAACATTAGGAGTGTGACTATTATTTATATTCATTTTATTTCTATAATTAGTAGACAACTGCTAATGATAAAATTTGGGATTCACAAGATTTTAACAGATGATGTTTGCATCCATTATGTTTTTTGAATTTAACAGCAGGTATGGGGAGTTAAGGAATTAACCAAAAGTACTTCTGCAGATTGAAAGAGAATATATAATAGATAATTCCTGATATATTTATAGTTTTTATTGTTATTACAATAGTTTTTAATTAACAGATATTTTATTTGTATTATATACATATATGTGTGTGTGCACTTAAGAATATTAAGTAATGTTAATTTGATTTATGCATTTGCAAAAAAATTTCATGCTTCTTTAAACAACAATATTTGATTAAAAAATCAAGTAATCTTTGTATAACCAAAGTTGACAGTAGCATGGAATAAACTCATAGGAAAAAAAACTTTCATTAAACTATTGCCATATTTATGTTTAAACGTTAATATCAAATAGAACATTGTGGTGGTATCAATATAGAAATTGAGTAACTGTGTTTGATGTAGAGTCAACTAGTTTTCTATGCTGGTGATTAGGTTACTTAATATAGATAATTATGGATGTGATATTAATTAATTATATCAATATTTAAATATTTATTTGAAAGCAAGGTTATTTTAGAATAAGTTTTATTAAAACTCTTTTTATCTATTAACACCAAGCCAATACAAATAAGGTTTTATTATAAAATTAATGTTACAATGATGTTTAAATAAAAATTGATATGTCATGTTTGATAGTATATCCATTGTTTTTCAGTATGTTGATAATAATGATTTCAATAGAAACATATACCTAGTAAAGATTGTTTGAATTTTATGATCAATCATTGCCACTTGAAAGATTATTAAAAAAAAATTTATAGTTGTCATAAGTTAAGTTAATGTTATTTAATGCTGTTATATATTCATGTGTATTAAGTTAAATATTTATATACAAATTACTTCAATTACGATCTTTCCTGAAGATTCTTAATTAGAATTTTAATATCAATTGATTTTCAAACATATTAAAAATCTATAACATAATAAAATAAATAGATAATATATTTTGTTAAGCAAATGTATCTTGGGGGGTCATTTATCTTTTATTGTATCTTTATTTATATGAATTTAAAAAGAATGGGGAAGTATGGAGGTTGTTTAATATATCTATAAATATATTACACATGGGAAAGTGTGTATGTTTAAAATTTTTAAAAAGTCAGATATATTAATCTTTAACTGAGATTTAAAGTTTATATCTGTGCTAGAGATAATCTCTAGTTTAGAAAATCATTAGTAATAATCTTTATTGTATTTATCTGAGATGGATGGTGTCAATGTTGTGAGTGGAGTGAGTTTGACAATGGTAAATAAAAATGTAACAATTAGACACATAATATATTTATTTTTTTGAAATAAACAATGTTTTCCCTTTTTTAAAAATTTATTGCGAAGTTAATTTTTTAATATAGATGTTTTGTTTTTGTTCTTATTCATTTCAGAGTGAAAATTCTATTTTGCCTTTGTAATACAATAGTTTGAATATTTTATTAAAAAATTAAAATTTAGTACTATAAACATGACAAAAATTATATAGTCCCCTCTTAAATTCAAATAATAAAAATGAATAATTCAGATTTGAAAATAATGAATATTTTCACTTTCCCTTCTAATTTTCAATTCTTGTAATCAGCATGATTCTTCTTGAAGAAATAATTTAGTATATTTTAAAGTCTGTTAGAATATATAAATACATAACTAATCTTAAAATACATGACTGATCCTTTTTAAAATGAAATGCTGTTATATTTAAAAATATTATTTAAATAGTAGTATTAATATTCCTATTTCAATTTTTTTTTCCTTTTGCCAAATTTGATAAATAAATTTATGTTAATTAAATAAAATTCTAAAATTACAAAGTTTAATTTAAGTAAAACAATGTTAAATAATAGTAATTAATATAATTTAATATTGCTAATTAAATATTATTATTATAAATGTCAGTATTAACAATATCAGTAATATCTTTTAATATTAAAAAAGAAGACGTATACTTTCTTCATATAAAATGCATATATCTTCTTAAATAAATCCAATTACAATTTTTATTACTACTCCTTCTTTTCCCTCTTCACAATGCATTATTCATTTCAATTTCTCTTGCAGTTTTAACTATCTAGCTGATTTCTTCAGACTTGTATACTTGTATTAAATTATTTTTATACAAACTTATAATAATCTTACTTTAATATATTACATACATACATATTCATTATTATTTACACATTTTATATTCATAGATAATTTAATATTGTATATTTAATTTTTTTTTAATTTCATTTTACCCTTTGCAATATCTTTTCATTCTTTGACTTCTACTTCCATCAAGCATTCTTACAATGCTCTTACATATCTGTTTCTTGGCTAATATTTTGGTTTTGATTTCTTTATTTGATCTTAGGCTTTTTATTGTATTTTTAAAAAAATGAGTTTCAGAAATATTATAGACATCTATTTTAGTTCTATTCTCCACTTACAATCTTTTCTGCAAAACCAAAATTGTTTTAGAAATCCTCTTTTAATCTGTTGAATTTATGTTTCTTATTGAGTAGTTGTATTCTAAATCTATGAATTACAGACTATTTTATATTTTATAATAATTCTTTATAAAACTACGTTTATTTATATATAAGTATATTCAATCTAAAGTTAAACAAAACTAAACTCAATATAATATATAAATTAATTACACAAAACAAAGTTTAAACAATGCAACCAAACAATTTGTTATTTTTAAACATATCAACTTTGATATTAACACTAGAGTAGCAATCACCTATCCTTCCAAAATGATCTTGACATATTTTACCATGTTGATCAAACAATTGGATAGTAGTATAACCTCAGTAATCTAATGCAAGTAAAATTCTTAATCAGTTATTATACCAAACAAAAGACAGCACAGATTTTAAAACTTAAATTCATCATGATGCACTCTTATACAATTAATTACACAAACCTTGTGTTAAATTATTCTAAGGCAGAATATAATCAATTATAATTTATAAGGTTTTAAATGCTTATTAATTAATACTAATTAAACTATTATAGTATTATCCTATGACACATACATTTAAAATGGTAATTATACAAAAAGTAATTATGCCAAATATAGTTTAAACAATGCAGGTAATAAAATTGCTATTACTAAACTTACCAATTTTAAAATTATACTAAAATAATCAATCTCAAAATCTTTCAAGATAATTGTTTTATGGATTGTAACAGTGGTTACTCATCTGGTTATAAGTCTAATATTAGTATTGTAATTCAAAGAACAGTGCTGCTCAATTATTTAAATATAAAATATGAAAAGCATAGAATTTAAAACATAAAATAATTACAACAATCTTATTCTGTCACAATAAAGTTGAAATCAACTATAAATTCTAATGATTATAAAGAGATATTGGACATAATATGTAAATTGACTACACTAAGCAAAATTTAAGCAATCCATCTAGACAAGTTCTTTTTTAAACTTACAAAATTCAACATTTGATTTATTATTGGCGAGATTAATAATATTGATTTAATTGCATGAATTCAAACACTATTTTGAGTAATATATATATATATATATATATATATATTGTACCAGTCAAAACATGTTTATCCATCTAACATGAGCTGGAACTTACAAAATGTATTGATTATTTGTTTTCTATATAACTGCTAGTTATTTTTTTTCGATACTCTTAAAATAGTCTATGCTTAAAATATCGAATACAGTATTTATATATTCCAGTTATTGTAAAATCAATGAAGGTGGGATTGATTTATTTTAAATAACAGAAAAGGGAAGGGGGTAAATCTTAATGAAGCCCAAGAAAAAAAAATCCTATGTACAGGTCAAAACATGTTTATCCATCTAACATGAGTGGAACTCACAAAATGTACTTCAAACCCAGTCAAGCCCGAGATTTAGGTCAGGGATCAGCCTGGATTTGAACCCAATCTCTAAGCTCAGATCAAACACCTAATGAATAACATAATAGTGATGGCACATGAGAATTCATTTTAATCCAGCCAACTAGCAAAACTGAGCAAAACAATGAGACATCTATTACTATGACTAAACTAAAATATATATAAGCATGGCTGTAATATGTAGAAGTGGAGAAAAAGGAATTTGAACTACTCAAATAAGTTAGACAATAAAATATAGTTTAATATACTGACAAATTATTATACATTTATAAATTAATTATATACATTAGTGTATGCGTAAATGAGCAAGCGGTCTACCAAGTGATAGAGGATTACATAGTGTCATTCATGCTATTATTTCTCATATGCTCTTTATTAGCTAAATGATATGTTATAAATAAGCACACATCTTTGGTGGGTCTAATATTAAGATGTCAATCGAATATTAGAAAGAATTATGATAATACTGCCATTAATGCTTTGATTTACGGTTCTGAAACATGGTGACTAACATATATATTTCTAGGAGCATTTCGAAATTCATTATACATATGGTATAAACTATTTTCACACCATTGAAGTTGTGAAAATAAACAAAATACATTTGAAAGATTATATTTGAATCTATGACAAAATATTTAATGAAAAATTATTTTAACACTAGTAAGACGAACGCTTTACTTTTCCCAAGGCATATAGATAAATAACAAAACACGACGATGGGATTGTATAATAAACCTAAAATAATATTAGTAATTAATCTAGCTAGTAATATTTGGCATTTATATATATATATATATATATATATATTGAGCAAAGCACACTTTTAATATTAGAGCACTAAAACTGGGTCATGAAGCAAAAGAAATAAATACGAAGAAGTTTGTGGTGCTGACATAATAGCCTAAAAATAACTAAGAGGAAAAGGTCATGCTTCTGGATGAGAATGAAGTAGGTGGGCATATCATGTGCCAGACTTAGGGAATCACTGCCAGAGGCCTTTTTATATGAAGAAAGTGGATGGGCATAGCATGTGCCAAACTTAGGGGATCACTGCCAGAGGCATTTTATATGGAATAAATGTGGTTCCAGATAGATCAACTATCTATGGAATGAGGTACAAGAAGAAATCTATGGGTTTGAACTTGTCACAATCCCCAGATTAGAAGACTAGAAGCACATAATATTTTTATATATGAAGATAGGCTAAATGTCAGTAACACAGTAATGATACATGTCCCTAATGACATTGAATAAATTTTACTGCTTAAAAAATAAATGACCCTTGTTTGAGTATTATAATTTAGACAAATAATATGCTATGCAGTATAATATAGAGAGAGAGAGAGATTTACATTTCAATTACTTAAAATATAATTGAAGATTTTATTTAGCAAAAGTAACATTGAGAATTAGATTTCAAATTAATAAAATATATGTTAAGATTTGATTTAGTAAAAGAGACATTAAGATTCACCCCCTTCCCTTTCCTACTATTTAAAATAATTCAATCCGACCTTCATGGATTTTACAATAACTGGAAAACATAACATATATTTTAAGAGTATAAAAAAGAATATAACTAGCAGTTATATATACATATATATATATATATATATATATGTATGTGTGTGTGTGTGTGTAAAACAATTAAGTCACCCTTATTTTAGAATTAAATAAATAATATTTTATAAGATTTCAAAATGTTAATTAGCTTGAGTTCTGGATTTACCTCGGGTAGAAAATCCAGTGTTAAACAAATATATATTTTTATATTAAAACATAAATAAAATGTTGATTTGAAAAACAATCTGGTGAGTGTATTAATTAATAATGCATTGTGTTTGAAAAGGGGATGTTAATAACTTGCTTCATGAAGGTTTACTTTAAAATGACAGAAAAGATTTTTATAAATTAAACTCGCCAGTTTGCTTGAGATTGGCAAATTAATAATAAAAGCATATATATAAAATCAAGTTATGAATAACTATAAATAATTGACTACATCAAAGTTAAGAAAAGTTAGAGCATATGAGATAGGATTAAATTTATAAAATTATTTAAGAGCAAATTTCATTTACATAAAAAAAAACAAAGTTAAATAAAACATGAGGAATCTTGATAGTAGAATTAGGCTAGATTTACTTTGAGGTGACGGCTTGGAAATTTACCTTTTAATTTTAATAGTCCATTTTAAAGTATGGCACATGCATGGTGATTGGAATGCAAGTACTTTGATGGCAGAAAACTTTTATTAGCATTCTAAAGTTCTTTTTTTAGACCTTTCTTCATTGCAGGGCAGCAGAATTTATGGTAGCAGCAGATGATGACCCATAGGGCCGAGAAGAGTGGTGGATTTACTGCTACATCATTTTTTAGTTTCACAGTGATGTTAACAATCATTTTCACTAGAGTAGCTAATCTAATCTGTCTCAAAATCCAGCCGTTTTATACTTTTTTTAATCAGTTGTTTTTGAAGATGCAACAGTAAGATAACATCCAAAAAATAATCTTAATCCTATTTTAAGTAAAAATTTTAATTAAAAATACCTTCCCCAGATTAAAACAATAGTGTTTCCAACCCTTAATTATTTTTAGACAATCAACTGTAGCATCTTCCATATTGGATTTTATAAAAATATACAGTTTAATAAAAAAAGTACTTTAAAAAGAAAAAGTTTAAAAAATGACGTATAATAAAATACTTACAAAAAAAGAAATATTCTGTTAGTATTTTGCTCCTATATATATATATATATATTTGAATCGCACCTATAATACTGTAATAAAAAAGAACTAATAATTAATAATAGAATTAATAATCATAGAATTAATAATAAAATGTTATTGAAAGTTAAAATTGATAAATTTAGACGTGCATTTCAAATATATACATAACATATATATATATGACAAAAGGAGCAGAATAAGATATAGGATTTAAATATAGGTTAGTAGGTAGAAACATAAAGGACAATCTTAAGCTAAGATTGACTGCTTCAATATATATATATTATAATGATCCAAAAGAAATGAAGATCGAATCTTATCGTAATCTGCACTACAAGGGCACCATGTAGGCATTTGAACGTAGAAAATTTATAAAGTAGGCAGATACATGCTGTTAATATTCCACTTTATTTTATATTTAGACCATTAGCCCAAGTCACTAGCTCAGTGGAGATGCTGAGATAAAAATACATGTCTTTAATTTATATCTTAAATATAAAAAATAAAAGCCACTGCCAGTAATTAACACACAAACCATATTTATTTATGCACATATATATCCATTTAAATTTGAGGAATAATATTTATTATTTTAGGTTTTAATATTAACACTTAATTTAAATTATTATTTTAAAATTTTAAGATTGTCCGTACAAATGAATTTAATATTTTTTTTATTAAGATTGTCGAGTATGAATAGACAACATAGGTTGTATTTGAAAAGAAAATCTTCTATCCCTTATTTAACCTTAGGCCAAAAGTTCACAGTCAAACTGGCATCAGTCCATCTGATACATTGATGTATTTAATGTAGCATGAAATATGACAGCACAAATATATATATACCACACCGTCAGGAATGTACATCTGAACAGCATGGTGAGAAGACATTGACTCTTGTCCAATACAGGAATATTACATCTGTATGGCAAGAAGAGCAATAAAAAAACTCCATAGGAAGGGACTGCATTTCTCTGTCTTACTATTCCCTTCCATGGGCAAAAAAAGGTGTGCAGCGTATAATAGAGATCCTGCCCATAGCGAACCTCATACTACATCTACAAATCACATCAATATATCCAATCCATTGACCCAATCTAACTACAAAACAAATAACCTAAGATTACCCTCCCCTAATTAATTAATATAAGTTTACAAATCTATATAGCCATTCATGCCCAACTTAAATTTAACATTTATATAAATTCGCACAGATGGATTTTATAAAAGTTTGTTATGTAATGTTGAGCATAGATCAACTACACAGATTACACACTCAAAAACATTTCAACATAAACATACATGATCAAAATATAAAGTTATTGATGTAATTACAGAGGAAATTCACTAGAAACCCAATGGCATTCATCATAAGATGCCGCATTGACACCAATAACTAACAAGACATCAAAATAAATACATTTTAGATATTCAATGTAAGATATCAATGTTTACTGAATGTCTATATATTTTAATCATGTATGAAAACAAAAATGTAATTAAATGCAAAACTATGCAAGTGTCCATGCCCAACTTAAATTTAATACATTTAAAATTTAAACAATAAATATTAATACAAATAAAAAATAAAATTGAAATGATTTTTTTTTTAGCAAACAAATATGTAAAAATTAAACATTTATAATTAATTTGAAACATAAGTCAGATAAAAGTTCTTTTTTAAAATTTAGATTAGCTGATCAAATCTTTAAAGTTCTTAATTACTTTTAGTAAAAAATTTTCCATTTATATCTTACAGTAGAACAATCTAGTCTGTTGTTCTGGAGGAGGCCTTAGCTGGTTCATTCCTGGTATTTCAGTCATTTCATTTTTAAATAAAGAGAGAGAGGGTGATATGTGCAACCTATCACACCTCTCAAAAACAATCAAGCTGCCACTGTCTGGACCTCAATATTTTTTTTTATAATCATCCTCTGGATTCAATGAACAAAATGTCACTAATCCATCATTTTCATTAGTGTCCGAGCTGAGGCTTGGTGCTTCCATTGGTCAAGCTAATTCTTTTTATTCTCTTATCTATATCTTTTCTCTGACTTTTTAATTATATAAGAGCCCCAATGGCTAGTTTGCTTTTCAATTTATTTATAAAACAATCATTTCCATTTACAAAAATGTTTTCTTTTTTTTATACTTTTATCTAAAAAACTACGTCCAAATACCTTTTCCTTTTTATTTAAAAAAAGAAATAATTTTTAAAGTTTTGCATCTGTGTGAATATATATACGTATACACATTTAATAACTCCTTAATTTTTTTTAGCTTTTAGTTTTTAATAAATTTATTTTTATTTGCAAACTTAAAAGTTCTTATTTTAAATTAATGTAATGGCATATTTATATATCGTTACATATCAGGAAACTTCCTTAAAAAACAAAAACATTAAAAAAAAAAGAATTTACTTAGTGTTAGTAATTACATTACACAAAATAATTATATGTGAAAATTTCAAAAGGACAAAATTTTTTTAAAGACAAAACAGTAATTACACAGAAATATAATGATAAAAAAACTTGTTGACTGTTGATTCCTTTCTACCAGCCAATCTTTTGCCCCCTCCCTTTCAAGTTTCTTTTCTTCTACTTTTAAGTATTACTTAGGCATGTTAAACAGTTGGATACAAGTATTTTTGTTCCTTCTTAAATTATACACACATTCCTGCTTTCCTTAACTTTGTTATTACACCTGCTGTTCTTTCATTCACTCGACCCACATTATTTCACTCAATTTATTTTTTTCATTATTTTTGTCAAAACAAACTCATATATATATATAGAATAATTAGCTAACTCAGGTTACAAATGCTGAAAGAAAATTTACATGCGTTATAAATCTGCTCAGGGATATGGGTTTTGTAATCAAAGCCTCCATGTTATTGGCACCAAACGCTAAAAAAAATTTTACTATGTAACAGTCAGAAACTGTGATTCATTAACATAGTGCAGAATTTAATCACCACACAGAACAGCAGCACCATCTAGGTAGCAAAGACACCCATAGTACTGAATTCAAACATAGTTTATTGGTTCCACAATACAATCTACAAAACAATGCATCAGATGCCACATTAGTAAATATTTCTTTAGGCACGGTGATCAGGAAGATGCACGAGAATCAAGAATTTTATTTCGAGTTAGCCAATCAGAACATTAATCTTAAACATTTATCTTTACAGAATCAAGGAAATATAATATGGAATGGGTATCAAATAAATAAATAAAGAAGTAATGGCAGACATATAGTTTGACATTATTTATTGAAACATTTTAATAATAAATCATTTACTAATAATATTTGGTAATATTTAAAATTGAGTAACGGAATTTTCCGATACTGTTATATATTAAAGAAATAGATTTATTTATTTAGAAACATTTATGCGAAATCATTTTACCAATAATACTTTATATTTAAGATCTCAGTAGTGGTATTTTCTGATACTGTTATGTTTACAAACAGAAATACATTTTTTTTGATGACGTAATCTAGTTACCTAAAATTCTCGAGCAAGTATTTCTAAGGCATGTCTTTAGGGATTTAGACTTTTGCAATGCAAGAGTCTAAAGTAAGATTTATAATAGTAGTGGTAGACATAAATTTATTTATTTAAAGATATTTACTAATAACTAGGGGCAAACATTTAATTGAGAGTGAATTATGTCACTAAGGTAGGGATGGAGTTATACATAGAATAATAAAGTTAATAAAAGAAACACATGGTACATTTAGAAAAGTGATGGGAAGTGGCCGTATATTGAAACTGCAAAGCCGTGAATGAGTTTATAAAAAATGGGCTGGCATTGGCTATAGGCCCAAAGAGGTAAGCTATCACATAAGCATAACCAGGGGCAAGTGGTTTGTGACATAATTGCCTGCTGGCTGCATGATGGTCGTCAAGCCTTACAGGAGCATTTATTATGTCCACTTGTGTAGGATGACTAGGGTTAATTTCAACCCTATAAAATCAGGAATATTCAAGGCTTGTAATGGGTCATTGTGACTCTAAAACATAACACATGTATAATGTACAGATGATTCTGTTAAGATTTAAATATATTTTATAACTCGGCCCTACATCATCAACATTTAATAAAAAACGTTTGCGACTCTCAAAGAATTGCAATTTTATGGAATTATTAATTAAAATTTAATAAAATATAAACAATATGTAAACTGGGTGATTATTATAACTAATACATCAGCCATTTGCTAAGCAGTAGACCCCTGCATTACAATAAATGAAGCATTGAATGCGTGTTGATTTATATGAAAATATTAAGTTTTTTATGAAAGTAAATATTAATAAAAATTTGACATGCATCCACTGTTTCAAGCGATCATAGATTTATACTTAGAAAATTATGAGCATGCGATAATTATATAATAAAATGTAGATTTTAGAAATACATACCCAAGAAAGATAGAGTTAGTCAGGCTAGATTGTTAAAGAAATTTACATAATATTCATTATTAAATTTATAGTTTTACAAATGAGAATTTACAGTTTATAGTTTATAAGTTATAAAAAGATGAATGAGCTATAGCGGGATATTAGTAGAGTACTCTAGAGAATTTGGATACATGTACCTGTTTTATGAGAAGTTTTCCGATTCAATGATCAGCAGCAAATTGTTCATGATTCTAGCATTAGCAGTTCTTTACAGTATTTAGGTGATTTAGTTACTTGAATAGCAGCAGCAGTTGTCTAATTGTTCAGGGTAGCAGATGTTCTTGGGTTGATTTTATGGATGGCATGGGCATAGGTTCTTGGCAAACAATTGACCATCTCTGGGTAGAATAGTCTTTGGCACTTTTTACTCATGCATACTGTGGCACATAAAAACAATATATATCTTAGGAGACTCTCAACTGCTCAAGATCAAAGCTAAAGTTCAACTGAAAGTTTCTAGAAAGTCTAAAATGGCCTCCTTTCTTAGATCTTATCTTTTGCATTTTTGTTAGAGTTTATTTTTGGATTCCACTTAATCTGCACTGAGGATAATCAATGCATTTTTGTTAATTTTAATTATAGAGACAGCTGCCTTTCTCTTGTTTACATTTACATTTTATAATTACATTTTGGGGAATTTTTCTTTAATTTATCTATTATCTCTCACCGACTGTTGCTTTTAAAATTTCAAATACAAAAGGGAACATATGATTAATTTTACTTTTAATTAAATATTACAATCTATTTCTAAAATTATTACTAAATGAAATTTAAACAAAGCAATAAATAATGGATTTTACAATTCAAAATAAATAGTTAAAATTATATATTTTTATATAACTAAAAGAATAAATCTAAATTATATTATTTATCTTTATTTATTGCCTTAAATTTGATATCGAAATGTGTGTGTGTTTATGGTGAATTCTACATATATATATATATATATATACACATTTTTAATATTGCTACACACACAATTCGATACCAAAAAGTTTAAATTTGGGTAGGATAGAGCAGTGAGTGAGAGACAATAGAAAAAGATGAAACTTAAGATTCGAATACGAATCTTACTGTTTCAATCTAATAACTAAGTGGATTTAAAGTTCCAAAAAAAACATTGTACAGGAGGTAACAAAGGACATAAATAGCTGTGTAATTTTTTTATTACAGAGGAGGATTCAGAGAGACTAATCTGATCATTCAGTGTATTTTTATTGCTCACCTTACTCAGCTTCTTGTTATTGAGGATCAGTCCAGATTTTAGCTGTTATTGAACTGTTGCATTGTTAAAGTGACTCTAGTTTTTTTTTTTTGATATTGGTGCCATGGGAATCACCAAGTTGAATTTCCATTGACCAACAATAATTCTATTTGCCATGATAATAGCAGCCATTCAGATGTCATGCCTGTAATATACGCCATGAAGAATCTCCACAACATGATGGGCTGAGCCTTTCCAAAGAGGAACCTCCAGACCTCCAAATTGTGACTTCAATCATGGTCTCACTGTCAAGTCCAGAGTGGATCCTGATAATGCCTCCTGACTTCTGAACCATTGTAGAGGACGCTATAAACTGAACATTGTGTGAACAGCAGAAATTAATATTACCTTGAGGTAACTTACCTTTCCATATCAAAATCAGAGCTAAATCTTTAATTAAATCTCTAGCAAATCTCAGCTTAATCTTAAAAAGAAATTATATTTATGATGTGTAATTTATCAATGTAAATATTAATGTATTTTTGTTTATTTTTACATTACAATCTTAGTAGAAAGATTTTCAATCTTAAAGTGTTACTTATTTGAGAGTGTATGGCAAGTGATATTTTATATGCTTAATAATTTTTCAGTTCTATGATTAACCCTTTGTTAAATACTCAGACCGACCTTAGTAGTTTTCTTTTATTTTTGTTTGTTTGTTTGCTTCGTCGTTAAACTAAATCAAACTTGGCTTTGCATGGAGATTTATAGGATATATGATTTATTTATTTTTTTGGTAGAAATTTATTTGCTATAATTCAGATTACATAGTTCATAATGTTTCTTTTCTTGTGTGAGACTAACCTTGGCTCATTTCAATATACTTGTCCATGAGCGTTTTGAAGAATAGGACATTCTTGGTCCCGACATTTCTTTTCGGAATAAGAAAAGCTCGTAGGTGCTGTCCGGTTATTCTCCACAAACATCCATCTTACTAAATCTCTATAGAGAAAAGGGAATTGGTTGGGTGAACTACTGGCAGGAAGATATAAGCCCTTATTATGTTATAGATAAGAAATGAACTTGTCTGCCTGGGTATTTAACATAGTAATGCTCGCATGCACTCAATGTTAAGATCTGCTAAGTAAATGTAGATCAAGTTTCATATGTTTATTTTGTTATTATGTTTAATAAATTTAAAAAGTTCTTGTAAGTATTTTGGCTGATGTTGTCTCAGTGTTTTCTCAATTGTCTGAACCACATTCATTAGCTTTTGCTCTCCCTGGGTTTAGTCCTGCACATTTGTGTTCGTATATCCTGCCTACCCCTAAAATAAATGTCTTGTTCTGATTTTTCAGACTAATGGCACCCTCGTGGTCAGGATATATGAAACTAAAATCTTTCATCTGGCACATAGCTATATAAATAAAACAGTAAGATTCGTATTCGAATCTTAAGTTTCACCTTTTTCTATTGTCTCTCACTCACCGTTCTATCCTACCCAAATTTAAACTTTTTGGTATCGAATTGTGTCTGTAGTAATATTAAAAATGTATACGTATATGTAGAATTCACTATAGACATGCACACATTTCGATATCAAATTTAAGGCAATAAATAAAAATAAATAATATAATTTAGATTTCTTCTTTTAGTTATATAAAAAATATATAATTTTAACCATTTACTTTGAATTGAAAAATCTGTTATTTATTGCTTTGTTTAAATTTCATTTAGTAATAATTTTAGAAATAGATTGTAATATTTAATTAAAAGTAAAATTAATCATATGTTCCCTTTTGTATTTGAAATTTTAAAAGGAACGGTCGGTGAGAGATAATAGATTAATTAAAGAAAAATTCCCCAAAATGTAATTATAAAATGTAAATGTAAAATGTAAATGTAAACAATAGAAAGGCAGCTTTCTCTATAATTAAACTTAACAAAAATGCATTGATTATCCTCAGGGCAGATTAAGTGGAATCCAAAAATAAACTATAACAAAAATGTAAAAGGTAATACCTAAGAAAGGAGGCCATTTTAGACTTTGTAAAAACTTACAATTGAACTTTAGCTTTGCTCTCAAGCAGATGAGAATCTCCAAAGATATATATGGTTTTTACATGCCACAGTATGCATGAGTAGAAAGTGCCAAAGACTATTCTACCCAGAGATGGTCGATTGTTTGCCAAGAACCTATGCCCATGCCATCCATAAAATCAACCCAAGAACATCTGCTACCCTGAACAATTAGAAAACTGCTGCTGCTATTCAAGTAACTAAATCACCTAAATACTGTAAAGTACTGCTAATGCTAGAATCATGAACAATTTGCTGCTGATCATTGAATCGGAAAACTTCTCATAAAACAGGTACCTGTATCCAAATTCTCTAGAATACTCTACTAATATCCCACTATAGCTCATTCATCTTTTTATAACTTATAAACTATAAACTGTAAATTCTCATTTGTAAAACTATAAATTTAATAATTAATATTATGTAAATTTCTTTAACAATCTAGCCTGCCTAACTCTATCTTTCTTGGATACGTATTTCTAAAATCTACATTTTATTATATAATTATCACATGCTCATAATTTTCTAAGTATAAATCTATGATCGCTTGAAACAGTGGATGTGTGTCAAATTTTCATTAATATTTACTTTCATAAAAAACTTAATATTTTCATATAAATCAACACGCATTCAATGCTTCATTTATTGTAATGCAGGGGTCTACTGCTTAGCAAATGGCTGACATATTAGTTATAATAATCACCCAGTTTACAAATTGTTTTATATTTTATTAAATTTTAATTAATAATTCCATAAATTGTATTTCTTTCAGAATTGCAAATGTTCTTTATTAAATGTTGATAATGTAGGGCCGAATTATAAAATATATTTAAATCTTAACAGAATTGTCTGAACATTATACATGTGTTACGTTTTAGAGATGCCATGACCCATTACAAGCCTTGAATATTCCGGATTCTATAGGGTTGAAATTAACCCCAGTCGGCCTACACAAATGGTCATAATAAATGCTCCCTTAGGACTTGATGACCATCATGCAGCCAGCAGGCAATTGTGACATGAACCACTTGCCTTTGGTTATGCTTCTGTGATACCTTACCTCTTTGGGCCTATGGAAAATGCCAGCCCATTTTTATAAACTCATTCATGGCTTTGCAGTTTCAATATACTGCCACTTCCTATCGTCTTTCTAAATGTACCACGTGTTTCTTTTATTAACTTTATTATTCTATGTATAACACCATCCCTGCATTAGTGACATAATTCACTCTCAAATAAATGTTTGCCCCTAGTTATTAGTAAATATCTTTAATTAAATAAAAATATGTCCACTGCTACTATTATAAATCTTACTTTAGACTCTTGTATTGCAAAAGTATAAATCCCTAAAGGCATGCCTTAGAAATACTTGCTCGAGAATTTTAGGTAGCTAGATTACATCATCAAAAAAATGTATTTCTCTTTGTAAACATAACAGTATCGGAAAATATCACTACTGAGATCTTAAATATAAAGTATTATTGGTAAAATGATTTCGCATAAATGTTTCTAAATAAATAAATGTATTTCTTTAATATATAACAGTATCAGAAAATTCTGTTACTCAATTTTAAATATTACCAAATATTATTAGGAAATCATTTATTATTAAAATGTTTTAATAAATAATGTCAAACTATACGTCTGCCATTACTTCTCTATTTGTTTATTTGATACCCATTCCATATTATATTTCCTTGATTCTGTAAGATAAATGTTTAAGATTAATGTTCTGATTGGCTAACTCGAAATAAAATTCTTGATTCTCTTGCATCTCTCTGATCACTGTGACTAAAGAAATGTTTACTAATGTGGCATCAGATGCATTGTTTCATAGATTATACTGTAGGACTGATAAACTATGTTCGAACTCAGTACTATGAGTGGCTTCGCTACCTAGATGGTGCTGCCATTCTGTGTGGTGGTCAGATTCTGCATTATGTTAACCAATCACATGTTTCTGACTGTTACATAGTATAATTTTTTAGCATTTGTTATGAAAGTAAATATTAATGAAAATTTGACCCGCATCCACTGTTTCAAGTGATCACAGATTTATACTTAGACAATTACAAGCATGCAATAATTATATAATAAAATGTAGATTTTAGAAATACGTACCCAAGAAAGATAGAGCTAGGTAGGCTAGATTGTTAAAGAAATTTACATAATATTAATTATTAAATTTATAGTTGTATGTGCCACAGTATGCATGAGTAGACAAATGCTAAAAAAAATTATACTATGTAACAGTCAGAAACATGTGATTCGTTAACATAATGCAGAATCCAACCATCACACAGAATGGCAGCACCATCTAGGTAGCAAAGCCACCCATAGTACTGAGTTTGAACATAGTTTACCAGTTCCACAATACAATCTATGAAACAATGCTTAGCAAAGATGATTTACATTGGCTCATGTTGGGTGCCAATTATAACAATCCAAAAAAAAGTGAAGATTGAATCTTACCATAATCTGTACTACAAAGGTGCCATCTAGGCATTTGAACCTAGAAAAATTATAAAGTAGGCAGATGTGTGCTGTTAAGATTCCACTTTATTTTATATTTAGACCATTAGCCCAAGTCACTAGCTCAGTGGAGACACAGAGATAATATTATATATCTTTAATTTATATCTTAATATAAATGAAAGCCACTGCCAGTAATTAACACACAAACCATATTTATTTATGTACATATATAATCATTTAAATTTGAGGAATAATATTTATTATTTTACATTTTAATATTAACACTTAATTTAAATTATTTTAAAATTTTAAGATTGTCCGTACAAATGAATTTAATGTTTTTTATTAAGATTGTAGAGTATGAATAGACTACATAGATTGTATTTGAAAAGAAAAATATTCTCTCTCTTATTTAACCTTAGGCCAAAAGTTCACAGTCAAACTGGCGTCAATCCATCTGATACATTGATGTATTCAATGTAGCATGAAATACGACAGCACAAAATATATATATATACCACACCATCAGGAATGTACATCTAAACAGCATGGTGAGAAAGACATTGACTCTTGTCCAATACAGGAATGTTACATCTGTATGGCAAGAAGAACAATAAAAAAAAATCCATAGGAAGGGACTCCATCTTACTATTCTCTTCCATAGGCAAAAAGAGGTGTGTGGCGTATAATGGAAATCCTGCCCTTAGCAAACCTCATACTACATCTACAAATTATACCAATATATCCAATCCATTGACCCAATCTAGCTACAAAATAAATAACCTAAGATTACCCTCCCCTAATTAATTAATACAACTTTACAAATCTATATAGCCATTCATGCCCAACTTAAATTTTAACATTTATATAAATTCGGACAGATGGATTTTATAAAAGTTTGTTGTTTAATGTTGAGAATATCTCAACTACACAGATTACATGCTCAAAAACATTTCAACATAAATATACATGATCAAAATATAAAGTTATTGATGTAATTGCAGAGGGAATTCACTAGAAACCCAATGGCATTCATCATAAGATACCACATTGACACCAATAACTAACAAGACATCCAAATAAATACATTTTATATATTCAATGTAAGATATCTTTATTTACGGAATGTCTATATATTTTAATCATATATGAAAACAAAAACATAATTAAACGCGAACCTATGCAGGCATCCATGCCCAACTTAACTTTAATGCATTTAAAATTTAAACAATAAATATTAATACAAATAAAAAATAATAAAATGGAAATGATTTTTTTTTTTAGCAAACAAATATGTAAAAATTAAACATTTATAATTAATTTGAAACATAAGTCAGGTAAAAGTTCATTTTTAAACTTTAGATTAGCTGATCAAATCTTTAAAGTTCTTAATTACTTTTAGTAAAAAAATTTCTGTTTATATCTTACAGTAGAAAAGTCCGGTCTGTTGTTCTGGAGGAGGCCTTAGCTGGTTCATTCCTGGTATTTCAATCATTTCATTTTTAAATAAAGAGAGAGAGGGTGATATGTGTGTCCTTTCACACCTCTCAAAAACAATCAAGCTGCCACTGTCTGGAACTCAATATTTTTACTTTTATAATCATCCTCTGGATTCAATGAAGAAAATGTCACTAATCCATCATTTTCATTAGGGTCTGAGCTGATGCTTGGTGCTTCCATTGGTCAAGCTAATTCTTTTTATTCTCTTATCTATAACTTTTCTCTGACTTTTTAATTATATAAGAGCCCAAGGGCTAGTTTGCTTTTCAATTTATTTATAAAACAATCATTTCCATTTACAAAAATATTTTATCTTTTTCTTATACTTTTTTCTAAAAAAGTACGTTCAAATATCTTTTTTTTTTTTATTTAAAAAAAGAAATAATTTTTAAAGTTTTGCATCTATGCAAATATATATACATATACACATTTAATAACTCGTTAATTTTTTTTAGCTTTTAGTTTTTAATAAATTTATTTTTATTTGCAAACTTAAAAGTTTTTATTTTAAATTAATGTAACAGCATATTTATATATCGTTACAATATATATATATATATATATATATTAAAAGCATAAAGCTAAACTAGTCAATAAATAATCAAAATTACCCCAAATTCACAACTCAACCAGACTAACCAAGAAAATAGACTTTAAAACACTATCAATGATTTCACTGCTACAAGCAGATTTCTCAAATGTAAAGAACTATAAAATAACAACATATTTAAACTAAACATTATCCACAAATTCACTTACTTTCCATACATCCTTAATATTAAAAGAAGTTTTATATAAGTTAATTGATTCAGAATCATAAATTTTTATTTTTAATAATGAAGATTCTTTATTAATACAAAAATAAAAATAAAGAAAAGTGTAATTTTGGTAAGATTTTTTTATTATTAAAAATGTATAATTCTGAAGCAATTAACTTATTTAAAAGTTATTTAATATTAAGGATGTATGGGGAGTGGAATTGTGGGTAATTTATAGTTTAAATATATTGTTATTTTGTAGTTTTTTACACTTGAGAAGTCTGCTTGTAGCATTGAAACCATTGCTGGTGTTTTAAACTTTATTTTCTTGGCTAGTCTGAATGAGTTGTAAATTTGGGGCAATTTTTATTATATATACACTTGTGTGTGTGTCTCTATATATGACGACAATAATGAGTTCTATTTTAAACTAATTCCTAATTTTCATCTTACATTCTTGTTATTATAGCTAATGCATGCCATCCAAAGTGATCTTTTTTACTTCTAAAACTTTAAAATCATGACAGATAAAAGTAAATTATGACCATTATTCCCAGGAGAGTGCAAAAATACCAGCCAAAGTAGTGATTGGTGGCCAAAAACAAAGGCTAATACGAAAACTCTGATGGTTAACCCAAAGTTTTCATTTAATGATTACCATTTATTTTCATGCTTACAATGGCAGATCATTTTCAATTGATGAAAAATTGCAAGAATTAAAAAAAGAATTGTGTAATATTAAATCCAATATTTTTAGAATTTGGAAAATTAGAAGTTAAAGAAACACCTGATTTAAAAACTAAACATATACTTTAGTATAATGAAATGAATATTGGAAATACAAATGTTGTGAAATTTATATAAATAAAAGTGGAAGAACAATATTGTAGAGTTTGATAATGTATTGGACATAATAGCAAGATAATGGCAGATATCAAATGTATGCCCCAAGTTTTCATTGTGATAAAAAATTAGAGAATATTTTATAGATGCTTTTGATCGGACCAAGCAACATTTTAAAATTGTCATGGAAGACTACAATGCTAAAATTGGTGAACAATTGAAAATACAAATGATGTGAGTAAATTTGATTATGGTGATGGAAATAAAAATGAATGCAGATTAATGAAATTCAAACAAATAGAAAAACTGTGTATTATGAATGCTTTTTTTTTAAATAAAAGTGAATAAGGAAGCACTCACATGAAAGTATAATGGAATTAATTACATTTCAATTAGCAAAAACATATATATCTCAAGAATGTAATGTTCTTTTAATCAAACAGATTTATGTCATTGTTCAAAATTAGTTCATATCATACAGTTTCATTATGATGGAATGAGAGTAAATATTACTACAGATAGAAAATGTGAAATATTTAAAGTGAAATTGGATGTTAAACAAGATTGTGTAATTACTCCAACATTGTTTGTTTAAAAAATTCAAAACAAAGCAAAACTCTCTATACAGTAGTGCCATCTTGTGCCAACAAGAGCAATCAATGGATTTCAGAAGGCTTGTGCATAAAATCTCTATCTAGTGCCTACTCATTCAATATCCCCAGACTAGTTTCTGGCTTGTAGCCTTCACCAGTGAGGAGTCTTGGATCTGAGAGCACTACACCTAGATCTTAGGATTTAATGCAGATAGGGATTTTATGCACAAGCCTTCTGGCATCCATTAATTGCTCTTGTTGGCACAAGATGGCACTACTGATGGAGAGTTTTGCTTTGTTTTGAATTGTTTGATAACAATTATGTGCTAGTATGAGATAGTGATCATGTGATTGTTTGTTATAGGTAGTTTAATAAAACAAGAATCAAGATGTGATACAGGGGTTTGATTGTGGAACTTTTACTTTTTATTCATTGAAAGCAAAAACCACAACTTCATCTTTTTAAGATTCTGAATATGTAGTATGCCATTGGTCAAGTGATTTTTTTCAGTTCAAAAGATAGAGTGTACTTATTGTTTTAAATACAATATTTATAGATTTTGGATCAATAATTGATATCAAAAACCTTAAGTTCTTTATCATAGAAGAGAAGTCCTCAGCAACTTTTAACTTGGATAGTAATCTACTTATGAATTCAAACCAATTTAAATATCTTGGTAATTTTATAAAGATGGGCTTAGGTGTAGAGGTACAACACAGACTCCTATGTGCTTCTGCTTTTAAAAAATTAAAAGATGGGTCTATTTGATCACAAGGAAATAACTATTCAATAGAACTGTTATTTGGACACTCTAATGACAACATACAAATGTATTGGAAGTTTTATTTTTCTTTGACTTAATGGATGTGTTACTGTAAAGTCCATGATTGTAAAATCACAACTTCACTAGATTGATCATGCAAAGCAAATGTTAAACTTGAGCATAGTTTTTGATTTTCCCTGATATTTTTAAGAAGTATGATATTGCTTGTTTTATATTGGAAAGATATATTAGATAATAGAAACCTTTGCAGAGCTACAATTAGGTATGATTTTGAAGTATTTAAAAAAAAAAGTTTTCTACAGATGAAATGAAATAACCTCATCACAAAATATTAAACAAATATATAGTTGGATGAGCCTGTTTTATCAGTGAACATTTTTGTGTATCATAAATTGTTTATGCAGCCACTGAAAAACTTATTTCTAGAACTTTTTTTTCTTTTCTTTCCTTGGAGGTGAAATGCCCATACTTGATTACAAGTAGCTGATATATGTATGATCTTATTTATAGATTTGAAACTTGAACATATAATAGCAAAGCAAAACAGATATTTGGGACCATTAGAAAGAAATATGTTAGGAAAAACAAGAAATAATCAAAAATGAAACACAAAGCAATGATAAAATAAATAGATATTGCTGATATTATTGAAAGAATTAAGGAATAAAATTAAGCTGGACTGAAGATATTTTTAAAAAATTGATATTAGATAGACAATTAAAGTTTAAAATTGAATCTGAAAAGATTGTAAAAGACTCAAAAGGATTTTACATGTGAGAGTGATGCATGAAATAAGAAAATTTGCTGATGAGATCTGGAGACAAAAAATTATGGATCAGTGTAAATGGATTAAACTTGGATTAAAAATATCACAATACCAAAATATATACTTTAATATTAATTTCCAAAACGTAATATACTTTCAGTGCTATTCATGGCCAGAAATACAAATGCATTTTACCATTATATATTTTAAATATATATTTTTTTACTTATTTGTCTCAAGTATCAGAGTTATATAAGTATAGAAATTTGAGATTTTTTTATCAAAATATTTATTTCTGCAGGTTTGAGTTTGACAAAATAAAAAATTTGGAAATTTACATTTACGATATGGCAATGGCCAGTCTCAATGATGCTAATATATATATGAAGCATATTATAATAAATAAAAATTCCCAAAAGTGGGTTTCATTTTTATATGTACTAACTTTAATGTGGATTTTAGACAGCTCTGAAATTGAATAAATTAATCAATATTATAAAAAATAAAGTAGCTATGATGAATCAATCTAATGTTGTACATGCCATGAAGTTGTAACCAGGCTACTCATATGTGGATGATGGGATATATCTAAGTCAAATATAAGAATGAGAATAATGCAGCACTTGCTTATATACAGAAAAGCAAAAACTAATTTTTAAAGTGTGTAGCTATTTAATAATCATGAAAAAACAACATGAATGTGTTCAATCCAGAAAATATTGACATAATATGTGAAGAAATAAATGATAGAAAGATAAAGATCAAAGAATCTTGGTTTATTGTACCAAAGAATAAATGGTGAATCAAGACCCAATCTTTTTTTAAATATTATTTAATTATAAAATTCTGTTGTGTTGATAAGCTAGAATATGTTGTTAATATGTAAAAATGTAGTAGATTTACAAAATTAATGTTTAAGTATATATTCTATAATCACATTTCTATATTATAAATAATAATGACAAAGATTCAATGTGTATATACATATATATAATATTTGATTGAATACGCATATAATTTTTTTAAAAAATATACTTGGACTTATGTAATTATATAAGGGATTTAACACAATTTTTTGGGCTCTCTTCAACTACCCACCCTATGTCATTCAACTGATGCCCATGACCACACACATGTGGATAACTGAAGAAATCTTGAAAGTCTGTGCAAATCCTTATATTATTACATAAGCCCAAGTATATTTATTAAAAAAATTATACTTGCATTCAGTAAAATACTATAGATTTAGCACGAATCCTGCTCATCGTGTATTTAAATGATCAATGTTCTATACATGATGGGTCAGATTGACTTAAAGTCAACATGGTTATGGAAATTTGGGCATTCTATCATCAGATTTTCAATGGTATAGATAACTGAAAGTTGGAAAGTGGAATAAATTGAAGCCTGTTCACTAAAGTTTAAAAATATGCTATCTTAATATAACCGAATACTGATTATATATATATATGGGAGATAATGAGCTGGACCAACTGATGACTGCTGGCTCAGCACGAAATATGTATATTGGAGATCGTTTTTTTACACATGTGTGTGGTCATATGTAGTGATTGTATAAGACAGAGTAGAGAATAGATAGCTGAAGAGATCTTGAAAATCTATGTTCAAATCCCTTATATATATAATACAAAGCAAGCAATTATTCACAATAAACATTCTTCAGAAAATATATAAGTAATAATTACTTTTTATTTATACTATTCTAACATTAAATATAGATATAAATCTGTGTAAAGATCAATTATAACATCCTGTGTGGTTTAGAATAATAGTAGAATAACAAATTTGAGAGTTAAGGGTCCCAGAATTAATACTCAATCTATTATTTGTTTGCTCAAATGTCACATGGATAGAATCATGATTTTTTTCAATTTTTTTTTTTTTAATTGAAAAAAAATTTTTTGTTTATTACTTCTAATATGCTTTTCAATCTGTCCAAATGTCTTAGGTTAGGCTAAGACTCCTACAGCTCATTAAATCCCAAATACTCTTTTCTTTTATTTATTTTATGAACATTATGAAAACTTTCCATGCATTAGCCATATTTATAGAAAGTACATATTCACACTAATTGCCTTTTAATAAATACATGAGTAATACTTAACCCCTTTTTTATTATTAAATGAATATTCAACTGTTTTTAGTTACAGAATAAAAGTTTCCACAACTTCTTTATTGGTCTTTAGTGCAGTTGAGTGTGATATCTTACTCCTTTAGTTAATGAGAGTATGATTTTTATTACCTTTAGGAAAAGAGCTTTAAGTTGGCCTTAAATTATTACTATTTATAAATTAATAATAAATTGTTTAATGATCCAAATTTAAAATAGGACATTAAGGTTAATAATCTCTAAACAGTTATCTATTTATCCTTTGTATAAAAATGTTAATCTTTTTGCTTTGATTTCAAAATCTAAAACATCCAATTCTTTCACACTTAAATTCAGTGCTTTAATAAAGACTGTAAATCATTTGAAACTGTTAAAAGATAAAGCTACACTAAAAAGCGATGTAAGAAATGTATTTTTTTTAATTTTAAAGATATATATTTATAAATGTGTGTTTATTTATTCTATGCGTCTTATGCTATTTTTCTAAAAGTCAAAATAATGATTTTTTTTATTTATATTAGCATTGCTTCTTTGAATATTGATAATTTGATTGAAACCTAATAAATGTGTGAAAAATGAAGACAATAAGAATAATTTTAATATGGAATAAATCGGGTCGATTTTATCAAATAAGCTAGCAATAATGCGTAAAAAAAAAGAAACCATAAAAATTAAACCAAATAAACTTTCTCTTGGAATATAATTACTCAACAGTAAAATATAAATATTAAACAGATAAATAAAATTTGATAAAAAAAATTTAATAATCATTATAAAGTAATTAGCATAAATGACATTAAAAAACGCAAATCACGTGAGGCAGAAAATTATTTTAAAATAAACATAATAAAAATGTATTATTATTTTTTTTAATCTGTAATAAAATTTAATGTAAAAGAAATTGATAAGAGAACAAAAAACATTAAAAATTTTAATGAAATGTTAATAGTTAAAGAATTATTTTTTAAAAAAAATCAATTTAAAATTGCAATTGATATTTTTAAAAAAAATCATTTTGATTATTTTATTGACAAAGGCAAATGACCTCTCTAGCGATTTAAAGGTATTTTCGGAATATAAAAACAAATTATATATTTGAATACATAATATTCTTGTTTCTCCCTCTTGTGTCTACTTTTCCAATCTCCTAATCATTATTCTTTTTAAAACTGCAAATAAAACATGAGATGCATCTTAATAGCGTGAAAGATTTAGTGACAGGATTGCTCTAAATATAAAATGCTAAATTAAGATGTGTGTGTTATTAAAATAATCATTTAAGCTTCCTGGTAATGGCAATCTTATTGACTTGATCATAGCACTATATTATTTTTAAAGCTTAATCTAAGTTTTCCTTGTATATATAAAATATGATATAATACAAGTAGATTTACATATATTACAGCAATGCCTCATATCTTTAATGGTTTGATTGCTTTGTATATATATATTGAATTAAATATTTTCATCGATTGTTACTATAATAAAGAATAGACACGAGAAGATAATATCCATGTAAATAGAAATAATCTTTAATCTTTGATATTACTAATAAATTATTAATTACTACTAATTGACAAAAGCCAAACTAGTTATTACATCAAATGTATAATAGCTCTTTTGTTTGAGGTTAAAGATTATTTGTATTTACATGAACATTAGTTATTAGTATCACTGCCAGTACAAAAATCTGGATGATGCTGTTGCTAGCCCCAAACAATTAAATATACCATTTACAAGGCTATAGTGTGTTATGTTAATTTCTCACAATTGAAAAAATTATTATATTACATTTTAATGATGGAGCATTAGCTACAAATAATTTTTAAAACCATTGCCATGGTTCTGAACAAACTACTCTTGGTAAAGAACTGTGTTTTTGGCTGAGCTATGGTAATGAAGACCACTCCAAACTACCATTTTGAGTGCAAGTCAAAATCATGTCATTGAAGGTCTTCAATTCAGAATGATATGTGGTTCGATGGCTCACAAATTGCTTTGCCTAAAGTTCTGCATACTTTTACTACTGGAGTCATGATGAGCTGACACAATAAGGGGTCCATGAGGGATTGGATGTATCCAGAACTGGCATGCTATACTAGACCTCTGGTCTGCATATCTGCAAGCCACATTTGACAACATAAAAACAAGCTTGAGTATCTATTCAGATTTCTGGAAGGTGTACAACTACCTGGTAGAATCCATGTGGTGGCATCTACACCATGGAGAAGATCTGTTCATAGTTATTTTAAAAGAGATGATTTTGCAATAGAAGAAGAATCAAACAGCTTTACTACTGATATTGTTTTATTGTTTTAATTTTCATCTAAAATGTTGTTGTATTGTAAATAATATTTAAAAAAAAGAAAAATAACTTCTAACAAATGCCTAAAGTCAAAAAAAATGTTCGTTTTTGTAAATAAATACATTTGTTCAAATGAATGTGTATACTTGTTGGATTATTTATCTTAAGTCAAACAAAAATGTAATATAAAAGATGTTAACTATTTACTTATTAAAAAAGATCAGTTAGTTATTAAAGAAAAAAATGTAAGATCAAAGACGTTGTTTACTATTTTAAATTGGCTAATTTATAAAAATTTAGTGAGCAAATATTCACACTTTAAAATTAAATTGATTGATTATCCTGTTACTAATATCATTATAAGCAATTGCTATATTAGTGTAGATTATTGACATAACTCTAAGATATCCAGTAATTGTTATTTCTCACATTTATATATACTTCAGAGTAATTTATCATTTTGTCACACAGTATAATAACCAGACAGTTGAATATCTAACACATGGTAATTAAGGCTAACATCTCTTTAGAGATAGGTATATTGAACCTGATATGAAAGACAACCATCAGAAAATCAAAACTAAAATGTATATTTTTAGAGATTTTAAAAGAAAGAGAAAATCAGATTTAAAAATTTTGATTTTGTTATTTTTTATTTATTAAGAGTATGTATCATAACACACGCATTCAATTATAAATGGAAATTGTAAAAACATTTTAATTAAAAAAGAGTTTTGATTGAGATAAGTTTCTTTTCTTTTTGGTTTTGTTTGTTATAATTTTTTTTTTAAAAAAAAAAAGCAGAAACTCATTTATTAAAGTGGTGTTAAAAATAAAGACATAAGATAATAATAACCCTGATTAAGATCATAATTAAGATCTAACGAAAGATAACAGACAAATCTTAGTTACAACTTTTAATTAAGATCTGTCGAGAGATAACCATTGCATATAAAAGCTTTATATTTTTGATTGAGAGGATTATACCTTTTATATTTGCTAATGATGGAGTGATGATGTGTTATATTTTTATATTTGCTAATTGTGTAGGGAAGTTAGTTAAATCAAAATTTATTTTTGCTGTGAACTGTGAAGTCCAGACAACTCAGAGAAGATTAAATTGCCATTTTCTAATTGTTGATTACTAACTGCTAAAGAAACTGTGATTAATACTGTGGATTGTTACTATCCAGTCATAATGCAGAAATTACTCACCTTGAAGAATCATATTAAAAGTATGGATGCAAAAAACCTTCCAGGCAGACCCTAGAGCTCCACGACTGTGTCATTATGGACATGACCTAAAACCTGTCCACAACTGGTCCTAGAGATTGCCTTAATACTCCTGACCATAAATGGAAATCAAAAACTTTTGTAATAAATTCTAAAGAGATCTAAACTGTGTGTACATTGCTGGAATCAATTGTATGGTAAAACTGAATGTTCAAAGGTAACTGAACATATTCTATTTTAACCATGGTAAAATCTCTAAATTTTATAAATCTATGATAGGCATATTCATAATCATTTTCATCTTATTAATATTTTTGTTGTTAGATGTATTTTTGTAAAATCTATAAGTTGTAGGTAATTAAATTAATAATTTTTTTGTCAATTTGTCGGTGAGTGTATTGTGAGTTAATATTTTATAATCATTGTTTTTCATTATTATCATATTGTTAAAAGCTTTGGCAGATAATAGTAGTTTTTTAGATCACCTACCTTTTTTATTTAAGAGTAAATTAGTTCAATTGGGGTTTGTGCTTCCTGCAGACCGTAAATCTTTTGGTTAGCATTTTATCGATTATATAGTTCTGGTTTTCTTAAACTGTAGAGATTTTGTTTCCTATATTTCAGATTATATAAAATTGTAATCTTTTATCTTTGCTTGTAGGGAGTTAACTTTAAGAGTCATAATTGTAATGACTTCTTCTGGGTGTTTTCAGGCATATGACATCTTTGGGTTGTACCATTGTTTTCACAGAGTTAAGGAAAGCTAATTTCTGGCAGAAAAAAATTATAAATCTCTTTAACTCTTAGATGAGAAAACAAAGCTGTTTTTTGAAATGGTTAATGCCACAATATTCTCGTGCACTCTCTGACAAATAAAGTAGGGGAATTTAAATCAAACTTTTATATTTTAATTTGACTAATATTTGTTTTGTATTTAATAAATTATTAAAATTATTAATAATTATATTTGTTTTTGGATAACATATGTCTTGGGCCTCAATTTTCAGAACAGTGTTTATGGTCTCTTTCTCTCTCTGGGTCTAGCTGGCAGCATTTCTGTTCATTATCATCAACTTTTTACTCACTATAAATTAAATTTTCTAGGTCAACAATGGCCTAGTGGTGCCCTTGATAATAATAAAAAGAAGGAGTGTCTGGTATAATATGTATATAATGGTTTTTCATTGTTAATATATAAAGAGATGAGGCATTGAATATAACATTAAAACATTTATCACTGAAGCACATGATGTGCCCAGTATCTATCAAGCACCCATAAGCTATCGTGAGCTGGTTTTGATAATCAGATGATGAAGCATTTTGGTCTTAAAGCTCAGTTTTACAAATCATATTACCACATTAGTGTAAAATTGCCTTAATTAGTACCTTTTTACTTACAAAAATCAATTCTACAAATATAAAATTGGAACCCCAATGAAATATCTCATGTTTTCATCAACTTATTTATGAAAGAGTTTGAAACACAGGCATTAAGCTTAGCATTACATAAGTCATCTATCTAGATCAGATATATTGACAACACATTTATTGTTTGACCACATGGGGAAGAAAAATTTAATGACTGCTTTATGAATATTAATAACCTATATCTCCAAATTAAGTTCACTATGGAAGTAGAGACGGGTGAAAAACTGCCATTTCTTGATATTTTTGTCTCTAAAGCAAGCAGTCGTATCTTATCATCTTCTTTATATAAGAAATCTACACATACTGATAGAGATCTAAAGGCAATATGTCATCATAATCCAGTTCAATTTTTTTCTGGAATTAAATCACTTTTTACAAGGGTGTTCTTAATTCCAAATACATCTGCATTAAGAAGAGATCAAACCGATATGTGATGTCTTATTAATGAATGGTTACAATGTTATCACTATAAATAAACCAATGCAAAAGTTTTCAAAAAGGAACCAAATGCTTTTACTAGAATATGTTTCCTTATATAAAAGAAACAGCAGACACGATTGAAAAGATACTGAAATGATATGACATAAAAATAACATTCTTTACTGAGAAAAAGATCAATAACATTCTGATCAAATCTAATGATGTATTCCTTCTGGAAGCACAAGAAGTCTATAAGATCTTATGTGGCATGTGCCCAACTATTTACATCAGAAATAGCAATTAACATACAAGGCGTAAAAGAGATGAGCACATTAATACAGTGAAAAAATTCTCAATCACTTCAGGACTTGCTTAACATGTTTTAAACACAGGCCATCACATACATTTTTCAAATACCAAAATCATATTCACATGCAATAATCAGGTAAGCTATAGAGATATTTTAAAATACCAAATTGCATTAAGAAATATGATGAACAATGAAATTTCCAACTATTTGGAAGAGTTTCTTCACCCAAATGGATATAAAAACACTGCCAAATTTAACTCAATTATTCAGCAATCACATATATAACAACCATGTAATACAATTCTCTGCTACAACCATTGAAACATTGGTATATTTACTTTAATATTAATTCACTAAACATGATTGTTTTTGAAACCATGTTTTATAAAATGTCTTTCACCTTTGAGAACATTGATATATTTTCTTTAATATTAATTCACTAAACATGATTGTTTCTGAAAACATGTTTTATAAAATCTCTTTCACCTTTGAGAACATTCATTATATAAATACATGAAATCAGTTAACACTTAAACAATACCAATATCATTAACAATAAACAATCTCAATCTGTCGTCAAGACAACTTTTTTAAAATGAATAAAAGTGGAAATCTACCTTTATCTATGATCTAACATGTATATATAGATATTAAAGATTGCAACTTGATTATAGAGAGTGAGATTATTAATACAAAGAAGTTTAAATAAATGTTATTAAACAGGTATATATAACCTGTTCTGAAAGCAGACTAACAAATAGTCAATTATATCAAATCATTAAAACCAATCAACATTTAGACAATCCCAATATCAATAACAATCAACAATGTCAAACTGTTGTCAAGGCAACTTTCTTTTAACAATAAAGGTGGAATCCATCTTTATTTATAGTTTAATATATATATACACTAAAGATTGAAAATTTATCCTAGAGATTGAAATTATTGATACAAAGAAATTTAAATAAACCTCCTTAAACAGATAAATTAACCTGTTCTGAATGCAGATTAATAAATAGTCAATTTTGCACCCAAAATATTACTTAAATAATAAGTGTAATAATACTCAAGGTTAAATGTGTTTATAAGTATAATCATTAAAACCAGTCAACACTTAGACAATCCCAATATCAATAACAATCAACAATCTCAAACTGTGGTCAAAGCAATCCCCCTTTTAACCATAAACTTGGAATCCATCTTCATTTATGGTCCAGTATATTTATATAGCCAATAAAGATTGCAATTTGTCCACAGAGATTGAAATTATTGAGGGGTATATATAATCAAATATAATACACATATCAATGCAAAACATGGTGACTAATTAACTAACATTACATTATATGTATTTTATTCTACATTAGAAAATTTAAGTGGTTAAACTATAAACCATTATCTCTACATAGATGTGATAATATGTAATATTTAAAATGTACTTTAATAATAACAAATACGTCATTATATATGTATATGAAGCTGTGTGCAATAAAATCGGTAATTACGCTGCAAAAGTATTTAAAAAAAAATGTAATAATCGCCCATATAAATGCATAAAAAAGTTACTAACTAACTATCTGGACACTATAAATATTTTATTTCAAAATAAAAAATATACCTCATTTAGGTGTGCCTAGAGTCAAACATCTGACTCCATTCAGTTTACATTTACTATATTTTAAAAGTGGTGATTAAACTATTTTTATCTTTATAATTATCACTAGTTTTTAATTTGTCAATAATCTATTTCTGTATTATAAAAATAACTATTAACATCTTTTAATGGTTTGATTTATTATTTTATTACATAGTTGTAATAAAGTGTTTTAATGTTTTCCAGAAAGATTAAATATTTTTTTTAAATAATTCACCATTAGCTAATATTGCTTGCCATCCTATAGTTATCAGCTAATAAATATATAATTATTTTTAATTGGAGATGTAGTTTGGATTATCAAGTGAATGTCAAATATTTATTCTATTCCACTTCTGCCATCTATTGTAGTCTACATCCAGTATCAGATTAATTTGTTGTTTAGCCTTCATTTGTGTAGAGCTTTATTAATCTGCATCTGATATCTTTCAATGGTATATCAGGTCCAGATCAAAGTTCTTTATTAGCAAAGATCCAGTTACATTAAGTACAAATTTAAGCTACTACTATCGGGAATCAATTAATTGCTCAAGTGTATAAATAGATGATGATAGTAAAATAGAATACATAAAATTTAAACTTGTAATAAAATGTAAATTGAATTTATATGATGTTTAATTATTTTAATATTAAATAGGGTTATATATGTTTTTTTTAAATCTAATATTATGCAATTTGATTACTAACAAAAGAAGTTCGATATTTATGGGTGCTTACATATTGATAAATATATAGAAAGATATATGAATAAGTAAGTAGATAATTGAGATGTGAAGATGACAATGTATGTAGCTATATGGATAGTGCAGGTGAGGAAATGTAGTTATAAATGGATGAATAGACAAATATATGGATGGATGGATACATAGACAGGCAGTGAATGGATGGACAGATATATATAAAATTAAGAGCATTCTAATAAACTCTAAACAAGTTTTTTTCATTATTATTTTATGATGAATGCTACTACAAGAGAAGCATTCAAATCATTTTTATCTTGGATTGTCCCCAGACCAGTTTCAACCTATGGGTCTTTTCAGTGAGGAGTTGGGACATTAGATTCAAAAAACCAACTCAAACTAAGCACTTATCTAAAAGTTAATTGTCAAGAAGAAGATCTGAAACTTTTAGACATCTACATGTCTTTAAAGTTAGCTCTCTAAGTGAAAAAATCATATGGGCCTGAACTTAATTCAGATACTCCATATATTAGTAGGCTTAGCCATTTAATTTAGCCAAAGCCCCAACAGCAAAATAATAATAGTAATAATAAAAAGTCAGATGTCACATGACTTATATATAGCTTGCACTTACAAATATGTAAAATTAAGCACATGCTAATGAATTCTAAACAAGCTGTTTTTTTTTATTTTATGATAAATGCTACTACAAGAGAAGGCATTCAAATTATTTTTATCTTGGATTGTTCCCATCTCCAGACTGGTTTCAACCTATGGGTCTCTTAATTTTACATATTTGTAAGTGCAAGCTATATATAAGTCATGTGACATCTGACTTTTTATTATTACTATTATTATTTTGCTGTTGGGGCTTTGGATAAATTAAATGGCTAAGCCTACTAATATATGGAGTATCTGAATTAAGTTCAGATCATATGATTTTTTCAGTTAGAGGGCTGACTTTAAAGACATGTAGATGTCTAAAAGTTTCAGATCTTCTTCTTGACAATTAACTTTTAGATAAATGCTTAGCTTGAGTTGGTTTTTTTGAATCTAATGTTCCAACTCCTCACTGAAGGGACCCATAAATTGAAACCAGTCTGGGAATGGGGACAATCCAAGATAAAAATGATTTGAATGCCTTCTCTTGTAGTAGCATTTATCATAAAATAAAAAAAAGCTTGTTTAGAGTTCATTAGCATGCTCTTAATTTTACATATTTGTAAGTGCAAGCTATATATAAGTCATGTGACATCTGACTTTTTATTATTAATATATATATATATTGTTAATTCT
Organism: Epiperipatus broadwayi; assembly: GCA_028023455.1. Lineage (NCBI taxonomy): Eukaryota > Metazoa > Onychophora > Udeonychophora > Euonychophora > Peripatidae > Epiperipatus > Epiperipatus broadwayi. The sequence continues at coordinate 4,640,056 of JAQFVV010012477.1, read as the reverse complement.
AATATTTTCATGGATAAAAGATGTCATATTATTATTACTATTTACGGGATATTCCGTGTAGTGAAAAAGCTAAATGCTGACGTTTGCATTTAGCTTTTTCACTACACGGAATATCCCGCAAATAGTAATAATAATATGATATATATATTATAACATACATAAAGCGAGTAATATTTACTAAGGCAATAAACTTAAAGCATGTGCGCTTGAAAATGCGAAGGTAATGATATTAGTAGCCACAATTCTTATTCGATATAAAATATCTAAATCATTGAGATATAATGTCAAAATAATAACAATAATAAAACAAGGCAGTCTTGCATTGGTGGTCGAGAGGTCAGCGTGACTGCTTTCATTTGCAGGCAGTTGCCCGGGTTGCAGGTTCGCATCCCGGCCGATGCTATGACACTTAAATAATAAAACAAGGCAAAACTATCTCCATACAGTAGTGCCACCCTGTGCCAACCAGAGTAATCACTGGATGCCAGAAGCCACTATTGTATGGAGAGAGAGTTTGCCTTGTTTAATAACAATTATGTGCTAGTATAAGAGATGGTGATCACATGATATTTAGTGGTTTAACAATAATAAAACTTAGAAAGTCAAATATATTCAATCACTGAGGTATAATGCTCAAAAAGTAACAATAATCTATGAGGTAATAATAATAATAACTAAACTACCTATATGGCTAAGCTTAGAGTGATTTTACCAAATGGTTTATGTTATAATACAAAGACCATATGGGTAAGAATAGCAATAAATAAATATTCTTAATATAATATATAATATTTAATAAATTTTTAGAGAAGGAGAAACTCTCATACTCACTCTTATAATTTACAAGGAAGTTCTTAATATTGAAAGCATACATAATAGAGGGATTATATTATATTAAATTATTTTTAACAAGCCCCCTCCCCCATTATACATATACAATAACTGTCATCAGCATCTCACTGCTATGATTAGATCCACATTTTAAATCTTTTGATAAAGAATAATAAATTTCTTATATTTTGTGCCACATTGTTTATCAAAATGATTTTTTTTTCAAAATTACTTCTGTAGTATTCAATTATATTATATTGAAATCTCAGGGTTCTTTAATTAAATATTTATAATATTAAAAATATACTTTTTTCTTTCATTTAAGAATTATTAGACGTTGAATGGAATACTAGTAATAATAATGTCTACCTAAATGACAATAATAATATTAAATTTTAAGAAAATATTTAATTTAAAATAATTACATGAAAAATTCTTACTTTGGAATAAGAGAATATATACCAGAATTTTATTCAGACATAATAAATGGATAAGGGATTTTATGGTCACTCATGATATCCTACTAATAACTTCTACTAAATCTTTCTTTATGAATTTAAGATAAATAATTTAAACTTACACTTAATCTTCTTGATAAATTAAACAATAATTTTATCACTAAAGCAGTATTCTTTTAATAAATGCAATTGGTTAAAGTGATCATTTAAATTTAAGAAAATAAATAATCTATCTGTTAGATATTTCTTTACATCCATGAATTAATTTGAACAAAGTGATTATGACATTCAATTTTATGTTTGTGTACTCTTAATGACTAATATATAAAATAACGGTATAATAGATTTTGTAATGTCAAGATTTCTGAATAATATGGGTTAATGATGATATAAATACTATAAGACATATTTAACAATAAAAACAACATTTATTTTGACAATAAAGACATTTAAATAAACAACAATTTTGAAAATTTACAATATTTCAAAGCAGACTATTCAGACCCTATGCTACACAATTCATTGCAGGGAGTAAATACTTTTTAAAGATTCCAGATAAGAATAAAATAAAACTTATTGATTAAATACTAATTGACTATTATTAACTTTGTCTGTCTAATGAAAGCTTTTCTTAATATTAGCATTGTTACAAGATGTTATACATTTTGCACTACAATCATACCATGATGTTGTCTCAAAAATGAATATATTTAAACATTAAGCATATATTACCAATCCAGCAAACAAATAAATGCTAAAAATGATGCATATCACTTATTGATGCCCAAGAAAACAATTTTTAATTTTAATGTAAATATGTATCAGTTTTACATTCTATAATGCTGGCAAATTACAGCAAAAAACAGACCTACTCATTAAAATCATCCATAACTTACATTCAGAGTATTCAATAGTGCAATAGAAGAAATGATAGCATTTCTCAGAAGAAACACCAATATCAATTGCCAAAAATAAAATCAAGATGGTACACCACCTATGGCTTCATACAAAATATACATGATACAATACATCTGCAAAGTAATGATAAATAAGGCAATGAACATAAATGATGGCATGAACTCAAAAGGGAACACCTACATATTTAGGGGAAAAATCATGTTAGGACTTTGTCTCTGATCATAAGGAAATGAGAATAAATCATCAAAATATATTAGGAAAAATAATAGCTGCCCTAAACAGAGCATTTATTCTTGAATATAGACAAAAAAAGATATAATTTATGGGATTTATTATACTATTAAAAGAGAAAAACAGAACTAAATCTCTTTGCAAACATCTAATAACAAAATAAATACCTACAAAGTTACCATCTCTTGAAAATATAATTGCAAGATAAGCAAGTACAAAAAACAATAAAGAGAGATAATGTTGTAATCTCCTAAATAAATATTATAATAATTAACTGGTGTGTAAAACTGACAATAAAATTATTTTCTATATCTGGTCTAATAAAAGCATGACCTGAAATAAGCAATAAAAATATAAACCATCTTCATTTGTTCAGCATAAACATATACATTTAAATAAATTACTCATGATAGAGAACAAATAATACCATAAACTATATAGTATTATTAAAAAGTAAATATTTTGTGAACTTTTGGATATATTCAGTTTACAAATAATTCATAAATTATATCAGACAAAATGCATAGGATAAATAAAAAAGAAAATATATAATAACAATACTTTAACTTGAAATTTAAAATTATATGCAGTTTACTAAAATGCATAATTAAAAGTCTTTCCTTCTGGAAGTTCTACTATTCAACAGGATACAGTCCCTCCAATTACCATTTTTCAAACATCAACATTTTCTTCTTTTTATTGAAAATACGACAAATTTAAAATATATGTACAGAATTTGAAATATTTCCTATGCAATAGATTTCTTAATAACATAAGCATACATTATGTCAATGGCTATTCAATTTTTGTGAAAAATATTTAAATAAAGCACTGGTAATCTTTTGTACAATATACTATTTTTCATTAATTTCTTTAAAATATCAAATAACTACAATGTTCCCCAGCATCTATTCTTTGAACAGAATGCTGGTTTTATTATAGAAAAGATTTATATCAAACAGGTGAGCATATGATAAATTTTAATAAAATTCATAAACATTTATGTTTTATTCACATAGGATATGACTTATTTCAAGTACAAGAAATAATTTAAAAATAATAGTTACACCTTTAAATAAATATTCTGTTAATATTTTAGAAGATTATTTTAAAAGCATTTAGTCAAATAGTAAATTTTTAGAATACTAAAGTAAGTCTATAATTTAATTTCACAGACTTAAAAAATATTTTCCTATCTCTAATCTGAAATAGATATAAACAAAATTTTGTAAGCAAATATTTTCCATCCTGCCACTAAAATAACAATAAATAAATAAATATCATTTCCAAAAATCAAGCAAGCAATTTATTAAATTCCATTATCACTAACAGGTTCCGCTAACTGGAATTTTAAATAGTCTATTCATTAAAAGATGATTAATTCCAAAGAAAACTATTATTTTAAAGTTATGACAGTATTGAAATAAAGATACTTCTAAATATATGTTGCTGAAGAATATTTAAAATGTTTGAATAATTTTTTAACCAAGTTCTTATTCTTAGCATCTTATACAGCTATTATCAAAATATTTTTATACCATTAAGAACTGCTTTAAAGTACCAACCATAGTATAAAGTCATTATCAGTCTTAATATTCTGATATATAAAATAATAAATTAATAATATTGTCTAATGAGAAAATAAGAATCACTATAAGTTCTTAAGTAATAATGATGAATCATGAGAATTTCTTCAAAGAATGTATTTTATATAGAAACAATTTGATAATTATTGTTCAATGTTTAAATAGAATTTCCATTATGCTTCATGGCTATATAAATTTTAAATTTCTTTTAGTAATATCAGCTTAGAACTTTAGTGTCTAGGGAAAATTAATTAGCATTACATGTTTAACTTTAAGCAAAAATAAAAAATTGTTATAAGCAATTAAACTGAATAAAATGAATTATTAATCAAATAAATTTCCTCATTAAAATTACCAAAGATGAATAGAAAGTATTAAAGTAAGAATTAACAAGTAAGTAAAGCATATGTCTGCCAGTCTTCCTCTATTTATATTGCTTATCATGTGACTGATTTTGTTGGATAAAATTGACATTTAGATCCACCCCTTCATTAACCTTAATTTATTAAAGTTTAAAGATTAACTGGTGTCTTGGGAGACATCACTAAAAATAAACTCATTTATATAATTGTCTAGACTTTTTGATTAAAATGTTACAATTTAAGACAATTATTTATAAAACTAACAATTATTACAATGAAAATAAAACAAAATATTATGTAATACATTACATTATTTTAAATAGAATATTATATTTACATTATCCTTTTAAATAAACTTATATAATATTTAACAATGGTGAAGTTACAGAATAAATTTTAAATGACTTTTTAAAATAAATATTTAAGAATACCTTTTAATACTGCAACCAGGAAGTTAAAATTGAAATTTATAACCAAGCACACTCACATATGTTGACTAATGCTTTTTTTTCTTTAAATTAATAGCTTTTATTAATAATAAATTAACACTTTATCTGTTTTAATTCACTATCTTAAAACTTATTAAATTGTCTTAATCTATATTACAACTGGCATTAAGAAAAATATACATTTTATTAGTGAACAATTTAAATAAAGTGTATTTTTAAAAGCAAGTTTTTTAAATACTAATAATGTGTATTAATCTTTCAGATGAATCTTATGAGATGTCTTGCGTACAATAGACATCACTCTAATTCCGTCATTTTTAATGCTATGATAGACATTTTACAGTCATTAGATAGATTTTTAAAAGTTCTGTAAGATGCTGCCCTTTATTGAATTATTTTACAAGTAAAAAATCAATAAAACTGTCGGTAAAGCTTAACAAAGAAGAAAGCTTGACGATGATTGGCTCTTAGCCATCAAAGACACTCTGATTGGCTATCAAGGACAAAGAAACCACCTAATCAAAGAAAAACCCTAAGATTTTCATTTTGAAAATGATAAACAAATGTTTTTGACCATTATAAAAGTATTTTTTGACAAATTATGAATTATTTTGGTAAAATAATTCTAAAAATAAAATTATTTTTAAAAAAATATTTAAGATTTTAGTAAAAATATTTAAGATTTTAGCAAAAAAAATATTTACTTTTCCATAACGTAAAACTGAAAAAAAAAATTTATGTCAGAAACTCTTTTTAATTCATTACTAACTTTCACTTTTAAATTTGCCCCTATCGAATATTTCTACAATAAATAAATAGAAATTTATTTTTGAAAAAACTTTCGTTCACTTTCATAACCTGACAAATTATTAATATACTTTTTACAAACGAATCTAAAGTGAATATAATATTAAAAGATTAATATATTTTGACAGTTGAGTTTCTGACTTGGCCAATTAAAAGTTGACTTTTTTATCTCACTTGTCCAATAAAGTAACATTGATTTTTTTACATAGTAGTACTTTTATTAAAATAGTTTTGACTCTTAATATTTTTTTAACATTACTCATTAATATTTAGGGTAAGAATATCCCTAAACTAGGCAATTTGGAGCAATTTACAACCACAGATGAAGTTTAAAGCATTACAGTAAAAATATTAAAATGACTTTTAAAACAATTAAGACTTATAAAAGTTTTTTTTAAAATGACTTAGAGGATGAATTAACATTTAAGTAATAAGCTCTAATAAGTTGACTTGTTATAAAAATTAACTTATTGAAAAAAAAATATTTTTTTAAATATACTAATAATTATATGGCTGGAAATTTAGCATTACTGACAAAGCTAAAGGTTGCTATATATATATATATATATATATATATATATATGTGTGTGTGTGTGTGTGTGTTTGTGTAATCTTGTAATTAAATATTAATAAATACAGTAACATAAATATATATAAAGGATAACTTGTAAAACTTTTAGCCATCTAAAAGCACTTTCAACTAGTTTCATAGTCTTTCTCAACTAACATTTTCAAACACACTTTCAAAATCTAACTTTCCCACAATTCATTGATTTTTGCATTTGTTGCCTGGCTGTTTATTAAGTCATGCTTCCATTTATATATTAATATAGCTTCCTGAAAGTGTGTTTGAAAGTGTTAGTTGACAAAAACTACAAAGCTAGTTGAATGTGCTCCTAAGTGGATAAAAAATTTTAAAGTTGTACTTTATATACATTTATGATACTGTATTGATTAATATTAAATTATAAGATTATGTATATAACTTTAAAGAAATACAGATATCAAATAAGAATATTATTACAATGTTGGCTATTTTTAATTTGAAATAAATGATATTGAAAAACTGGCTAAGCATCTGTAAAGTATTATAATTATTGCTTGTTTTTATTTAGTTAATTGAATAAATTTTATAATTAATTTATATTTTACATTATTATAATTTATATTGCAATTTTTTAAATCTTATAATTTATAGTTACACCATATATTAACATACTGGAGATTACTGTGATGTTTATTAAAGTTACTGACTAAACAGGATAAGGAGAATTTTGAGGATTTTGCACAATGATGAGAAGTTTTTGTGTAATTTTTTGTAATAAAATATCTACAGATGGGATCTTATTATTCTACACCTATTCTAGATGATTCAAAATGTTAGTTTTTCAATGAAAATACTATAATATATAATATAAAAAGCTTAATTAAAACTATAAAATGTAAATTATTTTGCACTAAATGATCTATACTTGAAAAACATTGTTGCCAATACATTTTTGAAAATAATGATTTATTAAATTGCTTTATATAAAAGACCAAACAGTCTTTATCCTTTAAAGAGAAAAAAACTTAGACAATTTCTCACTATGAAACAAATAAAGAAAAAGAATGGCAATACTTAACAAATGCTAGTATCTGTGAGTTTTCAAGTAAACCAAAATGGCAGCCTGTCCTTTTGATAAATCTACTGTTTTGATGGCCAAAAAAATGTTTATTGTTATTTTAAAAGAAGAAATTATTTTGGAAAAGTTGATTCCAATATTTACAATTTATTTCCTTTTGTGAAAGAGGTTAACTTATTAAAAGAAAATTGAAAATATATAAATATAATATTTAAATTTTATTCATGTTGATAGTGTGCAATTATATCTTGACCATTAACAAACACATTTTGGAAGGGCAGGATTCTGTACCTTTAGAAATAGTCTATTGTATAATATTCTGTGACAGGAAGTTCCCAAATTTTTATTATTATGAAAATTTACAAAAAAACTGCTGAGAAAAGGAAACACACTGAATTGAACCAAAGTACAACAATGTTAAGTGCATCTCATCATTATCCACATTATAAGTAAAAAAATAATCAAAAAATAATAATAATTCTTTACAACAGCTATATAATCAAATAATAATTTTATATATTAAAAAGCTTTTTTCCAGCACCTGCTTTGGTGCCCTTTTCAAATTTCATCTATTTAATGTTGATGAATCACCTGATATAAAACCATCCAGTGTCCAATAATGGAATTAAAACAAACAATAATAATATAAATAGTTAAGACATATCAAAATTCTCATATATAAATTCAATAATTACAAAAGAATTAATTATATCATAACATTATGTTAAACAATATTACATGCATTTTTATACAATTATTTACATAATTTTCCATTCATTTTTAATCAACCAATTATTAACCAAATTTGTAGAAGTCTTATAAATATTCATACAATTTGTCAATTTTTTTTAATATAATATGTTTCATATATTTGTCTCTTTTTTTTGGATCTTTGATGAAATTTAAATATTTAATACTTTTTGTAGCATCTATTCTATGGCCATATTTCAAAGTAAATATATAATGCAGACCTATCATCTCTTCTTTTAATAGCATTGTTATGTTCTTTGGTTCTTACCTCTAATTGTTTTCCAGTATGCCCAAAGTAAACCATTTTACAAATTTTGCATGTAATTTTATATACAATTCCTTTTTTGAACTGTACATCATCCCTTAACCTATAATTATCTATTAATTGATCAAGATTTTTACTATTTGACCAGCCAATATTTATATTCTCATCAATATAATTTTTATTATACCTTAAAGTATTATAAATCCTAGGATAATATGAAAGTTTAATCCATTTCTTACTTGATTCGTTATTACCATTACCAATGCCATCATTATTCTCAAAAATTTTATCATCTACCATAGATTTTTATTCCTTTCCAATTTTGATAAGTAAAAAAATAAATATTGAAATAAAGCTTCTTAATAAAATTTATTGGAATTTATTATTTCTAAATTTAACAATCGATTTATTATTTTTTTTTTAATTTAACAGCTAACACATCTTCAAAACTGTACTATTATCAAAAGTATAATCTGTCTTTTTGATTTACTTAAAAACTCACAAGTATAAGATGCTACATAATTGTGACTTAAGCAATTTATCATTATTTTTTTTTCTAACAAAAAATAATTAGGTACATGATTATTTAGGTCATATGATCTGTCTACTTGAAAGAATTTTTTGACTAGAATGTGATAAAATAATTTCAAATTTTATTTTCTATATATTTATATATAAAGTTTTGGGTTTTTTTAAATTACTAGTGTCCAATAATTTTGAATTCCTTTTTATTATCATATTTATTTATTTAATTTCAACTTTTTTTTAAAAAAAATATTTTATAATAATTAAATTTTTAATTCAATATATTGAAAAAATATATTTTATTTTTAATATATATGTCTTTTTACAGAATAAAAAATAATAAAAACAAGAAATTTTTTTTTTACAATTATTGCACAAATAAATTTTAATAAGTTATAAGTAAGTTAATAATGAAAACTGCATAAATATTTATAAACAGACTCATACACACATGTAATCAAGACTTTTTAATGAAAATATGCTGCAAGACACTGAAGACATTGTGAAAGTAGTTGTTAAATTAAAGCATTATTTATTTGAAACTAAATTAAAGCATTATTAATGTATAGAATTATTAAATTTAAATTTATAAACTGGTAATTATGTATTTAATTCTATGTAGTCAATTATATAATTTATGTTAAAAACAGTAGCTTAAAATAAATACATCTTCCATGTAAAAGTAATTAATTATTCTAATTTTTCGTTAGAAATGTGTATGTGTAAAATCTTTACAGAAGTCATTCTCATAAAACTGACTTATTGTAACTTTTACTAACTTAACTTTCGAAGTTGGTTATTATTTAATGTGAGAATGAAAAAATCTATATTAGGGGAAAAATATGAATTTGTAATTTTTGCTTCAGTTATCTTATATATTACTTTAATAAAGATTTAAAATGGAATTAATAACTGAATTATACAAACACTAAATTATATCATATTTCTATGCTTGTGTAATTATCATCAATAGAAATTTGCTCCATGGGCAGATCCAGAGAATAGCCATATCACCAATTCATTGCCCAGCTCATACTGGTGTCTATGTTTTCCATCCTTTCTTTTTGATTTCATTTACTATTTCCTTCAAAACATCTTTCATTAAACTATATTTTCTTCTTAATATATTTCCAATCCAATTTCCTTTTATATTTCTAATTTTCTCAATCAAACTTTTTTCATTTACTCTTTTCAAATCTTCATTTATCATTTTTTTCCCATTCTTCTTTCTCCATGTCCACATCTCAAAGGCCACAATTGCATGAATCATTCTCCACAATTCACAATCATACAATAGTATGCTCTACACATAGCATTTCATCTTTTTTTAATTCTCTTTTAAAAGGTCCACAAAATATTTTCTTTCTCTCAATAAGTGCCTCCTCTGCAAATGCTATTTTTCTTTTAACTTCATCTTCACTTCTTTCATCCTCATTCAACAAACTATCCAAATATCTAAATCTATACTTATCTTCAAAAATATTTGATTAAAGTTCATGCACTTACAATGTATGTGCTTACATGTAGACAGCAATATAATAAAAATATATATATTAAAATTTTCTAAACATCTCATTTTAAACAGAAACATAGATGAAATTTTTGAAAAGGTTCTTGAAATTACCTTTAGTATTTTATTTATTTATTTAGATTATTTCTGTAACGTTTGTGAACAAGTTTTCCATCAAGAAAATTAGATTAAATTTACTTTTTTACTTGATTCTTTTTATACTTTCCTATCAAATATCTTATAAAAAACTAACTATAAATATGCCAATGTCATTATTGCTCACCCATACTATATTACCAGTAATAAAGTAATCATTATATATATATTATATATAAGTTAGATATAGAAAACTGGCATGTCTTTAAATCATGCAATTGTTCAAAATTTCAGTATGACCTTTAATTTTGTTGTTGCCAAGAGCTGAAGAAAAATTGCAGAAGAAATGTATGTCTGTAAGCATAATTTTTATTTGTTTGATGTCTTTTAGTTCAGTCCCTATTTTGCTAAAGAGTAATGTAGTGAAAATTACACTACAGAAATATTATTCATTATTAGATAATCTGTAGTCTAATAAATGACTAATAAAAATTATTAAATGTCAAAAAAATTTTAGACAATAAAATAATATTTTCCCTGTTATTTGAATTGAATTATTTTTTCCTATAGAAATATTTAAAAAATATTTTTTACCTAACACACAAACATGTAATATGGTAAAAGGAATTTTATAGGCTATGAAAATAATTAATTTTAAACTGATATAGATAATAAATATATAAAAAAAAAAAAAATTTCTGAAATAATTTAAATCTTTTTTGTCAAACTATTGTGAATGCATTGAAAATTTATTTATTTATTTTTATCCACTGCACTTAAAGTTTTATGTTTCTTCCTTGTGACAATTATTAAACTATTTTTATATCTTTTTATATCGTATATATATATATATATATATATATATATATATATATATATATATATATATATATATATATATATATATATATATATGCTGAATTGCTCAGGATTTTAAATGAAGAAGTGAGACATGCAATTATATTTATGAAGAAGGGAAAAGCTCCTAGTAATGATAGAATATAATCGATATCTTAAAAGAAGTAGAAAAATAAATAGAAAATATATTTTGGCAATGTTATATACCAAATGTCTAAACAGTAAAGATGTTCCAGATGATTAGAATAATGCAGTACAGTGTTAATATTTTTAAAAGGTGATAAAGAAGATATTAAAAATTACAGACTTGCCAATCTTTTATCAACTCTATATATAATTTTTACCAAAATAATTACAACTCATCTACAGTAAACTTTGGATTTTAACCAACCAAAAGAATAAACTGGATTTGAGGGGGTTTAGTACAATGGATCATATTCAATTATTGAGAGAAGTTATAGAAGAGATCAATGAATATAATTTGCCATTATTCTTTGGATTTGTAGATTATAAAAAAGCATTTGATTCTATAAGTATTTCTTGATCAAAGTAAAGACCCAGGATATTGTTATATTCTAAAGAATATATATATATATATATATATATTTATATTCTAAAGAATATATATATACCACAGCAACAGTTAGATTACATAATGATAGTAAAATGATTAACATTGAAAAGGATGTGTGATAGGGTGACTCCATATCTCCAAAACTTTTATCGCAATTTGCAATAAGTATTTTAATGATTAAAATGGAAAGTTAAGGGAATAAAAGTAAATGAAAATTATTTAGCATTTAGATTTTGGAGTGATGTGGTTGTTTTTAAAAACAATGCTTTAGAGCTTTGGGAAATGCTGCAAGAGTTATCATTTGAAAGTAAGAAAGTAGGATTAAAGATAAATGTTAAAAAGTCTAAAGTAATGTTCAATGGATTTTCTCAGAAGAAGCAAATAAAAATTGATAATGATGAGTAAGAAGAAGTTAATAACTACAAATACATTGGTCAGATTATTACTACAGATGAAAACATAATGGATGAAATTAATCATAGAATTAAACTTGGTTGAAGTGCTTTTGATAAAATAACTTAATATTAAAAGTAAATATGCCTATATGTTTGAAAAGAAAGATTTTTAGTAAATGTATTTAAGCAGTTCTTATTTATGGATCTGACACTTGAAAACTTAACACTATTTTATTTATAATTCTTGTGTGGTGTCAGTAGTATTTAAGTTTCTTTATATAGTTTAATACACTGGCTGAGTATCAAAGTCCAGACACCAACATTGTGGCTCATGACCAATCTCTGTTATTTTTAGTGTTCAAATCTTTTATGAATTCCAAAACAATAAACAACTTCGTTTCTATTATTTTTATATTTGAAATTTGATTATTTCTGAAGTTTTATAATAAAAAAATTTATAGTAATTATACAGAACTCTAAAGCATTATTTTATTTCAACAAATCAGGTCTTTTTAAGTTCTTCTGTAGGTGGACACATATTATTTATACTACCACATATCATTTGAAATTTGTTCGATTTATTATTTCTCTAGAGAAATTTAAAATGTCATGTAATATTTATTGGGAACAATAGCAATTAAATTCATTTTTCTTTGATTATTAAGTTTAATGTATATTTATAATATATTGTGCTTTTATACCATTACAACATAATTTATTATCTTCAGTTTCTAATGTCCATAAAAAATCGCCTATATTATTTAGTTTACAAAATGAATAAATTATTTTCGCATTCTAATTATTGCATAATTTTCTTAGAATATATATTTTTTCTTACTTTTTTCAAACTTCCAAAAAGCCATTAAAAAGATTGTTTATTTATAAAAATGAATATCTAATTCTACAGACAGTATATATCTTACTTATACTAAATATTTCATAAAAACTAAATACTGCCTAACACTATACTAACAATTATAAATAAAATAGAAATCATATAACACTACAATACTAGCCAAAATAACAAAATTTTACTAAAATTCTTTCGCAGCCATGGTTTCATCTATTAATAAATAAACCTTTTTAAGTGAAAAACTAAACATACAATACAGTGTATATTACAAAACAAAATAGCTTTCCCATCATTCATTGCAAATACCAACTTCCTTTAATATCAAATCTTCATGAGATTGATCCCAGATTTAAAAAATTTTATCAAAGTTTTTTTTTACTCTTCTTTTCTCTTCACTTTTATATATATAAAATAATATTTGCATTGTCAAATAATATTTTACGACCTATATTCAGTTCATGAATATACAAAACTGAGTTTTGATATCTATTTTTAACTTTACTCATATGAACTTTAACTCTTTCATTAAAACTAAATTTACCCTGACCTATATAAATTTTATGACAACTGTAAGGAATCTTATAAATTACCCCAGGAAATAGATTTTCAATCAATTGATTGTTTTGAACTATTTAGTAATGAATTTAAATTCAGACCTTTCTTTCAGGCCACTTTCATACCACCCAATAAAAAATTATTCTTATAAATCAATTCATTAATTGATGTCATCTATGAAGAGAAATAAACTCTTTATTCACACTATCAATTAAATATTTATTATCAACTAATTTATAGATCTTTTCATTAAATATAATATTTCTAATAAATTGATGATTATATCCTAACTCAATATAGTCAGGAGCTAATTGACTTCTCTGAATATAAATATTATTTTCAAAATTATTAAGTCTTCTATTCCTGTAACAAAAATTTAATGAAGAAAGTTTATTATAAGAAAAAGATAGATAACTGTCTGGCATTATCATATTTCTTAATTTTTTTTGCTTTAATAGAATGACTACAAAATAAAACAGTATCAACTTTATCAACACTTAAACCTAAAAATTTTAATTTAACAAATTCAAATGTAACCCCCTCAATAGTAAATTTATCAAACAAATCCTTCAATTTATCTTCCTGTATAACAAACAAACAATCATCAATATACCTAACAAATAATTTTAAAGAACCAGTAAAATTAGTAATAACACTAATATTTAAATAATCAATATATACAGAGCAGCATATTAAAGGAGAAATAACATAACCAATAACCCATATATCTCTTTAATTTATAAAACATATCATTATGTAAGTAGAGGGATTTGAACTCAGAATTTTTCAGTCTATTCATTGTCCATTCCATCTTAAGCAATCTATACACATGTCTACACACATGTAAAAAAATATATGATCCCCAGTATACATATTTAGATAGATTGGATTTTGATTGATGGTAATAAGTAAGACGAATAAATATTTAATGATATTTATTCTACACCAAAATCAATCATCTTTATTAATAGTACTAATCTATATTAAATAACTATAGAATAATAGATGGAAGTATGTGTAATATATTAATAGACACAGGTGATAATACTAATGACATCTCCAGATTATTTTCTGGGTAGTGGCTTTTTCCAAAGCATTGCATTAGCAATATCTGTCTAGAAGTCATATTCATTCTTCTTTTTAATTAATTATGCTAATGACTTATTATTATCATTATTCTTTTAATAAAAAAATTCAATATATAATTAGTTTTTTACTGAAATCATAAAATATATAGTCAATGGTTTAGTGGTGTTTTATACAAGTAAATGTTCTAATGTTTTCATATGAGACTTGAGAAATGTATGATAAAGACAAATAGAAATTACAAATATCTGAAAAGATAGTCGTGCAAAGACTATTTAGCTAGAGAAAAATTATGTTGATAAGAAATGGAGAATTTTAGAAACATAGAGGATATTTGTCTAATGAATTTATTATTGAAGTCAAAGTTAAGACTAGAATACTTAAGTGGTGTTTTAATCCATTCTATGAGATTAACAAAAGTAAAAATAATAAGGTTCATTATGGATGAATTTCCTGTAGAAAGAAACCAATAGAATAATCAAAATTTGTGATTTAGTGATAGGGATACACAATTAGAGAAATATATGTGGTAACAGAAAGTCTTTGTAAATATTGTGAAATAAGCAATGAAATACCTGCATGGCTTTTGATTTCTTATTAATAATAACTAATAAGGATATTGGCTTAAGTTGAATATCTTGAAGTTTTGCATCTTTAAATTAGAGGTTAAATAGTATTAGAAAAATAATAAATATTCTGTTAGATTGTTTATTAAGAAAGCTTAGTATTCCAAAGCTACAGTGGTGATGTGTTGCCATCTTGATTAAATATTCATGCATACATAAATATCTCTGGAGTTATTTCAAATACTGTATCATTCTCTTAAACTTTATGTTCTATTATGAAATTATGAGTAAAATAATTTACTGATTTACTTATAGAAAGTTTTAATATAAATTTTTGGACATTTTTTTTCTTGTAAGTGAACTGAAAATCAAATTTCTCATATCTAAAGGAAAGAGACACTAAGTAAAAGACTCTGTAAACAATAAATATATAATTTATCATTAAATTAATAATATTCTAGTGTCATTTAAACATTAATAAAGTGAATTTAATTTTATTTGGATTTTGTTAATATTGGATAGATAGATAGATAGATAGATAGATAGATAGATAGATAGATAGATAGATAGATAGATAGATAGATAGATAGATAGATAGATAGATAGATAGATAGATAGATAGATAGATAGATAGATAGATAGATAGATAGATAGATAGATAGATAGATAGATAGATAGATAGATAGATAGATAGATAGATAGATAGATAGATAGATAGATAGATAGATAGATAGATAGATAGATAGATAGATAGATAGATAGATAGATAGACAGACAGACAGACAGACAGACAGACAGACAGACAGACAGACAGACAGACAGACAGACAGACAGACAGACAGACAGACAGACAGATAGATAGATAGATAGATAGATAGATAGATAGATAGATAGATAGATAGATAGATAGATAGAGATAGGCAGGCAGGCAGGCAGGTAGGAAGGCAGGTAGATAGGTAGGTAAGTAGGTAGGTAGATAGATAGATAGATAGATAGATAGATAGATAGATAGATAGATAGATAGATAGATAGATAGATAGATAGATAGATAGATAGATAGATAGATAGAGATAGGCAGGCAGGCAGGCAGGTAGGAAGGCAGGTAGATAGGTAGGTAAGTAGGTAGGTAGGTAGGTCGATAGATAGAAAGAGATAGATAGATAGATAGATAGATAGATAGATAGATAGATAGATAGATAGATAGATAGATAGATAGATAGATAGATAGATAGATAGATAGATAGATAGATAGATAGATAGATAGATAGATAGATAGATAGATAGATAGATAGATAGATAGATAGATAGATAGATAGATAGATAGATAGATAGATAGATAGATAGATAGATAGATAGATAGATAGATAGATAGATAGATAGATAGATAGATAGATAGATAGATAGATAGATAGATAGATAGATAGATAGATAGATAGATAGATAGATAGATAGATAGATAGATAGATAGATAGATAGATAGATAGATAGATAGATAGATAGATAGATAGATAGATAGATAGATAGATAGATAGATAGATAGATAGATAGATAGATAGATAGATAGATAGATAGATAGATAGATAGATAGATAGATTATATCACAATTGTTCATTGATATAAGAATTTCACACTATTGTCTCTCATTATTCTTATATTTCATGAGCAATCTTCACCTGTGAAGTAACCTAGAGACATGAAATATTTGGATATTTTTGCCCATGTTCATAATTTATCTATCTTATAAAAAAGTAATATGATGAAAAATGTGCTGGCATTATCTTCTTAACTTCACATATTACTGCAGCACTACATTCAGTAATACTGACATTGTGATTGTATATAATGAATAGAAACAGTCTGTACTCAGGAAGGTAATTATTGTTGTGCAATGTTAAGAATGAGTAATGGTGAGCATGTGGGTATACAAATAGGTACATAAGTTGGTAAGGAGTATGTAACTAGATAGGTAGGTAAATACATAAATCGGTAGAAATGTGGCTAGATAAATAACTAAATAGTTAAACAAATGGATAAATATGAAGCAAGTAGATATAGGTATGTATATAGTAGGTAGGTATAAAGCTAGATACAAAGATAGGTGTATATATATACAGTTATATTTATTTTTATTATATATAACTAAGTAGGTATGAAGACATGCAGATATTCAGGTAAACATAAAAGAAGAGAGATAAAAGAATAAAAAATAAAATAGTCATTTTAAGTTATAAACAGAACAAAAATCTGTAACGAATATCTTCAAAGAACACTGTTAAAAAGACATTACTTATCAAGCTGATAAATTGGCTTGCTGTGAAGATTTACAGTTTTTATATGCTTGTTTTATTCTTCACCTATAAAAAACATACTTATTTATAGACTAACAAAGGAGTTTGCTATTAACTGAAAGGAGACCCTTTGATTCCTCTTGGAGGCCTTAAAGGGAACCGAGCAGGGCAAATTCCTAATGTCCACTCCATACGTTCTTGTCATTGCAGCTGTTATTACTATGTGATTATTCATATAGTATACAAACATGGATGGGCTGCTCACCAACACACATTAGCCAGCATGGTGAGTTTATTGGCTTTTTACCTCTGAGTTTAAGATCAAGAAACACCATGGTCTTTCTTCTCAGTGCCTGATAACGCAGAATGAATGTTTGTGTAAATGATAAATATTTTTCCAATACATATATACAATTATAACAGACAAAAATAAAGCATGGCCCTTATTCCCAGGAGGCTGTAAAGTCACCAACCAAGGCAGCAGTTGGTGGCCGAAGGCGGAGGGTGCTAAGAATCCCCTGATTGTGGACCCAGGCTGCCATTTGATGACAACTTTTTATTTAGGTACTTACAACTGCAGATCACTTTCAAGTGAAGGAAGATTGCAAGAATTAGAAGAAGAATTGTCTTATATTAAATGGGATATTATTGGACTTTGTGAAGTTAGAAGAAAAGGTGAAGAAACAATTGATTTTACTTTATTATAAAGGCACACATATTGGAAATACAAGTGGAGTAGGATTCATTATAAATAAAAAATGGAAGAACAATATTGTGGAGATTGATGGTGTATCGGACAGAGTTGCAAGATTAGTTATACAACTTAATAGCAGATACCAAATGCAGTAATTCAGGCTTATGCCCCAACAAGTTCTCATAGTGATGAAGTAGTAGAAGATTTTTATATGGATGTACAAAAGGCTTTTGATCAGAGTAAACAACATTTTAAAATTGTTATGGGAGACTTTAATGCTAGAATTGGTAGACAAATGAAAGATGAAATTGCTGTAGGTAATTTTGGTTATGGTAATAGAAATGAGAGAGGACATAGACTTGTGGAGTTTGCAGAAAAAGAAAAACTTTATATTATGAATTCATTTTTTGAGAAAAATGTTAAAAGGAAATGGACATGGAAGCATCCAAATGAAGGTACAGCAGAATTGGATTATATTTTGACTAACAGGAAATACATATTTCAAGATTGTAATGTTCTTAATAAATTTAACACAGGAAGTGATCATAGATTAGTAAGGTGTAAGTTATGTGTTAATGTAAAACTAGAGAGACAAAAATTATTAAGAAAAACAATATTTACAGTTGATATTCCTAATCTTCAGAAACATTCTAATGGATTTAAATTAGAACTTACAAATAGGTTTCAAGTGTTAGGAGATTTTGAACATGATTCAGATTTGAATGAAATTAATATGAAAATAACTGATACACTTTTAAAAACTGCAACAAAGATAGCTGGTAGGAAAAAGCAGCAATTGACTAATAAAATTTCTACTGAGACTAGAGAATTTATGAAGAAAAGAAGGAATATGAAGATATACAAAAATGATGTATTAAAAAGAATTGAATATCTCAAATTTTGTAAAATGGTACGGAAAAGAGTTGAAAATGATATAAGAAAGTATAACTGTGAAATAGCAAGGAAAGCTGTAGAAGAAAATAAAATTCTCAAGAATGTTAAACAACATTTTGGTATTGGTAGGAAATTTATATCTGCAATAAGAAAAAAAGATGGAATTATTACTAAAAAGAGAGATGACATCATGAAATTGATAGAAGATTTTTATCAAGAATTATATAGTAATAAAGAACAAGTACCTCCTATATCTATTACATCTTCCGAATTGCCAAGAATTTTAAATGAAGAAGTGAGACATGCAATTAAATATATGAAGAAAGGAAAGACTCCAGGAAATGATGGAATTATAATTGATATATTAAAAGAAGCAGGTGAAGAAATAGAAACAATTTTAGCAAAGTTATATACCAAATGTCTAAATGATTAAGATGTACCAGAAGATTGGAAGAATGCAGTAATAATATTAATATTTTAAAAAGGTGATAAAGAAGATATTAGAAATTACAGACCTATCAGCTCTTTATCAGTTTTATATAAAAATTTTACCAAGATAATTACAACTCGTCTACAGAGAACTTTGGATTTCCACCAACCAAGAGAACAAGCTGGATTTAAAAGTGGTTTTAGTACAATAGATCATATCCAAGTATTGAAAGAAGTCATAGAAAGGACAAATGAATATGAGTTGTCATTATGTTTTGGATTTGTAGATTATGAAAAGACATTCGATTCTACACACATTTCTTCAGTGATTAAAGCATTGGATCATCAAGGTATAGATCCAGGATATTGTCATATTTTAAAGAATATTTATAAAAATGCAACAGCACCAATTAGATTACATAATGATACTGGAAAAATCAACATTGAGAAAGGTGTAAGACAAGGTGACTCCATATCTCCAAAACTTTTTACAGCAGTGCTGCAAGAAGTATTTTGTGGATTAAAATGGGAAACTAAAGGAATGAAAGTAAATGGAGAGTATTTAAGTCATTTAGATTTTGCAGATGATGTAGATGTTTTTGCAAATAATGCTTCAGAGCTGCAGGAAATGTTGCAGGAGTTAGCAGATGAAAGTAGAAAAGTAGGATTAAAGATAAATGTTAAAAAGACTAAAGTAATGTTTAATCGATTTGCTCAAAGTATGAAAATAAAGATTGATTATGAAGAATTAGAAGAAGTTAACAGTTACAAATACCTTGTTCAGATTATTAATACAGATGGAAACATAATGGAGGAAATTAATCATAGAATTAAACTTGGTTGGAGTGCTTTTGGTAGAAATAACTTGATACTAAAAGGAAATATGCCTATGTGTTTGAAAAGAATGGTTTTTAACAAATGTGTTTTACCAGTTCTTACTTATGGATCTGAGACTTGGACACTTAATATAAGAGCAATACAGAGACTTCAGACCACTCAAAGGAGTATGGAGAGATGTATGTTGGGAGTAACAAGAAGAGATCGAAAACGCAATGTATGGGTAAGACAGCAAACAGGTGTTACTGACCTTATTGAAAAAATTAAAAGATTGAAATGGAGTTGGGCTGGACATATTGCTAGAAGAAATGATAATAGATGGACAATTGAAATTTTAAACTGGATTCCAAGAGATTGTAAAAGACCCAGAAAGAGACCACATGAGAGATGTATGGATGAAATAAGAAAATGTGCAGGGGTGTTGTGGAAAAGAGAAGCTAAAGATCGGAGAAGATGGATTAAACTTGGAGAGACCTTCATCCTGCAGTGGATTAATAATGGTTGATGATGATGATGATGACCTGAAAAAAAAACCTAATCTTGTTTGGAAATAGAAAGACATTTTTAAATTTCACTTAAATTCAAATTTTAAGAAATGAGCGTGAAAAGAAGATATTCTAATTGCAAATATTTTGATCGAAATAAAATTTTACATCAAACTACTACTGTAGGGTGAAATGTGAAGAGTTATTACAACGTTAAAAAAGATTTAAATTTAATATTACCACCATTCTTCAATTCACTCAAATTACAATATTTTACATATGTCTTTATCATTTGTTCAGTATTTCTTAATATCAAATTATTATAATTTGATTTACAAGTGTCAAAGTTACACTGAATTCATGACTTTAATACCAATTACCTCATACAAATTCATTAATGATTATTACTATTCATTTATTAGGTTAGAAAATATCATATTATTTCTATTGTAGTTATAAACTTTTAGCCTAATAAGTGATTATTGATATATTTATATGAAATGAATGATATAACATTTGTCATTGCAAAACTTGTGGATTGAACTGTAATAATTTGATATTGATAAACACAAAGAAATGGTGAAGACATCTGTAAGAGAATGAAAATATTATTTTCATAATTTTGAATACATCAGTGTCTTTTATATAATATAAAAACATAATTCTTTCTTAAATGTAAATAGACTTTTATTAGCTTAGCACAGTGTTATAATGGTAGATTGAAAGCATAAGATGTCAGTTTTGTCAATGGATTAGAACTGAAATGTTTAACCTACTATTTGTATAGTCAAATATCACTTGGTATTCTAAGCAACTGAGTATGCAACTACAATTTGTGTTAAAGTAATCCCAACAGCTTGGGGGGGGGCGGGGCAACAACAATTCTGAGCACCTGCAGTTTATTAAGTCTATGCAAAGATTCTTTTTGGAAATTCTCATTTACCTTACTTTTGTTTATATTTAGGATTAGAATTCTGAGTTAAGTAAAAAAATATTTCAAAATTTTAAACTGGATCTCATTTTGCTAAACAATTTTCACTGTAAAGTTTATAGTCTTTTTATTTTAAAAAAAATGTAATAAATTAATTTTGTAATAATAAAATACTTTAATTAATTTAAATTCTTATTATTTAATTGTTTTGTTAAAGTAATTTAAAATTAAAAAAATATAATTCCGTTCAACTTATTTAGTATCTAAGGAAATTCAGAATTTAAACTAATTTTTTTTAATTAAGAAGCCTGTAGGGTAAGATTTTTTATTTCTAAAATATTTTATTAATTAAATGTAAAAAAAATAAAAGAATTAAATTGTTTTAATTTATAAAATGTTTAATTTCAGAATTATTTTAATAAACATTTTAAAGTTTTATAATAAATATTTACTCTTTATTCATGATCAATCTCTTAACTCCTTAGCTTACACATATGATTTAATTATAAATTTATTAAACGCACATTGATTACGTAAGTAATATTTACTGAGGCTATAACCTCGAGCATATGCATGTAAAATGTGATAGTAGGGACCTCTAGGTGTTTAACCACAAGCTTAACCTACTTGATTTAACAAAAACAATTCCTTACTTTACTTCTATATATAGTAAGCTTGATTACATTAGTAATTATTAGATGCTAAATATCTTTTAGTATTTATCCCAGCTTAATTTCTGATATTGCTTTTATCAAGGATAATTAAGTAGCATAAAAGCATAAGGCTTAAATCAATCTGGAGATAAAGAAAAAAACTCACTAATATTTGGTAATTATTAATTTCTTAAGCTTACTGTAGTTGGGATTAGAGTTAAATGCTTGTTTTGTTTTAGAATGTAATATTTAAAATATTTTAATTTAACATAAAATTTTTATTTCAGAATTATTTTTTAAAAAAATTATAAATCTTTAACATAATAACATACTGTTTTTGAAGAATTATTCTCAAAAATTCAATGACATCATAATGTTTTTTATTAAATGTTAGAAAGTTTGTCAATTAAAAAAAAGCTTTATAATTAAAAAAAGAGTTTTTAAATAATTTACTAATTATAAAATGTTTATTTTATAAATATTTTTAAAATGTTTTTTTAACAAAATTCATTAAATATTACAAAAGTTCAACAATTTTCACTAAAAAATTAAATTAGACTAAAACAATTAAAGCTATTTTTAAATAATTTTATTAATTATGGAATTTACATTTTATAATTAATAAAATGGCTTACTAATTATAATAATAATCATCTCTGATTTTTTCATTTCATGAAATGTTAAAATCTTTTTAAAAAACTCAATCTTAAAATGAGTTTAAAATTATAAAACTCTCAATTTTTATTTTTTTAAAAAATAGTTTTATCAAAAATTTGTCAATTTTGAATTTAAAAAAATTATTCAATTTTTAATTGCATTTTTAAAAGTTTTTCAATAAATTTTCTTTCTATTTTTTATAAGAAATCTAATATTTATTGCTTTTTGATGCTTAGTTGATAGTTTTACTTTTGATTTTAATAATATGCATTTTAAAAACAAATATAATTATTTTTAAAAAAGAATAACTTTTTTAAATGAATACATTTTTTTTCTATTTTAGTTATGTTATTTTTAAATATGCAAAATATTTTTTTGTGAAAATTTAAAGTTTGGGAAATCATTTACTTTATAAAGTCATAACTCTTCTAACATAATTCTATCTTTGTTGTAGTGATAATGTTAATGTGACTTCCATCATTCTGATACATTTTGTTCTTCAAATCAAAATAGTCAAAAGATTTTTGTTACATTTTCATTTACCATTGTCAAACTTTTTTTTAAGTGTCATAGCATCGGCCGGGACGTGAACCCGCAACCCAGGCAACTGCCTGCAAGTGCAAGACAGTCAAACTGCCTCCACTCACAACAATCATTTAACAGTTAAATATATTAACTTTAATTATTGTTCCTTGATATCATCAGTAATCAAGGAAAGAAAAAAGGAGCTCTTATCAGAAGTAAACTTTTATGCTCGTGCAACAACTATTGATTTTGGCAGTTATTTGAAGTTGTTTAGATTGTTGTTGACAGAAGAAGTATATTTTTTATTTATCTATTTAATTACTTTTTAAGTTAAATATTTATTTTTAAAAAATACATAATGTTTACATATGGATTTATTTTAATATATTTTATTTTTAGAAGAAATTAGTTTCTCTGAAATATTAGGTAAATTTAGCAAAAAAATGCCTTGTAAATTAAATTATTACTATTTTAATATTTCTCATTGGAAAGTTTTTACTTCTTATTTGAAATAATAATTTTATTATTTATGCATATGATTTTAATATGAATAAAAATGTTTTCTTTCATTAATATATACATCTGTCTAGACGAAGACACATATGAAATCTCTTATACTGAAAAATAAAGTATTAGTTGCATGTTTAATATTTTATTTTTAATATTAAATTTATTATTTGTATTTATTTTTTAATAATATTTATCATAAACATCAAAATATATTATAAAAAATATTGAACAAGAAGGATGCATATTTCATTACAATGTACATAAGGAGTTAAAGATTTTCCAATTAAAATATAAGATACAATTAAAATGATGAAGCTTCTAAACTAGAATGCTGACCAAAAGTTAAAATAAGACATAACATTATAAAATTGATTTGTAAAGGGACTCTTCACTTACTCTAGCATCTTCATTGTGATCAAATCACATAAAAGAGATGAAAAAATCTAAAAAGGTTTGTTATTGTTTTTTTTTTTAATATCATGAAAAATTTTAGTCAAACATTTGTTTAAATCATATTGTAAAATAAATTATGAGAAATTAATTGTACACAATACATATATATGTGTGTATATCTAGAAATATTTCACTCAATAATTATTAGCCCCTTTGCTTGCCATGACCATAATCTAGAGTTCAAATGGTAAACTTGGACATTTTTCTAGGTTTTCAATAAGTTTTTATTTTTAAAGCAATCGGGAAATATTCGAATTAGCCAAATATCTGATTATCTAGAAGATATAATTAGAATGGAAACTTGTATAATTTGATCATATGATAGTTATCATATCTGGTATATAACATGTTCACTTTTAAGATTTTGTTTAGGTTGATATTGATTCTTTTAAATTTATAATGTGTATTAATGTTCATCATATTTAACTACTTTTAAATTGTGGAATACAAAATGAGGATGTTAAAAAAACATGTTGGAAAGAAATATTGAAATTGTACTGTTATTAATTGCTGTTTTAAAATTTGTTCATCTATATAATGTAAATGGAGAGAAATTCACAATTTAAAAGCACTATGATTCTTTAATGCAACATCTTCAAATATTAAAATGTGACACAATGGATAAACATAAAATACTTTTCATTTGTTTTTACTCTAACACTGCTGGTTTAAATTTCACACTCACTGATATTCTATTTTGTGAATGCAACTATATAACTTAAATATTAATAAAAAATGAATTATTGTTTATACATTGCTTCATAACTATGATGTTTGAGAATATTTTATTTTAGGATTCTTTTTTTCTAATTAGAGTTTCTATTATTTTGATACTACTTAATTTAGCTTAAATATACACATTTTAATCTCATTTTTTATTTTATCATTTCATGTTTTACAGAAAATATAATCAAAATTAGTTTAAAATTAGAATATCAACTTTGCAAATAAAGAAATGATTAATAAACAGAATTTAAACAGATGAATAAAAGATTTTGCTTAACTCTTTAGTCTAAAAATTGTGTTCTAATGAATAAAAAATATTCTTTGGAAAATCAGTTTCTTTAATTTATATTTTGTTAAAGCATAATGAAAACTCTTTTTAAAATAATAAAATTATACTTAAACAACAAAAATAATAAGATTATTGATAGAAGATGATTCAGTTTTGTTTCTTATTGACATCATTAAATGTTCAGTTGACTAATTTTATGTTAAAAAGTTACTGTAGTCAAATAACATGAAAAAATAAATATCCTGTATTTATTTTGAAATTAATCTTTAATAATTTTCCAAATAAAAAATGTTTATTATATATAATCTAAGTCAAAAATCAATGCTGCACAAGTGTAATAGTTCACCTCTGCATAATATGAGTATAATCACTTTTACTGTTATTAACTAACTCTAGACTCTGTTGTGTTTTTTATTTCCAGTAGCTACTGATATTCAGATATTTTAGTTAGAACTAATAAATCAAAGTAAATATTTTTAATTAAAATTTATACGATTAATTATCCAAAATGGTTTCTCACTCTTAAAGCTATGCAATGTAGATTGCAACACCAATGTAGAGCTTCCATATACATCAATAAAAAGTACTAATATAAATATTTTCATGATTAAAATATCATTGTAAATTGATTTCAAAAAAGCCTACATGGATACCTTCACAGATTGAAATTTCACATTAACCATTGCTAGAGTTTTACAATCTATATAAAATATTACTGTAACACAACTTTCTCATTTGAGGGCATTGTAGTAAAATATTACTGTAGTTTTAGTTAAGGGTTTTTCTCCAACTATATTTTATGTTATTTGTTGCAATTTAAATTTACTCATCAATATAAATACTTACATAGATAAAAGATGAGTGTTTATGATTATTTGATGACAATTTCTGAGTATAAGATTTAAAACTATCTTAATTAGATTCACTAAATGTATGATAGAATAACTTGTTTTACATCTTTATTATGCCATGTGAGAGTCTGACTAGTTTATGTTACAATCATATAAAGCAATTTTATGTATAAAAAACGGGTAAACTAAAACAAGCTAACATTTTAATATTGAATAAAGCTTTGAAAGATCTTTCTATTTCTTAAATTATATGAAAGAGAAAGCTCTAACAATCGTCCTTTGTGACTGCATGAAAATATTAACTGTTTTTAATTTATTTTTAACATGTTCTTTAACAGAATAATGTTTATTCAAGGCCACATGGTACAACAGTATATCAGGACATAGCAACATTTGTTATAGGTGTTTGATAAGTGTAATCAAAATAGTTTTAAACTATATGTATGAAAATTCCTCTTAAATGATTATAAACAATAATAGGATTTAAGGTTTAAAAGTCTATGAAATTTCTGAGCACCATCAATACCAAATTAAGTTAAATATGTCACTAACATTATCATCCAACAACAAATTAGATTAAAAATTGAACTGCTTTGCCTATGGAAAAGAAATTGTGGACAGTGATATTCTTAGATTTAATGTTATATTCACAGAAATGTTTATACAGCTTGATTCAAATTGATTTTAAGTAATATTCACAAGACAAAAACTCTAACTATTCATTTACAAATGTTTGTGAAATATCACTTAAAGCCAGTTTGAATCAAGTACTAAAAATATCTCCATAAATATGATAATGAATTTGTAAAAGCAATGTTCATACTTGCTTCTCAATTGAATGATGACATGAATGAAATCTTCAATTAAATTTAATGTAGATGTTACATGGAAATTTCTTCACCACCTGAAATATATATATATAATATTAAAAGTGCTGTTTTCATACTTAAGAAAGTGAATTTAAAATAGGTCTTAAAACCCATAATGGCAAGTTTTTTCACAAAATGAATTTTTCGTAATCTATACAAAATGGAGCAAGTTATTTCAAATCATACAAAAAATATTAACAAGTGATGTTTGTATTATGGCTTTCATTTTTAAAGACTAATATTTTCAAGAAATCAGTTATTAAAGATATAACTAAAATAATAAAGAAAATATTTTGACTTTATACTTGTTTTTTATTAGCATATATTTTTTGTTTATTTTCAAAATTTATAATTGTTAAAATTTTAATTTAAAAAAAAAAAGCAATAAAAAATTAAAAACACACACATTTCTTCAAAAAGTTTGCAACATATCTCTGGGTATACTAGCTTCTTGAAATATTCATTGAATGCATATGTAGAAAATTTGTTTGCATTATTAAATGATAATTTTTTTAAAAAATATACAACTTTGTCCACTTAACATAGACTACAAGAATTCTTGAGGACATCCATTTGATATTTATTGAATCCTATTATAAGTTAATATTTTAATTAGAAAGACATTGCAACCTTCCTACGGAGAATTTCAAAATAGAAGTTTTTCAGTCTGTTTATATATTTGTATAATATAATTAAAGACTTGAAATAATAATAGCTGAAATACTGGGAGGTTTATTCAGTCTGCAACCCCCCTTCCAATGATAATTGAAAAACTTATCTAAACATAACAAATAAGCAGTTGACAAAAAATTTCAAATATTGGTCATTGGAGCCGAAATTCTACGATTTTCTCATAAGACTAAATCTCAAGGCCCTTCCAATTCTTCATTTCTGTAACTATAAAAGGAATTGTACCAATATTAAAGATACATGCAAGCTGTGTCAAAAAGAATCAGAAACCCTATCACACTTATTGTTCACATGCCCCAGATACAATAATATCTGATAGGACATTCCAAAAATTTTTCAATACCTTTGAAAAGGTATTTATAGACACATTCACACTAGCACATTTGTATTATACTCACTATGGTGTACCCGATGTACACTTATGTATGGACTGGACACAATACCCCCTGATATATTTAGAAACAAAATTGATATCACACACATATTTTATCATCCAACATTTTCTCACACATCTGGTCACTAATGTGACTTTGCTCTAATCTATAAAAATGACTCACCATCACCAAAGAATTAGATCACCAGGATTAATGACAAAAAGGGATTGATGTAATAGTGTATGTAAAGTGTTATAAACTGATATAACGATCAGGAGAATGGTAAGCCCTGATCAAGATTATTATTTCTTTCTTTTTTTTCTTTTTTTCCTTTTTTGTAAACCTATAGATCAATAAAATCTTTTGAAACACATAATAATAGAAGAAATAATATATATATATATTAATGGCAATAATAACTCCATCAATAGACGAGATACCTGCTTTGACATCTCCAAACGTTGGACTATCTAGTTCATTTGCATACGCTTTGCATACTGTTTTGTTTCCTTGCCCTATTTCTTCATTCTGCAGCTCACAGTACAGCTATAAATATGAGGCAAAAGGCCTCAAAAACGCTTAGCTTGTAATAATTTCTGTGTATCTTTATAGCTTCTCGTTCAAGTGTGTCATACGCTTTGTTAATTTTTGTATATTAAAGAAACGCAAGAGTGTGTGTGTGTGTGTGTGTACTACGAAATTCTATTGTTATCCTCTTGGTTTATTAATATTATTTTATATTAAAAAATATTACAGAAAATAATAATAAATAGTATTTAATTTTATTTAATCTTCTTTTTCGACTTTATTTTATATGTATATAATTAAAATAAATTTATTCAGTAATTTCAATAAGTAAAAAAAAACTGATAAAAACCTGAATTAATAAACTTCATATGTGTAGAAAAATAATATAAATGAACAATAATCCTGAATGCCTTTTTGTTCACATTTATTATTTGTTTTGCCTTCTCATATTATTCCATTACAATATAAATATGGTCATTTTAAATTATGATAAGGTATAAATAAATGTAAGACAGATATCAGGAAACTACTTTCCATTATTATAAATTGAGATTATTATCAACTAAACTTACACAGACAGTATAATTTAATAATGATTATAATTTAAATAACCCAAAATACTTCAGTGTAAAAATGATAACATGTTATGATTATTTATTGTTATTTTTACTGTAATTTAAATAATTATGTATATAATATAGTTTAATGGTACCACTATTAACCTATAAAATGTCAAAAAATGAAGATGATAGTCCTGTATCTCTTCATATCTTTTAATTTACAATTCAATAATACACTTGGGTTGTTATTGAGATAACAAATACAATTATAATTCTTATCTGATTAATATGAAGATTGCAGAGGATTTGAAATATTTGTGCCAATTAATAATTGGATTTTTTTAGATATCAAGTTAAGTTAAAACTTTTTATTATATTTATAATATTGTTTATATTTTGTATTAATCAATTATTCTAATAATAAATATTTTTTTATCCTAAAAAAATATTTTGAATTAGAATGACACAATTTTTCCAGGCCTATCTATTATTCACTAGAATATATAACATTTTATACAAATCTTCAGATTAGTGTATGGCTATTGGTCTTTTTCAATGAGGAAGCATGCACTGATGAAGATCAACAGCCAAAAACTAGACTAAGAAATTTGAAAATAGCAGTGCTGTCTAGTGAGCATGAATTATGTAAACTTTGGATAAATAAGGTACAATACCCCTTCTACCACTTATATTTGAAGTAATCATAAAAGAAATCATGTGATTCTTTGTTGAAATATTTGTAGGACTAGCAAAAAAAAATTTTTCTAGCATTTATGTAAGTCAACATAACTCATTAACTTTCACTTTGTTCAGACTTCACATTATTATTTTTTGTAGTTACTTACAACTATTATATTTTTATTTTAATATTTTTTTCTGATAGACATGGTCATAACATTTTTTCTAAAAGTAGAATAACTCTTGAGTGCAAAATTTAGAAATAGATAAATAATAGCAACTTTAGCTAATTTTTTTATAAATAAATCATTAATTTAATTTCAAATTAAATTCAAGTTTTAGAGTCAAGTCACTAATTAATACACCGTTACATATATTTAATTATGGTGTGGTGTTTTGCATGCTTCATAATAGTCAGGCTATATTTGATTGAATAAATAAATCAATTATTTATTTTAACATGCACAAAAAAAAATTAATATATATTAAAAACAAACAAATGTTAAACTAAAATAATAATATTTTTGAGAAACACTTTTTTTTGTTTTATGTCTAAATTGTTTATTTTAATTAATAATAACAATTTTTTTTAACTTTATAAAAAAAATTGAAAAGGCCTGGGCTAAACAAAATGGTACATATATATATATGTCTTATATAGACGTACATCATTTGGAAATCAAGTCAACCTTTAAATAATTCCAAAAAGGAAAGTTTTGCATAACATAAAATAAAGAAATATTAATGAAATTGAGAAATTATTTATTCTAATATTATTAATGTACGTATTTCTTAAAGATAAGTCAAGTTTTAATGTTAAAAAAGCGAATCAACAAAGAAACAAATTTTCACCCAGTAAAACAAATAAATAATCCATTATCATAAATTAAAACAATTTTATGTTTCATTTATTTTAGTAAGTATAATTTTGCAATCTTATTTATGTTTTTTCCTAAAGCTGATAGTTTCAATAATACAAAAAGCAAGGTTAAAAAAAGACTTTTATAGGTTATGTGTGGGATATTATGACGGTATACATTAATAAAACGTGTTAACATATTCGTCCATCAAACAATAATAATAAAAGTCTGAATTTGTGAAAGATATCAAAAAATTTAATTAGACTTAAAGTGCAATAGAATCCAAATGACGTAGATTAAGATAGATTTCATTTTTCAAGGTTAATTTCCACTGTTAGAAAATATCAACAGACCTAGCATCAAGAAATATTATAAAATATCATTTTTTGCTCAAAGTATAATTTTGCTCAGTAAAGTGTTTAAAAAAAATAATATTAAAACATTGCAGATAATAACATATTATTGATGCATTTAATAAGTTAAAAGATAGAGTATTTTATTGTTGATGTCCTGTTACCATAACAAAGTATTGAAAAACGTTTACATAAGATGTTTCTTATGATTCTGAAAATATACTTCCAAAATCTTAAAACATGTCAATATGATCTTCAGCTTACTGCATATAATAATAATAATAATAAATAAACAGATAGTAACCATGCTTTAAATGTGATATTAATTAAAGAAACCTAAGTCTTTAAAATGCTATTGACCACAATTTTCATTCTTTATGATGCCATATGATAAAAAATGAATCAATTTGCAGAACCCACACTGCACATAAACTCTTTCATCAATGTAATGAACATATTTCTCATTTAAGCACAATCAATCTGCTCCATCTGATATAATTATCAGATTCTATACTGTAATGATATGATTTACTAAAACCTATTTACATAAAAGAGATTTATATAACAACATTTTTTTTTCAAAAGAACTTTGAAAATATGAATGCCATATATCTCTGCCTTTTACTTAAGCTTTAAAATAATTATATGTGTGGTATTTAAATAAGAATAATGTTGTTAATATTGAAGAAGATTCAGTCAACTTTGAAGGCAGATAAAAAGAATGTTTAACCAAAATTCATGATTGTAAATATAGTTTTGAGTTTTTAAAAATCATATGGTAATGTAAATAATAAACAGAATATTGCGATAAAGGTTGCACTTTGAACATTTATATATAGTCATATAAATCTATAATTATAAAAACTTCACTAAATTAAGTATATTAAGTGAATGAACTGCATTAGATATATTAATTACTGTTTTATTATGGTATGCATTGTTGTATGGAAAACATAGGTACCCATTTACAAGAAGATTATTTCAACAGATTTTAAAAGATTCATTAATAATTGTTGTTACTGAGAGAAGTGATTGATAATTGGAAACAATGGTGAAATGTTTTATTTTTTCAGAAAGAAATGTTTCTTCAAAAGAAATTAAAATATATCATCGAATATATTTCAAGTAAACAAACTAAAGAATCAACTCTCATTCTAGGGTCATTACAAAACTTGTCACTTTTTTATTAATGTGTATATGTTAGGATACCTTTTAGAAAATTTAAATCCATAAAATCTTATGCAAACACATAGCTAAAAAAGGAAAATCATTCCATTTTCATTTGTAGATGCATTTCAAATGCCACCATTTTTTTTCCAACTGTTCAAGCCATTATTTCTTGTATGAATATCATGTATTCAAGCCTGTGTCTCATACAAAAAATTGTTTTACCTAAGATATTGCTAAAAATAGCATTATTGACATTTTTAAATTATTATATTAACATTATATATATATATATATATATATATATATATATATATATATATATATAATAATATAATATATATATATATATATATATATATGATCATCATTTAAACTATCCAGAATGAAGTTATTTCTATTTTTAATCCAGTTTTACTAATTAATATCTTCATTTCTACTTCATACTAACAACTTTAATATATCTCCTAACCATGTTAGTCTCTCACTGCTTTGATTTTTAACACTTTTTTGCCATCCAGTTTAAGATTTTAAATATTTATGGATTATTATTTCTTTTTGAAAAGTGTCTATCCCAGTTCCACTCTGGTCTTTTAATTCTTTCATTGATGTCATGGATACCTATTTGTTCTCTCACTGTGTATTTCACTATCAATCCCTTCTTACTTTTCATAATTTAAATTTCTCCATAATTCATTGAGTAGTCTGAAATTTGTATATTGCTTTTTTGTTATGTGGTTAAGACTCAAATCCACAAATAAATCTGGTAAATCACATCCATTAAAAATCTCTTTTTAAACACAGGTATATTTCCCTTTAATACTAAAATAGTTCCACAAGAGCAATCTATTCAAGTTTAATTATATCATTAATTTCATCAATTACATCTCAATGTGATCTGAGGCTTCATGATTATCAAGTTTTAATTTTATCTTCTGAGAACATGACTTTAGTTTTTATTAGTATGTATTTTTAAATTTACTTTTTTATTTTCTTGTGTAATTATAAATTTATTTAAACGCACATTGATTATGAAGTAATATTTACTAAGGCTGTAACCTCAAGAATATGCACATAAAAATGCAATAGTAGGGACCTCTACACATAAGCTTGTGGTTAAGACCTATAGAGGTCCCTACTATCACATTTTTATGCTCATATTCTTGAGGTTATAGCCTTGGTAAATATTATTTTTTTGTGTGTAACTTTAGTAACATATCCTAAAGATATGAAGTATTGTTTGCAAAAACAACTATATTATCTACAATATTCAGATTTAAATAATGTCCACATATTTTTCTTTTCTTAATTTCTCTTTTTAATTGGAAAAATAGTTCTTGTAAATCAGCTGTAAAAGATTTTAAAGATATGGTATTACACTGTCATATTTGCTTATTAATGTTAACCTTTATAGGATCACCACACATTTTGATAATATTCTTCAACATAAGATACTATTCTGTCTCTATATCTTGATGATCAAAATCAATAATCACTATAGAAATTCTTTTAAAATCAAATGTATTTTCATATTTTACAAATCTAAAGCATAATAACTACTTATATTCATTGTCCTTTTTATAACTTCTCTCAATACATTGATGTGATCAACTGGGTTTTTAAATCTAGTTTGTTCTTTCAATTGGTTTGCATCCAAATTTACTGAAGTTGAGTTGCACTTATCTTGATAAAAATCTTATATAGAAATGATAAAAAACTGTAAGTCTATAATTTTTAATATCATCATCATGTTTTTCAAATGTCAATATTACAATTGCATTGTTTAGTTTTCAAGTACATCTTTATCATTTATATGGTTGACATTTAGGTGTGTGAGCAGTTTTTCTATTTCTTCATCTGCTTCTTTTAAAATAACAATAATAATTCCCATCATTGCTTGCATCTGTTTTTCTTCTTAATAGATTTAATAGCATGATTCATTTTATTTATAATGCTTGTCAATCCAGATGATATAATAATTGTACATGATATTTTGTTTTCTTGTTCTCTGTTGCTTTAAGTTGTTTTATAAAATTGTCTCACACTTTTTATGATGCTCTCCTTCTACCTAATAATAGTCCCATTTATTTATATATTGAAAAAAATTGCTTTGTGACCACAATATTGATTTATGTATGTACATATATATTTCACTTATGTAAAGAAAAAGAAGAAATGAACATAAGGATATTTACTTGTGTAAATGTTAAAATAAAACTTACAATGACTTATATAAATACTGATATTCTTGACTATATGGTATGGCTGAAGGTCTATCTGTCCCATATAGCTATTTGAGTTGGATAGCTGGGTTTGAAGACATGTAGATGTCTGAAAATTTCAGATTTTCCACTCAATAGATAACTTTTAGATAAGTGCTTGGCTTTTGGGTTGGTATTTTTAGATCTAGTGTCTGAACCTATCCTGACACCTCTCTGAGGAGTGCCAAAGCACGAAATCATGGTCAGGGTTTGGGGAGGGGTTCCTAACAGAAATATTTTAAGTGCTGGCTCTGGCTAAGCATTTATCATAGAGCTTGTAGAGGAATTGGCAATCCTCATTGTTTATAACTTACAAGCTTAAGAGATAGGGTCATGTAATATATGACTTATTTTGACTATTGATATTCTTGATATTTTTAAAATATTTAAATTTAAAAACAATCTGTTTGAGTAATAGATTACTTAATATCTTTCTAATTTTTACACAAGTATGGTAAACTTAAATTATTAATGGAATCCAAAAATACTGATTTTATATAAACAGAAGTGTTGTTTAATAAACATAAAATTAGAACAGTTAATTTCAATATATTTTATATTAAAAAAAAATTAATTAAGAAATTATTTTTACTTTGATCAAAAGAAGATGAAGTTATATTGTTTTGTCAAATGTAAAATAAATAACAATTGTGTTGCAGTTTTTAATTTTATTATTGAAAAAACTCTGTGTTAATATTTTGCTTGCCAATCTAGACATTCCTTAGTATGTGGACATGCTAGTAAAATTCTATATGGATTCATATTAATATGAATTTCATAGAACCAGTCCTCTATGTGTCATGGATAATGCATGAAATTAGAAGTATAGTAGCTAAATTACAGTTAAAATCCATCAACCTTCATCTTGATAATCTGTTAATGAGAAAAAATTTTATATGTGCCATCTACATATGAGACTGACATACTCATGAAAGCAAGCCGAGAATAAAAAATCCCATTGTGAATAAAAGGATCTAATAATATACATCAAACTATTTTTCATAAAACAAAAATCTATAGAGAATTTCAGTAGTAAGCATATTATATATATATATATATATATATATATATATATATATATATATATATATATAGAGAGAGAGAGAGAA
This sequence comes from Epiperipatus broadwayi, assembly GCA_028023455.1. Taxonomy (NCBI): domain Eukaryota; kingdom Metazoa; phylum Onychophora; class Udeonychophora; order Euonychophora; family Peripatidae; genus Epiperipatus; species Epiperipatus broadwayi. The sequence goes on along the minus strand of JAQFVV010012477.1, from coordinate 4,604,085 downwards.
TCACTGATAAATAAATATACTATTGTCAGAGTTCAGAAGTGTATATAGATAGGTACAGAAACGTCAAATTTATATAAAATAAAAAAAAACAACGAATAAACAGTTTTAAGTCCAATATAGAAATATGCATAAAAGTTTATTTTCAATTTTATTATTTATTATGCAAATTTTATAAAAGACAATCAATTATTTTATATTTAGAAAAATGTAATAGGTTAGTTGAAACATTTTTTTATTGCCTAAAGTTATGTTTATGTTATAGTCGATAATTGGAAATCTAAAATTTTGAATATTAATATGTTTATATATTTTATATGCAAGTATAGAAAGAATTATATATTGTTAAAATAATCTAACACATAAATTAAATTAATAATTAAAATTAATAATTTAAATATTTCATATTATTAAACATACATATTTTAGTAAAAATATGTAGATACATTTACCAATTTATATATATTATTTAAATAATAAGTGTAATAATGCTCAAAATTAAATGGGTTTGTAAGTAATCATTAAAAATCCATCAACACTAACACAATCCCAATATCAATAACAATCAACAATTTAAAATCATTGTCAAGGCTACCTCCACTTAACAATAAAAGTGGTATTGTTAAGTGGAGATTGCCTTGGTAATGGTTTTAAATTATTGATTGTTATTGATATTGGGATTGTCTAAGTGTTGACTGGTGTTTAATGATTATGAATGTATATATATATATGAAAACTATAATTTAAACAATGTCACTATACTTATTATTTGTTTTCTATCTATTTAATAACTAATACAGATGTGATATTTGTAAATAAATCATAATCAAATATGAAGTTTTGTTTTAATGGAGAATATTTATTTCAGATCTATCTTTATTATTATTACTAATTAATTAAGGAAATTATTGATCAATATTTTTATTACAATAAATTTATTTAAATATTAAATATTGGACCATTTTATTCTTATATACTTATTCCATAAAATGCATCATTTACTAGTTATTGAAAGCATGCTTAGTGGATTACATTTAGTGTATATATAAAAAAAAATCACACCCTGAGGGAGTTCATATATTTTGCTTTGCAGTAAACTGTTTTCAAACTTTTCTTAACTTGCATCTCAAAACATTTACATTTAATGTATATCTTTTTATATTTGTTGTTTTTCATTCACTCTGAATTTTTAATGTTTAATTGGTATACTAATACATATTGCAGCTCCAAATATCAGTTGCCTCATTCTATTCTTTATTATTTATTCAACATTTAGGGTTCTTTTAATATCATGAGTTGAGAAATGATGATTTACTCTCTTTATTTACTTATATACATTGAGCTACTTTTAATTTAATGTTAATGTATTATATCTTATTTAATTTTTAAAAAGATGATTAAGAGAGAGGGAGATTGTTTTCATTTTTGTATTATTGATTATTGGTTTAATAATTATTAAATGCTATATTCAAGCTGGCTAATATATTAATTTCACTTCAATTTTCAATAATGTTTACAAAGATATGCTTATAAATATCATAGCTTCAAAAATAGGTGGATTTATTCTATTTTTAATCCATTGTGTTCAACATTTACAAGCTTTTAATTTTATAGCCTAAGGGAGAGGGTCCACTTTTATATATATATATATACATATACCAGCACAGTTCCCACCGACCAACGTGCGAAATCGGACCCCTTTCCGCCCTCCGACCTCGTTTTTTAATCACGCCTCGACCCATCCCGGCCCTCAGAGCCAATCCTTCTTCCGAAGTTACGGATCCGATTTGCCGAAAGGAGTTTGCTATTAACTGAAAAAAGACCCTTTGATTCCTCTTGGAGGCCTTAAAGGAACCGAGCAGGGCAAATTCCTAATGTCCACTCCATATGTTCTTGTCATTGCAGCTGTTATTACTATGTGATTATTCATATAGTATACGAACATGGATGGGCTGCTCACCAACATGCATTAGCCAGCATAGTGAGTTTATTGGCTTTTTACCTCTGAGTTTAAGATCGAGAAACACCATGGTCTTTCTTCTCAGTGCCTGATAAGGCAGAATGAATGTTTGTGTAAATGATAAATATTTTTCCAATACATATATACAATTATGACAGACAAAAATAAAGCATGGCCCTTATTCCCAGGAGGCTGTAAAGTCACCAACCAAGGCAGCGGTTGGTGGCCGAAGGCGGAGGGTGCTAAGAATCCCCTGATTGTGGACCCAGGCTGCCATTTGATGACGACTTTTTATTTAGGTACTTACAACTGCAGATCACTTTCAAGTGAAGGAAGATTGCAAGAATTAGAAGAAGAATTGTCTTATATTAAATGGGACATTATTGGACTTTGTGAAGTTAGAAGAAAAGGTGAAGAAACAATTGATTTAAAAAGTGGACATATACTCTATTATAAAGGCACACATATTGGAAATACAAGTGGAGTAGGATTCATTATAAATAAAAAGTGGAAGAACAATATTGTGGAGATTGATGGTGTATCGGACAGAGTTGCAAGATTAGTTATACAACTTAATAGCAGATACCAAATGCAGATAATTCAGGTTTATGCCCCAACAAGTTCTCATAGTGATGAAGTAGTAGAAGATTTTTATATGGATGTACAAAAGGCTTTTGATCAGAGTAAACAACATTTTAAAATTGTTATGGGAGACTTTAATGCTAGAATTGGTAGACAAATGAAAGATGAAATTGCTGTAGGTAATTTTGGTTATGGTAATAGAAATGAGAGAGGACATAGACTTGTGGAGTTTGCAGAAAAAGAAAAACTTTATATTATGAATTCATTTTTTGAGAAAAATGTTAAAAGGAAATGGACATGGAAGCATCCAAATGAAGGTACAGCAGAATTGGATTATATTTTGACTAACAGGAAATACATATTTCAAGATTGTAATGTTCTTAATAAATTTAACACAGGAAGTGATCATCGATTAGTAAGGTGTAAGTTACGTGTTAATGTAAAACTAGAGAGACAAAAATTATTGAGAAAAACAATATTTACAGTTGATGTTCCTAATCTTCAGAAACATTCTAATGAATTTAAATTAGAACTTACAAATAGGTTTCAAGTGTTAGGAGATTTTGAACATGATTCAGATTTGAATGAAATTAATATGAAAATAACTGATACACTTTTAAAAACTGCAACAAAGATAGCTGGTAGAAAAAAGCAGCAATTGACTAATAAAATTTCTACTGAGACTAGAGAATTTATGAAGAAAAGAAGGAATATGAAGATATACAAAAATGATGTATTAAAAAGAATTGAATATCTCGAATTTTGTAAAATGGTACGGAAAAAAGTTGAAAATGATATAAGAAAGTATAACTGTGAAATAGCAAGGAAAGCTGTAGAAGAAAATAAAAGTCTCAAGAATGTTAAACAACATTTTGGTATTGGTAGGAAATTTATATCTGCAATAAGAAAAAAAGATGGAATTATTACTAAAAAGAGAGATGACATCATGAAATTGGTAGAAGATTTTTATCAAGAATTATATAGTAATAAAGAACAAGTACCTCCTATATATATTACATCTTCTGAATTGCCCAGAATTTTAAATGAAGAACAAGTACCTCCTATATCTATTATATCTTCTGAATTGCCCAGAATTTTAAATGAAGAAGTGAGACATGCAATTAAATGTATGAAGAAAGGAAAGCCTCCAGGAAATGATGGAATTATAATTGATATATTAAAAGAAGGAGGTGAAGAAATAGAAACAATTTTAGCAAAGTTATATACCAAATGTCTAAATGATAAAGATGTACCAGAAGATTGGAAGAATGCAGTAATAATATTAATATTTAAAAAAGGTGATAAAGAAGATATTAGAAATTACAGACCTATCAGCCTTTTATCAGTTTTATATAAAATTTTTACGAAGATGATTACAACTCGTCTACAGAGAACTTTGGATTTCCACCAACCAAGAGAACAAGCTGGATTTAAAAGTGGTTTTAGTACAATAGATCATATCCAGGTATTGAGAGAAGTCATAGAAAGGACAAATGAATATGAGTTGTCATTATGTTTTGGATTTGTAGATTATGAAAAGGCATTCGATTCTATACACATTTCTTCAGTGATTAAAGCATTGGATCATCAAGGTATAGATCCAGGATATTATCATATTTTAAAGAATATTTATAAAAATGCAACAGCAACAATTAGATTACATAATGATACTGGAAAAATCAACATCGAGAAAGGTGTAAGGCAAGGTGACTCCATATCTCCAAAACATTTTACAGCAGTGCTGCAAGAAGTATTTTGTGGATTAAAATGGGAAACTAAAGGAATGAAAGTAAATGGAGAGTATTTAAGTCATTCAGATTTTGCAGATGATGTAGTTGTTTTTGTAAATAATGCTTCAGAGCTGCAGGAAATGTTGCAGGAGTTAGCAGATGAAAGTAGAAAAGTAGGACTAAAGATAAATGTTAAAAAGACTAAAGTAATGTTTAATCGATTTGCTCAAAATATGAAAATAAAGATTGATTATGAAGAATTAGAAGAAGTTAACAGTTACAAATACCTAGGTCAGATTATTAATACAGATGGAAACATAATGGAGGAAATTAATCATAGAATTAAACTTGGTTGGAGTGCTTTTGGTAGAAATAACTTGATACTAAAAGGAAATATGCCTATGTGTTTGAAAAGAATGTTTTTTAACAAATGTGTTTTACCAGTTCTTACTTTTGGATCTGAGACTTGGACACTTAATAGAAGAGCAACACAGAGACTTCAGACCACTCAAAGGAGTATGGAGAGATGTATGTTGGGAGTAACAAGAAGAGATCGAAAACGCAATGTATGGGTAAGACAGCAAACAGGTGTTACTGACCTTATTGAAAAAATTAAAAGATTGAAATGGAGTTGGGCTGGACATATTGCTAGAAGAAATGATAATAGATGGACAATTGAAATTTTAAACTGGATTCCAAGAGATTGTAAAAGACCCAGAAAGAGACCACATGTGAGATGGATGGATGAAATAAGAAAATGTGCAGGGGTGTTGTGGAAAAGAGAAGCTAAAGATCAGAGAAGATGGATTAAACTTGGAGAGACCTTCATCCTGCAGTGGATTGATAATGGTTGATGATGATGATGATGATGATATATATGGTGTATACATATAATTATAAGGGACTTGAAGTCAGAGTTTCAAGCTGCCTACTACCAATACACATGATTACATACATGTGAAAAAGATATATAATCCTCAATAGACATGTTTTATGCTTTTGTACATGTATGTGGTCATGGGTATTGGTTGTATAAGATGGATAGCTGTAGGGAGCTTGAACATCTGAATTTAAGTCCCTTATAATTACATTATCTGAATTTAAGTCCCTTATAATTACATTAAATTTAGTATAAACAATGTACATGTATTTAAATATTATATGTATATTTATATGAGAAGGGACTTGAACTCATACTTTTAATCTTCCCTCAACTATGCCCTCCATCTTGTACAATTGATATACCTGACCACATACATGTGTTAAAGATAAATGAGCTCCAATATTTGTATTTCAGCATCAGTTGTTTCAGCATGAAATACATATATTGAAGATCATTTATCTTTAACACATGTTATGTAGTCATGTGTATGAGTTGTAAAACATGGAGTGCATAGCTGTAAGAATCTTGAAATTCAGAGTTAAAGTCCTTTATAATTATATTAAGTATAGTACAGTATATTAGAATATTATATATTTGCAGAAAGTTTTGACAGTGATCTTATAAAAACTACTGAGTTCTCAATTTTAGCATGGAGTTTGGGTGTTTAATATCTTTAACTCATCTAAAAAGTGAAGGTTGTTCATGAGGTATATACATAGTAAAAGAAAATCATTTAAATTCTGCACTGATGCATGTTTCTCATATGGTAAAGCTGAATTGAGAGATGCCCTGATAATTTAAAAATCAAAAATCTAATAAATATTTACCTATAATATAATTAATGCTCAGTCTTTCACAAAATATTAGATGTGGATAAAAACCAGTTTTTAACTGGCATGAGATTAGTGTAATGAACGGTATCAAGCTGTCAATAGATATTCAGGTAGCTGATATCTCTAGTTCATATCAGAATGAGAAAGTAATCTAATGCTCAAGAAGATTATGCAACAATGAAATTGGGGTGAGAAATATATTATTAAAAATCAAAAAACCTAATAGATAAATATCTACAATGTAATGCTTGTTCATCATTCTGTAACATGTTAAAATGGATAAAAATCCATATTTATATTATGTGATAATTCTGTAATGACATGGTATTGAGGTGTCAATATGGGTCTGAAAATTCAAAATATTTAATATGGATAGCTCATCTGAATAGCAAAGATTTTTATTAAAATGCATGCACAATGAGAGAATTTGTCTACCTTTTTGCACTTAAGAGTGGTTGAAATATATTAGAGTTAAGATGAGGGATAATCTGATAAAACCAATAGTGTATGTATATATACGTGTGTGTGTGAGTGTGTGTGTGTGTGGAGAGAGAAGGTAAATTAAAGTGATATAAAAATATCCTAAATGCTAACTAAAACTTATATAATATTTAATTCCCTTACTATGTTGATAAGTAATATATATATATATAATTGCTATAAAAATATATGCAAATAAATTTGTTGAGATATAAAATCTAATCGAAGGGCTTGAAATTATTATTTGATCACAATTTTATGTAACAAATACAATAAGTTCGCATTGCTGATACATTTCAATAATAACTTATCGTTAGCATTGAGCTACCAATTTTTTTACAAAAGTATAACAATTGTTCTCATATTAAAGTCAACTAACTTGATTTTAAATCATCAATTATCAATACACCAGACTTTTATAAATTAATCCTCTTCACTGCAGCTAAATATCACACCAAACATTCATATTAAATTTACGTTATTGGTTGAATCTTGAATAATTAATCAGTTATTTATATTTGTAATTACATAAACCAACTAATTATACTAAGAAATATTTACACACAAACTTGGAAATATACAACATTCAATCACTGTACTTAAAATGTTCATTATTTGATACGTATCACATAAAACTGACTGACTGCTCTGCAGTATAATTTCAGAAAAAAATTAGTTTCCAATGGTATAATTTTTGCATAGTCTTAATAATAATTATTGTCTTCTAAATCAAATATATCACTTTTATTAATAATTATGTATTAGAGACTAGTTTAATTAAAATTCCTCTTCAGAGTTATCACTCTTTTTCTGTTGCTTATATTAAAGAGTGATCATTTGAATCAGAAGTTTTAATATATATGTTTGTCTTGTATGTAGTTATAAAATCACGTTTTTCTTATTTTGTGTTAAAGTCTCCAATGCTTGTCTAAATTTATTTCTGATTTAATTGACAAAAAATCATTTTGAGATCTTAAACATTATTTTTATTTGGTTAAGTATACTGAACAATAAAATTCTTAGTATATATTTCTGTTTCTTTTTTCCTTCTGGGCAAAGTATTTCATTTTTGTTGCATAGCTGTTATATGTGGATTTATATTTATATGTACCTGTGTGAGGTTTTTTTTTTTTTTTGGTTTTGTTTTTGTTTAAATTCTGTGCAAAGTATTTATTTTTTATGTACAGTTGATTTTTCCTGTTTTATTTAAAATGCTTACTAACTATTTTTTGCATTTACTTGCTCAGAAATCCCTATTGGAAGATAAATTGTTCATTGGAGACTTGAAAAAAATCTCATATGGAGAATGTACTTATCATTGACATTCAAAGCATTTAATAATTACGTTAATAAAGTCTTTCATGCCCTAAAAAATAAATAAGAAAATGTTCTATATATATGTTTAACATTAAATAAGAAGTGTATGTGATAAAATAATAGGAATCTCTAAAATCTCGATTTTGATGTTTTTATACAAATTTTTCACTTTTTAATGATTAACAAATTGAGAAAATAAATGAATACAGTAATTGTGATGGATAGATGAAGAAATAAATATATTTAGATGAATAAATGAATAGATGGGTGGGTAGATGAGTAAATAAATAACTAAGTAGATAGATAAGCAAGTGAAAAAATTCATAGGCAGATAGATAGATAGATAGATAGATAGATAGATAGATAGATAGATAGATAGATAGATAGATAGATAGATAGATAGATAGATAGATAGATAGATAGATAGATAGATAGATAGATAGATAGATAGATAGATAGATAGATAGATAGATAGATAGATAGATAGATAGATAGATAGATAGATAGATAGATAGATAGATAGATAGATAGATAGATAGATAGATAGATAGATAGATAGGTAGGTAGGTAGGTAGGTAAGTAGGTAGATAGGTAGGTAGATAGATAGATAGATAGATAGATAGATAGATAGATAGATAGATAGATAGATAGATAGATAGATAGATAGATAGATAGATAGATAGATAGATAGATAGATAGATAGATAGATAGATAGATAGATAGACAGACAGACAGACAGACAGACAGACAGACAGACATATAGATAGATAGATAGATAGATAGATAGATAGATAGATGGATAGATAGACAGACAGACAGATAGATAGATGGACAGATAGATAGATAGATGGTTAGATAGATAGATAGAAAGAGGGATAGGTAAAGTAGGTATGTAGATAGATATATAGGTAATTAGTTAGTCAGACAGACAGACAGATAGATAGACAGAACAGGCAGACAGACAGACAGACAGACAGATAGATAGATAGATAGATAGATAGATAGATAGATAGATAGATAGATAGATAGATAGATAGATAGATAGATAGATAGATAGATAGATAGATAGATAGATAGATAGATAGATAGATAGATAGATAGATAGATAGATAGATAGATAGATAGATAGATAGATAGATAGATAGATAGATAGATAGATAGATAGATAGATAGATAGATAGATAGATAGATAGATAGATAGATAGATAGATAGATAGATAGATAGATAGATAGATAGATAGATAGATAGATAGATAGATAGATAGATAGATAGATAGATAGATAGATAGATAGATAGATAGATAGAATTTCAATAGTTATTAGAAAACAAATACATAGACAAATAAGTCTAGATTGCTAAAACCATAGACAGATAGATAAATAGATAGATAGACAGGATAGGTGGATATGAGTTTAAATATATAAAGAGATATGAAAAGGAAGAGATATGAGTAAACAAAAAGTTAGGTAAATACGTGGATAAATAAATGAAGTAATGGATAAATAAATTAATATATAGAAGGATAAGTAAATGTATGAACAGATGAACAAATGGATGGATAGATAAATGTAATAAACTAAAAGACTGGGTAGAAATAAACAGAGAATGACAGGATATAAATTTACACTATTACCACATAAAATATATATTTAAATAAAAATTAACAATTATATTAATGATAATATGTAATTGTTATAATGACTATAATAATAAATATATTATTATCCTTTTAGTTAATTTATATTTATTTTTCTTGGTCTTATTATTGTCATTTTGATAACATGTAAAACAATTAAATAAATTCATCTTTTTTTAATCACTATAACAATTTTGTTTTATTTTATACTCTATCAATCTGACAATTTCAATTGAACAACAGTCTTTTTAAAAGCTAATATATATATATGTGTATGTGAATATATATATAAGTTCATCTAATCAATGTAAATATTACAAAACAAACATGTTATCACATTATAAATTGAATCCTTTTTATATCTTGATATATATATACTAAATTTATAACCTCGAAGTCTATCATAATAAATTTAAAGGCAGTAAGCCCTTATCATTTTTATATTAATTAATATTATCATAATTATATAAATATAGCTATTTTAAAAAACTTATAATTTTTTATCATTATTAATATTTTTATTGTTTATTTTAAATTTACTTATTAATTTTTTATTATGTATAAACTTTTGATTGTGTAACCCTTAAATTCAAGCTTAATTTTTATCATTAAACTTTCTTTTAACTGATTTTGGAAATTATTATTGTAAAAAGTTGTTTATAAATACATTTTGAATTCCTGTGTAACTAATAATAATACCTTCCTTCTTTTTCTTATTTACCTTCTTAACTGCCAAAGTTCGAATTCTGAATAAATTCTTTTATATTTATATAAGCCCCCACTTTTTATATTTTTATAATTTCTTTTATATTTCTAGTAATTTTATTCTTTATAAATTATCTCAAAGCTATTGATATTAAGACAGTTTTTAAACTAAAATCTTTACTTAATGTAGGTTAATACTATTTATAACAATAGCTTTTTTGCATTAAATATTTTGGTTTAGATGTGATGTGATCTCTCAGCTACCATGACCAGAGAAACCTGTTAGCCACTTTACCTTCCCTATTCATTCCTCACCCTAAGTTTTCCCATATTCTTCTCTATCCTGGTCCATCCCATTTCCACAACATAATCTTTGTCAACTCCATAGCCTTTTTATCTATATCTCTTTTATTTTTTCCCCAAATCAAACATAAATACCAATAACCCACTTTCTGTATAATCATTTTGTTTATTTTTATTCTTCCACAACTTTATTATTTGTATCTTTTCTGCTTTCAGGCATTTACATTCAATTAACAGATGCCTAATACTTTCTATGCCTTCCTTACACAACTTGCAGACTAAATCACCCATATTTTTTCATTTATGTATACATTCCTTTGTTGCTAAAGATTCTTTTTTTTAGCCTTAACCCTTTAACCACTAATTATATTATTGGTTGTATGAAGTAAAAATCAAATCTTTTAATTGGCCAACTCACAAACTGAAGATAAAACCTATTGTTAAACATATTCGCCTATAATATTAAATTCAACTCAGATACGTTTATAAAAAGTATATTACTAATTTTTCAGGTTATGAAAGAGAACAAAAGTTCTTTCAAAAATAAATTGCTATTTATTTACTATAAAATATATTCAATTTTGGCAAACTTAAAGCGAATGTCTAAACAAAAAAGTGCTGACGCAAACGCTTTTTTTCAATTTTACGTTATGGAAAAGTAAAGATTTCTTTTTGCTAAATCTTAAATATTTTTACTAAAATCTTCAATATTTTTCGAAAATAATTTTGTTTTTTTAGTATATTTTATTAAAAAACTATTTTAATTTTTCAAATTATATTTTTTTAATACTTAAATTGCATTCGAAATGAAAATCTCAGCGTTTTTCTTTATTTTCTTTGATCAGGCGGTTTCTTTGTTCTTTCCAGCCAATCAGAATGTCTTTTTAGGCTGAGAGCCGGCTGACAGCCAATCACCGACAAACTTCTTTTTTTGTTTAGTTTTAAATGCGGTTTTTTTGATTTTTTTACTTGTAAAATAATTCGGAAGAGGGCACCATCTTACAGAACTTTTAAAAACCTAATCAATAACTGTCAAACGAATATTCTAGCCTTAAAACTAGCAGAATTAGAGTGACATCAGATGTCGATGAGATGCTATTATCATAAATTAATTCACACATAATATTTCCTTTACTTTTATATATATTTAAATTCTTTTTTATTCTCCATACTAGTTCTCAATCTCTTCAACTCCCTATTTTTTTTAATGTATCTATTCTTCTATCCCTTTCCTTACCATTACAACACTCAACAATTCTCCTAACACAATCATCTCACTTTTTGTTTAAGTATACTGACATAAAGTTTTTACCCAAATCTTCTGCATACCATACTAGCTTTCTTACCCATCTGGCCTGATCAAGGTCCAACCATGTCCTCACAAGTAAAATACATTTTAAAAGTTAAAGTACTGATTATATTCTTAACTATAACAATGGCACTTTTTGTTGTTTGATTGTAATCCTATTTATTGTTAAAAATTGTAGAATACAATAATTCTTATTTGAATTCCATTTTTACAATACAAATGAATTTTGGGTGAGACATTATAAACGAATGAAAACATGTCTTAAAATTTAAAATTAAATTTATTATTATTAAAATTTTACAAAAAAAATATTTTCCAGTATTTATGAAAGGCTTTCTTGTTTGACAGTACAGTTTCCAGTTTGTAACCATGCTTATATCACTCATGTTCTTATAAAACAAATATTTTCAAATAAAGTCTATTTGTAAATATGTTTTTTTTAGTTTAAAATAAATATTATATAAATATATTGCATAAATAAACGTAAATATGTTAATAAAAAATTCAAACTTAAATTATTGTTTTTTTAAATGTTAATAGAAAACAACATACTAAGAATTTCATTCAGCCCAAATCTACCAATCAGATATTAACTGTTTGTTTTGAGGTTAAAATAATACTTTGTTGGTTTCCTTTTTTATTCAAATTTTGTATAAAGTCTATATAGTATTGACAACTTCAGACCTTTATTTTAAACTAATAGTTTTAATTGATGATTTTTAAGCAGAAAATAATGTGTACAGACTTTTTAACATTATAGATATCTGAAAATTGGCAAATACAAGCCTAAGCTATCTCAGTATTCTCAGATCACCCAAAAATTATCTCAAGATTAGCCATTTTGTACTGACTAAGTTTCCAATCCTCCCTCCACCTTGACATTCCGTATAGCCACTTCTATTACCCTTCTCACCTGGTGTACATCTTGCAACATAAAATTAAAAAGTCTTTATATATTGGTTATTATATTTACATGCATGTTGATTTTGTGTAATTTAGTTATGTCATGTTTAATAGCTGTACACAATCAACATACTTTCACCATTCTATTATCAATAATCATACATGACCAGATGCAAAACACAACATGTTTAAAATTACTGCATATAGCAATCACTCAATTAGATTATCAATTTAACTCAATATATAATAAATGTATAAATTTATGTCCTTATGTAACTGGACAACTGTTTTAAACATGTTTATGCAATCTTTGGGTATCAATAAACATTATTGTTGAAATCTAAATCAGAACATGTTAAAAACTGTCTTACTATGAATAGGATTGAGGTAATTTCAAATAATAAAATTATAAGAAATAATAAGTCAGAGAAAAAATAAAATGAAACAACTATTATACAATATAAAGTAACTATTTAAAATTCAATTTTTGGAGGTTAATAGTTCAATAGAATGAAGAAGGTTGTTGTTATTATTAGTTAGACAAGAATTCAAAAAGCATTTATAAAAAATATTTTGAAAATTGTAAAAGAATAAAAATCTTTATGGTGTCTTCCATAAAATAACAATCAGAAAATATTAATGAATTCTTTATAACAGCTATATAGATCTCAGTTAGTATTATTATACATAAAAAGTTCAATAATATACATTAAACTTAAATTTAAAATTTATGAAATCAGAAGTTTAAATATCAATATTTAGATTATTAATAGAAATTTAATATGTAAGTTTAAAATAAAGAATAAATAAAGTGTTAATAAATGATAGACAATTATATTTTTAACTTAGATATATTTTTATAATTATGATAATATTACTTAATTTATGAAAAAAATTAAAACAAATTATATAAAATCGTAGAGAAATATTGTCCTTAACTTTATTATGATACAAACGTAGTATAGACTTTGAGGGTATATATTTAGTATATATAGATGTTATATATAGACAGCTCACAAAACAAACTCTTAAGCTTTGTTAAAGTTATTAATATATAGTGTATCTGAACTTAATTCAGTCCCATATGGCTATTTAAATTAGATAGCTGGATTGGAAAATATATGGATGTCTGAAAATTTCAGAGTTTCTACTTAATAGTTGTTATACATTAGATGAACTGATGGGCTTGTCCTAGTATTTTAATCTAATGATTGAATATCCTAGCACCTCCCTGAAAATGCCAGTAGCAGAAACTGGTCTGAGGTTGGAGGTATTCTGCAAAGCTTGTTAAGAGTTTTTGTGAGCTCTCTCTCTCTCTCTCTATATATATATATATAACATTTGTAAACACATCATGTGACATCTGACTCGATTTTTTTTGTATATGTATATATATATATAATAGGATATAAAAAGAATTCAATTTATAATGGTTATAGTATTTACACTGATTAGATAAACCATTTTTTTATATTCATGTATCCTTATAGATATTTTAGTTTTAAAGAAGACTACTGGTCAGTCCAAACTTGGGTTGATTGAATATAAAGTAAAGTCAGCATTGTTATAGTGGTAAAAAAAAGGTGGACTTATTTATTTGTTTTATAATTTTATTCATAAATAAAGAAGGTATATGTTGAGAAGGAGATTACAATACTCGATAGATGTACATCCAACTGAATAAATGGATAGATGAATAAATAAAATGGCAGACAGGGGTGAATGGAAAAATACAGGATAGAATTTTATATTGATTTTATATTAAATATATTTAAATAAAAATGATCAAAAATATTAATAATAATTTACAATAGTAATATTGATTATAATAATTAAAACAAGCATAAGAGGTGGTCATGTGATGTTTATTGATTATAATAACTATTTCACTATTATTTTTATCATTTTTACTTAATTTATGTTATTTGGTATTATCATTAGGATAATTAATTAGAATTTACTATGTAATGAGTAACATATAAAACAGTATTTATAATCTATTTCTTATGTAATATTTTATGTTTTTTTTTTCTTTTTTTAAGCTGAAGAACACCCCCGTCTAAACATTTTTATTGAGTCTACTGAATCAACTATTACTTCAAGCACTATTATTATTACTGATCAAACTGGAAATACATCTAAAGAAATTTCTCCATCAGAAAGTGGAATTATTACTGTCTCTAAACCTGAAATTCACACTGTATCTCCTGAAACTGAAGTAAGTACATCTGGAAGAATTGATGGAAATACGACTTCTAAAAGTAGCAAACCAGAAATATTTACTAAGCCATCTATCATAATACCTTCTTCCACTACTACTACTCACAAACCTAACTTCAGCACTGTAGTGTTTCCAGGATATAGCATTCATACTATAAGTACTATTACACCTAAAACTACTGTTACAAAACCTTTAGTATCTACAACAGTTGTGAAATACAGTTCAAAACCAATATTAAGTAGTACCGACTTTGTTACAGCTTTACCTAGCTTCTGTGAATCTGATCTTGGATGGGAAAAAACAGATGTTGGAGTAGTTGCAGTTCGATCATGCCCAGAGCATACTGGTTTAAATGGACCTCTTAATGATTTTCAAAAAAATTTTATACTCAATTTCATGACTCAACAACAATTAGACGAATTTCTGCAAGATTACAATAATGGTAAGAAAATATTATTTTATATAAGCTGAACTTTGCATTAATTAGATGATTATTATTATTATTATTATTATTATTATTATTATTATTATTATTATTATTATTATTATTATTATTATTATTATTATTATTATTATTATTATTATTATTATTATTATTATTATTATTATTATTATTATTATTATTATTATTATTATTATTATTATTATTATTATTATTATTATTATTATTATTATTATTATTATTATTATTATTATTGAAATAAAATAATAGTTTTTACTTCACCTTTGATTAGTAATTAATTGAGATTGCGCTTTACGCAAAAAAGTGAAGCTTGTCTAAATCTTACAAAGTTATATGGCTTAGCACTTTCGGAGACCTTGACTCTCCATAATCATAGCCTACTTTATTATTATTATTATTATTATTATTATTATTATTATTATTATTATTATTATTATTATTATTATTATTATTTGTGCAATGAGATTTTAATCTACATTTTTTTTGACATCAAACATTCAAAATTTAACAAAAAACTATTTTAATAAGCAAAAATATATAAGTAGAATATACTTTTCCTGAAGGTTTGTGATGAAATTATTTTAGTTGCAATTATATATTGGACTATTTCCATAAATCTAATTCAATACTTAATATTAGATGATGGAAATATTCCAATATATAAATACAATTAGAGTATAATCTGTTTGCAAAATAAAGTTACAACACATTTTTTCAGCACTAATGTGAAAGTAACATGGTATGGTAAATCCGAGTTTGCTAGTTGAACACCATTGATATAAATAAATTAAATTAATCAATACCATATAGATAAATTACAGATTAGTGCTTTATTTCATTCTCAACATAAAAAGCTGTGTGTGGTGTGCAAAGATATAATAGCAAACAGAAGCAGAGCTAAATATTTCAGAATCAATTTTTAACTGATTAATATAAATAAAAATATTGTTAGTTCATTCCGTTTAGTTCTAAGGTAATCAAACATCACTTGCCTAAACATCAACATAACATATGATTATTATTAAATTAAATTGAAGTAATGGTGTATAATGCTTAAAAAAACATAAAATGGTTTGTCGCTAAGATCACATTATTTTTCACTAATCTAAACCTAATCATCTTTCCCTAGCATGGATATAGGATAAACAGAAGTACTTATTAAAAAAATTTTTTATTGTTAATCAAATCTAACTATTGTTTTAGATATATTTCTCTATTCTCATATATATATATATATATCTCTAGAGTCTCATATATATATATATATATACACAGAGTCTGTTTTCTATGTTTATATTGCTGATCAATTTTAAATTAACCAGTGACCTATTCAATTCAAGTAATATTAGTTATCTAGTTGTCTCCTTCTGTTCTGTTACTACATATATCTATATAAGTTAAGATTTTTACAAATAAAAAATGTAAACATATATTTGGGATTTTACCATGTATAAATTTTCTGGCTGTAAATATTAGTGATATTTTAATTGATCCCACCACCCATCTTCTGGAATAATAAATCTCAATTTGGTATGTTGCGATAGACAACTGTGAATTTTAGATATCTCTACAAATCTCTGAATGATGTCTACTATTTGAAATATGGCTTGTGGAATCCAGACAAACATTATTATAATAATAATATATTCAATCTGCAAGTCCGAAATATATATTCAAATATACATGACATAAACCCAATGTTTACCCTATCTGAAAATTCAAATATAAATATCAAATCATTCTTCCAAATGTTAAGTTTTTTTTCAACTACTGTGACTCAAATTAAAAAAATTAAGCTTTGCTTTTATTATTAAGTACTATTACAAGAATTGAAAACATAACTAGACATTAATGATTAATATATATATATATATATCGATTCCATATTATTTTCTGTACTTATTTAGTTAGAAAATCATATTTGTTATTACTTTTTGCATTGGAATGCACACCATTATAATTTTAAATATTTATTCATCTTGAAACTTAGACTTTTTATTAAAATATAGGCGCAGAACGTTTTTTTTTTTTAAATATTAATATTTAAATTAGCAAAACAATTTTAAAAAAAAATATTAAAAAATTATCTGTAAAGATTATCGGGAAATTTTATGCAGTGTTCTTAACATAATTTAATTCTTTTTCAAATAAATTGATTAATTTTTAAATTAAAAAAAATTTATAAATTTTTTTGACTTACATTTTTAACTAATTATACTTGGAGGAAGAAGGATTATAAGTCTTATAACATGATGGTTAACATATCCATCTGCCGTATCTGAGATTTGGAGTTCGAATACGGGTAATTTTTTGAGGGGTTTTGTTTCATTTAATACCAATTTTTAGCAGGATTAGATATTCTTATTCAAGTTAGTTATTCAACTCTTAATTAGTATATTGGTATCTAACAATATCAACTAAAGGATCAATCACAAAAAAGAAAAAAAAACATGATCCTGACATTATAAGAGTTACCATTTTTTTCATTGGGAGAATTCTTTTTTTTCTTTCTATAACACAATTGGAAAAGAAATGTTTTGACAATGAATTATTTTATCTTGCCTTTACCTATCTTAGATTTTAAATAATATATTTATTAATAAAAAAACAATCTCCAAAACAGCAATAAAAATATCTCAGCCTCAGGGTGGCCTTTGAGCATTCTATCATCAGATTTTCAATTGGATGGACGGTTGAAGAGTTGAAGTGTGGAATAGATTAAAGCCTGTCCATTAAAGTATAAGGTTTGGCTATCTTAATATATATCTGTGCACTTATAGCATATATGTGTAGAGATGGTAATCTGGACCAACTGATGATTGCTGGTTTAGCACGAAATACCCATATTGGTGATTATTTATCTTTTCAACATGTATGTGTTCAAGTGTATCAATGTTATAAGATAGTGTGGAGAGTGGTGGGTTGTGTGAAAGCCTGTGCTCATATACCCTATATATTACTTTGTGTTTCAGTTAATAATAATTTATATAGAATATATATATATATATGTGTGTATTTTGGTAAGGAAAAAAACAAATTTTGCTATTTGATCTCAGATTATGCTGGTATTAATATTAAAATTATTCTTAAGAAAAAATAAGATCTAAAATAACATACAATATATTATAGTGTTGTAGTAATAATCTTATTATAGAAAATAACCTTAGTTGATGAAATGTTTATCTTTTATATAAAAGTGTCTATATATGCATGTTTTTTGCATCATCATTTTAAGTAATAAATAATTGAATGATTTATTATTTAAGAAATAACTGAAGTTTAAGCCCCAGAAGTGATAGAATTGAGCTATAATCTATTAGCACAATCACATGACATTTTAGTCACTGACACTATGCTTCAAGATAAATATTATTTAAATACTTTTCCACAGAAATATGTCACAACTTTACTTTTTTCATGGTGATTCAAAAACTTATTTATTTCATTCTTCCTGTTCAAAATAGATGTTTTTTGAAATGTTGATATCTATGTGATGATTGATATAACATGTGAACTATTCTTTCTAGCTAATCAATTTCCATTTAAGTTTTTAAAATTTGCAATTATGTAATACCTATCTAGATTAAAATTCACTCATTTTCTTATTCCCCACAATCCTTTCTTCCTCTTATAATTTTTGTTTCATTTTAAAATTCAAAAACATTTTTTAATTACAAAAATACCCTTTCTTTAAATATAGTATTAATGCATCTCAAAATACTTTAATCATTCATTTTTAAACTGTTAGCAACTTATTATATTACTGAAATGTTTTAGAAATCAAGTTTTTTTTCATTGTATAGTTCTTTTCACACTGAATTTTTCAGTACTTTTATATAACTTTTACTTATGAAACTGACATGTTTTTAATAATTTAAATAAAGGTATTTTCTGTCTGTTATTTTCTTAAAGCTTTCATAATAGATTTTATCTATATATTGTAATCTTTTGATCAGGTTTCCATGGTAAGAATTGTATATAAAATGTAAATTATAGCTCCAAAATTTCAAATTTATAATTTATATAATAGTAATGCTATAAACTTGGGTGTAACAGTAATAAATGATTTAATATATAAAGTTTAAACAAGAGAATTCTGTAGAGATTTAATAATTGTTGTTATTTATAATCATTTATAATATAATCTACTATATAATCTTAATATAATAGATGCCAATTTAAATAAACATTGTTCCTTATAAATTTGACTTTAATTTAGTTTTAATGCATTTTTCCTTTAAGAGCTAAAGATCTAAAATTGTAGTTAATGAAAGAAGGAACAATTATTTACTACAAGATAATAATTTATTTTAAAATTATTATAATTAAAATATTATTTAACAATTAATAATATCACTTATTAATAACATAATTATAATTGAAACTTTAATATTAAAGAAATGATTTAAGTTAATGTCATTATAAAATATTTATTGATTTCAATTATTCTAAATAGAAAAAAAAATCTTTAAGTTAAAAAGTTATAAAAGTTGGTTTGGGGAATTGACCAATGAGAGTCAAGCAAGTAATTTTCTAATGTTACTTTATCCCAGAGTTTTTTAAAAAAAATCACAGCAGATGATTGAAGCAGAGAGATTGAAAAAAATTATAAAGCAGAAAGAAGTCTCAATTTGTTTCTTTGTAAAACAAAAAAAAAGTTAAAATATTTAAAGTCTGAAGTAGTAAAAAAATCATCTTTAAAAAGCAGATTAAGGATAGAAAATATTTTAAAAGT
Organism: Epiperipatus broadwayi; assembly: GCA_028023455.1. NCBI lineage: Eukaryota > Metazoa > Onychophora > Udeonychophora > Euonychophora > Peripatidae > Epiperipatus > Epiperipatus broadwayi. Next base: position 4,584,027 of record JAQFVV010012477.1, on the reverse strand, counting down.
AATTTTAATTACCATAGAGTAATTTAGCTGATCTTCATTACAAAAGAAGTGCCTATCTTGATTGTCCATGGATAGCCAAAATAATGCCCAAAGGAGTTTAAAAAATCAAAGTTGTTAATTTAATTTTGTCAGGGATAACCATGATAAAGGAAAAACAACTATACTGCTTCAAAAAGAAATATAACTGTGATCACATAAGAAAGCATTCATTTATCTATTTTAAATTATTGATCATAGATTAAATGTGAAAAACAGATTAAAAATTCCTAGAACTAAATTTGTAAAGCTAACAGAAATATTGTATAGAATGTTAAAAATAGTTAATTAGTCATGAGGAATGTATGAAAAAAAATCTTCATTTTGAATTAAACAATTGATTAGTAAGAAATTTTTTTTTTTTTTGCAAAATTCAAAAAAAAAATGTTTGTCTTATATTTAGAAAAAAAAATCTATGTAAGTTTTAATGGTAGATGAGCAAAGATAACTGAGATTAAAATGCACTACAAGCTAGAAATTTAAATGAATTATCCAATATGGGTTTAAAATTTTACAAGACTAATGAATACCAGGAAAAGGGGAGAAATCAAAAAGTAAACTTATTGATCACTTATTTGAACATGTTTTAAAGTTTGTGCAGTATGGGAGAATAATGTGATATTTTTAAGAATATTTAGTAATCTTTTTGTAGCACATTTTGAAGAGCAAGACTATGTGTATGCAAATTAACTAGGAAGATAGGATGCATCCAATTCAAAAACTTTTGTCTTGTTGGTTGGGCTTGTTTGTTTAATGCCTTGTTTAACTATACATGTCTTTTAATAGAAAAAAGATAGAAGTAACTCAACACATAAAGAATGGTACACATTTAAAGAATAACCATGATAATATTAAATTAGAAACTGGAAATGGTTTTTTTTTTTAAAAATTAAAAAAGATTTTAATTTTAAATTTATCACTAATATTTTTCTTGTTTAAAATGAAATATAAACACAATGTATTTGTTGTACTGACAATTTAAAAAATTGTTGTTTACAATTTAGTATGTAATGTTAAATGTATACTTAAATATAGAAAGAGAGTAATCATGAGTTATAATGTCAAAATGTGTGTGGGGGGGACATAATGTTAAATGTATCTTTTCACCAGTATATACTTTAAGAAATTAAGTGTAATAGGATTATCTGAAAGGAATGACAAACATATTATAAAATATAATGTATTTATAAAAGTAAGAAAGAATGAATGTTGATGTAAGACAATATCATGATCTCATTTGTTATAAAAGAAAAAAGTATATCCTATTGATAATAATAATTGAAATAGATTATTTGTTGCATAACATGATCATAGATATGGATAGAAAATTATCACAGAGGGAAGATTATATTAAGTTGTTAGTCAAGGAAAAAAAATTAGTGGAGTAATAGATGCCAAATGCACAATTGAGGAAGATGATTTAAAATTCCAGGATAGGATAAAATATCATCCTGAAGAACTGAGAAATAGTTAAGTGGGAGTAATATGTATGATATCCATATATTTATTGGAAAGAGATTAGAGAGTTTCCTACAAAAAAATGAAGATAGTATATACTGTAAGTGCTCATGGCAGAAGGCAAGGTAATATGAGGTAGAATCATTAAGAAAATGACTGCCTGCCAAAATATGACACTTCATATTGAAAAGAAACCTCCATGCTTTTTATTAGAATATATTATTGAATATAGTATTTAATAAAACCAGTTTCTCATCGATAAAGTTTTATGTAAATAATAATATAGGAGGCATCAAAGGTAGATGAAATTTTTAAGGATTTTATAATTTCTTTCTAAATCTTAATAGATTTACTTGAAGGTAAAATCATGTATAGAACAAATATTTTATAATGTAATTTGAATAAATTACTAGGTGAGTAAAAATAACTGAGATCAAAGAACACTATAAAATATAAGTGATAGACAGAATGGAGGCATAAATGATTTGTATGATATGGAAAGAGCTCTTAGCTTAGTCTTCATTTTAATTACATTATGAATATTGTTTTATTTTTTTTATTACCACAGCAACAATGGTTTTGTTGATTAAATTATAGTTAATATTTTATGTCAAGTTTGGTAATATGAAATACAACTTAAATGATACAACTTTCAGATGATATTAAGAACTATAAATAACAGGTAATAAGAGAAAGGACTAAGAAGATAGCCACCAGATAACTCATGAATGATGCAAAGACACCAGATCAATATGAAAGCAGACATGATAATAAAATAATAAACTTATACTTTTAAAAAGAACTAGATACTAACTATGGGAGGGATTGATTTTATATAATAACCATTATGTACTTGGAAAGAACGTAAATAATTTGCTGACAATGTAAAACAGTTTAATACTTTTTTTTATTGTTAATGAAGTATTTAACTTTATATGTATAATTGTTTGTTATTTATTCTTAGTGTTTTTAATAAATGAATATCTTGATTTAAACTTTATCATAGTAATTTTATTGAGTCTGAGAGTCATTTCCATCACAAGGTCATATCAATAAAGCATATTATCTACATGAAATTATACATACCAAATTATAATTACATGCCTTATTTGAGAAGCTATGCTTAAGAGTTTATAATTAATATATTAACTATCAATTGGTTTAAATTATAACTATATTAAAGAAAGCTTATGGTGCTTCATATTTTTATTATATGCAAAAGAATTTTGAAGAGCCATATAAAAAATACTATTAAATATTACAAAATGGAGAGCATATAATAGAAATTAGCAATATGTTTGAGCGTCATATTCTAATTTTGTAGTTTAAGTTGAAATATATGTTATATCATAATTTAGAAGTATTATATAATTTCAGAGTATAAGTTACTAACCAAATATATTTTAAGGTTTGTAATTCTGAAGGATTTAATTACTGTGGGAAATGTATTTCATTGAATTAGACTTGGTAGATAATAATGGTATGATGAAGCTTTGATTATAAGAAAATAAATATTCTAGAATAAGTAGATTAAATTATTTAAACAAAGATAATGAGTAGATAATAAGTGATAATTTCCATATCTTATTATTATAGTTACATTAAGTTTCCAAAGGGAGGTTAATCAAAGTTTGTAATAGTAAGTATGTTTTATTAAATTGTTGGATTCAGTAAAATACTTCTTGCAATTCAATTATTTAATTTTCAATCTAATTGTTATATTGGATTTTAAAATAGAATACTTATGATCTCTGAGATAGCCATAGTTATAGCATCAATTATTTTAAGTTAATGTAATTTAGTTAATGTTTTTATTTTTAGGATTCTTAAATTGTAGAAGAATAGTTATTGAAGCTTAGAATATATATATATATATATATATATATATATATATATATATATATATATATATATATATATATATATATATATATATATTCAATAGTTGACAAGCCTCATATTTTTTTTTCTTATGATATTTGATGAGGAGGACTTGTTGTGTTTTTTGCCCTAAATTAGGTTTCTTAAAATCTCTTTTAAGTCTTACTTATATTTATTTCTATCAATTCACTCTAGAGAAAATTCTCAAGTTTAATCTAGTTTTTGGATAAAGCTTTCTTTCTCTATATTATTTCAGCAAACATTTTTTATCTCTTTTATCCACCTCATATGTAGTTTCTTCTAGTTATTTACATCAGGGATCCAATTTAAACTTTTGGTTTTCATCTACTGTCATTTCTTTAAAAATAATTTGTAGATAAACTTTATTTTAACCTTTTAATTCTGTCAATGATTTCAGTTATATATGTTATGTTTTTATTCATATTACTTCCAATATACATTTCTCCATCCTTTGTACTATAGACTAGTTTCTTAATTACTCATTTATTAGGTATTTACATATAACAATCCATAAGTTAGCAATGGTAAAATGCTTTTATTAAATTTCTTTGTTTGCAAAAGTATATGTGTATATATTTTTAATATTAAATTATTTTTATCAAGAGCACTCTATTCAAATTTAATTCTATGAATAATTTTATCCATTATGTTTTTTGGGGATTATTAATAATCTGACTAAGGAATTTACAATTATAAAATCTATTTTTATAATAAATCTTTATGACATATTTAAAAAGCCAACGAACATTATTTTAACTTTTTAACATTTGTCATTAGTCCAAACGTTTGTTTTTTATCTGTTGTCTCTTCAAAATTTTCAGACGCTCTAAAATATTATTTATGAAGTAACTACATTATCTGCAAAATTTCTTAAAGTTGTCCCAAACAGCATCAAGGTTTCATAGTCAAAAAATGTAATAAAAACAAAATAATAGTCAAAATTGCTGCATGTGAAATTAATGAATGAAAATGTGATTTCATAAAATACATAATACTCTGTCACAGTTAAGCATTGGAATGATTGGTTCCTTGAGAATATTATGATATCTAAACCCTAAATAAACATATGTGACTAAAGATTATAAGTTTTAAAGAACACAGAATAAATTGTATTTGAAAAAGTACTAAATTATCAACATTAACAAGTTTTTTGTTTTCAATGATTGATATTCTTTAATATTTATTTATAGTTTTGTAACTGTGAATCCTAGTGCCTGAATTCAGCAACCATAAGAAAGATATTTAGTCTTTAGGACACTAGAAAAAGTAATATTTTTATTCAATATACCAATGTCTATATTTTATTTAGTAACTAACCCAATACAACATGATTACATTTTGCTTAATTTTAACATCAAATAATCTATTGTTTCCTTTTCTAGTTTATGTATAAACATTTCCATCTGTTTTAGTTTAAAAGAAATTGCAATCTCAATTTTCCTAAATATGATTTACAAACTTCTACAGTCACACTTAGTTTAATGCAGTAATGAACTAATGGATTCTGGAGTTCACAGTCCGTGGATTATGACTTCAGTTCGGTCACTTCTGATTTTTGAATTTCTTACAAACGTCCAAGCAATAAACTATTTGAATGTTTCCTTTTTTTCCCTATTGTTAAATTTTATTTTAATTGTTAAATGTTTCTATCAATTTCAGTACCGCAAAACAAGTCCTTAACATTTACCTTGACTTTTTTATACAAATATTGTATATGCACATTAATGGCGAATTATAATTTTAAATGATAATCTTTTTCAAATTCAATCTGTTTTTCTACTCTATAAATTGTGACGCGGGGAAAAAATAAATACTGTGTGTAACGTTGTATTCTTGAAAATTCTATACTTGCTGCTCTTTTTATGAACTCTTAAAATATTAATTATTATTTAATAAGATTAAATTTTAATAAAAATTCTTAAAATTCAATGTTTGCATAACTTTGCTATAACATTTCATTATCAATTACAAATTAAAATCTAAGGATTAAATGTGTATTATATATATATTATAAACTAGATAAAAAAAATGTAGGTTATTACAGTGATATCGTGACGTATTAAGGATAACAAAGTACAAAATGGAGATGAGCGCTGACAAAATAAAAATCAGAATGAATCGATAAATATTATACATTTATTATTTTTAATTAAAAAAATCACACTTAGGAAAACTACGTTTATGTAAATTCTTGCTAATATCATTTAAGTTTAAAAATATTGTACTGAGTATAATCTTTTTATTATATACCACTTCTTTATAAATTTGCAAGTTACCATTAATTAAGAATCTCTGTTTAGGTGCACAATGTGTTTATAATTTAATATCTTGGCAAATCTGAATCAATTCTTTTTCCAGAAATATAACTTTAAACTTGTTTATCATAGATGGATTCATAGACAACATTTATTAATTAAAAAAGAGATTTCCTTTTTTATTTTACAACGACTTTCCTTTCTCATCCTGCATGACCAACCATTTGCCTTTTAATTCCTCTAAAACATGTCCTATCTGTAATATATTTTGGCAATGAATACTATCTTCTACTCTTGTCCACCTATGGCAAATTGTGTAATATTTTCAGATATGAAAATTAATTTCAAATAATCTATAAGAAGTGTTCTACCATAAGAATCACTTGCTTCTTTGTGATTAAGATGTTGACTTATTAAATTCAGTATTGTTTCATATATAAAGACTTTTCTGTCTTCTCTCTGTGTTCTTTATCCTTTTGTTATTTTATTATTTTGTTTTATCTTTCAATCACCATCTACTTAAATTTGCATAGAATTTGGTCATCATGAACTTCTTATACTATCTCCATATGTTTGTGAAATCACATTTTCATCTTTTGATCACATGGATAATAATTCTGATTTGAATCCTTTCATTTATTTTTATTTTTTGAAAAGCCTTGGATACTGAACTTTAACATACCAATAGTATATTCTAATACTGAAGTCTAACTTCTAAACTTTTTAGAAATATGCATATATTAAAATGATTTGGCAAGTGATTGCAGATTTGAGGAGCCATATTTAAGGATTCTTATTTCTCCCATAAAAGTTAACAAATCCATATGATTACATAGAAATTTTATATTTTTCACATCAATGTACATCATTATTCCTGATGTATAAATAACTATAAACCAGATATTATAGTAATGGTAAAATTATATGTTCATGTATATTAGTATTCATGCATTTGTATTGCGTCTACTATACTTCTGAAGAAGATTGCTGGTGCAATTGAAACCATCAGTAGTGGATTGTAATTATATAAAGCATTGTAAAAGTAATAAAGAATGTAAATGATATTAAAATAGGAGACAATGATAATAATTTCAATAAAAGTATATTTCTATTAATCCAAAATTCATGATAATACGATTTTGGATTTATTTTTTTAATAATAAACATTTTATCTAATTATAAATCTAAATATATCTTAAAATTTAAATAAATGTTAATTTTACTATCGATAGTTTATATATATTCAAATACTTTTTTATATATTGCATAAATCTATTTTAATAAAATACAGAGTATACTTATTTTTAAGTAAGCACAAAATTTTTAATTATAATTAAAATAATAATCAAAACAATACTTTGTATTGGGGGGGGGGGTTAAAAGTTTTTCACTTAGATGTGTTCATGTTAATTAATGATAGTATGTGTTAATTCCATTTTTTTTTCCAAAATATATGTATATAAAATATGAAAATTGTGTTTTATTTGAATGGTTTAAGACATTACTAATGATAGCTATTATATTTAAGAAGCTTCTTATTTATGTTTAATATTCTTAATAAAACTTATTTTAAGTGTAAGAACATGCATTTGTAAGATCAACGCATTAAATAAAAGGAGAATGCAAAAAAATGAATATTCACTGTGAAAACTAATTTAATATCGTTTATTCTTGAAATTTATAGACTCATCAAATAAATACTAACTATATTAAAACATGATTGCATAATGATAAATGTGTTTATTTTATATGTGCTTTTGCTTCAATATTAAACTCAAATTATTCAGAGGATAAAGGACTTTTTTATTGGGTGTTCTTATTATGTTAATATGATTAAAAGACTGAATTTTTTAACTTGAAAAATTTAATGTTTATGTTGGAAAAAAACAATAAAATTTCTCTAAATTGATTAAAAATAATAATAACCATCTATTATAGGTTTCAATAATTATTAAATCCCAGATGGTAAAATAATATCCCATATTAACCAGTTTCTGGATTTTACCTTCATCAGTGAGAACTATATAATTCAAATCTAGGACTATTCCACTTCTGCTTCTAACTAAGACAATTTTTACCTGTTTGCAGTAGTCAAGCTAATGGCTTGGAATTAAAAAAAACTAATGTTTTGAACCCAAATTAACATATTTATGAAGTTGTATTGATATTATACAAAATAAGATATTATTTATTAATTTCAGCTTTGAATTTTAATCTTTACTAATGAAATAAACAGCCAAAAACTGACCAGAGAATGAAGATTACATAGCATCTGGTGCCTATTGATGATTACTTAGTTTTACAGTAGATATCTCTAGAATAGGATAAAAACACTTACGTTTGTAAGCTTATTTGGTATTCTGAACTTTGCCTAATAATATTAAATGCGGAACTTAATAAACAATACAAAGATGTAATGTAGACGTTAAAAATAGAAAAGTGTTAAAAATATTTGGTGAATTAAAATTGCAAAGAAAATTGTAGTCCTTTAAATTTTTTCGATGTGTTGAAATAATATATAATACAAAAAAAAATCATGATTCAGCCAGAAATATTAGTTCTTAAATCTGTTATTTTAGCATTTCACAAAATCATACATGTACAATTAAATTTATAAAATATGTTGAGTTTATTGCACACCCATATATATATATATATATATATATATATATATATATCATACCTTGGCAAAATAAAATTATTAAAAATACTTGATTAAGTCAAGTCAGTTGTTTAATCTTATAATGTCCTAATTTTGTTGTCTTAATTAAAAAAGTGAAAAAAATAATTAAAATTAACATATAAAAGCAAAATTAAAATTACTAAGCTTAAAAAAAAAAATTAATAATCTGAAGTTAGGAAATAAACCAGTTTAATTAAAAATGACATTACCTTAAGATTTTTGAAAAGTAAATTCGATATACAATTTTTTTTATTTATATATATATATATTAGTATAGTTGTGAAAATAAAATAGCACACATACTTACATAAGAGATTTAGAAATAGGCCCTATACAAAAATCTATTTTTTGGAACACAAAAAGGAAATGCATTACTTTTACCCGCAAAACATTTATTGTCAATGCATACAATGCAGTGAAAAGATGAGTAAATAGTATGTCACTAAGAATGCATTAGAAAATATGTGAAAAAAACATCTATATATTAAAATAGATTTTTAGTAGCGAATAACAGATTACCTTTGCTATGATTACGATGCACAGTGTTAAAATGCATTTAGTTAATTATTAGAAAATGAACATTTACTTATTCAACGTTGTAATATAAAGAATAATGCCAGATAATGAATGTTAACACAAAAATAATATTTCAAACATCATATAATTACATATATCCATATTAACTCTCTGCAATAACTCTGACAATGAGATTAAATGTTTTTTTTTATTTATCTGTGTTTTCATATGAATTTTTCCTAGAATTACCTTTTATGTAAGGTTTTACCTTTCTTCTGATTAAAATAGAGTAATACATATATCTTTTCCAACTAGTATTGCCTTTGCTTTATTTGTCATGTATAGGAAGTAATCTTAATAAACCCTACTGGCTTTAACTTATTATTGGTTACTAGAGCAAATGCTTTAACATGGAGTGACAACTTCAATTGATATTTACCTAGTAATATATTGCTGGACATATTTTTCTAATTACTTATATAAAAAAAAATTTACACTTATTTATTTTCATCATAATTAATTTTTGAAAATATTTAAATTAACATTTATATAGCTTTGTAGAGAATATGATTTATTTCTAAGACTAAAGAAATCTGATTTTTCAAAATCTTCATAATTAAGAAAATATCTGTTTGATTTTATGTCTCATATAAGATCTTAGGCATTTAGATAAAAGAGGAAGATCATCTTTTATCTCTAGGAAACTCTGACAAAAACTAGGGTTGGCTATTAATTAAAGCAAATGGTTTATCTTGAGAACTGTCAGTTTTAGCTAGTGATTACCTAGAAACATAATTGTTAAACATATTTCTCTAGTTATTTATTTGAAAAATTCCTCATATTTACTTGTCTGCATTTTAATTAATCCATAAAAATATTTCATTTATTTACATTTATAATATTGATCAACTTCTTATAAAATTAGCAATAGACAACTTATGTCAAATTTTATAAAAATAAAAAAACTAATCAATAATATATACTTTATAACAAAAAAACTTAATGGAGAGTGATTATATGTTGGACTATTTCTATCAACTATTATTAAATATTAATACCTTTAGCAAAATTTTAAACTGCATTTAAACTTTCCAAATATTTTCACATGATAGTAATAAGACACAAATTAATACATAACACAACATATTCTCACTACAAACCTTTAGGCAAATAATATTATGGACATTTTAAAGTTTGAAAATTAACTATATATATATATATATATATATATATATATATATATATATATATATATATATATATATATATATATATATATATATATATATTGAGGCAACAGTAATAAGAATAATACGATATCACATTTTTATACATTTATAAATATCTTTACTATTATATATTGATCAATATCATATAAATTATAATTTTGTATGATAATAATGTATTGAAGAAATATTACTGACATTATATGTGTTATATTAGAAATCAACAAACTCTAGGTGATTATCTGTATATGCCTAATAATAAAAGTAATTATGATTGAGGAACAAGATTTGATAGATATCAAAAATTGAAATATAATAAGCAATTTGTATTATGTTTACTGTTATAGTATACTATGAATTATACAATTATAGTAAAACATGATTGACTTATTCACACTTCTATTTATTTATTTATTTTATTTTTATTTTTTGATTTTTATTTCATATTTTTTTGTTCTACAGCAGCATAAAAATAACATTTTTTTCTGAATTTATCACATTTGAATTATCATTTTGTTAAATCTGTCAATAACCAATCATGTTCTTGATGCAATAATTTCTCACATAGTTTGATTTTTTTAATTTTACATGATGCATAAATACTAATACTAACTGTATGTTGTACAAACACATAAAATTAGACTGTTTATTATTGAATAATATTCAGATAATTAAATTATTCTTAATTTTAATTTTAGATAATAAATTAAAATATAAAAAGATTTTAAATTCTTTTTAAATATTTTTATTGTTTATGATCATTAAAAACTTTATTTCAAGTTTTTTTTTTACATCTAGACTCTTATTTAAAATCATAAAAAAAATCAAATGGTATCAAAGAAATCAGAATCAAAACAAAAACCATTCAAGTTCCAAGCTCTCTGCTTCTTTTTTTTCCAATGGTAATATTTTACTCAAATTACCATGTAACTGTTTCTAATTAGACAAGTTATTATTCTTAGTTCAATCAATGAGAAATAGTAAAATAACTCCTGGACACATCACAATTTTGCTAATATTTTGTAATGGATTTTACTCACATTAAATTTTAAACTTGAAACTAAAGCCATTGTCAATAAAATATAATTTTTTTTGTATTAAATAAAATAAATTTGTTTAATAAATAAGATTATTATTTAAAAAAAGTACCATCTGTATCTAATCACTATAATTTTGTTAACTTTAATTTTAAAACTATATTATTAATGTGAAATTATATATATATACAATAAAAATACTAAATATAACAGTAATTAATTATTATATAAAATCTTTCAATTCAAAGAAGCACTTTTGGTTAATTCCTTAACCCTTCTCAACTGCTGTTAACCTTTTAATTGTCAAATATTCCAGTTAGTCAAGTGAAGTAAAACTCTAAACTTTTGATTGGTCAATTACAGAATCAGCAGTAAAAATATATTCATCTTTTAATATATTCATTTTAGTTTCATTTGTAAAAAGTATATTAATAATTTGTCAGATTATGAAAGTTAATAAAAGTTTTTTGAAAAATAAATTTCTATTTATAATTATAAAAATATTCAATAGTGGAATATCTAAAAAGAAAGTTTGTAACAAATTAGAAAGTGCTGCAGATGTCATTAATTTCTTTCTCAATTTATGTTTGTGTAAAAGTAAAGAATTTTTTTACTAATTTCTTAATATTTTTCTAAAATAATTATATTTTCAGCATATTTTCCCAAAATATATTATAATATGTAAATAAATGCCAGAAAAATATTTTAAATTATTCATTTTTTTTTGAAAATAAAATAAAGAGCTTGGAGCAATGAAAATTGTTGACAGGTGTCAAAATTGTTGTTAGCATTGGTTTCTTTTTTAATTTACATTCGTGCAAAAGTAAAGAATTTTTTACTAAAATCTTACTATTTTTCTAAAATAATTATATTTTTAGCATATTTTATAAAAGTACATTATAATAATTTATCAAAATATTTATAATATGTAAAAAAAATGATTAAAAATCATTCTAGAACATTTATTTTCATTTTCAAAATCAAAACAAAGAAGTTGGAGAGGTGAAAATTATTGATAGGAGCTCTTTTATTCATGATGACAACCAACCAATCAGCATCTAAGAAAGCCTGTCTTTTTCTTTTGTTATAGATTCTTACATCAATATTATTGATGTTTTACTTGTAAAATAATTCAAGAGAGGGCAGCATCTTATGGTACTTTTTAAGCTTCAAAATGAGCCTAAGTATGCTATGGTAATGTAAAAACTGCCAGATTTAGAGCGAGTTAAAGCCTTGTATGAGTTAACTTGAAACAATCTGGAAATGGGTTAAATTCAAAGTGGAAGTTGAGGAAGGTGTTATATTTTGTAAAAATATTTATATTTACATTTGTATAAATTTATACACTCCAAAAAAAGTAAAAAATATATTATATAAATATATTTAAATCACTAACTGATAAGCAATAAATTTAATTAAATAATTTACATTAATTGTGATAATAGCATTGTAATTGATAAATTCCAAGAAATATTTGCTGATTACAAATATTTTTTGATAAGAGACTAATTAATTAATGGAATAGACTATAAATAATGTTATATGGGAATGAATTCCTAAGAGACCAATTAATTAGTTGTAGATCTAAAAACATTACTATATGTGGAAGAAAGTAATTAATTGTGTGAGTAGTAGCTACAAGGTGTGTAATTCATTTTTCCAGTTTATATTGGTGAGAGAGTGTGATGATAGATTCAGTGAGAGTGCAGTACTCAGTGAAAATGTGTTCATGAGCAGCAGGTGAACAGGCCCAAAAAGTTTGAGAAACCAGGGCCAGAGGAAACCATCTGGATAGCATCTATGTCCGTTAATTAAAAACTATTGTAATAACAATTAAAATAATAAATATAATGCTAATTAATTATTATATACAGTCTTTCAATTCGCAGAAATACTTTCAATTAATTCCTTAAAAATACAAGCATTCCGAATATCAACAAAGAAAATAATACATATAAGAATAGCGAACAGTCTGCTACACTCGCAACACACATATATGGGTAACATCCCCCAACAAAGTATTGCTACACACATAACATACTATAAACATGTATAGTTTACTTTGGTTTACTTCCCCCAATGAGTTATTGCTACACATATAACACAATCTATATATATATATATAGTTCTCTTTGGTTCATTTCCCCCCATGAACTTTAAGACTGGCTGCTTTCAATGTGGTTTCCATTGGCCTCGGTTTCCCAAACACTTTGGCTCCAATCCAGTTCAGCTGCATATGAACATTCCAGTCAGTTTACCAAGTGGACAATTGCAGAGAGACGAATGTGTAGCTAAAAGAAGCTCATAGTGATGGTCACAGTGCTCTACAATGAATCCAGATATGTTCATATGCAGCTGAACTGGATTGGGGCTAAAGTGTTTAGAAAACCGAGGCCAATGGAAACCATATTGAAAGCAGCCAGTCTTAAAGTTCATTGGGGGAAATGAACCAAAGAGAACTATATATATAGATTGTGTTATATATATATATATATATAGAGAGAGAGAGAGAGAGAGAGAGAGAGAGAGAGAGAGATTGTGTTATATGTGTAGCAATAACTCATTGGGGGGAAGTAAACCAAAGTAAACTATATATGTATATAGTATGTTATGTGTGTAGAAATACTTCGTTGGGGGGAAGTTAACCATATATGTGTGTTGCGAGTGTAGCAGACTGTTCGCTATTCTTATATGTATTATTTTCTTTGTTGGTATTCGGAATGCTTGTATTTTTAAGGAATTAATTGAAAGTATTTCTGCGAATTGAAAGACTGTATATAATAATTAATTAGCATTATATTTATTATTTTTATTGTTATTACAATAGTTTTTAATTAACGGACATTTTAGTTGTAGTAATATATACAATACACACAGTGCAAATAATAGATGTAAATAGTGAACTCTGAGTTGTACTTGATATTTGCTTCAGTGATTAATAATCAACAAAAGATATCTACAATTTTTAATGAGATTTTAATACGATCCGTTTTCTGTATTTATTATTTATTTTTTTCGATCCCTTGGAAAATAATATATTGAGATTTCACTGTATTCAAAATATATTTTAGGTTTTTTACTTATTTGCATATGTCCAATAAAAACATCTAGCTATCATTTACTTCTATTTATTTATTCTTTCTCCTTCCATTATTTCTTTGTAAGAAATTAGGCATTCATGTAAAATATTTAAATTTTACTGTATTTTTATTATGTGAGTGATTAGAATTAAAATTGAATTTTCCACTTTGAGCAAAGTTTATTTTGCAAATATATTATTTACTCTAGTTTTTGTCAATCAAGGTGTTTTAGGAATTACATTATAAATTTAAGACAATTATTTGTTTTTATTTTCATCATGAATGTAAATGGTACATTTCCTGATATTGTTTTATATGTTTTATGGATTGTTATTTATCACTTAGCTGATTTAAAGAATAAAATAATATATATAAATGTATATATAACTTTGTAATTCAAAAACTTTGCGAGAAAAATCTACTTATAAAAATAATAATATAGGCGCTATTGCACCTGAACGAACGCAAAGCTATTTTATGCTTAAAACAAAATAAAAATTAAATTATTCTGCAAGAGACGTTCTCTCATTATCAAAGCTCCAAGTGAATTAATGATATGCAAATTATGCAAAGTTTAAGATTAATTGCTCCATTTTCTTGAAATCGTGAAGCATGTGTCCTTGCGGTTGACTTGTATATATAAGAAATATTTTTTTATTCATGTAAATAAAAACTGAGAATTTTTTTTTAATTTAAAAAAGTGATATATATATATATATATGTGTGTGTGTAAATGATATACGTTGTGGGTTTATCCATGTATAATTTTTATAATTAATATACCGACACTTCGGTTTGGTTAGGCAAGTCATTAACTGGGTGATAAATAAAATATTTTAAAGATGTTTGTAGAGGCACTATAAACTGGTTTATAGCAATGTTAAAGTTTCACCAATAGAACAATAAGGTGTATAAAATTGCAAAAATAAGTCAGAAAGTTTTTATAGTAATATGTTTTACAAAAAAAAAATTCCAAATAGGAGGAAGTTTGCAAGCCTCATCATGTTATTGATACAATTTGGTCTTTTTACTATTTCAATGACTTCTTTGATCTTACTTTGATAGAGAGTGTCACATCTGGATAGAACCCTGGTATTAGAGGAATCAATATTGTGACTTGAATCTATAGCATGGAGTGAATGTGCAGATGATGATGAATGTTGATTAACTGCATCAGCATGTCCATCTCATCTAGTACTGATGTGTTGATTGTTCATAATCTATATAAGATACTTTACAAATGTCATATGAAATTTTATAAACTTCATATGCCTGAAAAGAGCTTGATACTTAAGCTTGGTTACAATGTTATTAATTTTTTGATAAGTAGTGCATAATATTTTTATATTGTAGCATTTCAGTATGTGTCTAATATTTCCCATTTATGTAAGGTACACAAATTCTAATAGTTGTTTTTTCTTTTTGTTTTTATTTTGATTATTTTTGACTTGAATTAAGGCTTGGTGCAAAAAACTTATTATTATATCCTTTAGTTATTAAAGTCTTTCATATGACTTATTTCTTCTTTCAGATGTAATTTATCTGAAAGGTTAATTATCTAGTGTATTTTTTCTAAAAACAGGAATGATTGATTATTTTGTTACCTGGTGATGATTTCTCAAGAAATGAATGTTTTCCATCAGATTCTGTCTCCAATGTAACATCATCACCAGGTGTAAAGATTCAATTCCTCTTGAGGCTCATGAGTTTATAAAATTTCATACGATATTTGTAAAGCTTCTTACATAGGTATGACCAATCATCACATCAGTACTAGATGTGGTGAACATGCTGATGCAGTTAAATGATACTCATCATCATCAGCACTGTCACTCCATGCAATGGATTCATATTGCAATATTTATTTCTTTAATACAAGAATTCTTTTCAGATGCAACATTCTCTACCAAAAAGCCATTGAGATACCAAAGAAACCAAATTATATCAATAAATACGATGATACATGCAAACTTCCTCTTATTTGGAAGAATTTTTTTAAAAATATATATTGTTGTAAAAAGTTTCTGACTTTTTTTTTTCAATTTAATATACAGTTTTTTCTATTAGTGTATCTTTAACATTGTTATAAACCAGTATTTACAAACCTCAACAACCATCTTTAAAATATTCTATTTTTCACCAAGTTTATAGTTTATCTAACCAGACCAAAACATCAGTATATTATTTATAAAATTATACACAAATAAACCTGCAAAGTATATCATATATATATATATATATATATATATATATATATATATATATATATATATATATATATATATATATATATATATATATATATTCTAATATTCTCATAGATGAAAGATGAATTCATGGTATTTCCAGAGCTTCCATATAATAAAAATATAACTAAATAGATATTTCAATACAATGAATTCATATATATATATATATATATATATATATATATATATATATATATATATATATATATATATATATATATTAAAATTACTCCAAATTCACAACTCAACCAGACTATCCAAAAATATAAACTCTAAAACCTAACCAATATGGTTTCCCTGCTACAAGCAGATTTCTCAAGTGTAAAGAACTAATACTTTACTCTTGAGAAATCTACTTGTAGCAGGAAAGCCATTGGTTGGGTTTTCAAGTTTATATATTTTGGCTAGTCTGGTTGAGTTGTGAATTTGGGGTAATTTTGATTATTTTATTGATGAGTTAACTTTTAGATTTTTGTTTATATATATTGTACCTTGACTGGATAATCACTCACCCCATCTCTATATGGTGGATATAAATAATAATAACTAAACTTCTAGTTCAGCCAAACTAATTTTCATTTTTTATAACATTTTAATAATACAAATATTCTCATTTTATGTCTAATATATTATATCAATCCTCATAAATTTTTTAATAATAAAATAATTGTAATCATGAGATTTGCTACTTAATCATCCAGTAAGGTAGATCTTTTAACATTAAGTATATACTAAAAATATACCCTCAATGATATTCCCATGAATCACAATTAAAATAAACAAATTAAATTTAATATTAAAATGTCCTAAGTTAAATTTAATTATAACTCACTGTAATATTAATTTATTTATTAAACTGATTGTATATCATTTCTTTCTTGATATTCCTGAACTTAATCAACATCTTAGGTAATAATTATTACTTCTTAAAATAAATAATTTATATAACCAATTGTAAAGAGAAATTTTACTTTTATCTAGCTACACTTAAAATAATTAAGACACAAATATACTCATCAATTTTTCCCTTTCAAAATAATTAATTAAAATAAATAAATTTAATTTATTAATTAAAACATCACTATTAATTATAATAAACAAATTCAAAATAATTTCTTATCACTATGTATTATAATCCAATTATTTTATTCTTATATGATATACTACTTCTTAAGTTTTCAGTACAATCATTGAGTAAGATGAAGAAAAATTTTATATTACTTATATTTTGGATTCAACATCAAATATCTTTAACAATCACAAATAATATTATTATTTATTATCTTATTTAGAATATGTTCTATAAAAGCAAATATCTTTAATTATTACAATATATGTGTGATAAAAATGCTGAATAATGACTTGGAAATAATAAAAGAGACTTTGGAACACTTTGTTAATTTAAAAACAAACATTAACATTTATTACAGTAGTAATACAAAATTTAAAATAATTTACACATCTTATATTTAATATAAAAAAATATTTAACATATTATACAAAACTTTAAAAACTAACATTAACAAAATACTTACAATAATATAAGTCATTTATATTTCATTTCAAAATTCTTTACAACTAGGGTACAGTCTATTCCATACTTTACTCTATAAATATTAAGATATTTCTTAATATTCCATATGAAAATATATCAATAAAATATACAAGTTGTATTTGGTCACTTTCTAAATATTTCACAAACCTATTTATTTATAATTGTCATTACTTTGCCTTTAATCTTCTGATATTATAATTTAAGTATAACTCTGTAACTTATTATAGTTCTATGTTTATTATTTGTTACAAAATAAGCATTAAATTATTTAAATATTCATAAAGATATGGCACATTATTATATTGCTTACAATAGTATGAATAATGATAAGGTTTTCCTTTCAATATCATAACTCTTCTATTTCAGATTTTCATACTGTATTTTGATCTCTAATATTCAATAAAAACATTCATAAAATCTTTATTTTTACATTTTTAGCATCCTATTTGTTCTATGTTTAATCCTTCTTGCATTAAATGGATTTATCTTATCATCATTTGAAAGTTTGACTATAACCATTGCTTAAATAGTCAATTCTTTAATACAATGTTTATACTAGTGTGATTTTCATGGTAATAAATGTGGGATGGATATCTTATAAGACTATAAGAAACAATGATATCATGGATTGTGTAACTTAAGGCCGTATTATTTTGTGTCTCCTTAATTTCTATCTTGGCTTTTATTTTAAGCTCTTACAAAATTTCACAAAATGTCACTATCCATATATCATAAATATTCTAATGTGCTTTATACTGTATCACCTTTAACCTTAAACAATACATCTATAACACTATAAGATTTTCAATAAATCTACTTTCCTGCACTACTACTTCATTATCTAACAATCTGTACAAAATGCTTAATATTGCAGAAATGATATTCATCATTTCTTAAGTAATGGCCAAAGTTATCCTTAATATTTTTATACTGTTGTATATACAAAAAGCAAACAAATAATTTATAATTTATCATAAATATAATAAGTCAGTTATCTTTTAACTTATGCAGAGTTCATTTATATATACATTTATATATTCATATTAATAATATAATAAATATGTCAATCCTATATCATATACCTTTATGTAAATATACATATAATAAATATTACATATATTCATTTTGCCTGATTCCTTGCTTAAAAATTCAATACCAATATTTTATACTAAAAAAAAATAAAGTTACCTTAATCATAATATTTTATGATTATTATTGATGATACTCTTGAAGATATAATTTCTTTTATATTTGTGAATCATAATCAAGAACAAAAAAATAAATAACATTAGTGCTCAGGTGGAAGTAAGCACATGTATTTTTAAAAACTAATTATAGTGGTGTTTTATATTACATCAAAAATGGAAGAAAAAAATATTATTTTTCATTTTAGGTATTTTTTGTTTGTTTTAGTACTTTTATAAATTTTTAGATTCTGAATTGAGATTGATGGATACATTTTTTATGTAAATGTGATTTTAGTTTAACAGAGTATGTGCTAAAATTATTTTTATTATATTTCTTATTTAAAATATTCCTAGAAATAACAAAAAAATGTTTAGAAATAATAAAAAAAAATGTTTTCACACGTGCGTGTGCGGCCGCACACGCACATGTGCTAGAATATATATATTTCCCCAAAGTAAAAAATTATTTGACTTAAAAAAAAAGATTTGTAATGATACTGTTATATAATATTTATTTCTTCACCACATGTTGCCATAATATATTTACAAAAACTCATTATGTAACAAAAAACACTTATTTATAATTGTTAATAAAGAAGGAGATATAAATTAATATTAAAGTTTATCAACGTTTTCACGGATCCATGCCTCATATTCATAGCCTTCATAAAATGTATAGTAAAATATATGCAAATATTCAAATAAAATAGTATTACGTAGCCCATTTCTTCGAGATTTCGAAGCAAGTGTCTTTCCTATTTATAGCATGGATGTTTCCATTAATGTAAAATGCCTCCTTTATTTTTCTTTTGTGATCGTTTGATTCTGAGCACAATATTATGGGATTGGCAGGTGTGAAGTTGTGTCCAGATTAATATTAATTTATATCTTCTTCTTTATTAACAATTATAAATAAGTGTTTTTGTTACGTAATATTGAGAAGTAAAAAAATTCATTATATTTCAAATAAGAATATCAAAACATTAGAAGAAGCCAGGGACTCCAGTTTACTCTGTTACTAGCTCCCCGTTTTAGTTACCTAAATTATATTTTAGAGATTTTTTTTCTTTAAAAAGTTTCCAATTGACCAGAGTAACCTTTTAGGTTCCTTTGTACACAAGAATTATGGCACCATCAGACAACAAGTAAGCATTATTAAAATGTTTTTTGGGGCGCTGTTAAAAATAACTGACAGCCACGTAAATTTCTAGAGCTTTCTATTGAAAGACTTAATTTTCAGGGAATATTTTAATTCAAGGCAGCTTTGCTGACTGGGTGAGAGTGTCTGATTGTTGGGAGGACCCCTGAGGGTCTGAATCTTAGTTTTTAGTATGGGACGGAGCTGTAAAAAAGGTGCTCTGGGGATCAACACCAGAATTGGATAGCTCATTTATTTGTTAGCAATAGTAGCGTTATTCATTTAGACTTTAATGCTTGCTTTTTAAACCTGAGATTTTACTTTTAAAGAAAGAATTTTTCCACAATAGTAAATTGTTTTTCATTGTACCTGATCATTTATTTCAAGTGTTGCTTTATCTTTTATCCATGCATTTCATGTTGGATCACTGACAATGTCTCTTAAAACATTTTTACCAGATTTGGATGGCTCATTTATTTGTTAAAAATGACAACGTTATTCATTGCAGTTTTGTTCTTGCATTTTGGACCTGAGATTTGACTTGTGAAATTTTTTTCTACTATATTGAATTGTTTTAGACTGTATTTGAACATTTGATTTCAAGTGTTGCTTCATTATTCAACCTTACATTCTATATTAAACGTTTTTTTCAATCTTGAATGCTGAACTGTACAAATCGATAATTTTAACATTTGACTATATGGATTAGTGCTTCTGGTTTTCATAGGTTATCAGAGTGCTGAAACATGATGGACACTATTCAACATACTATTTTAATGGATACATTGCTCTATATACATCTTTGATTCCTCTATAGATTTAGAATTATATTGTGGTATAACACAATGCAAGCATCTGGTTACTACGTATACATTAAAGTTCTTGATTTAGGAAAGTAATGATGAAATTTTTTATGCAAGGCATTGGAAATCCTGGAGATTTTATTATGACATTGGATTGTTAACAGTTTTACCTCATCATTTGATTTTTACCAATAGTTAAGGACCTCATGGATTAAGGCTTCTAGTTTTTTATAAGTTGTCTGGAAGTTGAAACATGATGGACAAAAACTGAAGTTCCCAAAGAATTCAACTGTGATTTGAACATTGGATTGGGGCTACTATGTCACTCATCTTTGTGGTCTTGAGGACTTAGTCTGTTGCTTGGAAAGCTCCCAGGGATTGCTTCCTGGTCTTGGAGGGGGTTTGGGATGTGGGTGTATTGGGTTCTAATATGGGTTTCAGATGAGAGTCTGGAACTAGGGAAGATTTCTGGGACCTGATTGCTGGTTTTTATGGGAGTCTGGGATGTGAGTGCTATGAGGATTAGTATGAGTTTCATCTTTGGGCAGTGGAGATGATGTGATGCATTGTTGTTTTAATCTCTTTGTTATCTATGTGATTCATAGGTTGGTTATTAGACTATGTAATAATCTGTAGATGACATATGTTGTAAGCATGTGAGATTTACATTCTTGATTAGTGCTGCAGCATTGCTTGTCTTGGCTGCGAAGATAAGAGAATCTCATGCTTGGGTGACTCAGGCCTGAGAGTTCTACTATGTTTTAAACTTCAAATCGGGGCTGCTATGTCATTCATCTCTTCCATCTGGATGGCAGGGTCTGGTGCTTGGAAGGTCTCACAAGCCTAGGTTTTGGAGGGGATCTGGATGCTGTGGAGATTAGTAAGGGCATTAAATGAGAGAGTCTGAGCTTTGGAAATACCCCAAGACCTGGTTCCTAGTCCTTAGCAGTGGGCTGGGACATGGATGCTGCAGGAATTAGTATGGGTTTTCACTTTCTCATCTTCCAGATGGTGGGGATAATGTGATTCTTGGTAGTTGTGATCTATCTAGTTGCCATTAAGGTCAGGGGTTACTTAGTAAACTATGAGAGAAGCTATGAATGGCAAGATATATACATATACAATTCAAGGTTTTTCTGTTTACTCGGTAAATCAAGTTCTGCATTGTAAATCATAGTTTGAATCTTGTATATCACTACATATAACGTAAATTCAAAGATTAATATTATGTTAATAAATCATATTTTGAGAAAAAAAAGAATATCAAAACGACAACAATTTATGTATAACTTATGATATCAACAAAAATCATTGGTACTTACATATTATTCCTTCACTCATTTTGTCAGAATCTTGACAGGCATTTTTTATTAATAATTCATTTTCAGGGGCATAATAATATGATTGTTTTTTAACATAATTATCATAGTAAATATTATGTGTTTTTTTAAATGATTGTAAAAACACAAGAAATTACACAAAACTCCAAATGATTGTAATTAGAATTAAATTTTAGTATAACTGTAATAAATTATAAAATATGATGAAAGTATAACAAATGTATATGATCAACGCATAAAACCATGGGTATTCATGTCAGTGGACAGCAATTGCTAATATGCTCCAACATCACTACAAATATATATTGTTTTTGCTTTTTGCAGTTGTCACCACATAAATTCCACTAAATATATATCCATGTATTGTTGCACAAATTCTCAATGCTTTTGTTTCACCATTTTATTAGACCTCATAACACTTGCATGTTTGTATTTGGATCCACAAAGTTGTGTGATTTACTTAAATATTCAAATCCAGCATGGCATAATTGTTCACTTTTATAACTTTCAACAGTCTGAATAGATAATAGATCTATCAGTGAGACATTCTTCAATTGCATTTGTAAGAATCAGTGTTGTTCTACATGCAACAGTTACAAAGCACTCACCAATCTTTCTGCCCAAGCCACCGAATAACCATTGTTGTGGAAGTATTTATCTCTGTTGGTTTTTGCTTTTGCTGAAAAGATTTTATTTATTTCAACAAAATTTTGCTAGCCCCTCCAATTTGCATTGTGATCTAGCTAATATGATGGAGATACAAACTTCATGCAAATAGTTGTTCCAATAAATTACAGTTTTGTCTGATAAATCCAGTTCCTTTTTTCATTATATGCCATTAATTTCATGCACCAGCTATAAATAAATCTAAGTACAATAATAAAGGATAGTTTGGAGCCTTCTATCTATGTTTTTTACAGATACTCACTGCAAGCCCATTTTGATATTGCACTGCCATTGGATCTCTGCTTACACATAAAGTTTCATATCATGCCCATTAGCACACTTTTTTTTGCATGAGACTATCTCATAATTTTGACAGTACTCAACTCCATCTTCTTTTGTTGCTGGTAAATGCCAAATTTTAATCATTTTGTACAAAATAATTGCCAAACATAATTAAACAACAGCTTAATTAAAATGCTATGGTAAATGCTGATAATGCTAGAGTAAACGCATAAAAATTACAATGGTGCAATATGTTAACAATTAATTGTACTTCTTAATATGACTAAAAAATAATTAATTAAATGTTCTGAATGGCATTTTTAAAATATTAGTATTAATTTTTTTAAGTTAGCGTTAACTTATATTCAACTTAATATTTTAAAACTTAACAAGTATCACATGCGCGATGAAATAATTTTGAGGAAAAAAACAAATACTTTGATGCCCTGAACATGTATATCCTTTATTATTGTACTTAGATTTATTTATAGCTGATGCATAGAATTAATGACTGTACAATAGAAAAAAAGCAACTACTTTTATCAGGAAAAACTGGAATTGACTGGAACAACTACTTTTGTGATGTTTGTATCTTCAACCTCTTAGCCAGACCATCATGAAAAATCAGAGGATCTAACAAAATTGTTGAAATAGATGAAAATCTTTTCGGCCACAGAAAACACCAACAGGGATTAATCTTTCCACAACAGTAGCTGTTCAGTGGCTTGTGCGAGAGACCAGTAACTGCTTCATTGTAATTATTACAAGTAGAACAATTCCTATTCTTATGGATGCCATTAAAAATAATAATGTCAATGAATCTACACAAAATATAGAAAGATTATGAGGTTTGGTGAAATGGTGAAACAAAAAGCACCGAGGAACTGTATGACAACACATGGATTTATATTTAGTGGAATTTAAGTGGTGATGACTGCACAAGCAACAAGATACATTTGTGGTGATGTTGGAAGGTATTAATAATTGTTGTCTGTCAACATGAATACCCATGTTTGTTATATTTTGATCATATACATTTGATATACTTTCATCATATTTTTATTTTATTACAGTTATATTAAAATTTAATTTATAATTACATTCAATTGGAGTTTTTTTATAATTTCTTTTGTTTTTATAATCATCTTTAAAAAAAAAATTTAACTTAAATATTTAATATGATAATCATATTTTATCATATTTTTTTAAAAAGCAGCCATATTATTATGCTTGTGAAAATGGATAATTAAACAAAAATGCCTGTCAAGTTTCCAGCAACGTGAATGGAGGAATAATATATAAGTATCAATTTATTAATATAAAAATAGAATGATGCAGTGATAAAAAATATACTGTAGTAATAAATTGAGAAAGAGAAATACTGTAACCTAAATACACACACATTTAGTAAGCAATGTAAAAAATGAGTGTCAAAAAATGAATTCATAACTACACTCATGTAGATAGATAACCTGCGCGTAAAATTTAGAAATTCAAATTTATAGAATTTTATTGTGTTTTTTTTAATCTTTTTTAAACTCTGTATTCTAAAAATCTTGGATGTTGAATCTATGGATAGAGTTAAATTAATGTTAAACAAATCTCTTTATTTAGACTTGTAATGCAGTTTAGTACTTGGAAACTATAGACCTATATATTTACATTCTTTTTTAACTTTTAATAATTTATTTTAATGAAAGCTCATAACCATAATTTATAATATTAATTCAAGTGTTATTTCTTTATAAATATGAATATTGCCTTTTATATCTTAATTACTTATGTTATAATTTGTCATGTATATATACAAAGAAAGAAAAATATATTAAAATAATAATTTAATTTAACTTTAGAATTTATAATGTCTTTTATTTTAATATAAGTAAAAATTTCCAAGAATATTTTTTTGTTTTAATAATCAATTAAGAGAAAGGACTACATAATATATAAAGGACAGTTTTTCAGAAGCGATCATCTAATGGCATATTAAGTCATTATTTTAATGTTAAATTAGTCTCTCCAAACTTATTTTTAGAAACTAAAAGTAATTTTTATTTTTTTCTAAAGTTTCTACTTGGAAAACAACTGATATATGTTTGTAATTCATGTGTTTTGATTAAAAGCAACGATTATATTATTCAACTTCTTCTCCGTTTTGCCAACATAAAACATAGAGGTAAAAATTATTAAAATTTTAAAATTAATGATTTAAAACTACTTTTCCATTTTTAAAAATAAATTGTTATTAATGTTATTTAATTAAACTAGCTTGCGCAATTTAACTCAGTAGTAAAAAAAAATCGAACTATTAGCTCGACGGTCATGTGACATTCGAGAACCGGAAGTGACAGGTTACCTCTTGATCCAAGGAGCTTTATCTTTCACGTCCCTTTCCCGTGAACCACATAGAACAATCCGGTTGTAAGAGCGGTGGATGCAAGTATCAATAATTTCCGAATCAATTTCAATTGAGGTTTTTAAAAAAAAACTACTTTGGTTACAGCATAAAACTTTGATGTTCAAGCGTCACATGACTTCCTGGCCAATTAAAATAAATGAAATATAACTTTTTAAAGCTTAAATGATTGTGTATGTGAATATTCGTGGTTATATTTGCGGAGTCATTTAAAAATCTAAATTGCTGCATAGACGCTATTTTCTGCTTGAATAATTATGATATATTTTCTAGTTGAAAATGAATGTACACAAACAATATTAAAAAAAGAAAAAAATGAACTAAAATAGAATGATTCTTTCAAAGTTGTCGTAATGAACCATTTTAATAATAAATGTTGGCAAGTTTGTTTTGTTATTTAAAAATCATCATTTAAATAACAAGATTGAGAAAGAAAGTAGAATCCGCTGCATTTTTTTTTCAAAAATAAATATTTAATGTATAAATTTAATCACTTGTAAATATTCATTATAGATCTATAAAGCTTGGGGGAAGGGAAATGATTTGAATTTAATTATAATTTTTATTTATTTTATCAGTTCAAACAATATTGAGTTAAATTATTGATGACAGCTTTTGTTCTTATTTTATGCTTCCCTTCAGAATTAATCTTTCATCTCTATTTGAAAAATTGGTCCATCAAATAACTCTTTGTCATAAGGAATTTTCCATAATGAAGGTTGGCACATTTTTTTTTTTTTTTTTTGTAGATTGCTTTTTTTTTTTAACTTAAAATAATTTATCAAACCGTTTTTTTTTTAAACTTAAGTTTATATAATGATGTGAATATAAATAAAATACTGAAAGCGGAAGTTTTCTCTTCATAAAAAGGCTCTTCTAATTATTTTTGAGTCCAGTGGTATAATTATTATCAAGCAGATTAAGATAATTGGTGTGAGTTTTTGGATTTTAGAAACCTTTTTGTTTTATATATACTCAAAAAAGTATTAGGTATGTGTTATAAATATAAGACTGTTGAAATTTTGTGTAGAGGCACAAAAATTTTTGCTATGTAACTTTTGAGCTTTTCAAGTAAACGACATAGCAAAATTTCTAATGTCTGTTTTATACATTTTTATCATTCAGTCTATTATCACATGTAAATGAGCATGGATAGATTAGTTATAATGACATACAGTCTAGTTTTATACATCTTTTTTTCCTCTCTCAAAAATATGATACTTTTAAGATGTCAATTTTTTTTTCTTAAATCTCAGTGAATTTATGTTTGTGTGTGTATATAATATGTATTTCCCCCTGTATTTATAATATAAAAGAAAAAAATATATAACTTTTATTCCCCATAAGTTAAAAAGTCATCTAACAAGATCTTAATTAGCACATGAAGACAAAAAGCTTTAGACTTATGTAGTAATTAGATAATGAACTAATTAAGGACAAATATATAAATTGGTTTATTTCTTACTAAATGAACTATGTCATATTAAATAAAATATTATGATATTTATGAAATTAAAAGAAATTATTAAGATATAATTGACTTGAAAAGTGGTAAAGAATATTATTTTAAAAATACAATAAGTATTGATAGCATAAGTAGTCATTATGAAGAAAAACAAAAACAATAATATACTGTACCAGATAAAAGTAATAATGTTTGTTATTCATCTTAATAAAATCCTGAAAAAATAGAAGACTTTTACATAGATGTATAAAACATTTTAAATGATCAAAAATAGTAAAAACAATTTACATTAAAACTTTTATACATTGTATAATATTTTTTGGAAAGCAGTAATAAACAAAAATTATTATGAATACTAATTGAATGTGAAAATTGTAAACTTTCTCCTAATTAGCATTTTAAATAAAAACACAATCCTAATAAATATCTTAAATAAAGATTAAGTAAACAAATAAAAAAACACTTGACATATGGACAAACTGTTTCAAAAATGCATTATAACTCTATTTCTCATAGAGAAATCCAGAAGATAAAAACTTATGTGGGCAGACTGTTTTGTAACATTTTTTTAATCAAGATAAATTACTGCAATATAAAAATTTTATGATATAAATATAAACATATTCTGCATTTTAAAGTGTTATATTATTTATACAAATATATATATATATATATTGTAACTGTTCAAGCCATAAGCTAAATGCTAGTCTGGGAATATTGAATGAGTAGGCACTAGATATGGATTTTATGCACAAACCTTCCTGCATCCATTGATTACTCTGGCTTGCACTGAGTGACACTACTGTATGAAGAGTTTTGCCTATGTGTATTTTTTCCATACTGACAGTTTTTCCTTTCAGTTGCCTCCTTTCTTTGCTCAATGTATATTTTCATTTCTGAACATTCTTAAGCTATTTTTGTAAATTTCTACATATTGCTGATGCACTATATATAACTTTTCGTCCATATTATCCATTCTATCTTTTAATTCATCATTAAGCCTTTTCCCCCTAATCACTATAGATAGCTCTTTAAACCTTTAATTGATGCTTCATGGTTTATTTTATCCATACTACTTCTTCTTCCACCCTGTCTAGTCTTATACTGTCTAATCTTACTTCTCCAATTTCCTTAACCTTTACTTTTGCTACCTTTACCTCTTGCTCTATTTCTTCAACATTTTTACTTAGCTTTTTCCTCTCAGTTTTTATTGCATTTCACATCTAATCTGCCCTATCACTTAACTCCTGTTTCATTTCTTCCATCTTTTGCTTCATTTCTCCTATCTCTTGCTTCATTTATCCCATCTTTTCCATTAAATCCTGTTGATTATTTTGAAACATTTACATAATTAGCCTCATTATTATTTGTATCTCCATTGGCTCTTTTTTTTTCCAATTACTTAGGGATTTTTGAAAAAAATGGGACTATCTTCTTTCCTGTTGTTAGACTGTTTTGTTCTTCTGATTCCATATTTATAACAAATATATACATACAATGACAATTTTCTTTATTTTTCTAAAGTAATTCAAAATTTTGCTTTTACAATAATTCTAAACTATTAACTATTTATTTTTTAATTGTCTACTTTACTCTGCCATACTTTAGCTGAGCACATGCTGATTCCACATGAAAGTCCTTCTTTTGCCATACACATTATGTCCTTTGATGATATTGCCTACTTTTAAACTTTCTGCAGTGTTCAAATGATTTTATATGTGCATTCGTTAGAGGATGTTATATATATATATATATATTTACTTTCATATTGCCAATACTTAATTTTATTAAACAAACCAATATATCACCATGCAAGCTGTTATATGTATTTACTTTTTTTATTCTCATTATTAGCAATTATTTGTCAACAAAACTTTGTTGATAAATATATTTTGTTAATCAATAAAATTATTTTTCTAAATCTAAAATGAACTATTTAAAAAAATTTTTCCCTTTTTTTGCTTCTACCTATCAAAGTAAAAGAAAGATGAACTTATTTTTTTTTTATATATATCATCAATTTTTTCCAGTATTTTTAAATCAATATATAATTAAAATTAGACTTTCCATCTCCATAATTTGTACTTATATATATTGACTCCACATAGTAAATATATATATTTCATCTTTATTGTTAAAAGAAGGTTGCCTTGACAACAGTTTGCAATTGTTGATTGTTACTGATATTGGGATTGTCTAAATGTTGACAGGTTTTAATTATATATATATATATCAGGTATATGTAGGTATACATCAGGCCCCATGTTGGGCACTGCTTATAAAAAAAATCTATAATTATCCAAAATATGCAACCCCACAGGAATCATCTAAAGGCAATTTGCATGTGTGTTCCATATTCATCGCAGAACTTATCCTACTCTAACTAAATTATTTATTGCAAAATAATGACCAAGTACTAAAAATTTAATGAAACATTACAATTTATTTAAGGATATACTAAAAGATAACACACACAAGAGCATAAATTGACTGTCTGGTCAATTTATAAACAAATAAATATGTTTAATGAATAATTGATTCAATAATTAAGTTTACTCATGTGAAAATAAGTTTATGCATAGATATTATATGTGGTATAATACAGTTTAAATGTTCCTTAACAAATATTAATTAATTCTGAACAGATATAAACTTTCTGCATGGTATTGGAACCAAAATACTTGAATAAATACAAGCTGAATAAAAAAATCTGGATTACTTAAAGCACACAGAGCATGCAGAGCAATCAGAATAATAACAAATCAACTTACAATCCCTATTTATATCTTGTTGACCTGCTTCTCAGCAAAAGTAGGATCTCTCTGTAATCATTTGAATATTTCAATCTATTGATTGTAGATAATGTCTGATCTTCATTTTGATTTGCTCAATCAAACCATTTATAATTTTTTATCTTTGAAAAGGATTAAAAAATAATCTAAATTTACATATATTTTTCTTCCTATTTAATTAATTTGTTACAAGCATTTTAATTACTTTTTCTCAGAATTTTATTTCCACTTTGTAAATAAAAAAAACTATTTGTATTAAGATACTTTTGTAATAAACTTATCATTAATTATACCATATCTATTTAACTGTGCATATAAATTATATAAGTAGTTTTTACTCATTAAAATCATTTAAAACATTTATTTTTAAAATTCCTTTTAATTTTTCAAATTATAGACATGAAGCGTATGTAAATATTGTTTCAAGATATATAAAAAATATTTTGATATATATCAATTATAGATAATAAAATCAATATTTATTTGAACTTTTAGCAGAATTTAAGATTTTACTGAGGATGAAAAATTTCATTGTTGAAATATAAAAAATGCACAGATCCAAAAAAGAAGTCAAACAGGATTTTAGATTAATGAAAATCTACTTGATATTTATTCTTTTTGATTTGTAAAATGCTTTTGATAACATTGATCTGCTATAATTCACAACCAGCCATGAGAATTATGGGCAGAAACTAAAACTAGTTTGAAAATACACAAATTAAGGAGATCCACAATTCTTATTAAACATATATATTCAACATTAAAAAAAAATCAATAAGAATAAATGAGCCTTAAAAAAAAGATTAGTGCATAAAATGAGAACCAGTAGCATCATATATGCAAATCATGTTATAAACATTGATGAAGATGAAGAAATTCTGAAATCACTATTAAAAATGCTAATGAAATAAAACAATGAAATATGTTCTGAATTAATATAATTATTTTTGTGAAAATAAAATAATGCAAAAAGTCAAAATTATTAGAATTAATTTAGAATACTGTATAAGATTTGTCTATCATATTTTTATTATCAAAAAATAAGAAAAAGAATATTGAGAGAAAAACAGCATTAAAAATAATAAATGGTATTTAGAAAAGCAACAAAATGATTCAACAGTAAATAAGATGTTTTGGAAGTATGGAGGCCAGACTCTATACAGTAGTGCCACCAGTGCAAGCCAGAGTAATCAGTGGATGCAAAAAAGTTATCCATTGATTACTCTGGCTTGTGCTGGTGGCGCTACTGTATGGAGAGTCTGGCCTCTATGTAAAACAATTTGTGCAAGCATAAGAAATAGTGATCGTGTGATGTTTGGTGGTTTAAAAGTATGAATATTTACTATAAAAATATAATTGGAAATGTAAGTGATGATAATTTTTTTTAAAAAGTGACTTATATTTAAATAAATATGCTCCAAAACATTAAAATTTGGATGGATTAATACAAAGAAAGTAAAATGGAGAGAAATTTAATTGAAGACTATTACAAAACTTTTTTTTATTGTTGTTATTCACTAAATATCAGCCTTTTACAGCTACTGTACATGCGCTTTAATGAGTGTTAAATAATAAATGAATACTTTTCAGTGCCCATACAAGATATAGCATTTAAGAAAGAATAAAATGAATCACTTATTCTTTCTGAACCCAAATGTTTATATATGGGCAAATCTTAAGTACTGGCAAATAAAGCGTAAGTCAGACAACGCGAACCGTAATTTAAAGTGAATGATCTATCTTCACGCTTTATTTGCCAGTACTTAAGATTTGCCCATATATAAACATTTGGGTTCGGAAAGAATAAGTGATTCATTTTATTCTTTCTTAAATGCTATATCTTGTATGGGCACTGAAAAGTATTCATTTATTATTTAACACTCATTAAAGCGCATGTACAGTAGCTGTAAAAGGCTGATATTTAGTGAATTACAATTATAAACATCGCGCTACAAAAATAGATGCTTGTTTACATATTGTTGTTATAGTTTTTGCTATTATGGAAAGCTTCAATGAAAAAAAAGAAAAATTTATGGGATATAAATACTAATGTGAAGCTTGCATTTATTTAGTTTTCTTACAAAGATTAGACACTTCTGAAAAATGTGGGGAAAGTTCCATACAGCTGTAGATGCTAGACTCATAGTATGATAGTGTTAAATACTGTTAACAAATATTTTTAAAAAAAAAACATTTTAAAATTGTTTCTAATGTAACAATTATAAAGTGTTTAAAAGATAAAGTGCAGTTTGAAATTTGGACAAGGACACAGAAATTAGGGTAATGACATACCTGTAGAATTTATGAATATCAAAAAAAAAAAATCTGTATATTTTGATTACTTTAATAAAATTCTAGTTGTATTTGAATATTTAAAAATATGCCTTTCAAAAATATAGTATACTTTATAAATTAATCAAATATAGTGATTATTATAAAATTATGTGTGTATTAATACAAAATGAAGAGACAAAAATTGTTAAGGTAATGCACGTAGATAACAACTCTAATTTTAAGAATAGTTTATTAAATTTAATAAATTTTAGAAATAAAATGTTTTAAAATGATTATACTGATGGCTTAGATATGAGCAATAAAAATATGAATTCAAAACAGCAGGACCAAATAAAATAGCACTCACTGGTTAATTTTTTTATGATTTAAGACAAAGCAAATAGAAAAGTAAATATATATTAGAGGATTTGAAACTGTAACCTTTAGTAAAATGGTATATAATTATAAAATGGCAAGAAAAACTATAGGCAGAATAAATATCTCAAGGTTATAAAATATTTTGGTATTATGGAAAAAGTTTTTGAGGTTATTGAAAAATGAAATATCTTAAATTACTTTGTATATACTTTATATAATATAAATAATCAAATGATTAGTTGCTTAGGAGATACCTGATGCTTGACTATCAGGAATGATAGGCTCAGTTGTCTTTTTTTATGTTAAAGCATTAACCAGGAAGTGAACCCGAGCCAGCTGTTTGGAAGGCAGCTGTGCAAACCGCTAGGCCACCAATGCTGGACTAAGCTGAGTTTTGATTCAGGAATCTTAGCTTTATAATACATTTTTTCAAATAAAATATGAGTCAGCTTGTATATTATCAGTATTCTTGAAATGACACATATCTTAAGTGAAGATGTGAAACATACTATTAATTTTAAGAAAATCAGAAAGGCTCCAGATAAAGATGAAATAATTACAACTATTGAAAAAAAAACTCAAATGAAAGTTTTTCTTAAGATTATATATAAATGTTTCAATAATAAAAATCTAATATTAGTGGTTAGAATATTGCAATAATAATTTTAATTGTTAAAAAAACTACAAAAGGAAGATAAAAATACAGAAATATTTATTTAAAATATTATAAGTTTTTGGTAAGTGCACAGAGATTTTATACTCGAATTAATAATAAATAATTGGATTTATAATTACAATATGCCATGTCCATGTACCATAAAAATTATAAACAAAACAATATGCTGCTTGGTTTTGTGTTTGTAGATTAGGAAAAGGTGTTTGATTCTAAAATCATTTCTAATGTGATTAAAATAATTATTAGTCTATAAAATGTTGGAAAGATTAATCTTTAAAGTAATTATTAATCTATAGATATGTAGAAAAATTAATCTTTAAGATATAAATAACCATAACTAAATCAAAGTTCAAATTATAAAGTTGATTTTTCATATACATACATATTCTTTACTTTGAATGGAGTTTGTGATAAATAAAACTATTTTTTGCATATTCATTATTAAACATTACTTCCAAATAATTGATTTAATGAAGATTTAAAAAAAAAAAAAAAAAAATTTAGCAGTGTAACTTAAAAAAACTTATAATGTAGCTTTACTAATAAGAATGTATAAACCAAAAAAATATATATGTTTAATGAGTAAATTTAATATTGCATATATTTTATTTTTATAGTTATATTAAATATCAAACTAATGAAATTGAATTTAAAATTGCAATTTAAAATGGTCTGAATTTTGAATATATATATATATTACTTCTTACACATCGTTAAACATGCCATTACATCTCAAAATATCTCTCATCCAATGCAGTATTTTATCTCAGATGGGTTGATTAATGATATTGGCTTCCAGGTGTCTTAAGAATTTCAATATTCAACTTTCCATCCTGTTAATTGTTTCATTTTTCTCTAATATTATTTCTTAAATATGTTTAATGTTTGCTATTTGTGAGTAAAAGAATACATAAATCATCATCATACATTGATAAAATATGACATTTTTAGTATTTCAGTTTTAAAAATTTTGGTCTGCCAATGCCATATTTTATATTTTAAAAAAGTGTGTTTTATCATTCCAGTTCTTCTAAGTGCTTCATATTCTTTGTGATCGATTGATTTACTTAATAGAAATAATATTATGGTTTTATAACGTCAACTTACTCAGTATACTATGAGTATATGTTTTTATTTGTTTGGATTTGATTTCTCTGCAAATTCAAATGATTAAGATTTTATACAATAGCATATTAATTTTATTACTTTAGAATTACTATTCTCTAGAAGGTCAAATGTAGAAGTATTCTCTCAAGTGGTTAACTATTTCTAAAAAAAAATAGTATAAAACATTCGTTAGGAATGATCAACATCATTTCTATACTTCAAATACATTTCTACAGACATTGAGAAAACATGGAAAGCTAATAAAGCTTGAATTATCTACAAAAATCTGATGTTCAAAATGCATTTTGAGAACTATTAGCATGAATGTTTTATATATTTTTATCAGATGTTAGAAGTGCTAGAACGAAAGTGATTGTAAAAATTTGAAAAAATTTATAAATGTACCTATATAAATATTCAAAATGAGTGTCACACAATGTCATTGTCCAGTTTTATGATCTATATGGTAACTAATTGATGTACGTTTTATTCATTTTTATTAAAGCTTCTATATTTCCAAATTTATTTATATAATATATAGGTAGGTGGATTAAGCAATTAATTATATATATATACACGCACTGTTATACTTACACACTTATTTTACTTGTATTATTTTATTATTTAAAAGGGATGAGTGTAACATATATATATTGATAGAAAAATATTATTCACTTAATACAATTTAGGCATAGCAAATCACAAAGGATTTTCTATATATGAAATATATAATACAGTTTAAAAGTTCATTTACCTTGCAGATAAATACAAAAAAAAAAAAAAAGAAATCGTTCTTCAATTCAATGAATTTCTTTTCATTTCAGGCAATCA
The DNA here is from genome assembly GCA_028023455.1 of Epiperipatus broadwayi. NCBI lineage: Eukaryota > Metazoa > Onychophora > Udeonychophora > Euonychophora > Peripatidae > Epiperipatus > Epiperipatus broadwayi. The sequence goes on along the minus strand of JAQFVV010012477.1, from coordinate 4,548,675 downwards.
TGATTTTATTCTTAAATATAAATCTGTCAAGATCACTCTGCTTATTTGGCAGCTTTAATTAGGCACAAATATCAACCATAATTCACTTTATTCTAAATATATATAAAAGTGCAACTTGTCTTCAATTTCTAAAATCATTAGTAGGTTAAGCCATTTGTCAAGCGTTTGAGCTCTCTCTTATCTCCTGATTGAAAGATTGCTCAAACTAATTGAAGAAAATTTTTTCAAATTAATGTTTCTATTATAACATCATTAACCTTTTGCGATAATTAGTAATTATATAAAAAAAAATCTGTTAAACAGAAAACGTAATAACCAAGATGCATCAGTCAAGCCTAAGCGATAATTCATTAAATAATTTTTCATAACATTTCTTAACAATTTCTTCCAGTCTATTGAATGTTTGCAGTGAGTTCTGACATTTTAACAACCTATCTGTCTGAAAAATTGAGAATCTAAAAATAATTCTGATTTATGGGTTTCTAATTTTACAAGAAATGTATCAGATAACTTAGTATTATTTGAACAATTTTGGATATAATTGGCATCGAATGATTTTTTTTTAAATAAAAAGCTTTGAAAGATGCCATATGTTACATTTTTTGTTTCATAAATAAATTTAATGCTCTTTAGTTATTAACTTAATAAAATCTGATCTAATATTTATTATTGATTATTACATAAAGTGATCTTGAATAATATTTGAAACTTTATTGAAAAAATAGTTTATATTTTTTTACTTTTTCATTTATATAAATGTAGCATGCGTCTTTACACACGTTCTGCAATTTTATATATATGAAAGAATCTTAAAATATAGGTATTAAAGCATCCATATGCCCTGCCCACACAATGAACTTTAAATTCTTTTGAAACTCTTTTTAGGTTTACCAAGTTTAGGATTTTTTTTAGATAGCTAGATGACATTGATTTGTCCAATTAGTGGTCAGAAAATAAATATCTAAACATTAATAATTAAAATATAAAACAAAGAAAAACAATCATAAGCGCTATTCATCGAATATTTAAAATAGTTGTTAAGTATTGTCTTCTTTTTCACTTTTTTTTTTTCGTAAAAAAATTTTGAAATAACCCTCGTCTTGAATTAAATTATTTAAAAGGGTTTTTTTTAATCTTTCCTATATAATATTAATTAAAGTTATAACCTCTCAATTTCTTACCATTGTGCTCATTTAACAAAAAATACATTAACTTTTATTCCTCTTCCAAATTTTTATATGGATAGCAAATTCGATAATGACCACTTATTAAACTGAATTTCAGCTGAGTATTGATGTTTGCACATTCCTGCAAACAAATAAATGATATAAAATCAATAGTTTAAATGAAATTATAAAAATCTAAGTTACGTGCAATAATTTACTGGTCAAAAGCCATAATTAATAACAAAAGAAAGTAAAAGTAACTCTTCCAAATACAGAAATTATATTGGATATTAATATTTGACTTTACACAGTAGAAACTTCAAAAAAAAAATAATAATAATATAATAGGAAATCATTTTGCATTAAGATTTACAACATAGAATAATGTATATAAATTCTGTTGAATGTCACTAAATTAAAATATTTGGAATTAGGTTTCTTATAAATAGATTAACATAATTTGAAATCGATACAGATTCTTTATTTAAAAAAATAAATGTTTTTTTATTAAAATAACTATGATTAGTATGTCAATAATATATGAATATGAATAAAATAACATGAACATTAAAACAATAAACAAAATGAGCCAGTCTTTTTTTTTTCTGATAAAAGTCTAATCTTTTTTTATAATTTCTATGCCAACTAGTTTTATTTCTAAAAACCAACTTTTTATTGCATAGGCTTCATTTATTTTTCAGTTAATTTATGAATATTTATAGACTCAATAAGATATAACAAATGATAACTTTATTAAACAATGTGCAAAATTATTAATAATAAACATCAAGTGATCAATAGTAATAATATTTATTGATTAATTATATTTAAAATTAAACTTAAATTTTTTTACATGCCTTTAACTTCTTACTTTTATGTAAGCTTGTTATTGTGACTGCAAATGATTTTAATTTATTTGAATGGTAGGAAATCACTTCAATCAGTTAATGATACTAACAATTTTACAAAGATCTTTGAATGACTTCAATTTGATTTTAACTATTACTAATGGTAGGATTTTAATTTTAAGTAAAACATATAGATATTATATAACTATCACTGTTACAAAAAAACTGATAAAGGATGGAAATAATGTATTTATTCTATGCAGAGACAAAAATACAAGTGCTGGCATTGTAAAAATAGAAAAATAAGTTAACACTAACTTGTTTACTCATCTTCATTAATTTTTGAAAAATTATTAAGTATTTGTTTTCAATAAGTATATGATATTTGCATTTAGATTTTATTTGACTATATTACGTTAACAGAAAAATTATCAACTGGAAATTTATTGTTAATGAATAGAAAATACTATCAAAATCTTTATTTTTTTAATTCTTTTTTTTTTAATAAAAAGTTGAATTTTAATATTTTAAAGTTATTTTTTATTATTTGAATTAATATTTTAATAATTTTTTTAATATACAGATTTTTCAGAAAATATTTATTTCAATTAACCATACCTTTCTTTCATATGATGCTCCTGCAATTGAATAATCACAATGTTCAATTTTTGTATACAACTCTCGAGAGATTTTTTAACCTTTTTTTTTCATGTTAAAAGCCCCCTTTTTAATATTTTAATTTCAAAAGGATTCTAAAGATGTCAACATAAGCAATTTAAAACCTAATAAACTCCACAATGATGAGTATCCACTGTTTTGGCAGTCTTGAAGTTTGCACTATTACTTTGAGAAAATATTATGAATGACTAAATTTGATTTTAGAAAAGTTTATGATTATTTTTGCATAATAATCAAGTAATAATTGTGTGGAAGTATTACATGTCAAGAATATATATTATTATATATTTATTTTTTACAGAAACATTTGTATTTTTAAATATAAATGGTTATCTTTTTCTGAGTAACTTTACATGGAATTTACAGTGGAGGTGATTATGATTTGTTAGTAACATATCGACCACAATCTGTTAGAAAATATAGCAATATCATAAAATTCAACTTAATTTTAAAGTATAAGTTGATAGATTTATAAATTCAATATTGATATATTTATCAGATATTGTTACTTATTTATTCACATTTTAAATACAAACATCAAGCAAAGAAAGTTCTATTCATTTTGTAAAACAATCTGCTTCTCCCAAAAGTTGAATGATAAAAAAATAATTGCAGAAATCAAATTATTTTTTTAGAATTTATTTAATTGCTAAACAAAGTAACCTATCAAATAAAGTCAAATTTATTATATTTTGATATACAATAATGGTTTAATACTAAAATGAATGTTGAAAGTTTATAGCAAGTGAAAACAAAGAAAATTGGTACAGTGTTAGCACAGTTTAAAAGGGTTAAATGAAGTCTTTTGATTATATTAATTATTTTTCATTTCTGCCTGATATTTGTTTTTTATTTGCAAAGTTGTTATTTTATTTTTTACACTAATTTCACTTTCTGAATGTATTTTTTTAACAAAATTTATAGAAAATGTGAAAATAAAATAAATAAGTTTTTATTAAAAATACAAATAAATGTAAAAATTCAAAGAAATGTAAATTATTTAAATTAGAAATGAAGCAAAAAAATCTTGAAAGCAGCCCTTATTAAAACTTTATAAGATAATACACATTTCTCCTCTCATTAATAAAAATGTTAATATCCAGATAGCTAATTTATAATCCTGTTTAAAGTTAATCCTATTGTAATTAGTTTAAATATGTTAATAAAAATATATTATTTTGCTTATTTATTAAATGTTTCTGATTGTTTTTATATACTAATTCATTGTTAATTATTTAAAACAAAAATAATGTATATATACATTTTTATTTTATTCATTTATATTTATTTTTAAAAATAGAAGTTAATAAACTTGAACATAGCAAAAAAAAAGTCATGGCAAAGTTTGACCACTCTTGTCATTTACATGGCTGAATTGACATGTCAAACATTGGTGGCCTAGTGGTTAGCATAGCTGCCAGCTAGCCTGGGTTCACTTCCTGGTCAATGCATTTGACATATGAAAAAAACAATTGGTATGTAATAATTATAAAGCAAATATCTTATATCAAACATAATGCACCCCTTTTAAATGCTGAGGGCATTTATAGTTTACAATTTTCATTGATTACTGTATATTAACAACAAATGTTATTTTTCTAATATGAAACTATAACATATATTTCCAAATATTTAAATAATTATATCTGTTAAAAATTATTATTTTATATATATATAAGTCAACATGTTGAAAATTTAGTAATAGTAAAAATCATTGGATTTTGATCATATAAAAGAATACATAAAAAGAATATATAAGTGAAATATCAAATAAAATTGATTACTCAAGTCTTCTGTAAATCTAATTAATCATTACATTGGGAATATTTGTAATAAATTAGAAGCAAATTTTATTTCTTTCTAATATAGATTTAAATGTTCATATTGTTAATCATAAGTTAATATAAAATAAATAGATCTTATATTTCACATGTTTCAGCTATAACTTAATCTCATAAGAATGCTAGACGTCTAAATATTTGTCAAATACTTCAGAATAATGGCAAGAATTTTTTATAACAAATATTTATGCTATATTTTTTTTTATTTTTTAAATGCAAATATGTTATCACATGATCACAATTTTGTTCAAACTTTGTCATATAATATTAAATAACTGTATGTGATACAAAGACATATGTAGTCTTATTTAAAAAGTTATACTTAATTAGTACCTTTTATAAATGTCAAATTGAATATATAATATTTCTTCATGCATTGAAAATATTTGTAAAAAAATATGATGTAAATTTTTATTGCTGTGATTAATATTAAATATAAAATAATCCTCACCTTCCACTTTTTATTTTTTTTTCATTAGTTATACTATATACGATATAGTTCTAAATTATACACTATAGTTCTAAATTATAAATCACTTCACTTATTCAACTTCTCCCATGCAATTCTTTATTTATTTTTATGTTATCATTTTTGACTGTACATCAGTCTCCTTTAGACCAGTAAATATATAAATATACCACATAACCATGTCATACATTTACAACAAAATTGTTAATATACATATTTCCATAATATATAAAGTTTAAAATGAGATTGTAATAGTTTCTAACTTGAAATTGTGTGTTTAATAGTACATGAAAAAATTTGAACACCATTAAAGAATAATCTTTATTCCAGATAACAATAACAGGCAGTTTTTCAAAATTCATCATATATCAAAAGTCTTGTCTTAAAAAATAAAAATTTTAATAGTTTTCTATTGTAAAACATTAACTCATTACCATAATTCAAAATATGCCATAAACTTTGAATATCTAATAAGAAAAAGTTCAAAATTATGAAAAATGATAATTAATCAATAAACATTTTACAAATAGTATTACCCATAATAATAGAGATAAAAAATTATATTAAATGCTTTTATTTACTATGCATTAAAAATAATTGTTTCTTCAACCACAATTGGGGTTTTTAGAGTTAATTTGAAATAAAAGCATGGCATGTACAGAAATTATTTAAGTCAATTTCTTGTTATAAAAATAGGTATTGCCTTAATTAATTTCTGGACACACACCCCTAATGCTTTCATTTTCATTAAATCTAAAAAAAAACAATTGTGGTTGAAAAAACAACTTTTTAGTGCACAGTAAATAAAAGCATTTAATGTAAAAAAAACTTTTATTTCTATTATTTTTAATTTTTTAGTACTGGCACAATAAATAAAAATATAAAACTATATTAATACTTTAAATTGACTTGGCACTTATAGTTGATATATATCACTAAATGTTTCTACTATAAATTATAATGTATAACCCTTATGTATATATCATATTTAGTATGTGTACATAATATGTGTTTATAAGTGATTAAAAATATAAAATATTATATTAAGTGAAAAGTGTGTGACATTATTGCTTTTGATTGAAATTTTTATTTTTTAAATAAAAATGCTTGCTGAAACTATTTTGTAAATCAACTTCACTTAATACATATATTTTTTCTTTAAATCAATTGCACACTTATAGTATATATATATCATTAGATATGTCTGCAGTAAATTAATATGCAAATTTTTAGGTTTATATCATATTTAGTATGTGCATATAATTATATATGTATAATAAATCAGTAAGTAACTTTTCTGTTGCAAATTGTTTGACATTTCTTTTTTTTTATTTGAAAAAAAAAATTTTTTTAAAATATGCTTGACAAAACTATATTATAAACTAATTTTCTTTTTTAACATAAATGAAAAAAAAACATTGAATTTCTAAGAACAGTTTTTAAATTTGATAATAAAATATTCACTCCTAATTTTTACACCCTTCCATATCAATGAAACTAAGTCATCTATTTAAAATATTATGCTTTATTAATTTGGTAGAGATTTTTTAAAAATGTACAAAATTTCAACTAATTATATTGAACTTAAATCTATTAAACCTCAATTTTAAAATGTTATAACTTTAAATTAAATGCAAAAACAAATTTTACACTACCTTCTCACAAGATTTACTTAAAATATTAAAGTTCTAAAACCTAGTTTTACATTTGATATCAAAATATTCAATATTTTTCCATTCTCTGATCTAGATCTGAGAAACTAGGTTATGTGTGTAAAATATTACAGTTCTCTATTACTTAAGCTGGTATTTCTTACCTATGTATCAAATTTGAATCTATTCTATTGAATTTAAATCTACTAAACCTCAATTTCAAAATATTAATAAAACTTTAAATTGAAAGCCCCTTCAATAATCTCTATACTGCCCTCTTGCAAGTTTTACTTAAAACATATTAAGTTCTAAGAACAATTTTAAATTTGTTTTCAAAATATTCAATATTTTTCTGCTCTCCTACCTATGTCTAAGAGGTCACCTATATAAAATATTACTGTCCCATATTATTTAGGCTGGTATTTTTTATTTATATATCAAATTTGAACATATTCTACTGAATTTAAATCTATTAAATCTCAATTTTAAAATTTTATTCTAAATTAAATAATAAAAGCCATTCAAAAATGAATAAACATACATACCAAAAAAACAAACATATATTCTAACTTAAATAAAAGCATTTAAAACACTTATATATATATATATATATATATGTGTGTGTGTGTGTGTGCAAATTATTTATCAATAAGCAAAATAAGTTTACTGTATTATATTTAATAGTATTTATTTTGAATTTATATTATTGAGTTTGATGTTTAGTTAAATTATACCTGGCTTATTTAAAGTTTTATTAAACAAAATAAATTAACATAATGTATTATTTTGTAATTTGTTTTGGCACATTTCATGTATTAAGTGAGTATTGGCTTTTTTTATTTAGAATTATTTAATCAGTAAAACTTTTATTTTTAAAGCAAACTAAGATGTCATTTTTTTGTTTAATGTGGTCATTATTTTTTATTATGAAGATACAATTTAATTAAATAAAATTAGATTAATACATGATACATACAATCCACATTTGAAATTAATTTATGATTCAATTAATTATTATATTCAATCAAAATAATAATATAAATAAATAAAGCTTTACTTTTTACTAAAATTATTTACATTTATAATGAATAAAAAATTATTTTATCTTAAAATAAACCAAATGTTCTATTATTGCAAAAGTATTAATCCTTTTGTATGTCAAACAAGTAACAATGACATTTAACACTGTACAATAATTTTTTCATATATGTGGCCTTTAGTTTATATATAGTTTGTAACAGAAAAACATTTTTTCAAAAATATTTTTTATTAGAAAATTTAAAATTATTTTTGAAATTAAAACCAATTTTAACATTATTATGTATAATGATTTCATATTTCTCAATTATAAGTTTATATAACTTTAAAAAGTATAAAACTTATAAATATAATAATAAAAGTGTACATAAAAATGACATACCTATAAAAATTTAATTTTTGCATCTTAAAATAAAAGCAAAACTTGAAATATTTTTTTCCCTCTACTGGCTTTACTGATGTAAATAAAAAATTAACTAAAATGAGGTCTCTGATTCTTACACATGAGAAATATTTTTTTCTTCTGATAATAGCTGCTATCTTGAACAACAGTCAAATTAAATATGTCATTATTTAAATTATAAATACTCTGCAAACAAAAACAAAAGCAACAGCAAAAATTAACTGAATCAAATATTTCATTTGTGGCAACTATGAATTACAGTTGTGATGATTGCAATAATATAAGTATTATAATGAAGTCTTCCATTAGTAAATGAAATAAAACTTTGGTAAGTAAATTGCATTTTAACTAATGAACATGTCTTTTATTTATTTATTTATTAAATGCTTTATTTCTATCTATAATGAAAAAATTTTGTTATTTAATGTTTAAAATTATTTTCATGAGATTGCTTATATTTATGATGAAATGCATTTGTACAAAAAATATTATATTGCAAAGTTATTAAATAAAAATTAGCCAAGTAACATATATTGAACCACTAAACATCACATGATTCCTATTTCATTCTCACATCCATTGATTACTCTGGCTTGCACTGGGTGGCACTACTGTATGAAGAGTTTTGCCTCTGATGTAATTTATATATTATTTAATATATAGTTTTTTTAAATTTTATTTTTAGTGCACTTTATTGATCAAAAAAATGTTTTAACTCCAAATGATGAAAACTTGTTTATGATAATATTGTTTTTTTTACATTTGTAATAAAAAATATTTTAGTGAGCTAACAATTTTAATAATATTACAAATATATTACATTAAAATTGCATAAATAAGACATATATCTAAAATCTTTTTTAAATATTTTTATTTGTATAATATACTATTGGTGTAAAAATATATAATTGATGGTATAATCTAGTTTTTTCTATTATCTAAATAAAAAAAATATACTAATATTAGTATTTTATATTTTGTTGTAATCAATATCAGAGTCTTTTTTTTTTCATTAGATGGAGAAGTTTTTGTTTAGAAGGGATACTTTAAAAAAAAACTTCTACTTAAATATTATTTTTGTGGATTATGTATAATATTTATTTCTTAACTCATTCATTGTCAACTCTACCTATCAAATTCTTGAATAGTGTCTTGATTTTCTTTTTGCAATTAAATGTTTTTATGCGTGTTATGTAACTATTTTTTATTTCATAACATATACATTTAAGTGTTTTAATAATTACAATTGGAAACAAATAATATTTAATATTTTAAAATTATGAAAATAAATATCTAAATGAAGTTCTTACTGATAATAAAAAAGCACATGATTATTGGCTGCACATTACCTATTGAAAAAGTTAGAACAACAAAATATTAGATATTAGAATTTTATGTTATTAAAAAAATGATATATTTACAATAAATTATCATCAAAGAAATAAAAAAAATATCTAAACATTAATACATTATTTATGGTTATTAAAATATTTTACTTACAGTTTTCACAAACACAATTTTCTTTTAGCATCTAGAGAAAGAAGCTTCCATTCTCATAATAAACATTTTAAGAGTAGTCATTTTAAAAATAAAATGTTTCAAAAACAATCCTCTACTAGTAAAGTAGTTTTTGATTTAATATTAACCCCATGATCATTTCAGACTAATTATGTTGTTTTTTAGCCAATTTGCCCCCTAGTGATTTTTTTTGTAAGTATTATACACTAAAATGCATATAAAACAGTATATTTTATTATAAAAAAATTGCCCAAAAATGTGAAAAAAGCATGAAATTTAAAATTCCCACTCTTACAATAGACATAGGCCCCTCTCTGATATGTCCACCCATTGTCTGTTGACAAGGCTGTAAAATGTTTGATGTTTTATGACATTGAAGTTTTCAATGATGCAAAAACGTGTTTATTCACGAATTTATTATGGTTTTAGATATATTTTAAAAATAATTTACACTATATTTATTAAATATCAAGAAATATAAATCATTTAAGAACTTATTTTGACTTGAAATACTTTATTTTCAAAAATATAACATTATATTAGCAGCTAATATCAATAATTATGCACTTATAATGCTCATTAAAGAAGTTATATATATTATTAAATTTATTTAAAGCTTAGTGCTTTCAAAGCTCTATGGCTTTATAATCATAGCTGTGTGCGGTTGATAGTGATGAGAAGGAGTATTCAAATTTATGTTAATTAGATGTTTTGGTATTAGCAGCTAATGTAAATATGGCCTGAAGCAAATTAGAAGACAAGCTATGATGTAAACAAACTACTTTATTTACGAATAAAGAAAATATTGTAATTTTGCAATAAATACTCAAAAAATTTAAACAATTACGAATAATTTGTTAGATATAAAAGAAATAAATAATTATATGTTTCAAATGTTTAAAAATAATAAAAATTAAGAAATATTCCATTGATTCTATAAACTGAAAATAATCTTTCAAGAAACTTGATGTCTAACATCTTTGTTTTGATTATAGTCTAATTTTTTTAATATTTACAGAAACAAAATGTGAACATTTAAAATTTATTTCAGTAAGAAATACATATATCTATCAAATATAGACAAATTTGTTATTTTCTAAAAAGTAATAAATATTTTATCATATATTTTACATTGTTCTGTGAGACAAAGAAAATGTCAGAAAATGCTGAAAAGTAAGGGAAGTTAGGCTGCATTTTGGTTGGGTTAAATCTTTTACAAAAAATATTGCATCATAATCATTAACAATTACTGTAAATTGCATTTTTATCATATTTAGGCTCAGGGTAAATCAATCTAAAGCAGCAGCCAATCATAAATCTCATTTCTAATCCACCTTCTTGCTTTGCCATGTTTCCAATCACACATAATGATCTGTAATAGGCTGTATAATGCTGACATTGTTAAATTATTTTTAAAATTAATACGTTAAAATTGTAATGTTATAGACAAAAAAAGCTACAGCCCATCACATATACCATAATATAAGTTATACATACACTATAAAACAATGTAAAAAAGTAGCAAACACAGCATCATTGTAATGTCTAAAAAGTGAAACTTAACGTGTAGGTATTGCTGAACACTGCCAAATAAATGATTGATATTATTGTGATATTAATTTAACTTTGTTTATTGCTATTATTATTATTATTATTATTATTATTATTATTATTATTATTATTATTATTATTATTATTATTATTATTATTATTATTATTATTATTATTATTATTATTATTATTATTATTATTATTATTATCATCATCATCATCATTATTATTATTATTATTATTGTTGTTGTTGTTATTGTTGTTTCAGTTGTTTCTGCTACTGCTATTTTTAGCGTTATTATAATAAAATATTTGTCTATTTTCATTTATTTTTCAATATGTTTGAATGTAAACTTGTCACTTACTATCTAAAGAGATAGAAATTTTACATTTTTAATAGACTTTTCCAAAGCTCTTATCATTTGCTTTATTTGGGATTTTTTCCACAGTTCAGACTTTTTCATACCTGCATTTCTATATGTAATATGTAGGTGGTTTGAACTCAGATTTTCACACATTCCTCTACCATCCATGATATCTCATACAGCTGATACCCTTGATCGCACATATGCTGAAATGATAAATAATCACCATGTAAGTTTCTACTTATGAAAATATAAAAGCAGCAATAGAAAAACATGGAAATGTTCAGAATATAAAAATATAAAAACATCTAGTTTAAAATGAATATTATAATTTCCTAAAAAATAAAATGGCTGAAATTAATAATAATAATAATAATAATAATAATAATAATAATAATAATAATAATAAGAAGAATAATAATAATAATAATAATAATAATAATAATAATAATAATAATAATAATAATAATAAGAAGAAGAAGAAGAAGAAGAAGAAGAAGAAGAAGAAGAAGGAGGAGGAGGAGAAGGAGAAGAAGAAGAAGAAGGAGAAGAAGAAGAAGAAGAAATAAAATTAATCAGCTTGATAATATAATAAATCACTTTGACTACAACTATAATATGTGCAACTTTTATCACAAATGGATTTCTATAAATTTGTAGTAATTCTAATATTGAAATGTTGAAATAAAGTATGTTATAAAATTACCAAAAAGTGGCAATATCCAATGTTGATTAAAATCATTGCTTTATTATAACATTCTATTGTTTAGTTATTTTAACTTAATTTCTGGCAATGAACATCATATGTATATAGTATTGCCGCACAAAAAAATTATACCTTATTTTACATCTTATAATGACCGCTATAGCAACTTTAAAAATTGAATAACTGAAGTGAAATCGATCTTAAATGATAATAAAACTTTGTAAGTTGTCTTCTTAAAAAAATCTTTAGTGATATGTTATGTTTATATATGCACATATATTAAAAAGATACAGGCTCATAAATACAAAACAAGATTTAAATAAAAAAAGTTTTTAAAATTGTATTCTGTAACTTTTCGTTTTAAAATATTTTAATATCTCAAAAAATAATAAAATAATCTTTTTTCGCATTATAAAAACTAAAAAATAACATATGATTTTAATTTTCAAAAAATAAAAAATTATATGACTGATGTTAGGCAAAATAGAATATGAAAATATTTAAAAATAATTATAGAAAACATTTATGCCTTAAAAGCATATATATATAGTAACAGTAAATAGCTAATATTCTTAATTATAAACGATCAAACAAGGATGCAAAATGCAAACCCCCTCACATCTCTCCACATGACATTTGGTGGAGCTCATATGTAGAGCATTCTATTTCATTGTTTTTTAGAGGTTTTTTGTCGATTGTTAAAATGGTATTTGCTATTGTACATTTTTATTTACATATATATAATTTAGAAGGGATTTGAACTCAGACTTTCAAGCTCCCTATAGCTATCCATTCCATACTATACAATCGATACACGTGACCACACCCATGTGAAAGAGATAAATGATCTTCAATATATCCAGTACTCATCCGTTTGTACACATCTCTCAGACATATATAGTCAGTGCTTAGTTTATAATAAAATAGCAAATCCTCATACTTTAATGGACAGGCTTCAATCTTCTCCATAATCCAACTTTTCAGCTATCCATATCATTGAAAATTTGATGATGGAATACTCAAAGCCCTTGTTAATGCCAATATTATTGTCATACCCATGTTGACTTTAAGTCACTTTATTCCCTCATATATATGACCTTAATATGTCCATATGATTATATATGGGTGTGGGAAATGATGATCTGGACCAACTAATGAGTGCTGGTTCAGCAGGGGTGGATAGCTATAGAAAGTTTGAAAGTCTGAGTTCAAACCCTTCTAAATTACATTAAATTCAGTATAGACTATATATATATTATAAAAAATACTATAATAGATAATAAAATATAAAATTAATTTAATAAACCAAGCATATTTTCAATGTATTTGTGTTATAACCAGGGTTTAAAAAGCAATAATATTTTTTGATAACTATGATTATGATATCAATGAACTGAAAGTATATATGGTTTCTTAAGTTAATTTTATAATTTCTTCATATTATTTACAATAACAATAATTATCCAATCTATTATGTATATAGCATTAAAAGATGGTGCACTAATATTAATTTTCTTGTAATGAAGGTAATAATTAATCTCTATTGTAAGTATTTTTTAATTTATCCCTTACAAGTCATCAATACAGGACATCATAATCATGACTTTATATAATATTAAATCATCTATGTTCTTTATTATTGTTTACAGTGTTTTTTTTACAACTAACTATTGACAGTTTTGATTGACCCAGAAATCTTCTTCAGAACTATAACAAACACAATACATATACATGAATGCAAATATACATGAGCATATTTTACGTTCTATGTATATACACATAAATTCTATACTATAATAATTATTTATATATTCACATATATCTTTATATTCCTCTCTATATAATTATTATAGATATATATGGGTATATAAATAATGATTTTGGGATAGAATTTATCTATTTATATATAGAATGTAAAATTATATGTTCATGTGTATTTGCATTCATGTATTAGAATTGTGTTTGTAATAGTTCTGAAGAAGATTGCTGAGACAATCAAAACTGCTAATAATGATTGTAAAAAGCATTATAAACAGTAACAAAGAACATTAGATGATTTAATATTATATGAATTTGGTAATGCAATAAGAAATATAAAGTTATAATACTTCATGATTTTATATACATATTAACAGTATTTAAAAATTAAATATGTTTGCCAGTTTAAATTGATTCTGCTACTGGCTTCCTCAATGAGGTGCTAGGATATTCAAGCATTAGATTTAAAATACCAGGCAAAGTCCAGCACTTTATCTAATGGATAACTGTTAAATAAAAAACCTGAAATTTTCATACATATGTCTTCCAATCCAGCTATCTAACTTAAATATCCAAATGGAACTGAACTAAGTTCAAGTACACCACATACTAATAGCTTTAGCAATATAAAATCACCAAAGCTTTAATAGCAAAAAATAAAATTACAAAGAAATCAAGTCATATATCACGTGACCTAATTTAACAAGCTTGTATTACAAATGTTATATAATGAGCTTGCAAATAGCTCTTAACAAGCCAGTAGCAGAAATCGGTCTGAAGTTGGGGTTATTCTGAAAAGCTTGTTAAGGGTTATTTACAAGATCATTATATAACATTTGTAATACAAGCTTGTTAAATTCGGTCATGTGATATGTGATTTGATTTCTTTGTAATCATATATATATATTATACCGATCACTTCCGGAAAGAAAGAGTGAGAACAGTAATTACACATACACATTTTGAAGCATTAATTAATCATAAAAGTCATAAGCATATAATAAGTAAATTTTATCAAATTCAATGGCATGTAATTTATCACCATAATAAATTTCCTCTTGTTCAATTTTATTTAAGTATAAAGTTGAATTATAAATTAGTGATTTTTTCTTCTTCTCTTCAACAGAAGCAACAAATAGCTAATTACTAACAGCAATTAAAATGTCACTTTAATTTTAATATAAACAGTTTAAATCTTGAGTCAATAGTTTATCTATAAAATAAATTTCTCCAAGATAAACTATTTATCACAGATTATTGAAAAGTATTTTTTTAAAACTATTATTAAAATAAAATATTTTAAAAGTTCTTTATAATTATTGCTTCTTCTTTTTTTCAGATAGTAAAATATGGATTTTTTAATATCGTAAATATTACAAATATGAGCTTCCGGTGATTTTATTTCCTAGGATATAAGTAATGTTAGATTTATAATAAAGTTCATTGCAACTATGAAATATAAAATAATGAAGAATTCTTTTGTGAACAATACAAGCACTAGATAATTTCTGCAATGTACTAGTTTTCAATAGATATACTTTATCTATTACGAATGAGTAGTTGTTTAACATTTTTAATTTTTTTTCTTTTCTTCCTTTTTAAATATTGTTAAATTTTGGGTTTCCAATGACTTTAGTTTAAAACACTGGTACCTGAATTGAAAAGTTTTTAAAAATACATGTTACTTAAAATAAATAATTGTTAAAAAATTATAATTTGTAATTAATTTTGTAGGTGAGAAATTTTTAAATTTCTTTTCCCTTTGCACATTTGTTTCATTAAAGGTTCAGTTGTTCTTGTAGTTCAGACATTCAGTGTGTGTGAGTGAAGCTTTTTATACAGCTAATCATGTCACTCTTTTTGATTGGCAGAAAAACATCTTCCTTTTAATTTTTCCATCTTAAGATTAAAGTTTAATTTAATATCTGTAAAATTATAACTAATAATAGCAACTTATTTGCATATTTTTCAGATGTTTTAATTAACATGTGCTGTTTGAAATAATTATTTTAAAAGAATAAAGTTACTATGGTAAAAATAGAATAAAACACGAACAAGTAAAATATATTATTTCGGGAAAGAAAACTCTACATCACTTTATTACTATTTTCAGACTGCATTAATAAATGCACTTCAGAATCTACTTACTATTTTAAGATTAATTTAAAGGTTTTTAAATGATATTTAATATTATAAAACAAAGAAATTATAAACAAAAATTAATAAATGTAAGAACATGCACCCACATGAATACTGGCGTTATTTCCATTAAAAATCAACTATTTTAACACAAAACAATTTTTTGTCTTTTAAGTTAACTAATATAGCTTTATCTTTATCTATTTAATATTAGTGATACATCTTATAAATATGTTGTGGTGTTAGTTAATTTAAACTAAGTGCTTTATTATAAGTATAAAAATTCAACCTCAACATCTGATATTAAAATTTTAGATCTAATTACTACTACTACTTATTTAAACACTAAAATTTGATATAGCAAAAGATTATATTAAAGCAATCTTGACCTTTTAATACTAATTTCTTGCTAAATAGAAAAGTACATCTTTGGGTTAAACACTTAAAATTACTTCAACCATAGATAAATGTAAATTAATATAGCAAAATATTAAAATGGATTTTAAATATTTCTAAGGCTTACAAAATACTTTAAGTAATTTATAATTTAAATTGGCATATTCTTATAAATCTTTCATAAAGTTAACTTACAATAAAATTAAATTAATGAATTTTTTTTCCTTTATAATTTTTTTATATGCTTAAATACATTAAACAGCTAAAAGTATAGCTTCATTGGCAAAACCAAAGGTTACAATATATAATAACAATGACAGTTTATTGTCTTAAACTTATTTTAAATTGAAAAATCTCATGGAATAAATTAAACAAACTTTAAATATATTATTTAAAGAAAAAATAGTTTACAATTAATAATCAGTTATAATTAGTCAATAAACAATATGTGTAAATACAAAGTAAATACAGTTGCATTTTTTATAATAATTTTAAACATTTATTGAAAGTGATTGCCATATTATCAAAAACAAATGTTGACATCAATATTTATATTTATGTCAAAGCATTGACCAGGAAGCGAACCTAGGCCAGCCACTCAGAAGACAGCCATGCAAACCACCAGGCCACCAATGCTTGACTCATCAATATTTGATTCATATATAATTGATTAAACTAAAATAAAGCAAGCAAAAAATAATTTCAATCCACATAATATTACTTAAGTCTGTGTGGAAAGCAATGGTCAGAAAAGAAAATTCAAAGAAGCATGTTTTTTGCTAATAACACCTACACAATAAACAAAAAAATCTCTTGAATCACTTTGTCCAGAGTAGTGGATTATGATATCAAAAAATTTATATATTAACTACCTTTATTAAGTCATTATTTTCTCTCAATAATAGTATCCGCCACTGAGTTTGAGCACTATGAATATGACCTTCTAGGCTAAAGGCATTGGTCAGCTATTTATTATTTAATGTTTAAATAAATTATTTTTTTTGAAAGAAAATAAATACTTATAAAATTTATGATACTACATTTTTTCTTTTAATTTTTTACAATTTACATATTATATAATCTTCTTTTATATAATTAAAATTTTATTTTTTAATTTTGTTGTGATACTAAAGTTTCATCAAAAATATATAGAAATAAATTAAATACAAGCAATTACTTTAAGTAAATAAACATTTATTGTTTTATTTACTTTTAAAGCATTTTATTGTTCAATCGAAAATTCTTTTTTTAATTACATAATAGTAAAACTTTTTTCATAAAATATATTTATTTTTTGTCAGAAAAATATATTAATTTCCAATTTTTTTCTTATGAGAATAATAAATAAAAAATTACATAAATAAATCATATTTTAGTTACATTTTCCAATTTATTTTTGATATAGTTTATTACTGTTTATAATCAAAGTTCTTATTAAAATTATATAATGAATTAAACATTTTTTGGTGAGAATGATGAGAAAATGTGTTAGTTGTGAATTTTATTTGGCAAAAATATTAATTAGAATGTAGGTAATAAATTGTATTTTAGCCAAAGCATTGGACACATTATTTAATTATATAATAAAACTTTCTTTTTTGAAGTAAGAAAAATGTAAAAATACATTGTTTTAGAATTTTATTTGTATGAAGATATTATATAAAAATTATTTAAATAAATCATATTTTAGAAAATGCTATGTACATATTTTAAAATATATTTAGGTCAGTTTATCACTATATCAGTCAAAGTTGGTTTAATTACATATTTGCAAAACTCTTAACATTTTTCTTCAATGTGAATGTTGAAATTTTTAAGGAAGACATATCGCTTATATGACATTAGCATTCTATAATGTCAGAATTACTAGATGGCCAACATTAAAATATGGCAGAAATTTTTAAAAAATGGTAGACAAATTTTGAATGATTATTATAGCAAATATGTATTTGTTTTTTAGAGTTGTGGGTACAAATTAATGATACATCATTTTGGAAAATTATGTAAGAGTCACTGTATAAAGAAATAAGACTGTATGTGTGTAAATATATATATATATATATATATATAACTCATTGGAAACTTCAGTTACTTCCTGTTCTGTTACATATAATTTGAGTTGTTTATTATTTACATATATATATATATATATATAATATGTACACAATCAGAATAACAATCTCTCTGAACTGTCATATATAAATAATGTGTTAAGATTTGTATAGTTAATATAATATATAAATCACTAATCAATCAAAAGAGAGCTGTTTTGTTTATGGTCAAAAGGCTTATATGAACATGAATTTAAATAATATTTGTGAGATTATAATTATATTCATTGCAGATATAAACAGTGATTAAGTGAAATTGGCTTAATTTAATGTTCTCAAAACAATATCTAGATATTCATTTTTAATATGTAATATTAAAAATTTTTCTGTATGAAATATAATGAATACTTTGGTTTTTATTAGTATCAACATTTATTGACATTATCATGTCTCTGCAACATTGGCTTGAAGGCACTGTGACTTCATTGATATATTAGTATATCTATACAGCAACCAAGCAATTATATACATAGGTGGGTTCCATATAAATGTATAAGTTAACAAAGGAAATTGAGGAATTATATCCATTTAAACAACCAAAAACAAATTTAACACTGTTGTTGCTAGAAAATCATAAATTATAATATCTCTTTTATTTTCAACTTGATTAAGATAAAAAGGAGATCTCAAACAAAGAAATTTAGTGGATTATATCCATATAAACAACCAATTACAAAAGGATTACTGTAGTTTACTAGAGAAAATTTGTTTAGCTTTAGGACTGTCAATTAATAATTGATCATTTCTTAACAACATCAAAGATAAAGTTGTCACTTTTTGTTTACATGGATATAATTTCTCTACTCTATATTTTGTTCAGTTATAGAGTTAGTAATAATAAATTTTATTCTGTTACAAATTAATGTGATTTGTTTTAATTATATTTAGAGTTCACTGATGTTGACCATAAATTTAGTTTAGATATTAAATTTTAGTATTAATATTTGATTATAATAAACAATAATCTTTCATATAACTCAGTAGTTATAGTCTAAAGTTTTAACAACTGAGATTTATTAAGCTGGAGAGTAATTGGATATGATTTATCCATAGCATTTGAATAAGCATCAAATAGGAATCTATTTATTTTATATATTAATGTGATTGGATAATATAAATTCTAATGTTATCTAATAGAAAGATTTTATTTTATAGTATTTTAAATTTGTGAACATACAGAAATAGACTATGTTAATTGATTTTATATTATTATTAAGTAATTAATCCTATTATAATTGTCTTAATTAATAAGAATATATCAATATTAGTGAAATAGCATGACTGAGTTAGCAGTACTTTTATTTTAATTGTAATTGCAAATCAATTATTGAGTTATCTATTTATTTAAATATCATTGATATTTTAGATTTGTAAGGCATATTAAAATTATTATCTAATCTATCCTTGAATTATTTCATTTAAATGTAAATAACATTTAATTTTTAATATAAGTTTATATTATTATAAACAGTGTTTTGATTCATAAGGAATATTGGGGTTTATTTGTCAATGTCATTTTTTTCTATTATAAGAGGTTTATATAATAGGCATAGATCATTGTTTATAAGATAATGATGTTTGGTTTTATTATTTTATCTTTAATCTATTACAAATAAAGCTCATATTTTGGGATAGCTTAAAATAATGATTTTCTTGTTTTCTATTTGTTCGAAATTCTATTTGAATTTATGAGGTTACAACAAAGATTATTATTATTGTCTTAGTGAATTAAGTGTTATATTGTTATTCATTGACTGATAATAACTTTAGTTTAGTTTATTATTTTTATTCTGCTATAAATGATGCTACAATCAGCATTATTAAATTAGGATTGTTCTTCCTTGGTTCATAATTTTATTCTGTTACAAATAGCAATCAAAAATTGGTTTATAACTAAGGATACAATACGACCTATATTTTTATTTTGTTATAAATTGTAATTAATGATTGGGCTATATTTTTATTCAAATTATATTAAAGTTATCATTTTTCCATTGTCACCATTTTGATTCTGTTACCAATGGCTCCCAAATCTGTGAGTGAGCATACTCTCATTTTTATTCCATTGCATATGCCACCCAAATCTGTGGAATATTAAATAAGAGCTTAGCATCACATTTTTATTCAGTTACAATATATATTGAATTGATGTCATCTTTATTTAAAATCTTCATTTACTTTGTAACTGTAATGGTCATAATTTGCTTATAACAATTCATGGACTCTAGTGGTTATATTTTTAAGACTTTCTCCCTATTAATGTTCATACAGATATGACATTGGTGTAAGAAATTATTGCTACAAAAGCAGCTTTTAAGTAAGTAGCTGTAGGGCAAATATCTCTCCAATAATTAAAATTCAGTACCTAAATAGTAATTGACAAAATGTTCCCTTTTTTCCTGCCTTAAATCTGACTACAAGTTGTATATCTGAAAAATGCATGCCTTATCCTCCACTGGCTTTATCCTATATATAATTAATTGTATGAGGAAAAGTAAATTATACCCAATGTTGTTACTTAAAGTTAGAGAATAATGAGAGTATCAATTTTTTGACTTCTTATTTATGGGTTTTGTACTTTAATGGAAATTGGTAAAAATTTCACTTTTGCCTGACTTAAATGTAAACCTAAGTTGTATGTCTGAAAAATGCATACACTACACTTTATCATCAAACCTAATAATTTTTGTAAGAGGGAAAGTAAGATGTACCATTGCTGTTACTTAAAGTTGGAGGATAAGATTTGATCCAACTGTTCAATAAATAAATAACACAATCAAATTAAAAACTTATATAGGAATAATATTTGTGATAAACTCCTACAAGCTTGTAACTTATCCTGAACAGTGTAAAATCTGACAAACCAAATCCTTCTTAGTATACTTGGAATGGAAATTGGCAAAATTTTCACTTTTGCCTGACCTAAATCTAAATCCAAGTTGTATGTCTAAAAAGTGGATGCACTACATTCTACCATCAGGCCCATGTATATATATAATTTTTGTAAGAGGAAAAGTAAGATATACCAATGCTGATACTTAAAGTTGGAGGATAAGTTTTGATCTAACTGTTCAATAAATAAATAATATAAACTGACTTAGGAATAATGGTTAATTAATCAAATTTTTTAGATTTGTGATAAACTCTTGAACAGTATAAAGTCTATCAAACCAAATCCTTCTTAGTATACTTACATTTCATGAGAAATTCTCATTTGTCAAATAAACTAAAGATTTAAAACACCTGAAAATAGTTTTAGATTTATTTCAAGCTTGGAGGAATATATTTATCAAATGCATTTATCAATTCATTATATATGTGTTAGATATATTTAAAACTTTCATCTATCATACAGACTTGAAAAACATGAATAATGATAATATATACAGTGGTCAAATATCCAATATAAAAATTATTTAGATTGATTGTTATATTATGAACAATGACATATGACAAAGGTAAATAGCTTCCAAAATGTATTTTCAACTAAAGCAGCACATTTCAGTTGTCCGTCATGGTGTAATAGCTAATATATCCACTAACTATATTTTTTTAAAAAATATATTCTTTATTAAAGTTACAATTTTTATGAATAACTGAAAAATTTTAAGGAAGTTTAATTTTTTTTTTAATATCTATCCCAAAATGAGCTTAATTGGTAAATGAGTATCTAGAAATTAGAAAGTAAAAAAATATATAAACCATAAAAATTATCATTATATGCAATTAAATAACCTATTAAGAAATCTCTTTTTCATGAGAGGTTTGTCTACCAAGAAGTGGATTTGTTCTAATTTGAGCATACATGCTGTTTTAGCAGTAATATATATATATATATATATTAGTATTTATATATATAGCATATATATATATATATTAGTATTTGTTGTGCTTTTTCCATTATTTATAAATTGTTGTTTTTAATAATAAGGTTAAATAAAAGATTATGAGGGCAATTTATTAGTCACAAACAAAAACTACAAACATCTCATTTATATGTTTAAATTCTGATATGTAAAAGTATCAAAAATAAATTAGAATGTGTTATTTATTTGCAAGTGTTTACCTATATCTATAGTAATAATAAGCCAATTAATTCTTTTTGTTGTAATCAAATTGCTTTTAAATTTAAATACTTTTATATTTATTATTGAACTGAATTAATGTCTATGTAGTAAGAATTGTGTTTTTGTTGTTGTTAAAGTTATTGTTGTTGTTGATATTGAGGCAACCATTCTAAGTTTTGCTATTTAAAATAAAATAAAGATCACATTTTCATGCGTGTGACTAGTATTATCTTTATTTCCTTTTTTAATTAATCATTATGAAAATATTTAAATGTTCTATATTATACAATGATGATATTATTATATTATCATCAACAATTGTTTATAAATTTCTTTCAGTTAGATTTGTAGGTTAATTATGATATATTAATGAAAGATAAAAGTCTCTACATATTTTCATTGCAAGACAATAACCTTTCCAATAGCCTTTTACAGATAAACAATTCATAAATAAATAAAAAAACAATATTATCCAGACTTGGCAACTGCCAATCAGATAAAAATACTTAGATAATTATTTATTAACCAATAATTAATGTTTAACTGGGTTAACTATTAGTCAACTATCTGAAAAACTATTTTTTAATATACCTGACCGAAATTTAAAAGCAAGATATATATTTGGAAGGCAGAAATATTACCATTGTTATGTGAGATATATACGTATGTGCGTGCTGACATTTAACTAACTAATAATTTTTATTATGAAGTCTTATGTTTGATTCTAACAATGATATGTTATAAATTCTTTCACCAACACTTGCAGTTTTTTTGTTTTCGCTACTCTTTTTTTGTTTTGTTGTTGTTGCATTTTAGAAAAACTAAACAATTTTTAATATCCCACTTTTTTTATGCATCTTTATTTGAATGTAAAAAGTTGTTTTTTTGTTTTGTTGTTTTTTTTTTTTTTTTTGCTTTCTTTTTTATGTGTTCAGATTTTTTTTATTCTATGTATGCAGAATTTTTATCAGTACTTAATAGTTAACCAATGAAAATTATTTTTAAAAGGAAAAAAATTTTTTTTTAAAAAAAACTTATTTTAAATAATTTTAAAATAAGTAAAAATTAATTGATTTAATTTGCAACATTAGTTTTAGAACACTTTAAAAAAAAAAACAGAATTCATTTGTATAGATTTTTTTTTTTTTTTGTTTGATGAAATTTGTTTCTGTTAAGTTTTGGGGAAACCTGGAAAAATAAATCGATAATTTACTTGAATATTGATTTGTAGTTAAATAAAGTATTTTATTTAGATTTAATATGAAGAATTTTATTTTATTTTTTATCTGTATAGCATTATAATTGAATATACTATTAATTTTATTAATATATGCATTATGAACAGAATTTCAGAGCGATTTAGACATATTTTTAGCTACTGACTAGTTTCAGTAGTATACACAATTTTTACTTGCATATCTTCAAAATATGGAAATAATTGAAAGTAAAAAGTCACTTGACATTTTGTTTGATTTTAACTATACATATATATATAGTGTGACAATTTAATTTCTGGAATCATCATGTAGTGTCATTTGTGACTTAATTGTATCAAAATCACAAGTATTAGTGTTTGAAAATGTTTAAGCTAACATGTGTGTAAATTTTAAGTTGATAGAGCTAGTTGTTAGTTGGTTATTGAGAAAATAATAAATATCCATGCATACATTTTGGCATAAAAATGTGTGATTGAAATTTTGAGCAACATATTAATATCAAATTTTGTGTGAAAACTAGCAAATATGCTACTGAAACATTGCAACTGTTGGATATAGCATATGGTGAAGACGTTATTAAGAAATCAAGTGTGTTTGAATAGCATAAAATATTCAATGATGGGTGAGTTGTGACAGGTGATCTCAGAAGCAGACAGCTAAAAACAACAATGACTGATGTTAATATTAAAGGGTGAGATGCAATGCAGTCTGATAGACAATTAAGTGTGAGATTGATAGCTAAAGAATTGCAGATTAATGAACAAAAGAGTAATTTTAAATAAAGAATTGGTCATGAGAAAGATTTCCTTGAAATTTGTACCCTGTATCTTGATGGATGAATAGAAACAGAATTGTTTTGCTGCTTCAACCGATTTTTCTTTAAATACACATCTGCTTCTAAAGGCAAATTCAGATGATGAAATTTGATGCTTCCAGTATGAACCAAAACAAAACAGAGCATGCAATGGAAATTTTTGATTCACCATGCTCTAAAATGTCATGCACACCATGCTCATAGTTTAAGACCATGTTTGAGTGTTACTTTAATCACAAGAGAACAGTCCACAAAGAATTTATTAAACAAAAGCAACAATCAATTAACAATGTTATTTAAATGTACTTTAGAGATTATGAGATTCAGTTCAAAGAAAAAGCCCCAAATTGTGATCTGACAAGTGTATCATTCATCATGACAATATTCCAAATCCTATAATAGCATGCTCATTGTGAGAGACTTTTTGGCAAAAAAAATAAATTACACAACCAGACCATCCTGCCATGTGATGATATAGCCCCCTATGATTTTTGCTTATTTCCAAAATTAAAAACTGTGATGAAAGGATGAAGATATTCTATTACAACTGATATCTAATGGAATGTGAGATGGCTGCTCAACTGTATTCCTGAAAATGAGTTTCAGGTATTCTTTCAGAAATGGAAATTCCATTTTAATCAGTGCATAGATACCTTAAGGGGACTACCTTGTAGACAACAGTAGCCACCAATGTACAGTTCCACATGTATATTTTATATCTTCCAGAAATTAAATTGTCACACCTCATATATATATATATATATATATATATATATATATATATATATATATATATATATATATATATATTACAAGCATAAAGCTAAACTAGTCAATATAAAATCAAAACTACCCCAAATCTAAAATTAAACCAGACCAGCATAAAAATAATATTAAAACACAACCTAAGGTTTCACTGCTACAAGCAGACTTCTCAAGTGTAAAGAACTACAAAAAAACCACACATTATATATACTATTAAAAACTACCCACAAATCCATTCACTTCCTATCCACCCTTAATATTAAAAGAACTCTTAAATAAGTTAATTGCTTCAGAATAATAAATTTTCAATAATAAAGACTCTTTAATTCTTTTTTTGATTTCATTTCTCTCAAAGAAGACAACCTTAGCTTCATCAAAATCAATAGTGTGGCCTGTATCCTTTTCATGGACATACAAAGCAGAACTAAGATATCTATTTTTAACTCTACTTTTATTTAATTTATCTCATTTACATAATTCTATAATAAAAACAGTAATATAATTAATTATATAATACTTATAAAGACACATAATTTTCTTCTATTCATAAACCTTAAAAGTGCATATGCAAAGTCTAAATGATTATTAATAATATATACATAATATTAATGTATTGTTTACACCTTTTATAGATATTGTATGAGGGATTTTTTAGTTTGCAATGTTTGTTGAAAAATTCAATTAATCACTTTAAAGTTCATAAATTTCTGTAGAAAACATAAATAATAGTAATGTTAATATTATTCTGTATTTGTATGGTGAGAAATTAATATTTATCACTAAATTCAGTCAACAAACAATCCTAATATCAATAACAATCAACAATCTCAACCTGTTGTCAAGGCAACCTTCTTTTAACAATAAAGATGGAAACCTGCCTTTTTATGGTCCTATATATTAATATAGACACTGAGATTGCAACTTGACTACAGAGATTGAAATTATTGATACAAAAAAGTATACTTTATGTATCTCCTTAAATGTAGTTTTCAAAATATATCTCTAATTATATCTTTCAATTATTCTGTTATGAAATTACAAAGATAAATATTTGTGTATTAGATTTAAGGAGTCACATGGAAAAATAGAAGGAAATTATTATGTATAAATATTATAGATATGTTATGTACTTATGCTATGTGAGTGTTTTTATAGAATTATATATATATGATAATTAGTATATAATAATAAAAAAATAAATAAAAGGAGAGAATGTATTGAAGAAATAAAGGCTACAAACAAATTTATTTATAGAAGTAATGAGAAAAAATGACCACAGAAAAAGATTTGTAATTAATGAGTTGATAAGATCAAAAGTAAGACATCTTGCTTTTTACATCTTGAAAAGTTTTCTAAATAAAAGGGAAACTGTCTAGATCAAAATGGCCTACATACAGCACACTTCTACAAAATGTGGAACACTATGGAACTAAATTCAGTGCATTGGATGTCTGATTATAAAGTAATTCTATAATCAAAAAATGTTTTTATTAATACTCAAAAAAAAAAAAACTTATAACAAAAATTTAAATTTTATGAGTCAATCTTTAACAAAAACATTTATGTTCTGTTTTTATTTAAAAATACTCATGTGATATTTAACCTATCTTGAGATGTGTAATTCAAAATAAGTTCATAATAGTTTTTAACTTTCATTTTGTAATGGAAGTTGTTACATTGTTGAATTGTGCTTTATTTGTCCATTGTAAGCATTGCTATTTTATTCTTTGCAAAAGTTATACATTTTTCAAAAAACAAAATTAAATATTTTTACCTATATTTTAAGCCAAAAAAAAAAGTTGTACAGTTATCTAAACTCATGGCTTAAAATATTGCTGGATTAAATGAGATAAATTTAAAAATCTGGGTTTATGTCAATTTTTAAGTATAAATTGATTTCAAATTACATTTTAAGGCAACAGATGTTCAATTTTGAATTAAGATTAAACATTATATATATATATATATATATATATATATATATATATATATATATATATATATATATATATATATAAAACAAAATAAATGTCCACTAATATCAATAATACAATAACAAAACTTAAATATATTCCAAACAACGGTAAACAATTTATAATACAATATAAATAAAAACTCAATAAAAACTCATAAAGAAATATTTTCGATTATATTCATAATCATTTTCAACTCAACTTTCATTCCATTTTGAAAGTTGAGTTGAAAATGATTATGAATATAATCGAAAATATTTCTTTATGAGGTTTTATAGATGATTCCATTTTGAAAGTTGAGTTGAAAATGATTATGAATATAATCGAAAATATTTTTTTATGAGTTTTTATTGAGTTTTTATTTATATTGTATTATAAATTGTTTACCGTTGTTTGGAATATATTTAAGTTTTGTTATATATATATATATATTGTAGCAGAATTTAAAGGGTGTGCTTTTCTTTTAATGCTCCACAGACAGATTTGAGAGCCATTTGTAATAAAATATAAAAAGTTGTTTTACAGATTTGGGCAGTATTTTATAACCGACATAAAAAAATTATGATGAAATAAGCTTTATTATTGCCCTTAAAGTTAGAGTACCATTTGTAACAGATTGTATATGACAAAGCCATTGTTAGAGTGATTCTATTTAATCATTCATTCCAAATTATGGTGTTATTTATAAAAGAATAAATATGTGCATATGCTAATCTCTGTTATGACCCCAATGATTTAGGTGGCATTTATAACAGATCAAAAATGTGCAATGAGAAATAATAACTCTAATGTAGCCTGAATAAAATATATAGCTTAGTCATTGGTCACCCTATATAAGAGAATAGAGCCCTGAAGTTGGACATCATTTGTAACTGTTAAAATATAAATCAAGGAAAAATAATACTAATTTTATAATACTTGTAAATAATAGTATTGTTTATAACAGAATAAATATAATATACTAAGCTAACAAATACTAATCAATAAATAATCATTAGTCTTTAAAATAATCCTTTATCTAATCACATATCTGACTGTTAGCTATACTAAAACAAAACAGTAATATTAATCTTTATTATAGAATCAAAAGTTCAAACAGCATTTAGAATAAACAGAAAAAAAACAAAATCATCATGTCAAATACCTTAAATACACACTTTACTTAAAGTAGATTGAAATAAAGCAATTAAACCAAATATCACTGTCTCAAAACAATGATATATGCTTAAAATATATTTCACTTATAATCAAATGAAAATAATGATAAATCATTCAACAAGTATATTCTAATATATCTAATGAATCAAACATTGCTTATAATAATATAAACTTATACTAAAATTTCACCATGTTAATATCTAAATAAAAAAATTCATGAATAATTGAAATAATTTTAATATGCCTTATAAGATTACAAGATCTATAATACTTAAATAAATATACATTCCAATAATTAATTTTAAATTCTAGTTTAATAAAATGATAAATAATACTAACACAGTCATGCTACATATTAATTTACTATTACTAATCACTAATTATAGCATGATAAAATTCTTAATAGTGATGTAGTATCAATAAACCTATAAGATGATCTTGAATCTGTAATATCCAATCATACTAGTATATAAAGGAAACAGTAGATTTATATTGAAATTACGTAATTAAATTAAAATTAAGTAATCATATCAATTTATTTTAAATTTTCTATAACTAAATTATTTAAACTGTATATTATAACAATCAAAACATATAAAAAGAATTCTTAACATTTACTATAATCAAGTATGAATATCAAAATTTAATATTTAATTGGATTTATGATCTGCATTAAATAAATTTAAATATAATTAAAGCAAATCATTCTAACTCATAACAGAACAGAATATGCTACTGCCAGCTTTACAATTGTACAAACTTAAGATTTTATTAACCAACCATAAACTCAATATAGAACCTATTTGATCAATAATGATTTAGATAAAAACACACAAATATTTGATTATGATTACCATACAAATTTTATATCCAGTCAGATAATAACTATTGAATTTAATACAAATATATAATATAACCATACTCACCAATTCTGAGATTTCATTTGTAGATTATGTGATATAGTTATTTCAAGTAAATTTTATGATATAGTCAGTTTATCTTTTCTCACTCAAATGTTATTAATCAATGAATTTGTATTGCATATTCGGTCAATAATCACACAAGTTTATTTAAGTTAAATTAAAATTTATTATATCAATTGTATAATAAACTATATATATATGATGAATAGATCATAACAATTGATACATAACACATACTATCTAATTGAATGTACAATAAATCATCACTTGTCATTAATTTCATATTTAAATGTGTGATTGCTTATCAATCTTTAATTACTTAATATGAAATATGAAATACATATATCCATATAACACAAATATATTCCAGAATATCTATACTTTCCAAGACATAAGAAAGTTTAATATATTGATTACCTTATACAATTAATATTTAATATATTGATTACCTTATACAATTAATAATATACTTATATATATATATATTATTGATACACAAAAATTTAAATAAACCTTCTTAAACAAATAACTAATAACTATAACTTATTTCTGAATGCAGACTAATAAATAGTCAAGTATAACATTACAAACTAATTATGATTTTCAGACTGCCCTCAAAGTATTACTTAAATAATAAGTGTAATAATCTTCAAGGCTAAATGGGTTTATAAATAATCATCAAAAATCACTCAACAGTTAGACAACCCAATATCATAACAATCAATAATCTCAAACTGTTGTCAAGACAACCTCTTTTTAACAATAAAGGTGAAATATCACCTTTATATATGGTCCAATATATTTATATAGATAGTAAAGATTGCAAATTTAAATCTATTTAGCCTTGAGAATTATTATATTTATTATTTAAGTAATACATTGGGTGAATTTGAAATTTACAATTGCAGTTTGTAATATTATAACTGACAATTTATTAAACTGCATTCAGAATAGGGTATATATTTACCTGTTCAAAGATAATTATTTAAACTTCTGTATATCAATAATTTCAATCTTTATGGTCAAGTTGCAATCTTTATTGTCTATATAAATATATTGGATTATAAATATAGGTGGGATTCCACCTCTTTTGTTAAAAAGAGATTGCCTTGACAGCAGTTTATAATTGTTGATTGTTATTGATATTGGGGTTAACTAAGTGTCGACTGGGTTTTAATGTTTACTTATAAACACATTTTGCCTTGAGCATTATTACACTTATTGTTTAAGTAACTTTGGGAGCAATTTGAAAGTTATAATTGAAGTTTGTAATGTTATAATTCACTATGTATTAGTCTGCATTTAAAATAGATTATATTTACCTGTTTAAGACAGTTTATTTAAACTCTGTGTATCAATAATTTCAATCTCAGTGATCAAGTTATAATTTTTAGTGTCTATATAATCATATTGGACCATAAATAAAGATTACATCTTTACTGTTAAAAAGAGATTGCATTGTCAACAATTTGAGATTGTTTATCATTATTAGATTGTCTAAGTGTTGGCTGGTTATAATGATTATATATATATATATATATATTGTTATTATTACTATTATTATTTTTCTGTTGTGGCTTTAGCTAAATTAAAGGGCTAAGCCTACTAATATATGGAGTATCTGAATTAAGTTCAGGCCCATATGATTTTTTTCAGTTGGAGAGCTGACTTTAAAGACATGTAGATGTCTAAAAGTTTCAGATCTTCTAACAATTAACTTTTAGATAAATGCTTTGCTTGAGTTGGTTTTTTAAATCTAATGTCCCAACTCCTCACTGAAGAGACCCATAGGTCGAAACCGGTCTGGGGATGAGGACAATCCAAGATAAAAATGATTTGAATGCCTTCTCTTGTAGTAGCATTTATCATAAATAAAAAAAAACTTGTTTAGAGCTATTAACACGCTCTTAATTTTACATATATATATATATATAAATAAAGATGAATCTAGTTATTTCTTAATATGAATTTAATAGAATAAAATAAATTGAATACTTATTATAATAAAATCTTTTTTTAACTTCTAATATAAATGATATACCTGAAGTTAATTTAAAATCAATAAATAAAAAAATGAATATTTTTAATATTGAAATAAAAATTACTATACTACAACATAAATCAGCATTTTTATTTTTATAGCGTCTGTATATAATTGTAATTACATTCATATCGGCCTTTCAAGCCAAATTGTGCAAACGCTTTTGCGAGTGTTAAATAATAAATGAATACCCTCTGACCAAACAAGATATAGAATTTATGCAGGAATAAAAGGAATCCTTTTATTCCTGCATAAATTCTATATCTTGTTTGGTCAGAGGGTATTCATTTATTATTTAACACTCGCAAAAGCGTTTGCACAATTTGGCTTGAAAGGCCGATATGAATGTAATTATACTACTACATATAAGTTTAAACTTAGGAGAATGTAACTCTTGTATAATGTGGTATGTAAATAGATTACTAATTAACAGAAATTATATGTTATTCATCAATAAATATCTTATATTTTAAATGAAGAGAAACATATATATATATATATATATATATATATATATATATATATATATATATATATATATATATATATATATATATCAAAACTACCCCAAATCTAAAATTAAACCAGACCAGAATAAAAATAATATTAAAACACAACCTAAGGTTTCACTGCTACAAGCAGACTTCTCAAGTGTAAAGAAATAATAATAAAAAAAAAAAAAACCCTCCCTACAACCTCCATCTTTTCACTAATTTATAATTGCCCAGGCACCAATTCCATGCAAAATAGAATAAATTTATAATTATAAATTATATTTAAACTTAATTAAAAGATTTTTATATTGAAATTACTCTAAGGCTTAGTTCAGTTGAGGTTATAAGGTATGGTCTTTATATATCAAGCCAACAAGATTGATAAAAACATCTATAAACAATAATATTATAAGATTAATTGAAATATGTTCAGAGCATCTGTTCAATACTAAACTATTGCACAATCATCAAGTATCATATTTAATATAGAATAGATAATTATTAGGACCGGGTACTTTTCTATCCATATCACTATCTATTCTAAACAAAGTAAAATGTATTACTGGCATTGTAATACTGAGACTTATTACCACTAAACAAATTTAACTAAAACTTGAATTATTTGACAAACTTATATCTTCTATAACTATGCTATGATAATTAGATGTGTGTGTGTGTGTGTGGAAATGAAGAATCGAACGTATATAATCAAGGAATTCCTATAAGCTGTTGATTCAATAAAATATTTATTAAAAAAAAATAAAATCAAAAATAAATCATAAATAAAAAAAAATATTATTGATACACCTTTATCACCAATTACATTTCTTCTGTGGTAAAATGAAAATTCACTACTTTTAATATGTTAATCATATATCTTCGAATATGTGCGTTTGTTTATATAATAAATATCATGAATTTCTAAACTATATTCTATTGGATTATTTATAAAACTTTGATGATGACAGAAATTAATCATCTTTTATACATATTATAGAATTTTATATAACACTTGTCCGTTATAACCAATATATATTCCATCTAACATTAACTATACAAAAATTAAAGACAAGCATGGGACAACAATAATAAAACACTTATATACGTGAGAGTTAATAATATCTCCCAAACTCCATTTAAATAATCTAATCATCCCTGATCATTTCTATCATCAAGTTATATTCACTCTACTTCCTATATAACAAACTTATAACTGACAAGGTTTTTATTCTTTATTTTTTTAAATAAAAATCATTAACGAAATTCAGCATAATAAATACAATTAAAAAATAATAATAATAATATATAGCATCACGCACATATCCGAACATCTATAACCACCGATAATATAATTTCTAGATTATATAAAATAATACATAATCATATTATAAATGATATGAAGTTACATTGTATTTGTTGTTTTTTTTTTTTTTAAAAAAAATAAATAAATAAAAATTGATTATACATCTGCTGTATTCAGTAATGAAAATATTTATCAGTATCTTGTCATTACAGGTTAAGTTTTTTTAAACAAAATTGAAAGTTAAAAGAAACACATATATTAATTTCAATGACACAGTAGATTATAACATAAAAAAAAAATGTCTATCCATTGTTAAAGCATATTTTTGTTAAGAATGACAATAGTCTTTTCCTTTTAGAATTCCGTGATAAGCCTTATAATTACATTTGCATGCATTGAAAATTATTTTGTTATAGACATGTGTATAGTGAAGTTATACAATATAAATTATCTTCTTGATATCAGATTAGATATATAATTTTTTTCATTTTAAATTTTGTTTTATAGAATATTGATAGCAAATTCTTTAAGTTAAAAATCAGGCGTTTAATTTTAGCATCTAAGAAAAGAATTTGAGGTAGCTCTATTTTACAAAACGTTGCCATTTTAATATTATTCATGTTTTAATAATATTTTAAAATAAATTATAATAACTTATCTTATGTAACATCCAGGTATTCCAAAGGTAGTGAACTTAAATCATGACTTTGGCAGAACTTTGAAGCTGGTTTCCTTTTGGGTCTATCTCTTCATTGTTTTATTTACTCCAGTAGTACAATATAAATTTTCCATAAATATATTATTAGAATCCTTGTGATTTTTTTATGTTTGTTATAATACTATTAGAGAGTTTTTTGATTCATTTAAGTTTTTTTTAACTTCTTCCTCGGAGCTTTTTTTTTTATTACTTTCCAGTTTTAAACCCTCTCTTTCTCTCCTCACACCCTCTATGTTTCCATGACAACTTTGGAAGCTTGCCAGAAATATTATTTATAAAATTTTAAACAATATAATGTTTGAATATACTATACATAGTAATTAAAAAAAATATTAAACATTAATTATTAATTTTAAAATGTCATTTACTATTACAAATAATCTTTATCAATTTTAAAATATAAGATTCTAAGACAATATATAATCAGTAACTTATAAACTATAAAAAAAAAAATTAATTAATAATACACATATGCATCTGCCTATGATGACATGTAAATCTTCTATTGTACACAAACATCTACCACTAAACATATAGTCCCAAAATTCCATCAATCAATCTACCCATTTAAGATTTTAATTTTGTTAAAATCCCAATTTTAATTAGCAAATCACATCACAGTTTAGGCCTAATTTTCCCAAAAACTCAATTCAAAATATTATATTATATCACAATTCATTTTTCTCAACTAATTATCTTTATCCCTTATTAGTACAAATGTGACCTTCCCCATATTTCTTTCTGGTGCCAACCTGGAAGGTTACAATCCGTCCCCCTTATGAAAGAAAAATGAATTGGATAAACAACAATCAATATTAATAACACATTAAATTTTACATTAAGATCATTCCTCAATTAGAAAATTATGTTTGTCGAATAAACATAAACAATAAAAACATTTAATGCTTTTATAAACACATGTTTATTTTATACTTTAGCAACATTATATAAGCAAAAAAATAATAATAATACTTACATTCTATATTGAACACTATGTATAATTTTTTATTAATTATGTCTTGCAGGACATGGAACCAAACTGCGAGCATTATAGGTTTCTTTAAACCTTGTGTTTATATTCTTGATCTCCTTTCTTCTAACAAGTTTTTTCCTACAAGATTTCATTTTCACTTTACTAGATTTAACTTTAACCTTTTTAATATATCTTACTTTATTCTTCACTTTCTTAAGATGATTTATATTAAATAATTCTTCCTTTATTCCTTTGAGTTTGATCTTAGCCTTTCCAACTTCTTTTTCTTCATCAACAATCTTTCTGCCAAAAGTTAAATTAACTATCTTTTCATTTATTAACTTCTTGAATTTTACCTTAATTTTCTTCATGTGTTTATTGTGACTAATTATCTCTCTCATAAAATCTACTTTAGTTTTCTTCTTACTTTTACATTTAAGCTTTACTTTGGCTTTGCCTAAATCTTTTTCCGGATTACTAACTTTTCTAAGAAAATTTAAATCAGACTTCTCTGTATTCTTAATTTTACATTTTATTTTCACTTTACCGACTTCTCTAGCATGACTAACACTTTCTATTAAATATTTCATACTACATATTACATGTTTAGTATCTCCATAAAATATTTTTTTTAAAAACATTCACCTTCACCTTATGTTCTAAATAATCAAGAACACACTTTGGAATTATGTCTTCATTTTTATTTTTAAATTTATTACCTGTAATATCAGTAACCTTAAGCAATTCATTTTCCACAATTTCTAGGTATTTCATGTCTAAGGAAATTATTTCTGTCTTCATTGATTTACTAATTTCTTTCTTTTTATCAAGATTCTTCTTGAAATCCTTAAGCATGTCTATATCTTCAATTTTCTCTAATTTTGAGTCCTGATTAACTATTTCTCTAAGTTCTTTGTATACATTTATTTCATCACTGGCTAAACTAACATTCTTATTAATCTGCATAACTTGGTCATTAACATTCTCATGCATTTCTAGCTTCATTTTGGGTATTTCTACTCTTGCTTCTAGCTTTGTTTCTAGTTTCATTTCTAATTTTATCTCTGACATTTCTGACTTTATTTCAACTATCCTCTCCTCTGACTTCTTTTGACTCAATTTTATTTCTATTGCTATCTCTGATTCCTGACTTTTTACTTTCTTCTCCACAACTTGCATCTGCCTAATTATACTAGCATTTATTTCTACCATTTCTGACTTTATTCCTAACATTTCCAATTTTATTTCTTTCATCCTCTCCTCTGACTTATCTTGATTCAACTTTATTTCTTTTAGTTCTGATTTCAATTCTATTTGTCCTGACTTTAATTCTACTAACATCTCTTCTGATTTTTTTCTATCTTCTATTCGTCCAGACTCTAACTTTGCTTGACCGGACTTTAGTTCTTCTTTTAATTCTGACTTCAATTCTGTGAACATCTCTTCTGACATTTCTCTATCTTCTACTTGTCTAGACTCTAATTTTGCAAAAAACGATTTGGCCCACATCAGCATATCATCATCCATGGTTTTACAAATATTATCTCTCATCTTACTAGACTCTCCATAGGACATATCTATAGCTTCATTTCCTGATTCAAGGTCAGGGGACAATGCAGCCATGTCTGGAGATGGTGTCTCTTGAAACCCACCCAAACTATTGTATAAACTAAACTCTTCCATTTTATAATCTCTTTAAAAACTTATTAATACTATTTAAGAAAACAAGGTTTACCAGCCCCAACCTCCACCAAACCAACAATTCAAATTCACCACCACTACCTAAAATGTCATAAAATTTCCACAATTTTATTTTCCCAAATAATGTTCGATTTTCCACACACACATAGATAAGAAGATATTAAGCTTTAACTAGATACAATTAATCTAAACTATAGCTGGAATTATAAATTAAATTTTATATGATTCACTATAGTTATATTGCAAACTACACCAATTCAAACAACTGATAAAAGACCAAAATAATTTAAACATATTCATTTATCTTTATGCTGTATTGGGTGCATCCAAATATTATAACCAGCATTTATAACCCCCCCAAAAAAATTTATGACCAAAATCAAATTAATGATGACATGCATTTACTATGACAACTGATATACAATTTTTACTTAAATATGGTAAATGCCAATCTTTACATAAGAATAAAGAAAATAGCCTTTTAAGAATGAGCTATATATTCAAGTTATATATTTATCCATTCTTCTAAAGATCCAACAGATACTGACAGCCAAAATAATTATCAGCAGTTTACAATTTTGAGATGGATAGAAGAACTCCATCACTGCTCTCAAAACATACAATGCTCCATGAACACTCTGATGATCATCTCACTTTAACCACTCTAAGCTACCACAACCCATAACATTCTACTACAAACACTATCACAATGCCCTGCTTACATCCAAGTCTTAGGGGCTATTTATAAAATATTGTCTTGCTCTCTCTGGAGTCTTAGAGGCAAAATCATGGCAGGACTACTGTTAACTGCTTCATGATAACTAACAACTGATATCATAATTTGGGTTGGAGCAGTGAATGAGAACAATCAATCACCAGTGACATGAATACACCATATACCTAAGACAATAACAAAAATTCTCCATCCATCACCAAAATTTGCAACACAACCAACAAAACTCCAACAATCAAGCATGCTTTTTAACCTTCAAAATTACAGACTTTCTATAACAGAAGTGTTCCAAATATGAACAATATTAACACTATAATTTAATACTATCAATAATTCTATGTTTATCTAGCATCAGTACTATATTTAATTGATAAGCAAAAGATATATATATATATATATATATATAATATGTTATATATAAAGATATATATATATATATATATATATAAAATGTTGGCATCAACTTTAACATTTACTTTAAATTGTAATATTTATATAGCTTTATAATTGAAATTAAGCTGTCTCATGGCTGTATTCATTTATTTCACCTAAAAAATGTTTTTTTTAAACTATACATCTGACATTTATATATCTGTTACACATCTTTCAGGTATTGTCTTATTTCAAACTCTAATTTGCTTATTTCAAACCTTAGTTAATGCTCCATTTATTCCTAACTCATTTTATCAAACATTTCTATTAATCTTCCAGATTGATATCAAAAATCCTTGAATAAGAAAAACTACTAACTTGATTCTATTTGGGAGCCAATTCTACAATAGCTGTATATTTTAAACAGGATTAAAGTAAATTCTAATAGCACAGGATTACTTCTCATCTCAGATATATGCCAATATATATATCAACAAAAATATAAACACTCTACAAGTATATATTAAACCATTCACGCTAGTCATCACTTAACCAATTAAACCAACAAAAGAAAAATATTCTACAGAATATGAGACTTAATTAATCAAGATTCCACAATTGAACAACCACTTAACCCATGTATATCAGGCCATCCACATTGCATGCCACCACCTAACCATAAATATATCAGGCTCCAATTGGGTAGACTTTATGTGTCATTCATAATAGAATGTACAAAATATAATCTCCAACAAAGAACAAAATACACATATGAACAAAAATGAATCGATCACCAATCATTGTGCAACCATTGAAACCCTAAATATACGAAGCCCCACGATTGGGCAAGCCATTGAAACCCAATCGTATATCAAGCATTTAACCCATAAATGTCGAAGCCCCAGTTGAGCAGCCATTGATACCCTCCCTACAACCTCCATCTTTTCACTTATTTATAATTGCCCAGGCACCAATTCTATGCAAAATAAAATAAATTTATAATTATAAATTATATTTAAACTTAATTAAAAGATTTTTATATTGAAATTACCCTATGGCTTAGCTCAGTTGAGGTTATAGGGTATGGTCTTTATATATCAAGCCAACAAGGATGATAAAAACATCTATAAACAATAATATTATAAGATTAATTGAAATATGTTCAGAGCATCTGTTCAATACTAAACTATTGCACAATCATCAAGTATCATATTTAATATAGAATAGATAATTATTAGGACCGGGTACTTTTCTATCCATATCACTATCTATTCTAAACAAAGTAAAATGTATTACTGGCATTGTAATACTGAGACTTATTACCACTAAACAAATTTAATTAAAACTTGAATTATTTGACAAACTTATATCTTCTATAACTATACTATGATAATTAGATGTGTGTGTGTGTGTGGAAATGAAGAATCGAACGTATATAATCAAGGAATTCCTATAAGCCGTTGATTCAATAAAATATTTATTAAAAAAAAATAAAATCAAAAATAAATCATAAATAAAAAAAATATTATTGATACACTTTATCACCAATTACATTTCTTCTTTGGTAAAATGAAAATTCACTACTTTTAATATGTTAATCATATATCTTCGAATATGTGCGTTTGTTTATATAGTAAATATCATGAATTTCTAAACTATATTGTATTGGATTATTTATAAAACTTTGATGATGACAGAAATTAATCATCTTTTATACATATTATAGAATTTTATATAACACTTATCCGTTATAACCAATATATATTCCATCTAACATTAACTATACAAAAATTAAAGACAAGCATGGGACAACAATAATAAAACACTTATATACGTGAGAGTTAATAATATCTCCCAAACTCCATTTAAACAATCTAATCATCCCTGATCATTTCTATCGTCAAGTTATATTCACTCTACTTTCTATATAACAAATTTATAACTGACAAGGTTTTTATTCTTTATTTTTTTTAAATAAAATCATTAACGAAATTCAGCATAATAAATACAATTAAAAAAATAATAATAATATATAACATCACGCACATATCCGAACATCTACAACCACCGATAATATAATTTCCAGATTATATAAAATAATAAATAATCATATTATAAATGATATGAAGTTACATTATATTTGTTATTGTTTTTTTTTTAAAAAAAATAAATAAATAAAAATTGATTATACATCTGTTGTATTACATCACAATTCATTTTTCTCAACTAATTATCTTTATCCCTTATTAGTACAAATGTGACCTTCCCCATATTTCTTTCTGGTGCCAACCTGGAAGGTTACAATATATATATATATATATATATATATATATAATGGCAACTTGGCCATTAGGATATATATATATATATATATATATATATATATATATATATATAATGGCAAGTGTAAACAAAGGACCTGAATGAGAGTCTTTAAGTATTGCATTTCCAGAATGATGTCACAGTTCTCATGTCTATTTCAAACTACAAATCAATAATATGTTCTTTTTCCTGAGAAAATATAATATATTTGTAAAAACTTTTAAATCCGAAGTACATTTTATTGATTCTGATGTTATATATATATCCAAATTATTCTTTTAAATAATTATTTGGTTTATATGACTTTACACATATAAGTACTAGTTTATATTCATGATGATATGAAGAGATGTCCTTTCATGAATAAGTACTAACTTTATCTAGGATGATATGATGAGAAATTAAACTGATTCATATCTTAGATAAAATTGATCAATCGATCTAATAAAATTTCACAGACTGGTAGATTTGATTTTTGTACACCTTCTGACATTTGCATTCCATCATTAAAATATAGGCAATATCCATTTTAAAGAATAAAATATTT
This sequence comes from Epiperipatus broadwayi, assembly GCA_028023455.1. NCBI lineage: Eukaryota > Metazoa > Onychophora > Udeonychophora > Euonychophora > Peripatidae > Epiperipatus > Epiperipatus broadwayi. Next base: position 4,507,915 of record JAQFVV010012477.1, on the reverse strand, counting down.
TTATAGTTTATAACATGATGAAGTAATTTCAATGATTTTTTCTTTTATAATAAATTGTCAACTTCCCATAAAATTTATCTATCTAGTTCTAATTTATAAGATGTTTTCATTGATACCAATGTAACAATAGCAATCTTACATATCCACTTTTTAAGCAATTTTCATCAGCATACCATAAATAAATAAAAAATCTTATTATACATTAATGATAAATAAAATATTTCACAATTATTGCATATAATAAATATTTATGTTTTTAATACACAAATAGCATTTTCTATTGTACCACAAAATAAACAATTTATGATACATTCTCACTATATTACACTGGGAAAATATTTGCACACATTTTCCCAGTATAATATTTTTTTATAAACAGAACAAATATATTTGAAATATTAAAAAATTATTTGTATTGTTTATAATTTATTATAGTAAATGCAGTAATGAAAAAAAAACAATCCAAACTATATGCTTTATCACTCACATGTTCTTTTTTTTTTTAAGGAATAAAGTCAAATTACAATTTTACAATACAATTAATAATAAACAACTTTATATTAATATTATCATTGTCATGGTGGCACAGTTCAATGTTTCATTAGTTAACATATTCACTATTCAAAAATCTAGCAAAAATAATTATGACTGACATTTTACCACATACTAATTTCAGGAGGCACAACATATATATATATATTCAAATACTTTAAAGTTTTGAATATTATTTAAGAGGGATTTTATTCAGTATATATATATACAATGGATGAGTGCACTTTTGACTTATTCATAGCACACACTACTTCTTAGACAATGTTCAAAACATTGAACCAAATAACAATATATATATATATATATGTGTGTGTGTGTGTGTGTGTTGAACATTCAACATATATATACTGTAATGGGCACACTTGCCATTACATTATTTATTTTTAAAATTAGACATTAAAAATAAAAGTTCGCAAATAAAACTTTTTTAAGAATTAAAAATTGAAAGTTAAAAGTCATCTAAACTTTATATATATAAAATCGCACAGATGAAAAATTATTAAAAGAAAATTATTAAAAAAAGAAAAAGTTTTAAAACTAAATTTTCAACAAAAACTTAAAAAGATTTAAAGATAAAAATATATCTTTAAGAACATACAAATTTAACTAATGCTATTGTGTAAAATGGAAATAATTATTTTAATTTGTTAAAAGTAAACTAGACTTTGGGCATCTCAAAATGTATAAGTAAAGGTCAGATAGGAGAGAAAAAACAATAGAAACTAATATCCAATAAAAGAAATCTCTCAGGAAATGGACCTCAATGAAAGGATCATCATGATCATGATGTAGTGTCCACTTGATCCAAAAGTTTACTATAAAAGGAAAAATTTGGAGAAAAGAAAAAAAGAGATGTGAGAGAAGAGGTGCTATATGTGTTAGTGTGGAGAGAGTTGAAGGAGAAGGGATTAAAAAGATGTACTCTTCGATCCCTTCAGGTTTTTTTAAAGAGAAAGAGAAATGATCAATCATTTTTCCATATTGCAGACTACAGGACATCTGGGCTCTGCAATAAAATACCAGCTACAATAAAAGGCCTATGGCTAACTGCATACCGATCTCCTCAGGACTACCTTGTGGAAATTAACACCTTCCAAATTACAAGCAATTAGAAACTACGGACTTTTTAAAACAGTAAAAACTATATAACTAATGAACATTTTCAAAACAGTAAAAACTTTAATTCCAAAACCTATTCAGTATTTAATAGAAATAGAATTCTATCTGACCAACGTAAATTATTTATTAATAATTAATTTTATTGAATGTATTTTTTTAAAAATCATTTCCATTATTAAGTTGTTTTTTTCATTCTTTTAAGTTTTTATTATGATTTTTTTTTCTGTTAAACTAAACTTTTAATAAATGTTAAATTTAAGTCAGGCATGAATAGCTGCATAGATTTGTAAAGTTATATTAGTTTAAGGGAGGGTAAATTTTAGGTTATTTGTTTCGTAGTTAAATTGGGTTAATGGATTGGATATATTGGTGTAATTAGTAAATGTAGTATGAAAATTCGCTATGTGCAGGATCACATTATATGCCACACTTGGGCAAAATAAGTCCCATTTCGTACTGACCATCAGAAGCAGATGTATTTCCTGCTCTTTGGATCACCTCTTTAGCCTATGGAATGGGATAGTAACATGGCAAAAAGGACCGCAATCCCTTTCTATGAAGCTTTTTTTATTGTTCTTCTCTCCAGACAGATGTAACATTCTTGTACTGGATGAGAGACAATTTCTTCTCTATAACCATGCTGTTCAGATGTACATTCCTGACAGTATGGTATTGTGCTGTCATATTCATGCTGCATTGAATACAATGATATATCAGATAGATTGGCATTGGTTTGACTGTGAACTTTGGCCTAACGTTAAGTAAGGAATAGAATATTTTCTTTTCAAATGCAATCTATGTAGTCTATCCATACTTGACACTTTAATAAAATATTAAACTCATCTGTGTGAACTTCTAAAATAAAAAGTTAAATTTTAAATTAAAATCTAAAGTAAAGTTATAATGTTTTATAAAAAAAATTAAAGTAAACATACTAAAATAATAATGCTAAATTTTATATATGTTTAATAAATGTTTGGGTGTGCTATTACTGGCAGTGGCTTCTTTTTTTTATATTGAAATTATATTTCAATAAGAAAGTATACATTACCTCTGCTGCTCTGCAAGCTAGTGACTGGGGCTGATGGTCGTAATAAAATATATATGTAAAAGTTGGCTCTTAACTTACGTATCTGCCTACTATATAAATTTTCCAGATTCAAATAGCCTGGTGGTGCTCTGTTCAGCAGATACAGAAGACTCCATCATTCACCCCAATTGTTATAATATATATATATATATACGCTTGCAAGCAAGTTTTTTAACTTGCATTTTTGTTTATCATATATATATATATGTTGAACATTCAACATTTAATCTGTTGTAGTATTTTTATATTGTTATTTATAATAACAGAGAACCTAGATATTATATGTATATTAAAGTGAATATTTTTACATATATCAGATGAGAATATATGTTTTACATTTATTTATATTAATTGATAATAATATTAGCATTATATTAACATTTTGACTAGATTACTCCATCAATTATTTTAGTATGCACCCTTGAATCCTCTACTATCCATTCTATTTTTCATGTAATTCATTCAAAACATTAATAGAAGCTCATCAACTGCAAGTAATATGTATATGAAAAACTGAAATATATGTTCATATATATATATATATATATATATATATATATGCTGTAACTATTCTACTCAATGGTCAGAGATTAGATTAAGAAGTTATTACAATGATGAGGACAAATGCCCTATTCATCCTACTCCATTAAGACTGTATTTCAAATACCATCTAACACTAAAACTGAATGTGACCATCATATTATTCTATAATCAATAGAATATAATTTATATCTCAAGGATCTGGTTATAATTAAAATAATGAGATTCTTTTCTTTAATGATTCTTATCCAACAACATGTGATAATACTAGTGAAGCAGTGAATAAGAAAGGGATTTTATTCATATTCAGAAATAATACAAGTTTTAAATAATAATTTAAATAAAAATGATCAAATTAAAAATAATCTTAAGCATTGAAATAATTTTAATACTATATAACATTAATGAAGTGAGTTTTATGTACTATGTACCCTTATTATTCAAATATTATAATATTTGTGTGATTTAGATTTTCTGATTGTGCAGATGATGACAGCAAGACAAAGTCAAAAAAATTAAGAATATAATAATGTTTTATTAATAATATAATTTATAATATGTATAAACAATTAGTAATACTTTATGATTTAACATATTCAAAATACAAAAATAATTACAATAATAATCAATTTAATTAATAAAAAAAATATATATAGCATCTCTGAATAAATGAAGTTTCCTTTTTATTTGAAAATCTATCATTCTAAATATGTCATTTGTATAAAAAAACTTTCAATAATGTATTGAACAAATTATGTTACCAGCAATAGAACAACATAAAATTGGGGAGGATGTAGAATTTTCTATGCCTATCCAAAATAATTACTTAAGTTTAAATAAATAATGCTTTATCAAGGTATGTTTTATCAAAGTATTTGCACATACAATATTCATGCCATGAGTATTAACATCACTTACCATTTTAAACCTTACTCAGATATTATCAAGAGCAAATAAAGATGGAGGTTATGATGCACATGCCTTCAACATCTATTCCAAATATCAATAAATAGAATCAGCAAAATGATGGGATTATAATATATCAGTACTTATCTATAAGTGCAAAATTAGCATTATTATCATATCACTAACCTAAATATAACATCACATGATCACTGCTTCTTATACTTGCTCATAACTGTTAATAAAACAGACAAAACTGTCCATATAATAGTGCCACTCAGTGCAAGCCAGAGTAATCAATGGATGCCAGAAGACTTGTGCATAAAATCCCTATCTAGTGTCTACTCATCCAATAGCCCCAGACTAGATTCTGGCTTGTGGCCTTCATCAGTAAGGAGCTTTGGATCTGAGAGTACTGCACATAGATCTTAGGATCTAATGCAACCTTTCCTGTTTTAATAACCTAAACAATATTTAAATCATCTATGGCAAACTCTACTTCAATGGATACTTCAAAATAACACATGAAAATAGTTTATTACTACCACTCCTAGATGAGTTCTCAAGGCACTTGTTCTAAAAAAAACTTTAGAATGTTCCAGTCCATGCAACAAGTACACTAAAATCCAGAATATTTTATTTTAAATATTCTTAATGTTTAAAAATCACAATTAGATGAACAATCCTTTAAAATATAAAGCAACACTTTAGGGCAATTACATAACATGAAGCAATACTAAATTGAGAGCACATTATGCCATTTATAACATAGCAACAAAAATATCCCAATGCAATAGAGGGCAGTGCAGTAAATAACTTTTACTTAAAATAAATGTGAAATAAATAGTTAATTTTTCACATCCTTGCAAAATGGAACACAACACCTTGGAAAATGTTACTATTTTCTGTAAGAAATTATAAAAGCATCTCACTGTCAAAATAGATTACAATAATGATCAGCCAAATATATGTCAGATATTTATAAGTAGAAATGTTCATACCTATTTTCAAATAGTTTATCCAAAAAATGTGGCAACTATATCACAGATAACTATAACAAAAATAATTTACAAGAGGTTTATTTATTTTTTTAAATATATTCCTTTAGTTAACTTATAGTTCAAATTCTTGTTATAGCCAAAAAAAATTTGCATAATAAATTAAATATTACTCAAGTCAGAATAGTTCAATTTTCTGTCGCAACCAAAAACCAGCATGACAAAGAATAAAGTGTGACTAATATAATAACAGCATATTATAATAAAGCTTATATTTAGTTGCAGGATTAAGATGTAATAAATTATTCATAAAATTAATGATATTTCTTGTTTGAAGAATTTTAATGATAGTGTTAATTTTAAATTCAAACATGAGCACAACAATAATAAATTGAGAGTTGATAAAAAGTTCTTAACAATGTGATTTCTACATATGTAAATTTCTTCCCATGTAGCATATCAATGTTATGGCTTAATGCTTTCTGTCTCTAGTGAAAGAAATTGTTAATGCTTCAAAATTGTGTAATCTTGAAGATATACTGTAGTGAGACAACTTGGGCCAATTGCAGGAGGCCCTTAGCAGATAATTATGTGTGAACACCTGAATAAATTAACAAGTTAGTTAATCAAACAGTTAACAAAGAAATGGAATGAAGAAGAATGAATAAACACGTGGTAAGTTATATTTATATGATAAATCACGTGATCTTACTGAAATTGATCATCTATGGATTTGGAGCATTATTAACTGACAATTAAAGTGACCTTGATTAGTCGTCAAGGCAAATATTCTATTAATAGTATTTTTTTAATAAACTGTCTGGATTTTACAGACGACAAATTAAGAATGCATTTTAAATACAAATTATTATTTAATGATAAATTAAGTATTACAACAGAAATACATTTATTTAACTTTTTAAGAAATTCTCAAAATTAAAATATTATATTTTAAAGAATAGTAAATATTTTTAAACAAAACATATTGCAATTAAGATATTATTATTAACTTTTTTAAAATAATAAATTTTAATTGTAATAAATTTATTTTAAACTTTTTTAAATCAAATTAACTATGACGTGCATGCACACGCACTTGTAAGATGAAAATGTTAATTAAAAATGTTTAAATGAACTGTAGTAACTATTTATATTATAAAATACTATGGAAATGTTATCAAACTATTTAAAATGTTTTGCTTTAATACAATTTGTTTACATTATTTATTTTAAAACTACATTTAGTATAAAATTGTACCTTAAACTAAGTTTAAGCTATAAACTAGTAGAAATGTTAAATCTATAAACTTAAAGCATATAAAATTGCAAAATTAACTTAACTGATATTTTTAAAATTAATTAATTATTTTTTTATTTAGACATATTTAAAGAAATAGCCTCCAATGACAATTCTATAGCCAAATTTAACTTATTAAATTATTCACTACATCTAACATATAAATTTACTTATTGGAAGAGAAATAAATTATATATTTCTTTTACAAATATATTCATATTATACACACACACACAGTTTTCAATGCAAACTTTAAGGTTACAATATATAATAATCAATATAAATAAAGTATCTGGGTACACTTAAGAATATATATATAAACCAATGTTTCAATTATTGCACACTCTACAATTAATTTACATTTGTTATTCACTTATAACTAGTGTGACCTAGTTGAAATGTTGGTTTATGTATATATTTTCAAAAAATTATATATGGATGTAAGTGGATAATATTTTATTTATATCTGTAGCTTATGAAAATCTTTAATTTAATATAATAATCAATGTATCATTATATGAAATCCTTTTCACCTTATTTAAAACAATATAAAGATGGATGGGCAGATAATCTCTGTTTCTGCTAGTTTTTTTTTTTTTAATTCTACAATGCTATCATTAATTACTACATAAACTTTTCCATAGTCTATTTTATTTTTTATATTTATTAGAATAAAGAATTGTATTACTTATAGTGTAAACATTAAATATAATTTGAAATTTTGATGTATTACATTAAAAAAGTCTTTCACCTATAATATAACTAAGCCACTACTAATTAAAATTGGAAAAGCAAGCTGAAAATACGTGATTTAGCAATTGAAAAGTGTAAGATTTTTGAAATTCAAAACTTCTATGAGTTACTTAAAGCTAAAGGAAAGATAAGAGAAAGAATATTTGAAAATTATATATAAAAAATGAAATAGTAATTTAAATTAAAAAAATTCTAAATGTAACCCATTTACAGTTCAACTTCTTCCATTCTTATTTGAAATGCCCTAGTGACAATTTTGGTTATATTTGCTTTATTCATATTGGTTCACAATATTGTTTATTCATCAAAATTATTGAACAAAATATTTGAATCACATTTTAAAAATGGAAATGAATTTAAGGTGAGACATTCTAAAAGAATAAAAATATTATTTAAAATTTAAAATTAAACTTATTAAAATTTCACAAAAAATTTCTTCACCAGCATTTGTAAAAGCAATTTTGGTTAGCCAATAAAAACAGCTTCTGCTATATTGTAACTACATTTTTACTTGTTTTCTTAAAAATAAATATTTTCAAATACAATCTAATTATAATCATGTAAATTTTTTATTTAAAATAAATATTTTACAAATCTGTTGTATAAATAAACATTAATAAAAGTGGGATTTCATTTTTATTGTTAAAAGAAGGTTGCCTTGACAACTGTCTGAAATTGTTGATTGTTATTGATATTGGGATTGTCTAAGTGTTGACTGTTTTTTAAATAAGCTTAAATATGTAAATAAATTATTGAAATTTCCAATTTTTCTTTTTGAAAGACTAAAATAATAAAGCACCCTCTGAATTACCTAGAGTCAAATATTCTACCAAGAGCATTGTCAGCTTGCTTTGAGAATTAAATTTGCATTATATTTGTATGGCATTTGTATAAAGTCTAAATGATATTGATATCTTTAGTTTATTTTGTAAATTAATAATTTTAGTTATAATTTTTACATTAAAAATTAGAAACTGGTAAACTAATGTTATAGATAACTACTAAAAAGTGAAGAAAATCCAAAATAATAAAAGCACTAACATAATGCCACAAAATTAGAGACTTTATAGTAACTACAGTACAAGAGATGAAAACAATATCAAAAAAAATAGAAATATAATATGCTTTTAACAATGAAACCTTAAAAAGTTGTCATATTTTGTAGATAATTTTTTTCATATACATTTATTATATTATATCATATGGATAAGTGTAGTACATTTCATAATAACCCATCTATTATGAATGATAATTTATAATTAATCAACTTATTTAATCAACATTGTTGTGTGTTGGGTATCTCACTGATTAGAATGACATGCTAGAGATCTAAGGGTTTTTATATAAAGTCAGATCTGAAGATAATACACAAAATTCAATTTAATAAAGTGAAGGAAGCAGTTGTGTTTGAATATCACTAGATCTTCCTGATATCTAACTAAATTATTATTATTATTATTATTATTATTATTATTATTATTATTATTATTATTATTATTATTATTATTATTATTATTATTATTATTATTATTATTATCATCATCATCATCATCATCATATACCCTATATATTACATATATAGACATAGGTATATAATAAGCCTGTGTTTCAGTTATTATTATTATTATTATTATTATTATTATTATTATTAGTAGTAGTAGTAGTAGTAGTAGTAGTAGTAGTAGTAGTAGTAGTAGTGGTAGTAGTGATAGTAGTGATAGTAAGGTAGTAGTGGTAGTAGTGGTAGTAGGGGTAGTAGTAGTAGTAGTAGTAGTAGTAGTGGTAGTGGTAGTGGTGGTGGTGGTGGTAGTAGTGGCAGTAGCGGTGGTGGTAGTGGAAGGGGCAGCAGCAGCAGCAGCAGTAGTAGTAGTAGTAGTAGTTACTAGTAGCAGTAGTATCTATTGAGTTATAGTAATCATAAAATCTACATCAATAGTAGCCTAGTTCTGATATAATTTCTCAGCAGGATTATTCTCAGAGATATGAGTCAATATAATCTACTGATAATGGACTCTGCTTATCACTTAAAGTATAAGAAATGTTAAACTATTATTTATATTACTAGCATAGTAAATAAGAAAAACCTAAAGAATTGCACATTACAGATAAATATTTCCTTGAAAAGGTAAATAAATGTGCATGTGTAGACTGTTCTTCATATGAAACTTAACGTCATTCTAGTAAAGTTAAATATTTGATATAAAAATCTGTAGCTATTTTAAAAATCCTGAAACATATGATCTTATTAAATAAAAATAGATAAATACTGTGGATTTGCAATTTTATTGTATGATGAACATAATTTGAATAAGATTGAAACCAAGATAAAAGCATTTGTGAATATTGAAATAAAGAGTTGTAGAAAATACTACAATTTATTTACATTGACAAAATGTGTAATCTAGGATATATGTAAAAAAAATAATCATAAATATGCTGAAAAGTAATAGAAAATAAATGAAATCCAGGTAAAAAACAAAGTTGCAATCAGATTACCTAGTCTAATTGCTATACCCCCCCCCTTACTCTGGATTTCTGCATATATTTTTTTTTGTAATTTTTCCTTGGATTTTTTTTTTTTTTTGGATGTCTCATTTCTTATTCCAAATTTTGAATCTTTTTTATTTTTATAGTTATAAAATAATTTTAGCATTGTTTTTCTTATCTTGAGAACATCATAATAGATTTTGTCAGTTTGAATTACTTATAGATATAAGAAACAATTATAAAGCCTTCAACAATGTGCATTTAGCTAATCTGGTGAAAATATTTGCTTCAGTATTGCTCTATTTAGGAATACTATATAGAAATTTAATCTTCAGTGACTATTAAAGATTATTTATATGTTTTGTGTTACATGCTAATCTCAACCATTATTTTCTTAATTTTTTTTAGCTATATAAATTTTTCTTTGTAGTATAATAAAATATTTAATGTTTTTTTTGTTTATGTAAGTAGACCCATAAACAAAGAATTTTATTCTTTTGAAAAGTTTTTACTCTAAATAAAAAGAAAACATTATAGAGTGCCTACAGCCTGGGATCTATCCATTGCATTTACAAGTTATCAAAGAAAAAAATTATGCAAGAAATAAAAATACACTTTAGCTTATTCATTCAGTGTACTGAATGACCTTTATATAAGTAAATAAAAATATTTGAACTTAGGATTTTTTAGTCTATATATGTCCTCCATTTCATCTCAAACAACTAACGTCCATGACAATATATGATCTCCAATATATGTATTTCATGCAGAACCAGAATCCATGCTTAAGGAATTGCTATCTTAGTATAAGTAGAGCACTAATTGTATATATATATATATATATATATGGGAGATTATAATCTGGCCCATCTTATGGGTGCTAGTTCTGCATGAAATACAAGTATTGATGATCATATATCTTTTTCGCAAATATGTGATCATGTGTGTCAGTTGTTTGAGATGGAGTGGAAGACAAATATAGATTGAAAAATCCTAAATTCAAATCCTCCTATTTTCTTAAAAATACATTTTATTTTCCAAAAAATATACATTTTAATGAGCTAAAATTAACCCTTGGCAGTAAAAATAGCAATGAAAACCTGACAATTATATACTTAACAACAAACGATTGTCAAATGAATGTTCAAGATTTATTTGTATTTTCCCATAAATGAAACATTTTTTTTCTTTATTACACAAAATATGAAACAATACCTATTCATCCTATACGAGTTTGATTTCTAAATATATTATTTTCATATTTTTATTTAACACATTTATTGCCATTTATTTTATTTCTTTTTTAAATAAATTATTTTCATGTCTTATAAATATGACATAAATTAAATTCTAAAAAATAATTCATACATTAATTACATTTTTCTGAAAATGAAACATCTTTTTATGTAATATTAATTCAGTATTGGTTTGATCATTATATATAAACCATTGAATATAGTACTTTCACATTTTTGTTTATTAGATTTATTGCTGCAAATTTTTTTTTAAAATAAATTATTTTCCAGCATTAGAAATACTTATGTTTCATCGTGTATCAATTAGCCTTTTTTATATGTTTACTAAGTTGCTTCACCTAGGATAAACTTTAAGCTACAGGCACTCATTTTTGTTTATAGTAAAATATTTTTGCTTGTAGCAGAATATTTTATGCTATTACAATCTTCTATTATTTGTTGCTATTTATGTTTTCTTTTTTTTTATTATTCAGCAACAATTTAAAATCTCTAACACTCATTTTGGAGAAAAAAAATGTTATTTTAATTCAGCAGAAGTAATTGACAATATGTCTGCAATTATAATGAGAAATATAAAAATTTAGTCAATCTTTATTAATTTTGTTTAGTGAAAGTTCATAGTGTATATATATATTGTAACGAGCACAGACGTTCGTTACATTGTTGTTGTTTTTTTTTTATTTATTAAACATGAAAGTAAATTAAAAAGTTCGCATTTAAAAATTTTCTTTAAGAATTAAAAATTGAAATTAAATATCAACTTAAACTCTTATATATTAAATCGCACAGATAATGAAAAATTATTAAAATAAAAATTTATTAAAGAAAAAGTATTTTAAAACTAAATTTTAAAAAGATTTGGGGATAAAATTATATCTTTAAATTTATCTTTAAACATATTTTTGATTTGGAAAACAGGTTAATTAATCAGAAATGGAAATGATTGTTAATTAGTTAAATGTAAACCAGCCTTGGCATTTAAATGTAAAAACACCGGTCAGATAAGAAAACAATAGAAACTTTCAGCAAATGAAATAAATCCATTTGGAAATCGGACCTCAACGAAAAGGATCATCTCATTGATGACGTAATGTTAAGTCAATCCTTCGAATACGTATAAAAGGAAAAATTTTGGAAATTATTAATTAGTGACTGGAAATTGATTATTACGATGTGACTATATGTAGTAGTACGGAGTTGGAGGAATTGACAGACGCACGGTCAATTCTTTCAGCTGTTAAAGAAGGGAGAAATGAACTATCGTTTCCTACATTGAGGACCAACTAAATTAAAAAACCTCCGAATGAATAAATAAAACAACGGCTAAATGGATACCAATTTTAGGACGGCGTGGGAATTTACGTTCATGGCAAGCAACGGATAAAGTTGGACGTTTTAAAAATCGTAAGAACTTATATATTCACTTGAAACAATAAGAACTCTAAATTTTAAAACTTTTTAGTAAATAATGCAATAGAATCCTATCTGACCAAACTAAATTCTTCATTAATAATGTTATTTGATGTATTTTTTTTCTTATTTATTTTGTAAAATCATTTCCATTTATTTATTTTTTGTTCTTTAAGTTTTATTATGATTGTTGTTTTCCGTTAAATTAATTATATAAATGTTAAACTTAAGTCGGGCGTGAATGGCTGTATAGATTTGTAAAGTTATATTAGGGGAGGGTAATCTTAGGTTATTTGTTTCGTGGTTAGATTGGTTCAATGGATTGGATATATTGGTGTGATTAGTAAATGTAATATTGATTCGCTACGGGCAGAATCGCTTCATACGCCGCACACTTCCGTTTGCCTATGGAAGGAATTATAAGTCGGATACCGCAGTTCCTTTCTATGGAGTTTTTTGTTTTATTGCTCTTCTTTGCAGATAGATGTAATATTCCTATCTCATAAGAGGCAATTTCTTCCCTTAACCTTTTGTGCTGCCGTATGTTATTACATTGAATACATCGATATATCAGATGAATTGATGCCAGTTTGACTACGAATTTTAGTCTAGGGTTAAATAGGGATAGAATGTTTATTTTCAAAAGCAAATTTATCTGGTCTATACATGCTCGACCCTAAATAAAAATGCATTAAATTTAAGTTGTTTATAGACGCTTGCATGGATTGTTTATCGGTTAACTATGTTTGCGTTTTCATATTTGATCAAAATATATAGACATTCGATAAATAATGATACCTTACGGTGAGTATCTAAAATGTATTTATTCGGATGTCTTTTAAGTTATTGGTGACAATGCAAGTATCTTATGGTGAATACTATTGGGTTACATATAAATTTCCCTCCGCAATTGTCAGTAATCAATAATTTTATATTTTGATCGCTTATGTTTATTTTGGAATGTTTTTAACCGTGTAATCTATGTAACCGATCTATAGCAACTTATTATAACAAGCTTTTATAATCCCATCTGTGCGAACTTAATTAAAATGTAAACTTATAATATAATAGAAATTAAAATGTAAATTAAAATCTAAGGTAAAGTTAAAAATAATGTTAAAATGTAAAACTAATACTAAAATAATTTTAAATCTTATATATATGTGCATAAATAAATGTTTGTATGTTAATTACTGGCAGTGGCTTATTTTATTCCTTTTTTTATATATACTCTTAGATTATCTTATTAAATCTCTGCTATTCCACTGAGCTAGTGACATGGGCTAACGACCGGAATCAAAATTTAAAAAAAAAAAAAATTTTTTTTTTTTTTTTGACTTACGTATCTGCCTACTTTATAAATTTTTCTAGGTTCAAATGCCTAGATGGGGCCCCGTAGTGCAGTTTACGTTAAGTCACACAATCTGGATCGTTACAATATATATATATGAAAATAGTTAAGGTATACATGCATTCTTAAATCAAGATCCATATTCATCATCATCATCATCATCATAATTTTTTATCCTTATCAGTCCACTGTAAAATAATAATGTCTACAAGTTTAATCCAGATTCACTAATCTATCAATTTTTTCTCAACATCAACCCCAAAAAATTCTTTATTTCAATCATGCATGCATTTTATATATGTCCTCTTTTTATGTCTCTTTTATAATATTTTGGATTTCTGTTGAAATTTGTGGAAGATCAGTTATTTGATGAGCCACATTATGTTTATATACTTTTTATTATTTGGCAATAAAAACAATTATTTATCTATTTGAGTTATCTATCTATTGCTATCCAACTTTCTTTTAGCTTATTATTTTTTCATTTATTTTAATTATATATGTGCGTAATCTCATCCATGCAGTTCATTTACATATCTTTACTTTTTAATGCACTAAATGTATTTTAAACCTACTATAGAAAATTTTAGAAAGAAAAAATCATCTTGTTGTACACTCTGATTAGTGTTAATCTTCTTAATGTTAAATTAATATACTATACAGGCTTAAACCTGTATATATATATACACTTTGAATCCTGCATACATTATATATAATGTGTGCAGGATTCAAAGTCAGACTTTCACACGACCTTCAACTTTACTTGCCATCTCATATTTCTGACCCACCTCATCATACACATGTTGAAAAGATAAATAATCACCAACATACATATTTCGTGCTAAATCAGCACTTATCAGTTGGTTCAGATTACCATCTCCACACATATATAGTATGTAATTTAATTACTGTTATAGATCTTTTGATGGATATTCTGGGTTCACAACTTGATGTTCCAAAACTTTAATCACAGTATAAATATTTATAACTGAAACACAGGCTTGTTATATACCTGTGGCTGTATATATGTAATATAAATATTTATAAAATTAAATGCGTTTATTTTACTTTGAGATCAGTTGTTCAAAATTTATAGTGTTTCAATATTTAAATAACTCAACAATATTTGAAGTTTATAAACATTAAAAAATAAATAATGTTTAAAAATATAATTTTCATAAACGATATGGTACTCTCTTAATATAATTTGTATAAGTGACTTTCAATTAATTTAGAAGAAAATATTTACACAAGATGGTTCATGTGCCTATATAACTTAATACAGTAAATTGGTTAAATTCGATTGTAAAATGGAATTTCGCAAATGCAACAATTACTAAGCATAGACATGTGCAGTTAAAAAACTACTCAAAAATATAATTTAATTCATTAAAAACATCATTTAGGAGAAATTACTTTTTAGTGACATTTTAAAGCTATTTTTAAAAAAAATCTTTAAATACTACCCGAATGACTTTATTCACATTCACAAGAAAAACATTTTTGTGCACTTTTGTGATTACAAAGCTATTACAAAAGTCATTTGCATGTTTTGACGTGTGTATATTTAAATAATTGCTGCAGAATTCAAATCTTATCTTAATATTTATTTTTAGAAATATATATTTGTTGTCTTTAAATATTAATTAAATGTGCACAGTCATGCGTTTTCTAATATATAAAACATTGTTTTACGGAAATCAGATTTTAGGCACATGGTTAGTTATCAAAAACCATCTATTTAATTTTTAAAGTAGCAATTTTGAAAAAAATGAAATAAATTTTTTTTCTCAAAATTAACCTTTATTAGGCAAAAGATTACAAAAAATTATTGGGTACACTTACCCATGGAGGATTACAAAGTGTTCAATGTTACAAGGCAAAACAATTATTGACCAGGTTTACAAAGTTGCTTGATAACAAATATATCCATAAAAGGGTTGTATAATTTTGCTTAATGTCTATCTATACATGGATGAGCACAGTTATGCACTGCCCAAAAGCAATCCATCAAGGGTGCGCAGCATCCCATCAGGGTGAAAAAGGCGCTAAAAACTTTGACCCTGTACTGTCCTGGCAGGTTTTCCAGGTAGTGGCAATAATCGTCACTAGCCTGCACCCATAAACCAGACCCTCAATGACCACCAACATCAACCACTGTGGAAGAAATTAGAAGTGCAGACCCATGACCACAAATATTACAACAAAACTCTATTACTGTTACAAAGATGATATTTCTAGCTGGAGTGTCTAGCATCCAGTGATATCATATTGCACACTGAGGTCAATGGAGCTCAATACCCACCCCTTAATCATTATCAAACTCCTGTGTTTGCAAATGTTCACAATAGCTGTTCAACCCACCAATAAAAGTCCTTCAGGGTTCGCAGTGATTTTTATTTGTCGATACTAATTGGATCCTGCTTCTTTTGATTGAATTTTAAGTCTTGATTAGTAATCAATGATTCAAGTATAATCTGAAAGTTTGTTGTTAAACCTAGAAAAATTCTCAATAGTTATTGCTTAAAAGAGTATGAGTAATTTGCAGCTTCAATGTCTGTTTAGGACTAAAATATCATTTGTACTCATTTTTGTCTTTAAATCATTATTTTTTAGCTCAGGAATCACTTCATTGTAATTCTGTGTTGATTTGAAATTTTTTTTATTTTTTATTTTTTGTGGCCCCCAATCCACCAGAAAGGGGTAATAACTTCTGTTCTGATCATTGAAGAAACCTGATTTTTGTGCAGGGAAATAGCTTAGGTTATTTTCTATAATGTTCACTTCTAAAATTGAGATCGAATTAACATTTAAAACTTGTTTAACACTGCTAAAATCTGATGCAAAGATAAATTTCCTAAAAACATCATTGTTAATATATTATATTCCACATTTTCTATGAGATTTGATGTCCAAATAAATTTCCTATTTATTCTATCAATAAAATTAGGATTTCTAGTGTCTATTATTTTGAGAATAATTTGGTTCCATTTAAAATTATTTTTAAAAGGTTTATAATATTCTAATGATTATAAGAATTACTTAAACTAGCTTTTGTTTATTTCTAGTGGCACCCATTTGCATAAAACGGAATGATAGATAATTTTAATTATCATTGAATAAATATTGTTCCAAAACTTCTTCTATAGATGAAAAAACACTAAAACAGATATCCACTTACATTTTGGTAAACTTTTCTTCTATGAATCCAACAATGGATTATGACTTTGGTGAACAAAACAGGGAGCCTGAAACAATGAAAACTGGAATCCTAGGCTCCCTCTAGTGGACTCATGAAATAAATTTTTCTACTGAATTAATGTGTACTTTGAATTAATTTATTAAAGATATCTTTATGGAAGAAAAACTATTTCACATAGTTTATGTAATTACAAGTCTATGAAAAAGAGTAATCTAGTAATACAAATATATATACAGTATACAGAAAAAAATGTTTTCCAATGCAATTCGAATCATTTCTAAAGCACTTTTGTATGATTACAAAATTATAAAAATTTATTTGCAAATGCTTGGGAAAAAATCATACTGGAGACTAATATAAAATTTGGATAACATTTTATAAAAATGTGCATATAGGGGGGTAATCATTTTTTGTAGCTTTTATGATATTAAGATTGCTCCAAAAATTAATATAAATCCACGTGAATGAACTCATACAGAAATAAAATCATTTTACTGCATATTATGAGATTATCTAAGGGCAATAAGTAAGTTCAATAGACACATTTTAAACTATTACAGTAAATACAGAATATTGCAATAGGTGTAATCGATAAAAGTAACTTTGAAATGAGTTAATGTTTTCACTATTGATAAATTAGTTGATAGTCAATAGTTTGTTTGATTTAAGTTTTTTTAATTTGGTCATAAAAATATGGCAGCAGTCAAGATTTCTTTCTATATTAAAATCGCTGTAGAAAGAAATATAAGCT
Source organism: Epiperipatus broadwayi (assembly GCA_028023455.1). Taxonomy (NCBI): domain Eukaryota; kingdom Metazoa; phylum Onychophora; class Udeonychophora; order Euonychophora; family Peripatidae; genus Epiperipatus; species Epiperipatus broadwayi. The sequence goes on along the minus strand of JAQFVV010012477.1, from coordinate 4,490,206 downwards.
TTAGGCAGACATATAACGGAAAGAAATTTGTGGTTGATGGAATTTGTTGATTGTTATTTTATCATAATTTTCAAAACTCTAGATTTGATGGAATTTTTAAATATCTTAGATCAAACAAAGTTAAAGCCTATATAATTAATTGGTAAGCATACAGTATCAAAGAAATAAAGCATCATAAATGATACATGCATGTAACTTTTTACCAATTATATTAACCTTTTTTATTGTTATATCCAATAAAGATAGTCATATCTCACAGGATGGAATTGAAGACTTTGATAGAATGATCTGGCAAAGAAAAAAGATTGTTTTTTTAATCTTCCCTTTAAAGCCTATTTTATGGACAACTTTTGGATCTTTCTATTCAGTATTTCCCAAAAACAAATGAAGCTTCTAGGAAATAAGATAGAATTTTTCTATATGTAAATATTTTGTAAATATTTACATATAGAATGCATTACAAATGCCTTAGAAAAATGTAGTTACACAGTATTCAAAAAAATAATCACTCTTTTTATCTCTAGATAAGGAAATATATATTAGAAGATTTTCATGAACTTGTAATCATGAATATTAAAAGTTTTATTGAAATTTTCGTCCTATTTTTTTTTTTTATTTAATGTTCAGCTGTAGTGTAACCAATAAAGCAAAAAATGGACTGACAGACTGAATTTACGTCATCCACCAATACTATTTATTTGGGCCCGAGTCAGAAGTGGAAATATTCTTCACCTATACCATAGTTTTAAATAAAAGAGATAGATCAAACAATAATACTTTCCATGTATAAGAAATTTGTAAATTCAGTTTTTAATTAGTTGATTTTTGGTTATATTATAACTAAACTCTAACTCAGAATATATATGAAAATCTAATTCAAACTTTCAATATTTTTCTTTAATAAGACCATGAATATTTTTAACTATTAATATGTAACTCTCTATGGGAGAGATTTACATATGAAAATATTTGAGAAATTATAATTCTTCAACCTTTCATATCTATAAAATATCTATGATTAAACTTCCTCCATTATTTAAACTAGAGAATAATTAAGAGAATTCTACTTTTTTATTTTATAGTGATAAAATGAATAAATACAATAGGTGAATATTGTAATTTTAGTTTTGTAGTTCAGTTTTTGATTGATTGCTTTTAAGGATATAACATAATTGAAATTTAAATAAAAAAAATACATCTCATTAAAACTTTTAAAAGCAGTTAACACTCAACAATCTCAAACTTTTCTCAATGCAACCTCCTTTAATCAATAAAGGTGGAAATTTATCTTAATCTATGTACTAATATGTTTATATAGATCCTAAATATGACAATTTGACTACAGAAAGTGAAATTATTAATACAAAGAAATTTAAATAAATCTCATTAAACAAGTAAATATAACTTATTTTGACAGCAAGCTAATAAATAGTCAATTATAACTTTAATCCAGTCATATCTCTCTCTGTGTGTGTGTGTGTGGTAAAACAATCTTTAATAAACCATTTCAGAGTAAAGATATCTCCAACATAGAAAAATAGTAAAAAAAATGGAAGTATTTGCCAGACTTGCCAATTTCAGTGTGGTCAGTGTTTGAACAGTTTTTCAATCTTATTCTAAAATACCCAATTACATATTAATATGCATAGTTATCTGGGTTGGCTATGGGCCAGTTACTGGAGACAAACATCTTAAATTTCAAAAAAGTTTCATTTGATTCAAATTTGAACATTATTTCATTGGATTGTAGGCAGATGTGCAACATTTGACCAGAAGGCTCTCCATATATATATATATATATATATATATATGTAATATTATTAATATATATATATATATATTAATAATATTACAAATTGATGTCTGTATTTCTTCAAAATAATATACATAAACTTATAAATAAATGTTAGAAAATATAGTAATTATTTTTTTTTAAAAGAACAAAAAATATAAACGTCACTTAGGAGTGCTTTCAACTATCCTCATAATCGTTGACAACTAATACTTTGAAAAAGTATTAATTTTTCAAAGTATTATTAGTTGACAAAGACTAGGAGAATAATTGAAAGTGCTCCTAAATGTTGTTTATAATACTTTTTCAAAATATTAGTTGACAAAGACTATGAAGATAGTCACAGTGCTCCTAAGAGATGTTTATATTTTTTGTTCTTTTTAAAAAAGTTTAATTACTGTATTTTTTAACATTCATTCATAAGTTTACATATATATATATATAATATTATAAATCGATGTCTGTATTTCTTCAAAATAATATATGCAAATTTATAAATAAATATTTAAAAATACAGTAATTAAAAGCTTATAATATATATATATATATATATGTATAACAGTCACTTAGGAGCACTTTCAACTAACTTGTAGCTTTGTCAACTATTGCATTTAAAATGTCTGCTTTCCCATAATTCAATGATGTCAACTTTCCCATAATTCTGTGACCTTAATGTTTGCAGCTTGCCTGTTAACCAAATGTTGCTTGTATTTACATATTAACATTGCTTCTTTAATTTTCCTTTTATTATTATTTCTTTCAGTTTCCAATATTTTTACGTTGTTATAATTAAAATTGAAACCATATATACATGATTTATTATGGTCATAAAAGACAGAAGCTGATAAATAATCATTATTTTTAAATTTTTGTTTTGTATTTTGAACCCTTTTAAATAACAATAAGTGTTCCTTTGTTCTTTTTTCCAATGTGCACTTTGATTCACCTATATATCCACGGCCATACCCACATGTCCATTTGTAAATGATACAATTTTTATTTGTAAATAAAGTTTTATCTTTTGAATTGTTTATTAATTTATTTAATGTAGGTGGTGCATAAAATGCAATATCACATATTCCTTTATAAATTTTCTTAATGAAACTTGCCTATTGATTTGAAATATATGGTTTTGATATCCACAATTTTTTATCAGAAGAATTAACACTATTATTATTTGTATATTTATAAGTAAAATTTTTAATAGTATAATAAACAGAATTATAATTGTATCCTACGTTTAACAATTCATTATAATAAGTTTCAATATTTTTAGTTTTATCTGATGCATATTTACAAAGGTTATCATTTCTAAATAAAAAGGATTTCAAACCTGCCATTTTATGTGACATTGGTACTTTTGATTCATATGGAATATATCCTCTTTTTGCTATTGGTTTAAGAGTCATACAGTAATCCAGTTTATCCTTGTTTCTGGTTATCTTGAAATCTAAAAATTGTATACTCATTAAATTTTCATCTGTTTTAATCCACTTTAAGCCCTTTATATTATTTAATTCCTTGAACAAATCATTATTAGCATTTGGCTTTCCACAGACAAAAACATCATCAACATATCGACTGTATAAAATAATATCTTTCTGATAATGATCCTTTTTTAAAATATTTTCTTCATATGTAGATATAACAAAATTACATATCTGGGCAACTGTAGAAAGTCCCATGGGCCACCCATTATTCATTTTATAAAATTTGTGCTTAAAAATTGCATAAATGTTTCTATCAATAAAGTTTAATGTTTCAATAATAAATTTTATTACTTTAACGTTAACATTTTTTAATTTCAATGCATTCTTAATTATTTCAATAGAAGTCATTCTGTCAATTGATCTGTACATTTTACTGATATCAAAGGTACAAATTACATCATTATTATCAATAACAACGTTATTAATTTTACCAACAAAATCAAATGATGAACGTATTGTATAACTTATTGTTATTTAAAAGGGTTCAAAATACAAAACAAAATTTTAAAAATAATGATAATTTATCAGCTTCTGTCTTTTATGACCATAATAAATCATGTATATATGGTTTCAATTTTAATTATAACAACGTAAAAATATTGGAAACTGAAAGAAATAATAATAAAAAGAAAATTAAAGAAGCAATGTTAATATATAAATACAAGCAATATTTGTTTAACAGGCAAGCTGCAAACATTAAGAACACAGAATTATGGGAAATTTGACATCATTGAATTATGGGAAAGCTGACATTTTAAATGTGATAGTTGACAAAGCTACAAGTTAGTTGAAAGTGCTCCTGAGTGACTGTTATACATATATATATTTTTATAAGCTTTTAATTACTGTATTTTTAAATATTTGTTTATAAATTTGCGTATATATATATATATATAATAGAATCTATTATTATTATATATAATTTAAAAGTTAGTATAAGGAGAGTGTATATTTTAGTATTTATTTTATCACAAACTAATATATTTTCAATGCATTGAAAGTACACTAGGTTTATAAACAGAGCAAAACTCTCCATACAGTATTGCCACCTATGCTAAACAGAGTAATCAATGGATGCCAGAAGGCTTGTGCATAAAATCCCTATCTAATGCCTACTCATCCAATATCCCCAGACTAGTTTCTGGCTTATGGCCTTCGTCAGTGAGGAGCTTTGGATCTGAGAGCACTGCATCTAGATCTTAGAATCTAATGCAACCCTCTAGCAAACACCTTTTATCTCTACTCAACTACAAAACTATGAGAATGAAATTGAAAACACAAAAAATATTTTCAATCTAAGCTCAATAGCTTATATAGTCATATGGGTCTGAACTCAGTTCAGCACCCATACATTTTGGTGTCTTTGGCTCTTTTACAACCATAGCCACCACTATCCTATTAGGCAAGATTGGTGTTAAACCATTAAGCATCACATGATCACATTTCCTATACTAGCACATTAATTGTTGATAAACAGAGCAAAACTCTCCATACAGTATTGCCATCTGTGCTAAACAGAGTAATCAATGGATGCCAGAAGGCTTGTGCATAAAATTGATTACTCTGTTTAGCACAGGTGGCAATACTGTATGGAGAGTTTTGCTCTGTTTATCAACAATTAATGTGCTAGTATATGAAATGTGATCATGTGATATACTAGGTTTACTTAAATAAATATTAAAATTTTCTCTGATACATTTCACTTTCAATTATAAAAGAAAAAAATTTCTCATATAATTTTTAAGAATAATTTACTATTCGTTAGATAATTTATAATACTACTAATTAAATGAACATTTAGAAGTATCAACTTTTAAATAAAAATAGAAGGCAATCCCACTTGATAATATCAAAGAAAGATTAAAAGTATACTTTATCATATCTGAATTGATTGATTTCAGGAATCTAGTTTATAAAGAAGCTTCATAGGCTACAAATCTAGCATAAGATGTTCTTCTTCCTGTAGGCTATGAAATAACTAGAATGTTTAAACTTATATTATTTTCAAAAATCTCATGATCAATGTTTTATAGATCTCATTTCTAAGTCTTTTTGTCAGAAATAACATTCGTGATAATATATATTCATAATATCTAAATAGTGCACCATGAGATAAAATAAACTTGGCATAAACATTTTATGAAAGTTTATTTTAAAAGCACTTAAAGGTAATTGAAAAGGCTATAATATTTAGAATGTCGTACATTTAAGCACATCTCTTGCCTTAAGATATAATCAATTGACATTGAAGTATTTTTCTATTGATAACGTGAGTAGAAAATTGTTAAAGATTACATTCTGTTTTTAGTAATTGAAATACAGGTTATTATATACCTGTGTCTATACATGTAATATGTAGGATATATGAGCACAGACTTTCACACCACCCACCACTCTCCACTCTATCTCATAATACTGATACACTTGAACACATATATATTGAAAAGATAAATAATCACCAATATATGTATTTCATGCTAAACCAGCAATCATCAGTTGGCCCAGATTACCATCTCTACACATATGTGCTATAAGTGCTCAGATATATATTAAGATATCAGTTGGTCCAGTTTACCATCTCTACACATATATGCTATAAGTGCTCAGATATATATTAAGATTTGGCTATCTTAATATATATCTGAGCACTTATAGCATATATGTGTAGAGATGGTAATCTGGACCAACTGGTGATTGCTGGTTTAGCATGAAATACATATATTGGTGATTATTTATATTTTCAACATATATGTATTCAAGTGTATCAGTATTATGAGATAGAAAGGAGAGTGGTGGGTGGTGTGAAAGTCTGTTTTTAGATATATTGTCAGTGTTAGTAATCAGTATGACCAAAACCCAATGCTCTTGATCGTGTATAAAAATGCAGAGAAATCAGTTAAGCAAAATTATTATAAGCTTTGATAATATATCAAATAAAAGGATCCATTTTTGTTATTTTGCGTGAAATCACATAGCTGGTACAAAGAAAAAGGAATAAAATTTAAAAAAATTCCAACTTTAGAAAATTAATATATATTGTAACATAATAAATGAGTTCAAATAGAAATAACTAAGTAAAGGTTCAAAATATAACACTATCAAGAATTATAAGCCATTGTAACATAAATAAAGTTACTCAAAGAAATATTTAAAGGAGTCCAAATATCAAAATTTATGTAAAGGTTCAAATATCAAGATATTAAGTATTATAAGCAAATTATTACTAATTATTAATAACAAGTATTATGAAAATCATGTGAGGTGAGTACACTAGTAATTCAATAAAATATAACTCAGGTATACAGGCAGTAGGTTTTATCCACTTTCATTTCTTGGTTTGATGTTAAGTGCATGTTTAAACAAATACTAAGTGAATATGGTCTAGCAGGGCGCCACTAGATTATCTGAATCTAGACACGGTTATATCTGATAACCTTTCACATGTACCGGGTTTGAATCTCTTTTTGGTACTTTATTTCTAATAAAAAATGAGAAATTTTGCTTTTTGAGCCATATCACTATACGCACTAATATTTAGGTAAAAGTAAAACATCTTTAAACCAAAGTGGAGTTCTTTGAACATAAATCATTTCTCAGATCTTAACATAACAAATGTGTTTCAATATTTTTATAAGTTCACTAGCTCCGATTATATATAACTAGTTTAGGATGGCAATTCACTCATCCTTGCATGAAATAGATGATGGAATGTGGTTATAATAATACTAAGAAATCACTAAATATTATAAAATCAATATTTATTTATGGCCTTTAAACAGTTAAACAGCTCATTAATTAAAATGTTGATGACGATGATGATGATGATGATAATAATAACGATAATGACAAGGGTTTCAATTACAGCTCTAGGACTAAGCCTAAACATAAAACTAATTTTTATAAAGAAATTCCTAATTATTGCTTAATTTTAGCATATTTACTTATATCTTAAATAACTAATATTCAACCATTGATGATGATGAATAATCACGCTTAACCAAGACTACAATTAATGAAATGTATACGCCTCGTTTAATAAAACAAACTAATATTTATTACTACATTTCTAACATATACATAAAAATTTCTAAATAATATGAAAATTGACATGAATAATAATAATAATTGATTATATAACAATCCTCAGATTAATTTTAAGTTCTTCCCCCTTTCCCTTCAAATGTATTTTGTATTAAGTTGGACGTCACATTGACCATGAAAAGTATTTCAAGACAAAAAATATTATCTGCTCATTAGCACACATACTTTAAAATCCAACATGTAAATAGAATGTAAAAAAAAAATGTTAGTAAAATTGAAAGAGCAAGTTTTAGAAAAAAGTTTTAAATTATTTTCTCCCCCTCCCTTCCAAGCACTGAAATCTATACTGAGCTTGAAACAAAATAATCTAATATTCTAATACTACTCATTATTCCACATTCACTTCCAATTATACACATATAAAAATATTATTATGTATGTGCGTGTTTTATCCCATAATAACAAAATATTATTAAAACCAAAATAATAATATTAGTTAAAACTAAAATCATAATACCATAAAAAAAAAATTGTTTTACATATTCATATTTCATAACTGTAAAATTAATAAACATATAATTTTGATACATTCAAGATAATTTATGAAGCTCAAAGTTATTATTAGTAAGACATTCTTGTTTTAATCGATCTGAATAGTCTTTAAAAGTTCTTTAAATAAAAATATACCACTTTATTGCTAAAATGTTTATTAAGACTGATATCATAAAGAAAATAGATATAAAAAGTCATATTACCGATCTTTTGTTTGTGGCGAATTTCCAAGGGTTCAAACTTGTCTATATTTCTGCAGCTACTATGTGGGAACAATCTCTTTCTTGAGGTGTATAACTATTTAATGATGATGATTCTATTGAGGTTATTTGCTTTGGTGGACAATTTGGAAATCATTATATTAATTTTTCTTCTCTTCCTTTCAAGCATGTGGATGAAATACAGCAGTTGTTTTCACATTTATAAATTTTCTTGAGTTTAAAATCAGTTGTTGGAACAATTAATTGGACTTGATGATTAATATTTATCAGTAGATTAATTCATCTTCTTTGAATGCAGGTGAATGCTTTCTTCCTTCTATTAAAAACATCTTATTTATCTGGTCAGTTGAAAGGTGTAGAATATTATTTTAGACACATCTTTTCTTTCCTAGGTGATGTGCAGCTTCCCCAGATGGTCCGGCAAATGGGATATACATATAATTTTTCTAGCAAGCCATTTTTTTATATTTTCAACGTTCAATATTATAGTTTAATAATCTGAATCAATCAATAATAATCTTAATAATAATTCAAAACAGCTTTTTATATCCAATTTTTAGCTACCTTAACCAATCAGAGATAGCATCACTTGCTATTTTTGGACAAATTTGTTTTAATTAGATCTCTAATTTATTTTCAACCAAAGTATTTTTCAACTGAAAAGTTTAATCCTTTTTCCAGACACCTTTGTTTTAAAAAAAAAATAGACTCAATTCTTATTTCCTTTCTTTTGTTTTTTTTTTTTTCTTTTTAACATCCAGGTAACACTTCAAATCTTTGAGCTTCCTTTCTATAGATCTTGAGATAAGACAATTTCAAAATTTAGAGCTCTGACTCATTATAAGTTTCCAAAGTGACAATCATTTACAAAAAAAATTACTACAAAGATCGATATCTGATTAAACAGATTTCCTCTTTTAACAAAAAAAATTGTACAAAAAAATAATTTGACAGGTTTAATACTTCCTTTTCTTTCAATATTTAGGAAATGTAAAATTTTGTATGTAATGTACACACATCCTTCATTCTTTCAAATCATTCATAAACTATCCTTAAATAATATGATTGCTAGCTTAGTAATTATAACCCAATTATTTAATTAAGTCTGTAACTTTTAAATCCCACTTATAATTAAAGAAAAGAAAAATAGAAGTATAGAATAAAATGTTAGAATTGATCAAGCATAGCTTAGTTTTAAAGAAAGTTAAAATGTTGAATATTTGAAATATAAAACAAATAAATAATTTACACATACATTGCCTATATGTATGCATTGTAACTTTGCTTTTTAAAGAAATTTAAATATTAAATAGTTTAAATGTGTGTATTACCTTTCTATCAACACACAAACAAGTAAAGCATATAATTGTTGACCCATTCTTTCTCTGTTTAAAGCTTTTAGAACTGGACCTTGTAGGGTTTAAACTTGGATGCCCTACAGCTTCATTTATGATTATATAAAAATGTGATGATGATTTTGTTTGACCTTTTCTACATGCACATTACTATAAATTTGGCTAGTGACTAAATTGTAATGGCACAATATGTATTAATAACGTGGATTTTAAAAAAATTTTAAATAAATATTTATAGTTATATAAATAGAACATTTTATTAATTTTAGTATAATCAATAGAGAGTTTTATCCAAAAGCAATTTTCTTGTTTGTTTTGTATTTTCCCATAATAACGAATACACTAAATGATATTTTATTTTCAAAACAAAAAAAATATTTTTTTAATCTTGACTTTTTTTTCATTGTACTTTAATTAGAAATTTAAGCTGAATATATTGAGGATTTTAAAAAATTAATTATACTTCTATATGTTTAGTACAATGTTCACTGAGAAAAACATATATATTAATGAGGTAACGTTTATGGTGCCGCTTTGATATTGTAATATATAATAAGTTGTCTTAAGAAAATGATAATGATTAATAAACTACCATAAAGCTAATTAATAATAATGAATAATTTGTTGTTTAGAAGGTTTAAGATATTCAAGGACTGGAAATTACAAAATTGAACTGTGATTCATGAAACTTTGGCTTTCAAATAGACCATTCTGTCCCAGCAGTATATCATAAAACAAATAATGTCTTCAAGAACAAAATCACCTAATCTCAAATGTTATAAAGAAACTTTATTTAAATGTTCATCAAATTAAAAAAATAACAAAAGATTTGCATTGAGGATACATATTTCCACCTAATTAATTTTATCTCCTCATTATACAACCTTATTTCCATCAATAATTTTTAATACTTAATGTAAAACATGAAGTTATTTAAGATATTTCATCAAAGCATAAAATGTTATATATTTAATAAAATGAAAATTGATCAAAGATCTCACAAATACATTTGCTTGTTATTAATGTTAGAATTTTACTGGTGTTTAACTGGTTTCCATCATGTCATCTTTTGGATAGTAGAAGCCATTCAGATATGTTATAAAAATGTTTAAAAAATCAGGAAATTGGTCATTCCTGAAACAATTATAAAGAATTTGTACTATCTAAAAGATAAGCTAATGTTATCCAGTCAAAACACAAATATAAAACTAATATCAACAGTAAGCAAATATAGACTTTGACAAATCTAATATAATATATTATAATTTGAATGTTTATATGTCCAACTTCTTGAACTCACTTCTTTGATACTATATACTTTAAATAATATATACTAGGACCTCCTATGCAGTATTTTTAATTATTGTAAGCTTACAAATAGCTAACTTTCTTTACTAAAGTTTAAAAAAAAATATTTTATTAATAATTATAAGAGGAAAATATTTTAAATTCCATTTAAAACTATTAAAATTTAATATTTTATATAAAATTTGAACTGATAGAAAGAATTTTGATAAATAATATTAGCATTTATCTCTCTATTCTTATACTCTAGGAGCCTCTGTCAAGTATTTTTAATTGTTGTGAGCTTACACAAAAATGTTTTTTTAAACAGATTTTAAAAATTTAACTATTTAATATTTGTGTAAAGAAAAACCATCGACATAAAAGCATCTTAAGTTGAGGACTGACCTGGTATCAACATTAAGTAAATAATAATTGTGTTTATTTTCAGTCCAATAAATATTTTAGTTTTTTATGAAATAAAATTCTGAATTAACATATGCTATGAACATGTTTGTTTCTGTTTTAAATTATTTTCATGGTTCAATTTCAATATTCTTGACATCAAGAGAAGTAGTAATAGATTGATGATCTTAAATTCAAAATAATTAATCAAAAGAGTCCTTTTGACCCTTCTTTTTATTTCAATATATTAATATATATATGTTTGAAAAAATTGTAATTTTAGTAGTGTTCTTATTGCTTTAAGTTTGTTGTATTTTAGATAGAGTAACCTTAATCTAAACCCTAGTCAATCAAAAAATTTTATTATAATCCAAATTGCAATAGATTGTTTATATAAGCAAATTTTGCATTTTAAAATGTGATATTGTTATTAATTATATAAATTTATACAGTTTTCAAAAAGTATTATTTACTAAGGCAATAAACCTAAAGAATGTGCACTTGAAAATGCGATGGTAGGGACCTCTACAGGTCTTAACCACAAGCTTACACTTTGAAGAAAAGAGGGGAATCCTTCTTTACTTCAACCTACTTTCTATATAAATGGTGAAGCTGAAGCAGTTAGTTCTGAGAGTGTCAAGCTATTCAATACTTCACTGATTAATCCACAATTTCTATTATACATTAATACTCACAAAATCATTCGATTTACAATGTGTCAATGTGCATTAAATAAATTTATAATTACAACTTTAAATTATTGTAATAGATTTCTAAGTATAAGATCTTTCCATTGACTCATTGTAAATTGAAAGATTTTGCGAGTACTAATGTATAATAAGAATTGTGGACTTAATCAGTGAAGTATTGAATAGCTTCATGCTCTCAGATCTAACCACTTCAGCTTCACCTATTTATATAGAAAGCAGATTGAAGTAAAGAAGGGTTCCCCTCTTTTCTCCAAAAGTGTAAGCTTGTGGTTAAGACCTGTAGAAGTCCCTACCATCACATTTTCTAGTGCACATTCTTAGGTTTATTGCCTTAGTAAATATTCCTTACATAATCAATGTGTGTTAAATAAATTTATAATTACAAAAAGTATTATTAAAAACCAGTCAACACTTAAACAATCCCAATATAGATAACAATCAACAATCTCAAATTGTTGACAAGGCAACCTCCTTTTAAGAATAAAGGAGAAATTCCTTATATCTTTATTTATGGTCCAATATATTTATATAGACACTAAAGATTGCAACTTGACCACAGAGGTTGAAATTATTGATACAAAGAAGTTTAAATAAATCTCCTTAAGCAGGTACATATAACCTGTTCTGAATGCAGACTAATAAATAGACAATTATAACATTACAAATTGCAATTATAATTTTCAAATTGCACTCAAAGTATTTCTTAAATAATAAGTGTAATGATCAAGGCTAAATGGATTTATAAGTAACCATTAGAAACCAATTAACACTTAGACAATACCAATATAGATAACAATCTCAAACTATTATCAAGGCAACTTCCTTTTAACAATAAAATGGAATCCCTCCCACCTTTATTTACAATCCCATATATGTTTATTTAAATATAAAAATAATTTGTTTATTTAAATTTTCTTTTAAATTTTTACTTTATAAGGTACATAAAAAAAAAGTTTATTATTAAATTTGAAAAAATTCTCAAATCCAAAAAAAGGTCTTATCTTAAGGATTTTAGATTAATTCAAAAATTTCTGTTTAATTTTAGATTAATTCAAAAATTTCTGTTTAATAAAGTCTATTTGTATCATAAGATAAACTGATTTGTGGGCTCATACTCCATTTTATACAATTTGACTAATAATTTATTTGAATGTATAACGTTGCTCTAGATTGTGTGTAAATATGTGTCAGTCACAAGGTAATATATTAAATGGGCTTTGTTGAACTTGGTGAAGTTAGGACAAAATATGAAAAGACAACTGTCTTAAAAAATAAACATGTATTTTATTGCAATGAAATAAATATTGGATGAAGAAGTGAATGAGATTTATTATTAATTGTGAAAAAACACTGTTGGAGATGTATGGTATATCAAACAGAGTGGCAAGATTAGTTATCACTTAATAAAAAATACCAAATGCATATAATTGACATAAAGATGAATCTAGTTATTTCTTAATATGAATTTTATAGAATAAAATAAATTGAATGCTTATTATGATAAAATCTTTTTTTAACTTCTAATATAAATGTTATACCTGAAGTTAATTTAAAATCAATAAATAAAAATGAACTTTTAAAAAAAAAAGGATGACATTATAAAATAGATCAAACTGTTAATTCTACAAACCATTATATAATAAAAAAGAGCAAGAATAATATATTCTCTGAATATCTAAACACTTTAAAATAACAGATAAGTCATGTGATTAAATATATGTTTAAAAGTAATGCTTCAGGAAATGATGGAATTATTATTGAGATTTTAAAGGAAGCAAGGAAAAAATAAAAAAAATGTTGAAAAAACTGTGTACCAAATGTCTCAATAATAAAAAGTCTTCATAGTAGTTTTAGAAAATAAATATGGTATGGATTAAAATGGTAAGCTAAGGAATGATAAAAAGTATTTACAGCAATTTTACAGTGAATGTTGTGTGAATTAAAATGGAAAGGTAAGAAATAAAAGTGTATAGAGGTATTAAAGTGAATAATATTTTGCAGATGGTATGGTTGGTTTTGCAAATAATGTTTCAATGCTTCAGATAATGTTGTAAGAGTTATCAGATAAAAAAATAGGATTAGAGATCAATTTCACAAGACTAATAGATTCAGAAGAAATAAATACATATAATAATTAATTATAAAAAGTTAGCAACTACAAATAGCTATGTCAGATTATGAACACAGTTGGGAACATAATGGATATAATTTATCATAGAATTAAACTTGAAGAGAGTGTTTTTGATTGAAATAACTTAAAAGTATAAAAATACATGTTTATGTGTAAAAAAGGAAGATTTTTTAATAATTTTACATATTCTTATTTGTGTGGATCTGACACTTGAGTATTTAATTAACTAAAAATATTGAGACTTCATACTACTTAATGAAGCATGGGGTGATTATGTTGGGAGTAACAAAAAGATGTCCAAAGCAAAATACTTGCTTGAGAGAACAAACATGTATGACTGAAATCATTGATAGAATTAAAAGATTCAAATGTGGCTGAACTAAACATAATGCTAGAAGAGATGGTAATAGATTGGTTCATTGAAATATTGTAATGGATAACAAGAAATTGCAAAAGATCTAGAAAGAGATTGCATGAGATGAATGCATGATGTAAGAAAATTGGAGAACTTATGGATTAAAAAAATTGGATAAACTTGGAAATTATCTTATTCTCAATTATTGATAATTGTTGAAAATGATGATTATTTAAAAATAAACTATTTGCTTATCTTTTTTTGAGTAAACTAATAATGCTATAAAAAATTACATTTTCTTATAAATCTTTAACAAAGGTTCTAGATCTTTACAGACAAAAATTACTTTTTTACTTAAGATTGCATAACTTTGTATGTGTTTTAATAAATTTTAAATATATTCTCTGACATTAGAAATTTGTATTCATATTCCTTATTATTTGTTGTCTTCTTTTAATGTGCTATTCAGCATCTTTAAAATTTTATTACAAGTTCAGTTGTAATAGCAGCCTTTTTTTATTTTTGTCAGATTTATGGCTCAGTTTATTTTATATTATTTTCTTCCGTAGAACTATATTTCCTGGCACCTCCTGAATCATGGATTAGCAGTTTTCTTTTTTTATATTTTGAAGAAAATAAGCAAACTAACAATTTTATCAGTGTTCCATGAGTTCTTTAGGTGATTTTCAGTTGACTGATCTTAACATTTTTTTATTATATTATTTAAAATAATTTCCATTAAAATCTTAATTTGTTTTAGCCATTCATGGTAAGCATGTCATCCATAATATGACTCTTACATAGATCCATATTTAGCAAAGTAAATGCTTTTTCATGGTTACATTGTAAAACTGAAGAATGGCTGATTTTCAATTATTTGGTTTCCAATTAATATAATGGACCAGCAGTGATCTACTCAGTATTTATATGTACTAAGATAAAACTAATTAAAACAAAAGAGGTCTTTCCCAAAATAAACTTTGTTTCTTTTGTGTCTTCACTTATTTAGTGCATAAACTTCCAATTAAATCAATATCTACTTTATTAATTATTTTTGTATGTCTACTTGTTCATTAATCCTCTATAATTGTTGTGTTTAGCAACAAATTTTGATAATTTATTTATTCTGTTGTGCATATATTTATTAAGAAATAAATGAGATTGCATCTAAAGTAATGCCAAAACATTTTGCTGCATCTATATACACTGATAATATATTTACAAGAGTTATTAAGAAGTAAGCACCTATTATGATTAGAAAGATTATAAATGCATAGCTCTAGCCAGAAACAACGAGCAGTTAAGAGAATATTATGTCTCATTTCAATAAACTTAATATTTTCTGCCGTATTGGCTTGTCTAATGAAGGGTCCTGACCTATTTGCCGGCTACAGCTTCTCATTACAAGCGTTTACGTTTTGACTGCTTTTTGCGAGACAACGGTGTCTACATTTTTTTCTTCATGAGTAAAATGTTAATAAAAACATTGCTTACAAGGCTTCCCCACACAAAAAAAGAAAAGCATTTGCTTATTAGGTTTTTCACTATATACGTTGTGATGGTTCAGGTTTTTTTTTATAATTTACTCTTCTGCTAAAAATAGATAGATGGATGCCTATTTCCAACTAATCTTAAATAATTGATCGAATTAATTATGTGTCATATATCTAAGCAAAAAATCCTAAGCCTGATTATAAACAAACAAACAAAAAAATTTACTAAATAAAATTCAATCCATATTATAGGCATGATAAGAAAATATACCGTCACTGCAGCAAAATATATATTATTTTTTTTATTTCTATCAGTGCATTCTTCCACCCAATTCCACAGATTGTGATCATCTACCAGGCAAAAAGTCAAACCATCTTCTTACGCTATACATATATTTTCAATTATAATTTGCTCTTCAGAAGAGCTTAAACATAAAATGCATAAATAACTCAAACTTCATCTCTCTTTTTACCATGTATAATATCCATCACACAAAAGGAAATGTATTTTATATGTAAAGGGTCATTTTGTTTCTCATTAATGGATTGGTTGTTGAACAACATCACTTATTTAAGTGTAATAAAGCCGTGAAACCTCGTTCTAGAGTTTGAAAGAAAGTGAAAAAGATGAGTTAGGTAGATAAAGTTGTAATTATTGATATGTTTAAATATAAAGTAGTTCAATATTAGTTAAAATAATGACATGGCAAAGAAATTAATCTTATATAAATAAAAGTTTTGAATATATATATAGGTGGTAATATGCTGAACAAAAATCAATTTATACTATTTGATTTCAAATTTTTGAAACAAATATCTCAAAGAAAAGAATAAATATATGAAAATTGAAAAACAAAACAAAAAGTTGAAAAAGGAAATCTGATAAAAATGCGATATTTTTGCCTTTTACGGAAAAACTGGTAATGATATTGGTAGTTATATTTTAAAACTAGATATTATAAACTTTAGCTTTTTTGATATATTTTTTTAATTAAAATATTTTTCTTGAAATAAAATTTTGATAATAATATAATCTATAATTTATTCTAAAGAAGCAAAAAAAATGTTATTCTACAAGTCAGGGAATATTATTTTAGGTAAAACATCTTATGAAGTAACATCTTTTGAAACTAATTAAAACTAAATAAACTTTGAAATTTGAAAATCGTCTCTAAGAATGTCGTTTTTGATCAGGTAACTAGCCCAGAAGCTGATGGAAAATCATGTCTAGAGAGTAAACAACGTCTTCAAATAAATTTCCATGTTAATTGTACAAAGATAAAAGTAAATCTTTCAAATAAATTGACGTTTTATGTTTGCTAACATAAGTGTGTGTATGTTTAATAATATTTACATTTTATCTTTTATCCTATTATTTTCATCTGAGTTGGGAATCATTATTATCAGTTTTATAACTTATTATGGAGAAGTAAGTATCATACTTGATTGAATAAATATAATCTTTAAAATGTTTGCAGCCATGTAGTTATATATATGTACACTTAAAAAAACCATTTTTTTGACTTATTATGACTTAGCATTCAATGTCTTGCAGACCAGTCTTTTTATTATACTAGTATGTTGTAAAAAACTCTTATTCCTTATGTCAACTAGAGACTTTTAATATGTAAGACTTTCCTATTTAAATATCATCATCCAGTTTAATTTTAGAGCTTAAAGATTTTAGCACTTGGGTATATATATGTAAGGTATTTAATCCATTATTTTTTTTTTAGTATTTATATTTTCTAAATAGCGAAAATAAATAATATCCACATTACAATACCCAATGGATTAAAAGTCTGACACCATAATGGATATTATGTAATAAATTAACAAATTTGCTTGATCAATATTTGTAACCAGTCAAATCTTGTAGTCATGTAAAATCTTAAATTATTTTTCAGTCTAAAACTACTCAGATCTCCCTCCCTCTCTCTCACTTTCTTTCTCTCTTCCCCCCTCTCTCTCTCTCCCTCCCTCTCTCTTTCTCTCTCTCTCTCTCTCTCTCTCTCTCTCTCTCATTAATGTAGAGCTTTGAAACACCTTAATAAAACAGTATTAGGAAATGTGAATATTGAAAAATTAATGTATTAAATACCTTATATGTATATGACTTAAAGCTTAAACATTCAATATTTGTTCTAGGAGATTTGCAACGAGAAATGATTTAAAATGATTGGAAAAATGTGTAGTAAATCTTAAAATTTGATTGGTTATATATACTTATCCATTTCATTATACATATAGTATATATGATATCATTCTTCTGTTTTATGGTATTATAATGTGAATATCTATTATCTTCTCTGTAAGAAAATATGAATTTACAGAAATTAATAAATGTAATACCTTGTGCATAAATGTCTGAATGTTCAAACATTCAATGTCCAAAATCAAATAGGTTATAATTAACTCACATAAATATGAAAAGTTTGATGATCACTTATGGGTGGATAGTTAGGTAAATTCAAGTTTCTATCTTACCTCATAAATGTAAGTTTCTTATGAAATATATATTGTAACAGTCATATTTGTACATTCACACAACAAAATCCAGAGTTTTGGTAAATTATACCAAGGCTGATCTAGATGAGGGTTTGAGACCTCAAATCTGACTGCACCTCAGCTCCTTCACCAATCCTTTCTGACTTACTACCCTATGGATGACCTATATGAAGTCACACTCACAATCTCTTAATTCCCATGCCAACAATAGCAAAGGGTGGAGTGAGAGACTCAAGAAATAACTCTAAACATTTGGCAGCTTAACTAAACACACACACAACTTATGGCTAGTTATATAATGCATATATTAATAATTATGGAAAGTGATTCAATATAAACAAAGTGAATAATACCACAGACATTAATATGTTTTAAATTAATTAATTTTATTCAAAAACACAAACAACAACAATTAAATGTACTGGGTATTCCATTCACAGGCGGGATAGTGAATATATGAACTACAAGTTCTGCAATCTATTGTACTTAGTCATAATCATTTTATTACAGCACTTATAAATTAGTAATTATTTCTACATCTATAATGATGCCTAAATTATGCTCTTCCATTTTTACTAGGTTTGCTAAGGGTTAAATCTTAAGAGAGTATCAACTTTATATAATGTGTACCTAATTTTATTATTATGTGATGAGCAGTCAATGTGCTCTTTATGTAGATATTATTATATAAACTACAGATGATGTTCAGATCAATGCTGAACAATTAATATAACAGCAAGTGATATGGTGCTTTGTAGCATAATTTCTGAGACTATGACGCTACACAAATTACATCAGAGATGTGGCTTGAATGTGCCTTTACTCATGAGATTCAGTAATGATTACTCAGACTCTTGCTATATGTGAACATTTAGTTTGGAAGATTGAACAGCCTTAATATACGTTGCTGGATACCAGTGTTCCAATTATGAAAGAAGTAATAGGAATGACCCTTAAAATCATTAGCCCATTCAAGAGAGAGCTGTCTAAACTAGGGATAATAGAATGGTCCTTAAAACTGGATCTTATCTTAATAAGTATATAATAGCAAGGCATAATGCACCAAAGTGCTTCATAAAAGCCCATTCACAACACTTTCTAAATATTAATTATTAAAGTTAGTAAAGTGCAAAATCTATAGTTTTATTCTGTGAAACTACCCTACACCAGTTAGGTGAATTAGCATACTTAAACTGTGCTAAAGAGGACCTTATTAAAATGATCTAGTTTACCAATTAACCCACATAGTCTATGAAAATAAACTAAGAAAGGCTAAAGCATGTTTGGGACTTAAACTTGGCTAATTACTGACAATATGCTTTAAATGTCACTCTTGCATATTTAACTAAACAGATCTTTAATAAGCAAACCTGGATGAAATATTAAGCTAAACATAGCAGCTTAACTAATATATATAAGAGTAGGTTTTCAGACCAGAGATTTAGAAATATTCCAAAAACAGCATGGGTTAATTTACTTGAGAACAAAAGCATCTCTTTATGTTTATAATAATTAGTAATCTCCACTCTGAAGGCATAGTACAAATTAATAAATGCAATGTAATAAATATATATATATATATATATATATATATATATATATATATATATATATTGTGCCTTTTCTATAGGTCAGTAATAATTCATAACAGTCAATTACTAAAAAATTTTAAATTTAGAATATGTTCTTTTAATACATTAATTATATTAAGTCAAAAATATCTTTAAAGTACAATTTGAAGCTAAAGAGAATACGTAATATATAAAATCATTTAAAAATAGTTATATAAAGCTTTAAATATTGTTGCATATGGTTGTAAAAGCTGGCCATATTAAATAACACAGCTGTAAATAATTAAAAGTATATTTAATAAATTCGATTTTAATAGTTTAAAACTTATAGTTAATAAATGCTATGTTTAAATTTGTAATCATATTTAAATAGTCAAAATTAATATCGTACATTTTAAAAATAAACTTTATGATGGTGAGAATTGTATTTAATTCTATATTTTCTAAATTGTTCTTCCAAATTTTATAATTATATTATATAATATGATAAGTGTATCAATTTTATTTGTCTAGGCAGAGAAATAGATTGAAAATCGTCTGTCAAAATTATTAATCACGTGATTTTTTAATGTATACTATCATACACTGCTTGTTTGAATTAATAACAAAGTTTAAAATATTTTAAAAGTTATATTATAGAATTGAATAGAATTATTGCCTATCATAAAAATAAATAGTATTAAACACTAAGTTAACTATCATATGTAATGTTTAAGTAATGTAATAAAGTCGAATACAAATATAATAAAAATTAAATATTTTATTTAAATAAAAATAGATAAATTGAATAGATAAATGGAATAAGTTATTAAATGTTATTTTAAAAGTTATTTTAAATGTTTAAATAGTTTTAATAAAATAATAATTTATTTAAAAGTAATATTTTAAATAATATTTTAGGTTCATTACATCATCATTTTTATTTTCAAATATAATTCTACTATAAATTGGAAATATGTAAATTTTTTCTCAAGCTAAAGTAAGAATTGGCCAATAAGAATAGGTATTCTTACAGATGATAAATATCATTGTAACTAAGTTATAGTGGGAGATTAATAATGTATTGAAACCGAAGAAAGGTAAATGATAACTATCAAAAGATAGTATTTTTAAAAATCTTTTATTTTAGTCAATTTTTTTTTAGTACTTTCTTATAACTTTATCTGCAAAAACTAATTGATAATTTTAAAAAATATTTTTTGCAAAAGAGAGTATAAATTAAAAAATATTTTAATAATTTCGTTCAACATGCTTTGTTAAATTTTTTAAAGTTCTTTATCAGTCGTATTTTATCTAAAAGTTTAATCTAAACTACGCAATAAAAAATGGATATACTACGAAATAAAATGGATATAAATTGTAATGCTGAAGAAATATTTGAATATTTATTGATACAGCTTTATTTATGCATAACCGGAGAACTGTTCTGGTACATAAAAACCACAGCTCGGATATTATACGGAGTCTAAAAATGTATGGAAACGTATTATTTATAAACTGACCCAAGATTTATTTTTAAATAGTAGTAAGACAATTATATTTCATGGATTATTTTATATAATATGATATTCAAAGGAGTAAAATGTTATATCCTTTCTGAAGGTAACATTTTTTAAAAATATTTTTCAAGAATTAAATAAAGAACCCAGGAAAATATGTTACAGAAGCGTTTTGGTATTAAAATATCCGTTCTTCGAATTATTTAAAATGTACTTGGAAAAGATTTGTTCAAAAGTATTTGAAGTTTTTATTTTAAAAGAGATTTATAAAAAAAAATACCAAACAAAAGTTTAAATGTATCAAGAAGGAAGCATAGATAAAAAGTGAACACATAGATGAATAAAAAAAAAAATAGATCCATGGAAATACAAATAGTACTTAAAAGTTTATCGAATATTTTTAAAAGTTAAATTAAATGGATTGATGCATCGGATATGCAGAGAATGTTGGTAGAGAAGATTAAGAAGCTTCACGGATTAATTAATATAATCGTCCTAAAAATTAAAACCAAGGATTATTTTCTAAATTTTACTAAATGGATTAATAATTATTTTTGTTTTAAACTTTAACGCGCTTGGAGAACATTTTTAAAAACTCTAGAGAAAATAATAAACATTTTGGACTTATCAGGAACTATCGTCAAGAAAATATGTAACTATAGTTTTGATTCTTTTTATTTTGTTAACCTAGTTTAAATCTAAAATTTTATATAAGATTAGGAAAAACATAAAAACATTAATTTGTTAATATTAAAATTTTATAATATAACAATCTAATAATTTAGCTTAAAAATATTTTAATATAAAGTGTATGGGTGTGATTTTTTTTTATATCTGTAATGCTCAAGTGGATAAAGAAAAGCCTACTGAACACGATGACTAGATAAAGTTTATTGGTAATAATAATAACTATTGATAATTTATAATGTATATTTTTTTTGTTTTCTTTAGATCATCTATGAATTGTAAGGATGAAGTGTAAAAGTTTTTTTTTATTATTATAAATGTAAACGCATTTTTATACAACATTTTAAAAAACATTATGAGATAGGATTGATTTGAAAATATGCATACGACAATTTTTTTTGATTTTTTTTTTTTTTAGTAATATAATCCAACATAACAAATAATTATGTGATTCTTTTAAAATTTTTATGATATGGGATATTCAAATATTGTCTAAGTAGATTGTATATGATTAGACATATAGAATGATGAAGTGGACAGACTTTTCTTATGGGATCGTAAGATTGTTTAAATATTAATGAATTTTATTTATTGTTTTTGTAAATGCAGATAGTTATTTATCGATGTAAGATGTAGAAAAATCTTGAGAAATAATGTTGAGATAGTGGCTTGGAAGTACTATAGTTAGCAGGAAACCAAGATGATGTATATTTAAAATAGGATATGATAAGGAATGGGAATAATATTTAGTCTTTATGTGGTTATCAGCATAGTTAACAAAGCCCTATGACTGATACACATATTATTTGGACAGTGTTTATATTTCTTTAAATATTTGATGTTCTAATAAAGCTGAAGAAATAGCTTTAACATTGTCCCTGTACTAGAGGATATTAGGCAGATAAATGTCCTACCTCTCCGCACTGTACCATGATTTTGAGATATGTTAAGAGTAATACTCTAGCTTTCTTCCTTAATCCTATGCATCTGTTTTCGCTATCTTTATTTCATGTAACTGCATCGTTTAGTAAGATATTTTAAAAGAAATGATGAATAATTTAGAACTTAGGTTATGCTATCGTTTTTTGGATAAGATTAGTTTATTTGCTTATAAGGAGCAGAATATTATAACTTAAAATTGAAGATCCAAAGTATCCTAAGGAAAGAAAAGAATCATAGACTATATTTTAAATTTTATTTCGGAAATGAAATATATATTTTTTTTTAAAATAAAGCATCTAAACAAAGATATTTTCTTTAAAGTGATAATAATTTTAAATGCTTTAGTATTATTATTTTTTTTAAGAGAAAATAAGTATTGCATATTTTAAAATACAATAGTACAAAGTAAATTATGTAAACAATATGCATAGTATATTTTTTGTTTATTGATTAACAGACATGTATTGATGATTACACTTATATCATACTAAAGTAGGGCTTAAAGAAGAATATATTATGATTAGTAAACATTGTGTGATAAATACTAAAATCTAGTACTGAATTTTGGATAATATTTTGTATAACATCTTTGACTTTGCAAGATGAAATTTTTTTTTAATATTTTGAGAAATCCATACTCATTATAAAATTTTGTTTTCTATGGAATGTTTTCTAGGTATGAATTTTTTAAAATAAGATAGTTTTATAATATTAAGGATAAAATGCTGTTGCTAATAAAGTAGATAAATTTATTTGTAATAAGTTAATCATAATGAGAAACCAAATAGTAACATTTTTTTTTAATTTTGTCCTAAATCTAAATAAAGATGTAATTGAAATATAAATTATTTTTTTTATAACCCGGCAGATCAAACTGTAAAGTAAAAAGGTTAAGGATATCCACTGTAAATAGTGTAAATAAATTGTTTATTTTATTTGTTGTTAGTAATAAACTTTGTTAAATTTTGTTATTTCAAAAATTTTGTGTCAGAGTTATTTATTTCTCCACATCGCTGCATGAGAACACGATATATGCATAATAACTGAAACAAATATATAATTTTGCACAAAAAGATAAATAGAGAATTATTTAAGAATTTAAATATTTTATTGGTATTCATTATAATTAAATAATCATAATCTTACATTATTTATTGGTCATAAATCAGTTATCACAATATTATATTAAATTATATGCTATCTGTTGCTACACATATTTTGTTTGTCAGATTATTAAAATGCTACCATGTATTTATTATATCATTACATGAAGAATATTATTATTGTTATTTATTATTATTAGTTTAAGTGTAGTAGATTATGACATAAAATCCCTTCTCATATTTTACTACCGTATTTTAAAATTAACTTAGAATAAATTTTATGAACCTGAGATTATTTTATTTGAGCTAGATTATTATTATTAAATAGAAGATTAAGATTTAATTATTAGTTTAATCTTAGTGAGTAGAAGTTATTAAAGTTGTAAGAATACTATGAGTTTGTTATTTGAAATAGTAATAAAAGGGGAGATAGTGTTCTTATGCCATTGAGGTAGTATCCTGCAGGATATTGTCTCAATGTAATCTATCTTGTCGACTGTATTTTCACTTCAAGTCTCATAAAATATTAAATATTTATTTAATATATTTTTTATAAATTGAACCTTATTCGAATTTTAAATTTGAGCTAGTGGAATATTTTAATTTTAATGCTGAATATTTTAGTTATTAATTATTAATTGAGATAGAACCCGTTTTATTTTATACCATATACTATTTGGAAGTGAAGATGCATAATTACAGGTCAGAATATATATAT
Source organism: Epiperipatus broadwayi (assembly GCA_028023455.1). NCBI lineage: Eukaryota > Metazoa > Onychophora > Udeonychophora > Euonychophora > Peripatidae > Epiperipatus > Epiperipatus broadwayi. The sequence goes on along the minus strand of JAQFVV010012477.1, from coordinate 4,465,349 downwards.
ATATATATATCTTCATATATATATATATATATATATATCTATGTCTTATACTTATATATATATATATATATATATATATATATATATAGGCATAAGTATAGACAAGAATAGAAAAAATAATAAGATAGCATTATCTTTTTACAAGTTGAATTTAAAAGATTTAAGAGAAATTGAGATTAGGCAAGATTTAAGTTATTTTAAAATTATACAAATTGAAATACACTTATCTAACACAGTTTAATTAATTTATGAGATTTAAGTTTAAGAGTTCGTGCACATTACTTATATGTTACAGCTAGCTTTAGGAAAGATTTAGAATTGCTATAGCCATAGGTTAGCTTGGTTGAGAATTTATTACTGGTGGTTCAACTATGAAGGCTTGCAGCTTGACAGGATTACACACACATGCATTAGCTGATTCATCTGAGCTGGATCATTGGCTGTTCTTTCAAGTAGGCTGGGGTTTGGGTCCTTGATCTCCATAAACAGTTCTAGCCACTAAGGAGGCATCAATGATGGTCTCTAGCCACTGGTCTCCATAACAAAACTGGGCACACTGCTGAGATATAAGTTAACAAGAGAGTGAAGCAAATGGATGCTGTTCATTTCAAACTGGGTTAGAAGTCACTAATTTTATCAACTTCAAATGAACTGGCTGGATTTATTTCAGGCTTGCTAATTGTTCTAATTGTTATTTTATAAGATTCATAAAGTTTGGCTGGATTTATTGCAGGCAGACAATGTCAAAGCTTGTTAATTGTTCTAACTTTTATAAGATTTACAAAGCTTGTTTCTCAGCTTAGTGTGAAGTAATTGAGATAGCCATAAACCTTGAATTTCTTTTTTTAAATAGTGAATTTCTTCTTTTTTCAAAGAGATTCAAACTGCCAACATTTAGCATATATCTAAAAAAAGAGACCTCTGGATTTAATTACTATATGCAAATATTAGCAATTTAATAAATTGAATAACTTCAAAGGCAGTTTGAAAATAATTTAGAAAACTTGTAATGTTTAGCAAACTGATTATATTACAGTTACCTTCGCATATATACATATGTATGTTCTTATATATATACAATGTCCACAGCTTAAACCAAATTTAATAACTTAAAATCATAACACCAATCTTTATATGAAATTACAAAGGTGTGTACATTATACATAATAATATTAATCAGATGTGCGAATATAAAACATTTATCTAATATTACAAAATGCATATACAACCATTTAAAGTGGTAGATGTGTGCATAAACAATTACACACATATAGACATAAATATACACTTCCATATATATTAAATTACCTAGTATACTGTTATATATGTGCACCTCTAGGATTTGAATTGGGAAAATGAAGACTACTTATATATATATATATATATATCTATATATATATATATATATATATATATATATATATATATATATATTGAGAGAAAGAAATTGTTCTGAGCGATTTTAGAAAAAAACATGCAATAAATAGAGAACAAATGTTTTAAGATTAAGTTTATGCACATTATAAACCATTAGTAACTCTTTATCATACTCTCGATTATAAAATATGCTATTCTAAAATGGTAAATATATAGTACTTAAACACGTATTGGCCTGTTTGAGAAATCATTCATATATATATATATATTATAATGGGATGGGGATATCAGAGTGGTGACGGTGGGTGATGGCAAAGTTTTGGTGAACCGGGGGTGAAAGCAAATCAACATCATCATCAAACCCAAATAAAAGATATTATTTCAATTAAAATTAATTTAATATATGAGATCATGATATTATTAGATATAATATTAAAGTATTGAAATAATGAAGCATTAAAGTAAGATTTAAAGTATGAGATATTAAATATTAAAAAGCATAAGATCTAAAATCTCTCAGAGAACAGCCCAGTTAAAAGATCACTTCTTAGAGCAACTATGATTAACTATAAATCCACCAACATTATCAATAGGTAAAAGTAAGTCATTTATAACTACTACACAAATAACCATTCATTGTCATAAATGATAAATAATGATAAAATAAATCAACAGTCCAACTTGTGACTGGATTTAAAATGGGTCTATTGTAAATCAGGCTAACTATTGAATTTTTTCCAACATGGGCAATTATTTAACCATTAATTTGGATGCATTAACTTAAGTGCCAATCCATCATAATACATAATCATAAAAATAATAATGCTGAGACCATAAAACATGCTGATCATTATCAATGCTCTGGCCTCTTAATAACTATAAACTTAATTTCTAATAGATTAAAATAAAATGTAGTGCATGGGCTTTAAAGAATAGAATCTTATGCACCAACTAGGATATATCAATCATTCTGGATGCCCCTTAAGCACTAATATACATCCCCATTTATATATCAGATCATTATGGACAAATGTAATTCAGAGAACATAAGCTTCATTATTGTTACAGTGACCAAGAGATGATGCAATACAATTTTTAACAATTGAATACAAGTTTATTAACAACAATAAAAAAAAAATAATGAAATTAATGTCTCTAGAATAAGACTATATATATATAAATTAAGTCTTCTGATTTTTAATAATATACAATAATAATTATCACATTGTGATTTACATATAAGTTCCATTAGGTTTACTTGAAACACAATCAGCACACAGACATGTGCTGAACATATTTGAATTGACATTTTATAATAAAAAATGATTAAAATTTTACAGATAAGTGTCTATCTGACACACATTGGTATTTGCAATACAATTGACATATATACACACACCTACATGTGTGTGCATCTAATTTCTGAACATATTTGACTTGCCATAAAATAAACATTTTTAGTTGTCACTTTTAAATGAGATAAAGTACCAATAATAAAAAAATGATTAAAATTTACATGTATGTGTTGATTAACATAAAATCAATATTCAGTTTATTACATTGTGATTTACATATATGTTCCAATAGGTTTAGATAAAATACCTATACACATCATCGCACATTAGTGTGTTATAATTTATTAATATAAAACATTGTTATAACTTTTTAAATCAAATTCAGTTTTATACATATTTAATAACATATTTAACATATATGTGTGTGTGCATATTTAATTGCAAGCACACTGATGTCTATATCATATATTTCATTTTGTCAAAATAAAGTTATTAAAAATTATTTTTTGGAATTAATTCCATTTGGAAATCATATAAGTTGCATTCATTATTTTATAGTAAGTTCCACTCTTTATTGATTAGTTTCTTTAAAAAAAAATACTATCAACTTTTTTTTCTTTTAAAAATATAAAGTCAATTTTTGTTTAATAGGTGATTGTTGAGTGATTAATTATCAATATCTTTAAATTTAGATAGAATCATCTATTAATCCTTTACTTTTTTATTTGTTTATTTTTTTTTATTTTTAATCCAAGCAAAATTATTTGCTGATATTTTTTTAAATGTCATTTTTAGGAAAGAAATTATTTAAAATTTTGTTATCATTATATATAATGTTACTCACCATCAGATGTATATATGTTTGTCTGTGCTTTTATGCATAAAAATACATCAGCATATATAACAATTTCTTCATCACACTGATAGACTTTGGCAAACTAATAGACTGGTTTCTCATCACTGGAATAGATACAGTCAGGTAAGGATTGTTTTGTAGTTGGTTCCAGTTTGACTTCAGGCAAGCTGCTGTTTTCCAGAACACATTTAAAGTTATAAAGACATAAAAGTGAGTCTTCTCTTCAGTCTAGGATTATTTCAGTCAGGAAACTTTCTTGTCCATATTTAAGAAAGCTAGTGAATACAGAAAATGGGTGGGTTTCATGATTTAAAACTCTAGCATAATAAATTAATAGACTGCTACTTCCTTGAATTTTTACATCTTCATGGCAGTTTTGTCCAACTCCACTAGCTAGCTGCATCTCAGAAATGTTAAAACCAAACTTTGCAACTGTCTAATTTGGCCTACTGTTTTTCAAAAATAGTAAAGCCAATCGAACTGATATTTTTATCAGCCCTTTTTATAAGAATCATCCGAGGTGATAAAAACAAATTAATTGAAAACAGTTTTTTCTGTCTAATCCTTATCTTGATTAAAATCAATTGTAACAATAGATTTCTATGAAAGTGTCATCTATGTGTTTTTACTTAGATAGAGAATTGTATACAAGCATTAATAAAAAAATAAACCATGCTTGTTTTTAAATCAAAATCAGAGTACATTATTAATTTATTTATATCTTTTTAAATATTTTAATTTATAATAAAATTCTGTTTTTAATCCAGAGTTATTTAATCCTTTACAGTTATTATGATTCCTAGTGAATATAGAAAATATCTACAACAATTTTTATCTGTGTTTATTTCTACTTTTTCTTTACTTTATACATATAAAACATGTTACTATATGCCATGTAACCCAAATGGTTACAATATATATATATATATATTCATATATATATATATATATATATATATATATATATATATATATATATGTATATGAAAAGAAAGTTACTAGTAACACTAACTGAAATAATTATAGAAAATATACAAACCATTATACAATTACAAATGTCCAGTAATGCCCTCTGTTTAAAGTTCTATATCTCAATAATAGCAAACCAGTTTGCTATTATTGAGATATAGAACTTTAAACAGAGGGCGTTACTGGATATTTGTAATTGTATAATGGTTTGTATATTATATATATATATATATATATATATTCTCCCAGCATCAGCAGCATCCTTTTAGAACATGATGAGGGGAAACAAAAGGATGCTGCTGATGCTGGGAAAAAAGGTTGTTGAGCAGCTAATAATAAGGATGATAGGAAGCTCAGTCTGATGTATAAAATAATGATGATAATTAATAAAATATAATAATAATAAATTTTTGTTACAATGAAATCTAACTAATCATGAGACTGTGTGTGGATACATATAGATATATTACAAAATTAAACATGCACCAAAATGCACATTTAATTGCATTGGCCATTATAAGATTCCAATAATAATAATAAAAAATATACTTTAAATCATAAATAATAACTCAATGACTAACAATAATGATAATAAAAATTTATCTAATTTCTTATAACATAATTTCTAATTTGGAGAAGTAGTAATGTTATAATAATATTGAAATATAAAGTTTAATAACCATAACTAACTATAATTTCTTATGATTTCTTTTAAATAATTTCTCAGAGTAAATTATTTATTACTAAAAGAATGATTGAGAACCAGATAATTGGATAGCAAAAGGATTTTGTTGGTGTCCAACCATCCAGAAATAATAGAAGGATAAATCTTAAATAATAATAATAATAATCAGTGTTTACAATACGAACTCTATGGTTACAATATAAGTAATAATAATTATATTATAAAATTGTAAATAATAATAATAATTTGTATAATTTATTATTACTGTTGCAAACAATAATGATAATAGAAAAATAATTATTTTATTGTATTTTAATTAATAATGATAAGAATTATACCTTATATTTTAATAAGATTAACCTTACTAATAATAAAAATTATCTCTTATAATGGTATAATAAAATATTAATACCAATAGTATTTGAAGCTGTGACAATGGTAGTGATATCAATGTAAAACTTATTCTTACATCTCTGAATAAGTACAACTGAGTTCAAATATCAAATTTAACAATATGTGTAACATGGAAAAACATTTAAATGGTTATGCAAGTTTATTCTATATTTTAAAATAATAATAAATACTGACAATAATAATAATAATAATATATAATAATCTTTGATCATATGTGATCTACTAAAAGGCATGCTTTTATGAGGATAAATTATATAATGTTGAGATAATAATACCTCTAAAATACTTCAAATACCATAAATAAATTGTATCTTTAAATATATGGCAACATTTGAATCACTAAATAATAAAACATTTAATCAGTGTTTTACTCTTCCATAAAATTAATTTATTTATTCGTTTGAAATCAAAACAAATAATGTGTTTTCTGATTGAAATGTTGATGACAAAATAACAACAAATAAAAAATGATGTGACATGACAAGTTTCAATTGTAAATATAACAATTTATTCCTGCAGTTATAAAATTATACATTACATCTGGGCCTCTTTTTGTGCAGATTTTTTTAATGCGATTTTGAAGTTATGTGGTTCATGTTTCTTTTTAATATCTTTTTATGTGGTTTTCTTTTATCCAATAAAGAAGTTTATATTTCACTTAAAATCAGGATTTCCCTGTTTTATATACATGCATTAAATTTTATATACTTTAAATGACTGTTGGAAAAAGGTTTGGCAATAATTTTAGATACCATAGAAGATTTAGAAAAAAATAATGAAACAGAAGTGGAACCTGTTCATTTCACAGCAAAAATGATTTGAGAAAGTCTTCAACTTTCTAATCAATTGGAAAATCATTTTCTTGTTAATGACATGAATTATCAATGAGCTCTTAAACTCCAATGAGATCTAAATAGTTGTATATCTGGATATTGTGAGCTTCATAAACAATTAGTAAAATCATCATCTCAAAGTTTAATCACCTATTATATTGTTGACAGAAAACCTTTAACACAGCATGAGATTGAAGTTGGTGCTAATTATATTTTTTCTTGTGATGAATCTGATTTCTTACCAGTTCACAAATGAACCTACATATTGTCAAATAATGATAATGATTAAATTATGTAGGAAAAAATGTAAAATAAATTATATATAAAAAAATATTGTTTTAAATAAAATTAAATAGTTAATAAAAAAAGTAAAAAAAGTTTGTCTTGTATTTTTTTTTTCAAATATTTGAAATTTTTTACTACTCATACTTTATTTCCTTTTTTTTATGCAAATGTTAAAGTAATTTTACCTTGTTGCTTTGATTTTATACGATTTTTGAAAATTATGGAATATATCCCACATTTTTCAAGGTAAATTAAGTTTATTTTTGTGCAATTTTTTTTTATGCAAGTTTTCTGCAGAACCTATTTACTGCATAAAAGAAGACTCAGTATATATCATATGTTATTTAATACATTTGATAGTACTAAAATAATAACAATAATTTTTAAGTCAAAAAAAATATTGGAAATAGCTTACTTATATAATCCATTTCTTTTAGAAGTTTGAAGAATATAATTTTAGTTCACAAATAATGTTAATTGTAAATTAACTCTTCCAAGATTACAAAATATACATTAGTTGAGTAAAATTTGAACAAATACTCAAAATATCTTAGGATATTACTCATAAAAATTAACATAACTCATCATAAATATTTTATGCTAATGATACACTATAATATACCAAGATCATTAAATATTTTCTAAAATAACATACTTCTGGAAGTGATATAGCCTAACATTAATTACTATTAAAATTGATAATCTTTAGTTCCCTTTCTTTATTATATGGCATATAAAACATTTCACCAATGAATTTCATCAGTATTTGTATTTAAAATATGCCCTAATTAAAATTATCCTTACCTATTGCGTAGATTATTCCCCAAATTTGATTCCCTAAAATGTTAAGAATGAAATTATGTGATTATATAAATAAATTAGTTGTTTGTTTTGCCTTATTATTTCAACTTTCTACTAATCTGTAACAGACTTGTATTAATCCTATAATCATCCAGTCAAAAGATATGTGTTATATATAATTCCATGCTGAAAGTTGCTATGTCTGTAGTAATTCTAAATAAGAGTGGAATGGTGGATAAACTAAAGCCTAAATTATGTCATAAACTGAAATGGTCCAATAAATCCTGGCATCTTTTTACTTGCACTTATGGATATGAAATGGTTTAACTATCCATGAAAAATCTAAATATAATTACCAGACAAAATATTGGTGTCCTATGGGAATTAACCAAACATACCAGATTATAATAATCAAGTTTAAACAACTACAACTCTCCTGTTGCAATTCAAAATAACTGAGAGCACTTATACAAAACACAACACTAACACTTGCAATATATATCCAATACTAGGATGTTGAACTTAATGGTACTCTCTCTAATTTAAGATATAATTATATTCTAAAAAAATGAACAATGCCAAAACAAATAGTATAGTCATGATAAATGTCATAGTCTAATATAACCTTATGTTTACAAATATAAAAAATCAAATGATAATAATGATTTTTTAAAAACAAGCATTCATTCAAACCCATGCATTCCTTATCACAAAACAATTCATATAGTAGTAATGTTGAGAATGTTTGATATTGATTATCTTTATCCAAATATATTGCCAATATCAGATATACCATCATACTTAATAACTAAACATAATTATAATAAGAAACCAAATAATATCTTTTTTGAACTATTAATAAATAGTTAATTCCAACATACATTTCTGATTAACATACATATTAATGGTATGTTTAATCCATAATAAACAATTAATCTATAATTTTCTCTAAATAATAAAATAAAATAGTACCTACTAACATATTAAGAAATAAAAACATTTATTATTCAGGAGAAATAAATTCCTCAAAAATGGGAAATTGAGATAAGAATACAGTACTTAATTTATAATATTGAGAGCAAAAGATGTCTCCTTTTTTCTCTCTCTTTTCATTTGTGCATTGTCATCTAAAGGAATCATGAAAAAATACAGAAGCTTTCTCATCCCAGCAATAAAAAACATATATTTAATTACTTAGTGCTGTTAAAATATAAAATTCCTATTAATTATTTAAATTGATTAAATGCACTTGTAATTACTGTAATATTGCAGCTTAGTAATATTAAAATTTATAATTATTTTAACAAATTTTAAAATACCATCTACACAGTTTTTCTTTTCAAAAATAGTTCATAATTTTCCATATATATAAATGAATACACCAAACATTTAAAAACTTGTTTTTTTATATGACCATTATAAAACTAAAATAATATACCAACCTTTTGACTAATTTATAATAGTCTTTTTCAAAGAACACTAAAAAATAAAAATACAAATATATAATAATAAATATAAAATATTCCAAAAAAATCCAAAAACATTAAAAAAATACTAAAAAAATATCTTTACCTCAACACCTTTTTTATTACCAACAATCTCAAAACTATATCAAATTTTATACATTTATATTACATTTAATTAACAAATCTATTATTTCCTTTTTTCTTTTCTATTAGTATTCTATTTATTTATTTATGAAATTAAACCTGAATTAAATATAATGCTAATAGAAAAAAAAAAAAAAATAATAGATTTGTTAATTAAATGTTTTTAGGGTATTATTGGATGGGTATATAAATGTAAAAAAAAAAGATAAAGTTTTGAGATTGTTTATAATAGAAAAGGTGTTGAGGTAAAGAGAATTTTTTAGTATTTTTTTAATGTTTTTGGATTTGTTTGGAACAGTTTGTATTTTATATTTATTGTATATTTCTATTTTTATTTTTTAGTGTTCCTTGAAAAAGACTACTATAAAATAGTTGAAACGTTGATGTGTTATTTTAGTTTTATAATGGTCATATAAAAAATAAGTTTTAAAAAGAAGTTTGGTGTATTCATTTAAATAATTATTTTAAGATTGTTTGAAAAGTTCTTTCCTTTTTTTTAATTAGTTTTAAGCTTAAGAAGAATTTTAAAGCAGGCAAAAGCAAAGAGTGGAAATATTGTTATTAGATATTTTATCTGTAGAACTTATTTTTATAATGTTCTAAATTTCATTCATGGGATATCAATTATTTTTCAATGGTCATTGTATATGTTTATAGGCTTAAATACAATATAAGTACTTTTATCTTAATTATTTTATTTTCTGAATTTACTTATTTGTGTATAACAAGTAGTATAACATAATTTATCAATTATTCATAAGAATATTCTATAAACAAGGAATCTTCATTCTTTAAATACTTCTTTAAAATATCCAATTCTTCTGCAAAACATTTTTCAATAATAAGTGCACTTCAATATAATTTTTAAAGGAGTAATATCTTCATAAATAAAAAAAAATTATTTTAAATTATTCAACTTTAATAAATTTATAGTGAAAACATGATAATCTTGGAATGCATTTAAATAAATTAGTCAGATAACTTGTTTAACATATCAGAGTTCCAAACAAAGTTATTTATAATTAATAATAAAGTTCTAAAATGCTTATAATATCTAGGTTTACTTACACTGTTAATTAATTCATAGCATAAATTAATGTTCATATAACAGTAATTAAGATAAGAATAAAAAGACAAACGCATGCTTGCAGAATTTGTTGAGTTTATTATAGATGACTTCTTGTTGATAAGAAGCATTTCTTCTAAAATAATAAACAAATTTCTAGTAAGATATATAACTTATATCCTGTTGAGATTATATAGCCAATGTAAAATTATCCGTCAATGGAGAATAATGCTTTTCTTACTCTATTCCTTTTATCATACTAATTAAACATTCTTCAGAATAATGTTTATTTGCCATTCAGTTGTTTTGACTTTTTAAAAATACATTTTAATATGTTCAGCAATACTTAAATCAGCAAAATTACTTTAATTTAGCCAGAGTCAGAAAAAAAATTATTTAAAATTATAATAAAAGTCAATGAGTAGATGAACCCCTAGACACACCTGTCTTCATCTTTTATAAACTTTTTCATGTGATGTATAGCAAATTGAAGAGCAATGAATTCTTATTGGTTACAATAAAATTGATTTTAAAATAAAATAATTAACTCCATTACCTAATTATAGGGTATATAAGCACAGACTTTCACATGACCCACCACTCTCCACACTATCTCATAACACTGATAATACTTAAAATATTTATTTTTAAATTAATAAATATACCATATTTTATCCAACATAGTTTTATATACTATGTTCCCATCTTTATTACTTTTCTAAATTTAAATATTATAGCAAAATTACTTTATTAACTTCCAAACATAATAACAAAATCGATTCTGAACAACAAAGTAACATGATTTATTCTCGAACTCATTCAAATGGATATATTCACACACACATTTAAAGTAACACTGTCTTCAATTAATTAAAATGATAGAAGAAAATATAATTTACTTTAATAATTTATTATTAAACTATTTAATTAACAATACAGATTTAACTTCAACGGACTTACAATATATTATAACTGCCTTAGCATTAAGTTTAATTATTACTTGACTTACAAAATTACTGTTGAAGTATAAAATTAACTGATATTATCTTAACTTTTGTTTATAACTTGTGCTTATAATATGTGCTTAAATATTCCTTTTGAAAGATAATATGTGCTTAAATACCTAAATTTTATTTCAATATAAGATTAAAACATAACTTTACTACAATAATGACATTTAGCATCCCACTTATATACCATTATTGAGACTTCTATATTTTCATACCATTTAGATAGAGTTTAATTTTTGAGGGCAGTTTAACCCTCTAATATTAAAAGCGCCTATATATTTTTTTTTCATATGTCATAGCATCGGACGGGAGGCGAACTCACAACCATCTGCAACCAACTACTTGCTTGCAAGGCAGCTGCAATGACCTCTCGGCTAACAATGCTTGACAAAAGTGCCTATATTTAGCTTCATTTATTGTGTTTGTATTATATCATAGATTTCATCATTATTGATTTAGTTATTTTTTTACATTGACTTTAAAAAAAATATTTTTTCTTTTTTAAAATGCATTACTTTAGATTTTGTTTCTTTACATAAAATAATCAGAGATAGTAAAACAAAATTATAAATTATTGATAAAGAATATGACTTTGTTTACATATGTTTATGTGATACATTATTGTTTTGATGTATGAGATTGACTATTCCTTATGTCAGCTGATCTTGCTTTAACTTTTTTTTTTTTTTAAATTTGAAATCATATGTATTTGTATCACTTACCTCTTCCATAGGACTATATTCTTTATTTGATAACAGCAATGAAGTGTCACTGTTTTCTTTAATTGTTCACATTTTTTTGGCCTTTTTACTTAATTCAGTTGTTGTAGGAGGGATTTCTACATCACTCTCTACAAGGCAATGATAAAACTATGCTCAACATTATCAACAAATAACTCTGCCATAAATTCAAATTCTGAACACTTGAACCGAAATATTATGACTTTTTATTAAAAATTAATCTCAAGTCACTTCCCACACAACATTTCCTAAGATATAAAAGAAACTGCCTAAATGTAGACCAACTATGTACTCTTTGTCACAAAGACTCAGAAACACAAGATCATCTTTTTTTAAGGACTTGATAAAATTTGGTCAATAATATATATACTTCTCAAAAATAAAAAAAATAAAGATTAATTATCCATTTAAATCATTCCAAAAAGGAGTCTTTGTTGACATCAGGATCAATGTATTCATCCTACATGCCCTATAGTGCACAAGGTGCAAATTCTTATACAACAATAACCCAAGAAGGCATCAAACCCATTCAAAAATGTACTGGATAAAATATATCAAAGAGACAAAAGATTAACAAATCAAAAACTTTCACTGATACCTGGTCTCAATTGCAGTTACCTTAATGCCTTTAATGAAGAGATCACTCAAGATTAAGAAATCAGACATGAAAAACAAAAACCAAAGGGTGTCCCTTGTCACCACTGCAATACCACAGATTAAAACCAGCTCGGTGAAATTGTGAACCATTGACTCTTTATAAAACATTTTTAATCTAATATTATGTATAAAAAAAGAAACGATGTAATCTTTTACACTTTAATGAATAAAGTTCTTTGAAAGTTAATAATGATGATGATGATGATGATAATAATAATAATAATAATAATAATAGCAGCAGCAGCAACAACAATAAAACATAAAAAAATAAATTATTTTAAATTTTAATTATATAAATCATTTTGTTATCACATATAAATATATATTACTCTTATAACTTTACATAACAAAACAAACTGAAATTGTTTGATTTTTGAAATGGGATTTGCATATTTTTACTGGAGCTATTTCATAGTTGGTACTTTATGAAACTGATACTGAGTTGTACTTTATGCAAAACTGATGATTAAAATTTAGAACTGTAATGTAGGATATTTAATTTTTGTACATAATTGGGAGAATCAAAAATCAAATGGCAAATCAAAACTTTAGTGCCCATGTATGATTATTTTTTATCAAATATAAATTCATTCCATTCCTTTCTGTTCAAATTACCCAGAATAAATCAGTATAGTGATAAAGTGATGGACTAATGTTTATGGAATCATACAGCTCTTCAGTTGTTGTGGTGCTGGAATTTTAAACCGCTAAACATCACATGATCACTTTTCTTATGCTAACGCATTACTGTTATTAAATCAGGCAAAACTCTCCATACAGCAGTGCCACTCAGTGCCAACCAGAGTAATCAATGGATGCCAGAAGGCTTGTGCATAAATTCCCTATCTAGTTCTTACTCATTCAATATCTCCGGATTAGTTTCTGGCTTGTTGCCTTCATCAGTGAGGAGCTTTGGATCTAAGAGGACTGCACCTAGATCTTAGGATCTAATGTAACCCTCCAGCAGCAACCTTTTATCTATACTTAACTACAAAACTATGAGAATAAAATTTAAAACACAATAATATTTTCAATCTAAGCTCAATAGCTTATATAGTCATATTCTCATAGTTTTGTATTTAAGTAGAAATAAAAGATGGCCTTTTTTTTAATAAAAGAGGGATGTGCTGGACTTATACTATGATGTAACCTATTTCCAAGGCAATATATTTATTCAATATACTGATTGGTTTCTGTAGTAAATAGAGGATTTGAACTTGGGACTTTCATTTTATATTTATCCTCCACTTCATTGCAAACAACTGATACGCATGACCACACACATGTGAAAAAGATAAATGATTTCCAATATATTTGCGGCTGAAGCAGCACTCGAATTAAACCAGATCACAATCTTTTTTCTTGTTATTTATATAAAGACTAGGTGTGCATTAACTTTAAGATATTTATTCAGTTTTGATATATATTTAAAATAAAATAAGCTAACCGATTTTTTTTTTCTGGGCTTTTTTTCTAAAAGTGCAATAAAGACTAACTTCACTTTAGTGAATATGACTTTTTATACAAAACTAGAGTATCGATTATGATGGCCTATATTTTATATTAAGAATATTGATTGATATTATTTTCATAATATTTAATGCATCTATTTTGTATTATGTAGTTTCATAATAAAAATAATATTTCAATGCAACATTAAAAGCTTAAATATATATAATATTGAAGTTTTAAAAATATATACAATTATGATTCTAAACAAAATTTTCAAGATTCTCAATAATGTTTAGTCTTTTTTTTTTTAAACTCAGTTCTATATATATTATTACTCGCTTTTTGTTCAATATCTTATATCGATCATCTCTATACTTGCCTTTTACCTATTTTGAGATTTTACTTTACAAGCAGGATAAATTTTTCTGCTCCCCCCTCCCTTTTAAAAAGCTATAGATTTTGATGACTAAGATCACCAATTCATTTTATTATGATAATTTTATGGCTTTCATTTTTTTCTACAAGCCTTGAGGAAATACAGGCAATTCTTATTATAACCCCTCCACCAACACCAAAATTTTTATCTTCCGTTTTTATAGGTTTTTTTTTTATTATTATTATTAAATTTTTAAAGATAAAATTGTTATCTGTGATTAATTTTTACAATGTTTTGTTAATAGGGTTATTAATTGTGGAAACAATTTAATAAATTCAGAGATAGTGTATTCACCTATCATATTTATGATCTGGGGTTCGAAAGAGAGAGAGAGAGAGCCGTTAAAATTATATCAAGAAAAATTATAAAATATTAAAGTTAAATAGACAACTACGTCTTTGGGCTAAACACTTAAAATTGCTTCAACCATAGACAAGTTTAAATTAATATAATAAATATTAAAATGGACTTCAATTATGTCTAGGATTTATAAAATACTTTAAATAATTTATAATTTAAGGTCTATGAACGTAATATTTCTTTCAAATTTGCTTTGTCTTTTATCATCTCTTTGTTATCTACTTTATTGATCACAGTGAATATCTAGTAAATACCATTTTCATTTTGCACCTTATTTTAACATTAACCAACATTAAATTGTTTAAATGAACTAAGTCTTATAAAAACAATCTTCATTTTGTATTTAATCTGAACATTGATCAGCAAAGTTCCAACAATATTAATTTGTTTAAACAAGATAGATTGTACAAAAACTAACACATTTTATTTTGTTATTTATCAATATCATTTCATTAACATTAAATTGGCTACATAAAATATGTTCTATAACACTCATTTTTATTTTCATCTGATTTTATCACCTACCAACAGCATTCTAATAACAATAAATGATTCAAATGAGATAGATTTTACAAAAACTATCTTCTCTCACATATAATCTTAGCATCAAAGAACAATATTTTACTGATATCAAACTGATTAAATAATAAATGTTTTTCAAACACAGTTTTCATTTTACACTTAATCTTTCTATTTATTAATAATTCCTTTTCATCGTTAATTAAATCAAATAAAATAAACTTCTCTGGCATAGATTTCAGTTTACACTTTATCTTTTCATATCCTAATAATTCCCTATTAGCTAGAAACTGATTAAGTATGATATTCTTTGCAACAATATTCATTTTGCAACTAATTTCACCATTTAATAACCGTATTTCACTAACATCATATTGACAAATAACAATCTTTGGTGACACTTTTTATTCTAACATTTGGTCTTAGTGTTTGGTATCTCTATTCTACCAAAAATAGATTGATTATTTATTAAAGATTTTAAATATATTGATTTTATCTTCTTAATTTATTTTATCATTTCTTAATAAGATTTTATTGGTATCAAATATGTCAGATAAATATATGATTTCTATGGATTGTTTTCATTCTACAGTTTATCTTAGCATTGGCAAATATTTCATTTTCCACTAATTTGTGAATATTGGGGAAAACTTTTCAATTAATTAATGTAATTGGTATGGAAAACTGTTTTCCAATATACTTTTGGTTTCCACTAACAAACTAAACATTGAATAATCTACACATTCTTGTTTCATTTTACATTTTATTTTATCATTAGTACTATCTTTCAAATTATCCAACTCTAACAATTTAGTATCTAATAGCTGATGAATTTTTATTAAATTATACTTTTGTAAACCTTCTAATTCTACTAGAGATGTTTCTAGCTCCTGATAATTATTTTGTAAAATTTTGGAAATTTCATTAGATTTGCTCTTTATGGATTCATCTACCTCTAATAATAAGTATAAGGAATTTGAACTCAGGTTTTTAAGCACCCTTCAACTATCCACACTAACTTATATAACCAATACACATGACCACCCACATGTAGAAAAAATAAATAATCACCAATATATGTATTTCATGTTAAACCAGCACTCATCACTTGGTCCCCATTATCATTTCCCACACATGTATATAATCAGTGCTCAGTTTATATTAAGATAGAAAATCTTTATACTTTAATGGACATGCTTCAATCTACTCCAACCACCAACTTTTCAGCCATCCATATCATTAAAAATCTGATGAAAACCCAAATCTCATGCTGATGCAAACATTATTGCCATGCCCATGTTGATTGACCTCAAGTCACTCTGACTTCTCATGTATAGAACCTTATTCATTTAAATACGTAGAAGAGGTATGGGCAGGATACAAGCTTGATGCATAAATATTTGAAACCAGGCACTCTTCACGAATCTGGGAGCTTAATTGTAAATATGAGGAACTTGAACTCAGATTTTCAAGCACCCTTCAACTATCCACACTATCTCATACAACCAATACACACATGACCACACAATTGTAGAAAAGATAAATAATCACCAATATATGTATTTCATGCTAAGCCAGCACTCATCAGTTGGTCCAGATTATATTAAGATAGCAAATCTTCATACTTTAATGTACTATCATGACAATTTTAGATTCTATTTGAGGGTCTACAATGTTCAATATCTGGCTCTCTTGTGATCTCTCTAGGCTAGTAATAGAATTATCTTTATTATTTATATAATTAAACTCAATTAACTCAGAGTGACCATTATACTCATCTATAATTTCATTTTGGACATTTTCAATTCCATTTTCAATATCTTGCCTAATATTTCTTTCAAAATTATTGTGGGTCTCATCTGACTTTAATACACTATCATCTGATATTTCCTTTAACTATATCCATTGATTTTCTTAATCTTTTAAATCAACTAATTGGGTCTTCTGTTGGTTTTCTATTTCCACCAAAAGTTCTTTCTGAGATTCTATTACATCTGATACTTTTCTTACTTGCATTGCTTGTATATCTTTTAACTTACACCTTTGAGATTCTTTTGAATTAAATAAATTATCAACCTGGGGTGTTTTTGTTTCAATTTGGAATATTATTTCCTCCTTTTTAGAATCTTTCATCTCCTTTTAAGATTTTTATAAAGCATCAAATTTATTTTCTAAAGCATCAAAAACTATGTTGAAACTCCTTCTGAGATTTCTTTATCTCTTTCTGAGACTTTTCCTGAGCATCCAATTTCTGCAACACTATAGCACCTATATATCTCATCATTAGTCACCCCTTGATTTGCTCCTAAGTTAGAAATTTGAGGACTACATGATACCAATGCTTGATTGGAATCTAAATCTATATTTTGTGAATCTGGGGACTCTCCTGAATCATATAACATTTGATTTAAATCATCCATTTTTTTATATAGCAATTAAATTTAAATTATTACTTTTAAAATATTAATAAATCATTTACATAAATATTCAGGTACAAAACTTCAAACTTCTATCATCTAATGCATTGGTCTTTCCAAATCTGACAGATCATATAATGTTTTAAAATAATTTATCAATACTTAGCTCTTAATTACTACATCCAAGAAAATTCTACTTTAACTATATGGTCTTCAAATGATATTATCTTATTCACCAAAAATCTTTTTATAATAATATTAATAGTTGACTAGAAAACAATTGACAGATTTATTGTTATTCAAGAGTACATATAACTTTATTGAAGATCATTTTAAAGATTTGTGATCAAATGACTGCAATATTATAAAACAACAAAATACGTAAAATTAATCTATTGTGGTGACAAGATCAGATCATGTAGTAATAAAATGCATACAACAAGATAATTTGGTCATCTTATACTAATCAATTAATACACTACTATTAATTAATCAGGCCATAATATAGGGATATTAAGCTATATCCACCAAAATTATTGATGGCCAACATGTTGGGCAAGCCAAAATTATAACTAGAAAAAGAGAGCCAAAATTAAAATGAGAGAGAGACATTAAATGGATATATTAAAGTTATGCATTAAATAAATATTAGGCTATAATGTTACAATTTAATAAATATTAGACTAAGCTCAGGGTTTTCCATTAATGATCTATATTGATAATAAAGAGGCATATGTGTAATAATAATAATCATCATCGTCATTGTTAAACATTACAAATACTCTAATTATAATTAAAAATAAATTTTAGGAGAAACTTCAACTTACCCTTACAAATTACAAAATCTCATAATATTTACAGGACACACCACAGATTAGTTAAGTTAAAATATAATCTCTCTGGATCATGTAAAAGAAGTTTTAAGAGGATTAAAATTCCGTCAGGTAGATATACCATAACCAATCCAGTTAACAATACAAAATTGGTCAGTAAAGTCATATCTAGTTATTTTTATCTAAAATTTCCAGTTTGAATAATTTCCTTCTTTTCTGAGCTAATGTAATGCACAACTGTTAATGAAAACATCCACAGAAAATATAGGTTTTTTTTTAAATATTCAGATTTATTACTGTCTGGCATGCTTTTGATATAATACTATAACACATATATCATACACATGGCTTGTAGACCACCTTTTCTGCATATCATTTCATTGTTTATATAAAGTAATACAAGACTGTTAATGAAAACAACCACAGCAAGCTATGAATATGATATACATATTATATCGAAAGCTTGTTAGGCAATAATAAAGCCCAATATTTTTTTAAAAACTATCTTTTCTAGGATGTTTTCATTAACTGTCATGTATTACTTTATTTTTAAAAAATGGATATTTAAAAGATGGAAAGATAGTAAATCATTTAAATTCTTACCACCCAGAAATCGGCATGCCTGATGAGTACTTTCTTCTTCAGGCTTCTTCTATAAAGAGTTGTTGGAACAGTTATTTTTTTTTTGCAGCTAGCTAGTTAGTAGAAAGATTATTTTACTATTATAGAAGTAGAACAAATTTATATCAATCAAGATTTTTTTATGTATAAACTACACTAAGTATTGTGAGGGGGGGTTGGTATTTCGTACTAGAGTAATAATTAAATTTAGTTTTATAATCTTTTTTTTTTGTATAAGCAGTATTTTGTGTTTTCGTGTTATTCGACCTGATTAACAAAAATTATGATATTATTAGAATATAGTCAATGATCGTTTATATATATTGTTTAGATATAATTTAAAACCCTATGAATAAAAAAAAACTTTAGCCGCTTTTATTTCCAACTCAATACTCTCACATATATTTTTATTACTTTTTATTATTATTTAACGAATTCAATATTTCATATCGATCAACTTTTTGCTTGCCCTTTATTTATTTTGAGATTTTTATACCTGAAATAAACATATATTTTTTTCATTTATTATGCACAGATGATGTTTTAAATTCAATTTTTTATAGAGATAAAATCAATAAGTTTATGAAATGCATTTTTAAACTTTTTTAAAATATATATGTAATAAAAAAAAAAAGAAAATGAGGTGATTTTTCAAAATTTCCTCATCATATTGAAACTGACAGAATAATATTTAAATGCTAGAAAAATAAATATTAGATCGCGTAGATATGAATCTATATAAATGTATATAGTTGTAGTGAATGCAAAACTAGGTTTATAAGCAACCGCATTACAAATTATGTTTGTTGCTTTACAGTTTACTTCAGTTGGTAAACTGGCAAACTCAAATTCTATAGGCTCCTGGATTGATTTCTAGCTCAGTAAAGAATAAAAAAAAATATTAGTTCAGTCAGTCAAATAAAATTGTGGTGGCGTAACTATCGAGTCAAGGAAGCAATGCCTGCGGATTCACGCAATCCAAGGATCCATAAATTTGAAAATCTCTGAATTAAAATAAATTCACAAACTATATCTCATAAATTATCGTAGTTATGTGATATAATAAATTGTAAAATTATTTTGAAAAAAACAGCTTGCTAGACAATTAATTCAAGTGATTTCTTTATTAAAATACGATCTTACAAAGCAAAAATGACGATTAAGAATTTCTCAGA
This sequence comes from Epiperipatus broadwayi, assembly GCA_028023455.1. Classification (NCBI taxonomy): domain Eukaryota; kingdom Metazoa; phylum Onychophora; class Udeonychophora; order Euonychophora; family Peripatidae; genus Epiperipatus; species Epiperipatus broadwayi. The sequence goes on along the minus strand of JAQFVV010012477.1, from coordinate 4,444,938 downwards.
TTTGTTAATTTAATGAAATATATATCATTTTCTTGTTTTTTTTTATACTTGCGGTAACTGTAGTTAGTATTGAAATGTATTTTTGTAACTTTAAAAAAATAATAAAAGATTATATAAGAAATTTAATTGGCCAAACCATGCTCAAAGATCTTGCAATGTTAGCTACCGAGTAGAAGGGAGCATCCAAAATGGACTTAAAAGAATTAATTAATGATTTTGCAACTGCAAAGGTTATGAAGAAGGATTTTAAAAGTGAATACCTTTATTAAATTACATTATATGATATTTACAATATAAAATAAATAATTAAAAATTTGTGAATGCATGAAAAATCAAAATTCCAAATTTTAAAATAGGGCCCTTTTTGAATTGCTGTCTTTGGACCCATTTTTTCTAATTATATCACTAGTTACAACCTGCTATTTAGATGCTTGAATATCAAAACAGGCAAAACTCACTATACTTTATTGCCATACCCAGCAAGCTAGAATAATCAATGGATGCTTGCTGTGTGTCGCAATTCGTATAGTGAGTTTTGCCTGTTTTAATAACAGTTATAAGCAAGCATAAGAAATGGTGATCATGTGATGCTTGAATATCTCAATAATCTCCCCCAACCTCAGAGCAATTAATCATAGATTATGAACTTTTAAGTTTAAATTAAATATAATAAAGTCTCATTTAAGTACTTTGCATGTATGTTAATTTTTGCTACAATTTATTTTACCATTTTAAAGCTACATCATAAACTGTATCTATAAAATGTATTATGTAACTATAAATATTAAATATTAGAAGAAACTGTGTTAACCAAGTGTTTGTAATGGCAAACAGCCACCAACATAAATAAAGATTATAACTTGGCCATAGTACACCTATTATCTATTTATTATAACCTGATTTCAAGCAGATAAATAAAATACACATTTATAAAATGTTTAGTCAAAATAAATAAATAAATTAAAAATCTAGATAGACTTGTAACTATTTGGAAACAAAGTACTTATTTCCCTTTTGCATTACAATACTATAATCTTATTATTTGATTATTGTTTTTAAATATTTATTAATTCTTTTCTATCATCAATTTATTTATGCTTTATTGGGGTTTTATAAAGTAGATGAACAAAATGCATTACATAAGATACTATGGATCTTAGTATTTTTTCCATAATATAATCTACAGATTTAGATTAATGGTGTTTCAGGTTTATTTTATAATAATTACTTTAATCTTTTCAAATTTTTCAGTCCTGAGATATGCCCTATTAAATTGAAATAAATATAAGATATATGACTTTTTTAACCTTTATAAATCATTTATAAAGTGCAACCAATATTTCCATTTCTATTTTTTCTTTTTTTTTTTGTATTTACTTAAATCTAAGAAATAATACTAGGCTATGTTTTCAAAAGATGGAATCAAGTAAAAAAAAATACAAATTAAAATGAGAGATCAGAAAAACCATTGAGATTTTTAAAAAGTCAAATTGTGTCAACAAACGTGATATATGCAAATTACCTTCTATTTGAAAGAATTTAAAAAAAAAAAAACTCATAAATCTAAATAATTTCTGATATTTATTATTTCTATCTGATTTCTATTAATAGATTGTTTATATTAGACACCAATGTTTACAGTATCTCTACAACTATTTTCATAATATTTATTACCCAGTAGATAACCTGGCTGAAACATTGGTATGTATATATATTATAACACTACAGGGAAATAAGGGGATCATACTTGAGATTACGGCAAGTCAGAAATCATCATCAAAATATAAATGTTACAAATAATGACATTTAAGATACTCTTAAAGTAAGGTAATTATATTAAAGTATAGTAATGAAATTAACAAAAATATGTAAAAGTAATATTATATATTTTAGAGAGCATGAGATCATGAAATCTCTGTAAGAGATCAACCCAGTTAACTCCTTAGAGCAACTAAAAGTATAATTACAACTTTGTCAATCAGCATTATAATAAGTAAAAATCACCCATCATCATTAGTGATCAACAATAAAAATCAATCAACAATCAATTTTGTGACTGGATTTGGAAATGGGTCTACTATAGACCAGACTAACTATTGAGCCTTTGCTAGCTTGGGCCATTTATTTAAACATAATGGTTAAGATGTCCTTTTCTTGGTCTGTAGCAAGCCAGGTAATTGAAAAATAGCAAACTTTGTCCATTTGGTTCTGCTCTTGAATTTCCAAATGAGACAGAGTAGACAGAAACTCATTGCTTTTAGTTGAAGACAAGGTTGCAGACTATTTTATGGGGGTATCTTCTCCTCTACATTTTTTATTTCAGTGAAGGTAGGTTACATGGAGGAAGGTGATGACTAACTTTTAGCCAAATCTAGCACATGATTTTCATTATACAAACCATTTTTAGTGCTAAACTCATAGTATGCTAAATGCTTGATTAAAAACTGTTATTTTATTCAATAGTTTGATATCAACTGGATTAATCTTGGACTGCTTTCTCTTCAACAACTAAATTAGGAATAATTTCTATATTTTTCAGCCACAGGATTAAGATTTGACTTCTCTCTTCAATAGTTAAGTTAGCATTACCTCTCTCCAGACACTTGTGTATAATCTCTAATTCATACCCCACATATATTTTTTAGAACAATCTTGCCCATAAGTCAATTATAAATCTATCTCTTACATGATAATCTTTGTGATAACCAATTAGATAAAATTTTACAAATATAATTTTTCAACCAATTTCCTTTTTAATCATAGATATTGAAAACAAGTCAAGAACTTAAAATTAATAACAAAAAATTCTAAACATTCCTTTTTAATAAAAACCAAATCTTGCAAAACAATAAGATAATCAGTTAATTGTATTGATTTGATTTTTCTTTTTCATTAAAGAAAAATAAAAAAACAGCTTTGATTAATTAAAAATAAAATTTGCACAGTTATTAAAATCTTATTTTGTTCTTCCCTCTTTTTTATTTCTTTTTTAAAAATACTCTTAAATATATTTAATGTTTGAGAATTCTCATACTATCATATGGGGATTTTACAAATATTGAGTTAAATAATGACCCTTTAAAAAATAGGTATAAGAAAATGTAAATATTATTTTTCCCCATTAATAAAATATTTTTTTTATTCTCAAACCTGAGGAACATGATGACAACTATATAATTATTATTTTTTTCTAGTGTAGCTTTGTAATCAACTGGTTACAATTTATATATATTTACTACAATTAATTATACACAGATGTACCTAGATAACATTTTATTTATATCTGTAATCCATGAAAATATTTGTTTTAATATATATATATATATATATGTTAATAAATTATTTAAAAAACCTATAACAAAGCAAAGAAAGTATTATATAATTCTTAAAATGTGTTTAAAAAATATATAAAAAATAAAACATAAAACTATTATGAGATTGTTTAAACTTTAAGTCAATACTAAGTAATATCATTTTATAAAATAAAAACAAAATTTAAAAAAAAATGTATGGAAAAATAATTATTTTACAGTGAATTCACAATACATGCTGTACCAATATGTACTACTTCAATTATGTACCACCTAAAAAAGGGGAGGAATTAACAAACAAAAAATGTAAATAAACAAAAAGTAAAAGCATTAAAATTCAATAACATTAACATTTATGATTGTGTAAGTAATAAATAACTCAAATTATATATAACTGAACAGGGAGTCACTGAAATTCCCAATGAATTATATAACATAAGTAAACTCTCCAAAAGTCGGATGTTTATTTTTCACAAATGGTGACATCAACAGTTTACTTTTTCCTTGCAATATTTCTCTAATTCTAGCATGAATTTGTTTATTAACTATATTTTTTTTGTTTTAAGTGTGCTAAATTTTTAAATTGCATGTATTTTTTATTCACTTTATTTTCTTACAAAAGTTTGACAAACAAAAGTGTTTAATGTGGTAAAATGTTCTCTAAGTTTTATTTAATAGAATTTGTACTTTCTTTAATAAGGATTAAAGTAAAACTTATCATTTTGTCATTTTAAAAAAAATCAGTTTACAAAAGTGTTCCTATGTTCATAAAGAGTCAATCATTTATTAAACAAAATAATGAAAAGATGAAACAAATTTATAATATAGTGATTTGCTCTTCTGAAATGTTTATAATAAAATTAAAAAATAGTTTTTAGTAAGACATTGACTTTGTGGGTAAAAGATATGAACTAGGAAAATGTTTCTGGAAGACATTATTATATTGTATCAGAAATCTTAAAGTCTGTAAAAGGAGTCTGGAATTTTATTGTTCATTTAAAATTTAATTTAAAAAAACAATAAAAATATGTGCAGTAAGATTTTATTTTTTGCATAAAAGTGAGTGAATGAACATACATACTGTAATATGTGTAAATATATTCTCACAGTTTATTACTAACAACCAAGGTACTATTTTTATAAATATTATTTAAATACAAGTATAGTATATATATATATATATATTTCCTATACTTGTATTTAAATAATATATATATATATATTTAAGCTTCCCTTCAGTCATCCATTCTGTCATACATGTTTAAAAGATAAATGATCAACATACATATTTCATGCTGAATGAGCACTCATCAATTGGTCCAGATTATTATATCCCACACATATATATAATCAGTGTTCAGTTTATATTAAAATAGCAAATCTTCATACTTTAATGGACTGACTTCAATCTTCTCCAATCTCCAACTCTTCAGCCCTCCATATCATTGAAAATCTGATGATGGCATGTTCAAAATTGGAAAAACAGAGGCTTTGAACATGCCATCATCAGATTTTCAATGATATAGATGACTGAAGAGAGGGAGAGTGGAGAATACTGAAGCTGGTCCATTAAAGTTTCAGTATTTGCTATCTTAATATAAACCAAACATTGATTATATATGTGTGTGAGAGATGATGATCTGGACCAACTGATGAGTTCTGTTTCAGCATGAAATATATATATTGGAGATCATTTATCTTTTTCAAATATGTGTGGTCATATATATCAGTTGTATAAACCAGAGTGGATGACTGAAGGGTACTTGAAAGTCTGGATTCAAATCTTTTCTTTATATTATACTTTTACTTTTTATATGCATATTTTATATCTTAAAAAGTGTGTACGTGTGCTATATATCCATGCATGGTGAAAAGTTCTGCTACATCTGTAGTACAGTAAATAATATGAATTATTTTATAATCAAAGTTTCTAAACATAATGTGAGGTAGTACATGCTATACATAACACATACGAGGGCAGCTTAAAACAAAATATAATAGAACTTACAGTCCCATTGTATATTTTTTTATATATTGTTTTTAAAATAATTTGAAAAAAAAAATGTTGAGCAGAGAATTTTTATAATTTAAAATAAACTTTGGATAATTTCAGCAGTATAATGTGGCAATTCTTTTTAATTCTTGAAAATAAAAATAGTTTAATTAATAGGGCATTGATTTGCATATTCATTCCTCTCTCATGTCCATCACTGAAAGTTTAATTCCGAGTAAATAAAGAAATTATGATATAGCTCCAAACAAGTGGATTTTTCTTTCAAGTTGTCCTCAATATCTACTCATTCCTTGGAAGTAGATAAAATTATAAATATTTATCATCAATCATTCCATAAACCAGATCTTATTCATTGTTTCTCCATAAAAGGATACTGTAAAAAGAAGCTTGATCTGAAGTAAGTTATTTAAAATTTTACTTTTAATTATTTATAAGCTCTGCATTATGTGTAAGTCTATACCTATATAGTGTATATACACATATATTAATTATTTTCTTGAGACATTTGTTTATTGCAATCAGTTTCACACATATTTGTTGTTATTGTTTCTTTCTTTTTTTTTTGTCTCAGTTTTATTTTTTCTATCATTTTTAAATTACTTTCTATGGATTTAAGACTTTATCTTGTGTTTGAAAAAATGGGAGTATTCATTTATAGTTAAATCGACAAAGCCCATGTGCATTAGCTTAATGCTAACATCTTTTAATAAGTAAAATAGGTATCAAGAAATGGTAAGTCAGGAGTTCTCAAAGAAAAAGACTATTGCAGGTATGTCATTGACTCTGTTCAAAATATATACATATGTATAGATATAAAATTAAAAGAACGATCAAAAATTCAATTTATTATATGCAGATGACCAAGTAATTATAGTGTAGACAAAAAATATATTAACTACAGTATAAGAAAATTTATGAAGAAAATTGCCAAACTGAAATTAAATATCAATTTTGGAAAAAAAAAAAGTATTTGGCAACATAAAAAATGTATGAATTGATCATTCATGAAAAAACAATTATGAATGCATAAAATTTTTAATATTTGAAATCAGTTGTTTAAAAGAATGAAGAAATATGTAGGAGAATTGATAAAATGAGGCAAGAAATACGACTACTCAAATCAGTTGTATGGAATAATCATATATTATTAAACAAAACACAATACTCTAATTGAGAGATTATTATTTTATAAGGTATAAATGTGGAAATTACAAATGAAAGTAAACAGATGATAATGAACTGGCAATGGATTATTGGAGATTAACCAGAAGATCAAGATTGGAGAAAAGAATAAAAATGTGATAACAGTCACAGACTAAAGGAAATTAAGGTGTTGTGATCATGTTAAAAGTATGATTTAGAATAGAATACGAGAAATGATGATTTTTTGAGAAGTGAAAAAAACAAAATGAAGAGCAAGACCAAGAAAATAATAAAAATAAGATCGGAAAAGTGGCATAGAAATAATGGTCTGTCAGAGACAGATGTTATGGATGAATAAATGTAGGGGAGAAAATGCAGTAAAGTATTGATTGAGGACACCCTTAATAGGAAATCCTGAAAAATATTTTTTAAAGATATATTTTTGTAGTGTTCATCCATATTAATTAAAATTATTAAACCTAACATTTTTATTACTGTATTTTTTTGTTAGTTATAGGATGACAACTCACGTATATATATATGCTATATGTAAAAAAAAATAATTTAATCAAATTTCAGAATAGTAAATTTGATAGATTGTTTTATCACATTTTTCTATTAAATATTAACCACAGGTTACGGATGTCACTTTTAAGAATGATGTGTTGACTATATCATTTTTATGAATGGTACTGAATATATTATAAAGTTTACTTTACTGAATAATAATACGGTCACGTGTTAACTGTCGATTGTAGACATTTGAACGATGCACTCATATTTTTATTCGTAGCAGAAATATATATTTTTTGCAGAAAATCAATTTTTAAAAAAAAAAAATTAAATTAGTGGTGTTTAAAAAATAAAGCAAACTTTTTTTCTCAACTATATACAAATGTATAAATGCATCAAGCACAATTTTCTACATATTTTTTTAAATGTGTGATAGTGTAAAGGTTATTTTAAAAATCTATAAAAGATATGTGCAGATTATTAAGAACTATTATAAAAGATATTGGGGGTTATTACGAAATTTTATAAAAGATATTATGTATGGGAAAAGAGAAATTAAATTAAATCACTTCCTGTGTGTTTGATTAAAAAACAATAGATATATTAATCCTTAACTGACATTTAAAGTGTATATTTAGGCTCAAGATAATGTCTAGTTTAATAAATGATTAGCCATAATCATTACTGTATTTGTCTAGAGTGAATTGTGTCAAAGTAGTGAATAGAATAAGTTTGACACTTAAATTAAAACAATTTTCTCAATAACATGACAGACATACTAACCATTTATCAGCTATTTTGTAATATTTAATTATGCGTTGAGCAGGCAAATTTTTACAATTAATTTATCAAAATGTTTTATTTATCTTATTATAAAATCTATCATTGTACAACGGTACTGAATTCATTCACCATGCTTACAATCTTATATTCATCCCAATCGATATAAACTTTATTTTTTTTAAGTAGACTATCCAATATTGGGTAATAAGTATGTATTTAGTTACTCTTGACTTGGGGTGAAACTACTTAAACTTGTACTACCTAAGAATTGGCCAGCCTGGCTATTACTGCCCTGTCCATTGTTTATCTATGAAATGCTACTGGAAAGTTTTATGTGCACTCAAATGCATAAGTGCATGCACTAGTGTGAGCATTTACCCTTTACATTTCCACTATACATATATCCATATACTTGAATACATATTATAATTTTATGTATATTTGAAATGCAAAATTTGAGCTTTCATTATTTACAGAGGGAGTATAACTGGAATAATATAGCTACGGTTCATTGCAAACATTTTATATTGAATTCAGCTAGCATTATGCATTGTTTCTTTTTCTTAAATTTATGTATGTACATGCACAAAAAAATTCCATAAAAAAGTTAATTATTCAAAAAAGCAATATATCTAATTAAAATCAAGGAAAATATTGCTTCACTTGTTTTTCTTTAATTAAAGTGACTTAATAAATATATTATATATTCGAATTAGTCTGCCTCTCCATCAGCAATACCTTTTTATACTTGGGTTGATTTTTTAAAAAAATCAAATCCCAAGCCATATTGGATAAGGTAAACTTAATCCAATTTGATAATAAAGTTAGTGAATGAATAATAAACTACAATTTAATATCTAATATTAATGTATTTGATCTATCATAATCTAGGATATGAATGTTAGACCTAAACTTTAATAAAAAGAAAAAAAACGGGAAACATAAAGCATTTTAAAAGAAATGACTATGATATTATGATTCACATTTCTGTTGAACTTATATAAATTATATACAAAAGAAATTAATATTTGATGGATAAATTATTACATTAAATATATATATATATATAAACAGTGTAATCTTTTATTAATAATTTGTTTATATTTATATGTGTGAGAGAGAAAGAAAAAAGATAGGTTGAGCGATCTAAGAATTAAAAAACAGTCCAAATGTTCAAAAATATTATGGATATTTGCTGGTCTTTTACTTTCAATCAAAGAAAAATATCTAAAAAATAATACAATATAGATTTTAAAAATAACCCAATTTTTATAACTCCAAATCCTTATTAACCAATTATCTAATGCTGTTCTATCCCCATTCCTAGTTTTTGACTTATAGTCTTTCATTAGTAAGAACTTTGAACTTGAATCTTTTACACATGGATTTTTTAATCTAATGCATCTTTTATCCATTATCTAACTTATACTCCTTTTTTACACTAGCATGTTAAAAGTCTGAAATTGAGCATGACCTTAAGTTCTTGACTTCAAGCCAACATTTTTACAAAATTCAGTGTCTACAGGTTTTGATATCCTCGGTTTTAATAACTATCCAGGAATGATGCAAAGTCAAAAAAACTACACATGAACTCAGCTTAGGAGCAAACTCTATTAATGATATTCAAACTTTAATGCCCATTGTATGCCTGAAAAATCAATATATTTACAGACATTTTTAAATCTTTCTATGTCTTATGAAAAATAAAAAATAGATGTAAGTTTTCTGCAAGCAGTCTAATTGAATAATTGGCTATTGAAAATATCCTTGGCAGTTCATAAGTAGCTTAAGCATTGGAAAGAATAGTTCTGGGTTATCATCACTGAAACAAACCATGCAACACTTAATTAACCTTGATGGTAGTTTATTGTTACATATCCCTCTTACAGCTGAATTTATTTTTTAGACTAAATATGTTAATATCATATCAAAGGATGAGGCACAAGTATGATCTTGATAATAACCAGTTTATCTTAAGCATCATGATTGGAAATTACATCTAATTAAATTGATTACATATATTTTTAATTATATTAATTTATTAAATTATATATATAGTAATGATGGGCAGTAATGATGCAATAAACATTTCTTATTGTAAATCTTTATTAATTTAACCCTTTTCAAATTTGAAATTATTTTTGATCCAGTAAGCCACAATCATGACATCATGATATATATATATATCATGATATCTTGAAAAGTTTATCAGTCAACTGATTATATATATATATATATATATATATATATATATATATATAATCAGTTGACTGATAAACTTTTCAAGTACTATTTATATAAATCATGCTATACTCTATTATCAGATCTTTTGTGCAAACATAAAATGAAATCATTTGCATTTTCTATCACCAGTTTTTATAAGTATAGCTAATCAGTATATCAAATGATATTAATTAAATAGAAATGTCCAATCATACCAAATGTTGAAAATGATTCATTCAATACAGATAATAATTTAACTTTACAAAGCAGAGTTAATTTCTACTCATTTTAATACTCTTGTGAATAACAACTCTGATATCAAATTAAGATAATACCTATATTGTATAGGAATTTGTTGATATCCATGCATAATTGAATATTTTCTTAATAAAACTCACTTCCAGCAGAATTATTTCAGTGCTGCTTTTTTATGGTGCTCAGGTTACTTTCAGCTTATCTTCACTTTCTTGCAGCATTTATTTTCCAGTTTTTCATTCATTTTATGGTAGAAATTGGAAAAAAAATTTGTTGATTATTAATTCTAAAAAATCTGAAGATGTCAGTATATTGCCAAGAATCTAATGCAAAGGAGCCTAGAAGAGTGCTGACTGGTGGCTCTTTGCTGTAAGAGCACTTATGAGAATACTTGCAAACATTTTTTTTATGATATTTTTTAAAAAAAACCTGCATATTTTCCATAATTTATTTAAATATTTATAATTACTTTTACAAAATATTTTAGAAATTTTTATTTTAAAACAACAATATTTATAATTAAATTCACATTTTATTTGGAAGTACTTGATTTGAAATAAGGTAAGAGAATTGTAATAATATTACCACAACAAGTTACAATTGGATGTAGAAGGAATATCTCTATTATAATCAGAGGAATAATATTTTGTGGATATTAAAAATTATAGGTGTAATTTAAAATTTTTTAAAAAAATTTTGTTGCTTTATGATGTCTTAATAATAATTTGTATATATGTTTAAAAGGATGTACAAATTATATTACTTTCATTAAAAACAATTTTTATCAATGTCAGCAACTCTGCTATAGCTTATGACTTTTATTCTATATGTGAAAACTTGAAATATTACTTTTAAAAATATTTTTCATTTGGAAACTTATATTTATAATAAATTAAAAATTAAAAAAATAAAGATTTAATTTTTAAAATAAAATGTTGCAAGTAACTAATCACCAGGAATTGGAAATAACTCTGAAGTGAGTTTAATAGTAAAAACATTAACTAATATCATTTATCATATTAATTATGTCAATAAAACTGGGAAACATAAATGGATTCATTTTAAATTTGCAAAGTTAATTTGACAAAGGAAACAGTACATTTTTATATAATTCAACAATTGAAAAGTTTATCATTTCATTGATCAATTATTGTTAGTTCTCTATTAATTAATGCTAACAAAATTGATATTTGATTGATTAATCACAACAATGCTAAAATAAATATAAACAGTATCTTTTGAAGCTATTTTGTTAGCCATATTGATATTGACATCTGAAAAAATTGGTTATTCATTCTGATTAATATTATTTATCAGAATTATTATATAAACCAAGAAAGTCAATTATAAATAAATTCATTTCACTTAGTAAAATATATCTGATAATAGAGAACAATGTGTACTTTTATATAATTAATACTGGATAAGCTTATCATTCCACGAATTACATATTAATAGTGGTGAATTAATTAGTATTATATGTAATTCTAAGAATTTTCAAAACCAAAATGATTTTTAGGTAATATAAGTATCAAATATCCAAAAATGTTATACTATATAATTAGATTACATTAGAAATTATGAAATTTTTGTTCACTTGAGGTAAAAGGTTATTTGTAAAGTACATGAGAGAGGAGGGTCTGAGTTCTTGTTTTGATGGATGTTTGTCATATGGTATAGTTGAAATGAGGGGTATACTGATAAAATCCACAATAAAATTGTATAAATATATATTAATTTGCAAGAGTATTCTTCCAAGTAGTCATTATGTCATATTAGGTATATTTATTTCACTTATCTGAAAATATAAGATATAAAATACTAACTTTAAATTATATATGATACATACATAAGAGTGCTATGGGTAGTAGTCTTTTGTTTTTTTGATCTATTTTATCCTAGGGTTCAAATATGCATAAGATTTTCTTTCACCTAGATTCATCATATCAATCCTATTAATCATTCAGTATTGATTGGTAAATGGATACATAATTGTTCTTAACTAAAATGAAAAACATGGTTGAAAAATTCTTGAAACTCTCATTCTTTAGCATTTAAAAAGACATGTAAGTCCGCTCTCTATTAAATTATTCATTTGTCAGCAGCTATTGGCAAGACCTTTGCTTTGTAATGGGCTATTTTAAATATTATTTTATCTTACATATATATATATCACATAAAATAACAAGCATTTAAGCTTAAAAAGATATCTTTTATACACAGAAATAGAAATTATTGTTGTCAAATATTTACTCTATTTTACTATCTAAAAATTCCAATAAGAAAGTGATTCACAGAATAATGGTTTCAAAGAACCTAATTTTTATATTAATCGTAATTATGTTTAAACTTTTTTTATATAATGCAATAGCAATAGAATATTTATCTATGTGTGTGTGGATATGTATAAAAAGTAAAACAGCCTTTCAATAGTTATCTACTTTGCAAAAATTTGCACACACACCCGAGTACAAAAAAGGTAATTATAAATTAATTCTTTATATTTTCTGGGTGTTAATGCATTTAAGGTTTTCTTTTCTGGTTTTACTTCTAGCTGAAAATAGCTAGATATTGACTAATAATTGGGTGGTAGTTTGAATTGGTTTTGGGATATCTGAAATAAAATATCTAATGTTGCTTGGAATTTAACAATTTTTTTTTTAAATTTCAACCAGGTACAAATCCCAAATTATGGAAATGACAGGCAGATGTTCTAACCACCACACCATGAGGATTTTAAATTATAAAGATTTTTTAAATTTATCTTAATTATTTAGTCATAAAAAACTGAATGTTAAGTAAAAATTGTAATTCTACTTAGTACTTTTATAATCCATAAAATATTTATAATTATCTATAAAAATTGGATAATATAATGTAATGAAAAAAAAATTATATTCACATATGATTCAAATAATAATATGAGTTATAAAACAGACAGTCATCTTAGTAAATGTGAAAACATCTCTCAAAAATAATCTAAAAGTAGTCACAATTTTGTATTTTTTCATTAGAAAACCAGACCATATATATGTCAATAAAGAAAATCATATATCACATGACTTGTTTTAAGCTTGTATTACAGATATGTAATATAGAAAACATACCAATAGCTCCAACAAGCTTTAATTGATAAGCACCACAAAAGAAAGCATTCAAAATCTCTATATAGAATAATCCCTATCCTCAGACCAGTTTTGAGTTTTTGGTTCACCTCAGTAAAATCTAAAATATTGAGGATAGGGATTAATCTAGATAGAGATATTGAATGCTTTCTCTTGTAGTGCTTATTAATAAAAGCTTGTTAGAGCTATTGGTAAACTCCCTATGTTATATATATATATATATATACATATGTATATATATGTATATATATATATATGAAAAACAAAAACAAGTTATAGTCACATAACCTGCTATCGCTTGTATTTATGATCAATAGATGGCATTTTACCAAAACCACTGAACAAGCGTATATTTGTTTACATAAACATCAAAAGAGTCAGAATTCACTATCTGTTTCATTTACTCCACCTTCAGATTAGCTGATTTCGAGCTAATTTGCTATCATCAGTGAAGGATAGGGCTATAAACTAGATCTAAACACTGACTCCAAGCGTTTATGCAAAGTTCCTATCAGTTTGCAAGCATGAATTTTTCAGACACGTAATGTCTTCAAACCCAGCCTAACAAGCCAGATAGCTACATGGGTCTAATATCAGTTTAGTTTCACCACATAGTCAAAGTCTCTGCAATATATATCATTTCAAAAACCTTTAAAGGTACATTTATGAAAAACAAAAACAAGTTATAATCACGTAACCTGCTATCGCTTGTATTTATGATCAATAGATGGTGTTTTTATATATATATATATATATAAAGTTAAAATGATGTAATATACCCTGACAAAAAACATTAAGGCTGATAATCAGTTAATCCACAACAATAAATTCTAAGGATTATTTGAAACATTGTCATCATAATTCAAAAGTCAACTATTGTCCACATTTGTACTTTTGTTAACAGTATCATTTCCTACCAAACACCAATATTTGAATAACTTAATTTAGTGCTTCATTTAATAACATTTTGTGGGGCAATAAAAGCTGTTTATTTGTTACAGATTTGATAAACCTTTTCAAGTATTCTAGTAAATAGCCATGAATGTGTTTATTTTTTTGTAACAAGTGTTAAAATTAATTAAAAAATTTATAACTTTTTACAAATGGGTTTAAGATCACATTCATTTAACGAACTTCAAATACTCATGGACCACTATAGATAAAGAGGTAAACTATATAGTTGTTACAAGTTGTTTAGTTATTGTTATAAATCATGTTAGAGAGCCATAGAACTCACTGATTTTTTTCTTGTATTGCTGACCAAAAGCATAATAGAAAACCATATATGAAATATCAATACCAAAGTTGCAATCTTTATAGGTTTGAACCAAGTTAACATATTTTATGAGAGGATCGAAAAACTCTGCAAAAAACTTTAAATGCCTGTTGCATATCTATAGTAATATATCATTTTTCTTTTAACATGTGGCAAATGTCACCATCTGAATGCTTTAAATACCTGCTAGTGGGTAGTAGGGACCAAACTGATTACCCTAGTCATAATCCATTGCAGTTGACAATATCACAAAATCATATTTTCAAGTAAAAATAATAATCTAATGGCTTATTGCTTGAAAGTTTATTAGATAATTGAGAAACAGAAGTAATATGACTGAGCCACAATTCACAGATCTTGAGCTCCAAAATTCATTACTTTACCACTGCATCAAATAAAAAAATCTGAATTTTTAATATTTATTTATAAAAATAAAACAAAACTGTGATATACACACAACTAAATGGATTTATAACATGTTTTTTTTTTTTACATTTTAAAAATAAATATATATGAATGACACATTTTAATAAATCATGAATGTGAGAAGCAGAAAATAAATTAATCATTTTACAGCCAATTGACCAGAATGAAAAATATTAGATCAATATATTCTAGATTATTTTTATTTACTATTACTTTTAACAAATACTTAATTTCATTCCATTTTTACAAATCATACAGTATTTTGCTTTATAGATTCACAAAATCCATAGTATAGTGATTAGTATACTAGACTATCTTATTCTTGATCTGGAAGATCCACATCAACATTCAATAGTTTCATAAGTCTGTTTATTCTATTTCAGTGCTGCCATCTATTAAAAACTTGAATAATCAAAACATAATAAAACATAATGTTCATTAAATCCATATTCAATGTTCTCCTACCCATATATTCAAATTATATTGTGTTTTATAACTTTTGTTAATGAAGAGCTTACATCTAGACTTGAGACACCTGAATATTTTGGGTATGGATACAAAAATTTTACCAGATAGTATCTGTTTATTGCTAAAATTCGCAACAGATGGCATCAATGAAGTAGTGTAGACAAAGTTTGCTTCTGAAAAAACATTGTATAATATGGAATTCTATTAATAGTTAATTTTAATATTTATTTTTACCTCAGAAAATAACAAAAGTCACAATATGCGGCATCAATGGAGTAATGTAAACAAAGTTTGCTTCTGAAAAACATTATATAATATGGAATCATATAAACATTTTAATCTTAATATTTATTTTTTATCTCAGAAAATAACAAAATCTACAACTACAATTTTTTAAACTTATTAAAAATATTATTATCATAATAGTCAGTTGCTGATACAAACTAACAATATCACAAATTCTTATTTATAATTATATTTTGAATTAATATTTTACTGATGATGACTAAGATTTCTAAAATAATAAGAAAGCTAATGTATATATATACTAACCTGACAGACTATTAAACAGTTGTGTGTGATTAGCATCTTTCCCATACTAAAATAAATAATAACGATTTTTTTCTGATGTGAATTAAGGGATGAAATTTAGAAATTCGCGTAATTGATAAGTGAGAGGTTTTGAAATTTCAGTCCTGTATGTTCTTGTTTTGTTTTTATCTTTTTTATAGTAAACTATATCTTAGTGGCCCTAATTTAAAATATTATGAACGTTTGTATGACTTTTAAAATATTGTAATAACATACATTTTTAAAAGAAAATGAGTTTATTTTTTCAATTTATATCTTGTAAAACATCCATACGGTATTTCTCTTTCACAGTATACCTTAAATATTATTGTCAAATATATATATATATCAACTTTCTTTTAGGCAGTTTATTTCAAATGGCACATAATAAAGGCAGTGTATACCATTTTTATACTTCTTTTATTTTTATGCATTATTTCAACATGACTAATGTGAGTTGCACTTGAGTTGAAATAGTTGTAGTACATATACTTTCCTCCATCTTGGCTAAAATAAATTATTAGTTTTAGTTTTATTTAGAATTAAAATAAAAATTAAAAATTGAGTTGACAGAAAATATTTTAAAAAATATATATAAAAAAAAAAAACAGGCTAGTTATTTAATACCATTTAATATCGTCTGATTAAAATTGTTATTCTTTTAAGTAGAATTAATTCGTAAAATTAATCAACCCATAAAATACCAATAAAATTATACATTTCAAATTATTTTTAAAACTAAACTTCAATTAAAATTCAAAATTAAATTAAATAAAAATACAATTTCTCTATTAACCTTTACAAACTTATAACAAAATAATGACGGTCTCTTAGCAATAATAATTTTTTTAAAAAATGCAAGCCGATAAAATAGCTTTTTATATATAGATGTATTAACTTGCAATGAGTACCATTTTCAATCAGACAATGTTAGGAACATTTGAAATAATTTAATATTACACTGAATGGTTAAATAGTCAGCACGAGTAGATTGTTAATCGTATGTAAATAAACCTCTATATATGTATACCATCCCAAAACAATGAAAATGACTAATATATTCAGGGATCCTTTGTTAACGCCGGAAAAGCTCTTCGGGGATGGGGCAACTTAAGCCACTGGATGAAGAGCTTATCCTCAGGCATGCTAATTAAATATTAATTCAAGGTTAAAAATAAATGATCCAGTTAGATGGAGAATAACAAATGATTCCTCCCAATCAAAATACAAACTGCATAATGACCACTGACCAAGTCACAAAATGAAGAGCCAGTTGTTCTGATATAAAATTAGTGTTAAATTTCTAGCAACTATAAGACAACTACTTTATAAAGACATTTATGACTATTACTAATCTTTTATTAGTCTACAGGTTATCACATCACTTATAACTTAAATATAATCTTTAAAGTTAATTAGAAATTAATATATGCAGTCTTATTGTATACAGACTTATAATACTATTAATCCAATTCCACACCTTCCTTTTCCAGTATATGAAATCCCAGATATCCTTAAAACCATGTGTGGTAAATTCAAAGTCTTAAGTACCTCAAGGATGTATTACATTTGGGAAAAAGTTGTGAATTTGGATCACTGATACTATATGTTTGTGTTTAATAGGATTAAATATATTTAATTTTAATAATGTTTATATGTTTTATATATATATATATATATATATATATATATGTGTGTGTGTGTGTTTAAAGTGCCATAATAATCTCTAGCCTAATAAATAATTAATAATGATAACAGATATATGTGAGTGGAAAAAAATTGACATTTGTAAGTTAAATTGTACTAATTTAAAATTTAGATACTACAAAGAATATATGAAGATGAAAAACTACTGCTAAAATTATCTGGAATCATAACATAGCTGTTGTATATTAATCTATATATCTTTGAATGGAGAACTTAATGTATATACTTGATAATATAAAGATATAACCTCAGATTATTAATTTTATATAATAGCCTTACTATTATATCTAAGATCTACCTCAAAGTTATTTTCTTGAAAACTTTATTTTTTAAAAAATAATTTTCATGTGTACTTTATCACCACTATTATCATTTTCAACCATTATCAATCATTTGCAAGATGGTCACTCTAAGTTTTATCAAGCTATTAGCTTCTCTTTTTTACATCTCACCAGCAAAATTCCTTATTCCATCCATTAATTTCTCTTTTGTTTTTATAATCCCTTGGAAACCAATTTGCACTTCAACTGCTCATTTATTATCATTTTGTCTAGCAATATCTTTCAATGTCATCTGTTTGGTATCGCACACATGTATTTTGTTCAATCTTTTCTTGTTACTCCCAACATATTTCACCAAACTGTGTTCAGTATTATGAAGACTTTGTATTGCTCTTTTGTTAAGTATTTAAGTCTCAGATCCATAAGTAAGTACTGGTAAAACACATTTATAAATACCTTCCTTTTTGAATGTGTAGGTATATTTCTTTTAATAAATTATTTCTATGAAAAGTGCACTATTTAAGTTTAATTCTATGATTAATTTTATCCATTATGATTCCATATGAATTAATAATCTTATCAAAATATTTGTAATTGTTAACTTCTTGTAATTCATGATTCTTAGTCTTTATTTTTTTCTGAGGAAATCCACTCAACATTAATCTTTTTAGCATTTATCTTTAGTCCTGGCTCATTATTTTCATCTAATAACTCTTGCAATATTTCATGAAGTTTTGATGCATTACTTGCAAAAACAACTCCATCATCTACAAAATCTAGATGATTTAAATAATTTCCATTTACTTTTACTCCCATAGCATCCCATTTTAATTCATAAAATACTGCTTATAAAACTGCTGGAAAAGTTTTGTTGACAAAGAATCACCTTTCTCAATGTTAATCTTCTTAATATAAATCATGTAATCTCATTGCTGCTACTGATGCATTTTGTAAAATATTCATATCCCAGGTTTATATCTTGATGATTCAATGCTTTAATCACCATAGAGATGCTTATAAAATCAGAAGCCTTTTTACAATATATAAATCCAAAGCATAATAGGAACTCAAATTCCTTAGATCTTTCTATAACTTCTCTTAATACTTGAATGTAATCCACTGTGCTAATGCCATGTTTAAATCTAGTGCATTCATTTGATTGATTAAAATCCAATGTTTGCTGTAGAAGAGTTGCATTTAACTTGGTAAAAAATTTGTATAGAAATGAAAGAAGACAGAGGTCTGTAATTTCTAATATATTTGTATTATCTTTCTTAAATATCAGTGTTACTACTATATTCTTCCAATCATTTTAAGATTTAGTATATAACTTTGCCAACAATTTTTCTATTTCTTCACTTCCTTTTTTTAAGATATAAAAAAATGACAATGTAACAAGTGACATCTGTTTTATTTTTAAAGGAAAGGGTGCAGAATTATCCTATATATTGTTTATAGATGCTACTGTAATTGGATAATGTGTAGGTAACTGAAGTCAGTTAAAATATTTGTTTCTAATTTTATATATAAGTTATTTTATATCAATTACATTTAGGTATTCATTTTATTAAAAACATTTATTTGGTTAATTTGCTATGAGAAGTAATTTTTTAAAAAATACTTATTTTTATTAATATGTAAGTTTTTCCCAAAAGAATGATAAAGTAACTAAATATAGGAGTATTATAACCAAGCTATAACTTTCAATAATTGTGTAATAGCCTATATATAAAATCATAATGGTGTAAGAATCTTGTGAATTATATACAGCCACTTGAAACTAGATAAAGTAAGGAAATAGATAATTGAGAATTTTCAAGTAAAGAAAAAATTTATTTAATTGGCCATCTTAGATACTTATTTAATTATTCATTGGAAAAAAAGTCATTTTATACTTTTAAATAGAGAGTTAGACAAAAAAGGATAAACATTTAAGAGCCTTTACCAGTGAACAGGGATTAGTCTGGTGTTACTGCCATTTTTCTACCATTTTTTTTTCTGGAGGAATGCTAGCAAGATCTTTGCCCTTCATTGAGATAATTAAATTTGCTTTATCTATATTGTTCAAATATTTTAATCCTTTTTTTTTGTTTTATTTTTAGGCTTTGTTTTCTGGAAGTGCGAAGAAACTCTCTCATTTTCAAAGTTTGGGCCCAGTTCTATTTTATGTTACTCCAGCTGGCAGGAAGAAATAGAACATAAGGTAAATTATATTAATTTTTGATTTTAAAAATATATTAATCTAATGAAATAATAAGTGCACCTGAAGGAACCTGCTACAAAGAGGTTTTTTTATTATTAAAGATTTTTTTTTTTTAGCAAAAGGCTATGTATCTAGTAATCAAGTAATAGAAAAGTATTTAATCATTCGCATCCTCTTTCCATTAATCTTTAATAGAAATTATGATAAACACTGAGTTCTAGTTTATTATCAAATAATAATCATGTTATTTTTATAAGTAGTAAATAATGTAAAAAGTTTTGTTTGAGTCAGTAGATCTTTTCCTGATAAATTCTTTTATTAAATTATGGATAATAAACAGTGATAAGCTATCATCAACAATAACCCAATATATGAAAATTATACCTTATTAATTTGATTGTTAAATCTGTTTACTAGCAAAAACGTGGTGTGTGTGTGTGTATTTTTTTTATATTTATCTATAATTCGCAATTTATATTTTAATTTTTCATATTTTGCATCTTATGTTCAATTTTTACTTATATTTAAAAATGTTTTATTACTTTTAATGCTTTCATAATCATATATATAATAGATGTCCAGCAAAAAAATTATTAATAGATATATAAAACATAATAAATATGAATATTACTTAATAAGTCATGTGATGTTTGAGCACTTAAGTGGTGTTTTTCTTATCAACAATTTTGTTCAATTAATCAAATTAATTTTTTTTCCCTTTATTTAATGATGGATAATCCAGAAGACTTTAGTTTAAGCTCTTATCATTTACTAATCTTTCTAAATCTATAACTTTTGTCTATATTTGTTTTCTAATTTTTCTTTTTGTTTTTAGTTCTATCATTGAGTTAGGGGTGATTGTTCCCTTCATTTGTATTTGTAATTTAAATTTGAAAACATGAAGTAGTTTCTGTTTTTATTTAACCTAATGCTAAGTGCACTTTCAGTGAAGGTTGATATAATCATAGTTTGCAAATTAAGTTATCTTTTACCTCAAGAATATGCACGTGAAAATGCGAAGGTAGGGACCTCTACAGGTCTTAACCACAAGCTTACACTTTTTTCCAAAATGTAAGATTGAGGTTAAGACCTATAGAGTTCCCTACCTTCACATTTTCATGCACATATTCTTGAGGTTTACAGCCTTAGTAAATATTACTTATGTAATCAAAATAAATTTATTTTTATAATGTAAATTTTAAAAAAACTTTTTGACTATCTTTTATTAATTTTTTATTTAAGGCTATGTATACTTTCATGAAATTATAATTATCTGTACTATAATTTGTAGCACTACCAAGGAAAGTAAAAATCATATATATATATATATATAAGTTCTATTTAGTACACAAGGAAAGTAAAAATCATATATATATATATATATAAGTTCTATTTAGTACACAACATAATTAAAAATAAACTTTGATCACATATACTAACAGAGTGCATTAAAATATTTTATTTACATGCCTAATTTTTATTTAGCATCCTCATAATTTATTTGTAGTAGAATTCCTAGCATATCCAAAATGATGGAAGCTTTTCTAAAGTAAACAAATATATCACAAATAATACAATCATCATACTTTACATAGCTAAAAATTAAGTTTGCTTATATATAAACAAGATATTTAAAAAGTAAATTTTAAAATGTAGATACAGTATACTATCCAATAATATGCTTACCTAATAATGAATTTTTGTTTAATATTTCTTCTGTCAAGGTAAAAATGCACTTATCATAAATCTAAATAATTTCACCTAAAAAAAAAGTGGTAGAGAATGGGTGGAAAATTATTTCATGCATTATGCAATTAATAATCAATTGTATATGATAAAAGTATAATTGAAAGTATTAATTATTTTTTGATTTTTATTCAAATGAAAAAAATAGATATTAAAAAAAAAGATTTAATTATTTGCATTGTTAAAACCACAACAATCAACTATACAATATATTTTGATCTATTTTTTATTTAATTAAGATTATACTTTTGTAAAAATAAATAAATGGGAAAACTTTGATCTTTATAAAGAATTTTTAATAGAGTTGCAAAAACAAATTCAAAATTTTATTGGTTAAATAATTACAAAAACAAAAAACATTCATGACAGAGCACAAAGTTCAACATAAATAAATTTAAATGCATATTTTATATACCTGGAGTCTAGATGTAATGTGGGAAATTTGAACACAGACTTTCAAACTCTCTTCAACCACCCACTCTATCTCATACAACCAATACACATGACCACACACATCTGGAAAATATAAATGATCTCCAATATACATATTTCATACTGAAACATCACTCATTAGTTGATCCAGATCATCATCTCCCATATATATATATAATCAGTGTTCACTTTATATTAAGACAGCAAATCTTCACACTTTAATGAACAGGCTTCAATCTACTCTACCCACCAACTCTTCAGCCATCCATGATGGAGTACTCAAATCTCTTGTTAATGGCAATATTATTGCCATGCCCATGTTGACTTTAAATCACTCTGACCCCTCATGTGTAGCAGCTTGTCCATTTAAATACACAGAAGTCAGCATGGGCATAACAATAATATTGGTATTGACAAGGGATTTGTGACCCATCATCAGATTTTCAATGATGTGGATGACTGAAATGTTGGCAGATATAGTAGATTAAAGCCTTTTCATTAAAGTTTGAAAATTTTCTATTTTAATATAAACTGAGCATTGATTGTATGTGTGTGGGATGATGATCAAGGCCAACTAGTGAGTGCTGATTCAGCATGAAGTATGTATATTGGAGATCATTTATTTTTTTCATGTGGTCATTTGTAATAGTTGTAGCTTGAAGCCTGTGTTCAAATCTCCTATATCAAGTTTATATTATGAAAATATATTATGCTACTTCTTATTTTTGTAAATGTTTTATTTTAGTTTCACACATTATATTGAAACAAAAGATTAACTTGTCTATTGTACTAAATTCAAAATGACAGCTGTAAAAAATACAGTATTTGCTGATCATCAGCAGGAGCAAAGCCATAGATTTGAGCCGTCTAAAGCCGACATCGTGTGCACAGAGAGGAACGATGTTAAGAGGAAGATTAAGGAGGCATGTTACATCACCAGCGATGCCATGTCAATCAATAGAAAAAACACGTGCTTCACGATCTCGAAAAGATGGATGTTATAATTTGCATGCATTTGCATAGAATCAACAGCATGTAAAAAGGACTATGATTATGGAGCTGTAGGTGCTCCGAAAGCGCTAAGTCCATAAATAGAGGCTCACTAATAACAAACTTATAGCTTCACCTTAGCTATTAATCTTAGCTTAACAGTAATTTATATTTAAAAACAAAAAATGTCACAGTAATTGAAATGTACTATATTTTTTTACAATATTGTGTTTGCATTCATAATGGAAAAGCAAAGGAATTGTAAGGTAAAGTGGTTTTCTGTTGCCTTCTTTATCATTCGATAATGGTTTATTACAGAATTAATGCACTAGCCATATTTCATAAACTGATTATTCATTTATTGCTTTTTTATTTGCCATTGTCACCTGTAGTATTTTTTTGACAACTTGAAAGAATATTATTGCTATTCCAGCATTTATAAATAGAAAGGAATAGGAAAAGAATACAAGTTGATATTTATGATAATATAGTTCAGCAGATGAATGGGTTTTAAGTGAAGATGGAGTTAAAAAAAAAATAGCAGGGGCAAAAGAGGCATTTATTAAGAAAAAGAAAATAATTTATGAATCTTTGAAGAGAGAATTAAGAAAAATAATAATTCAGTGCTATATATATGATTGTGACACATGAACAGTGTCTAAAAAACATTAAAACAGATTCGAAACCTGTAAGATATGGACATGGAAAAAATAGTTAGATGATTAAAATGACAAATGTTTGAAAAAGTAAATAAAAAAAATATTGATGGAGAAAATTAGAAATAGAAAGAGAAACCAGACTGGATATATATTGAAAAGAAACAATAGTTTAATGAATGTCTTTGGAGAGAGTGGTGGATGAAAACATAAAGAAAGGATGGAGAAGATCGAACATTTTGGATGATATAAGAGATAAATAAAAATTTTGAAATTGAAAATCTAAAAGTGTGTGACTGCCTAGGAAAGTGGACTATTGATTAATTGATTTTTATGCAAATTAATATATTTTTTATTTATAATGTGTTCAATTTATTTATTAAAAACACTTTAGTAGGGGTCAATGCAAATTCACGTTGTCACCTTTAGATTGCTCTAACTCAGCCATTTTATGAGCTACAATGATAAATTTATGCTCGATTTTAGGCTTAGAGCAAGGCCTGTAAGATGCTGCTCTCTCTTGAATTATTTTACAAGTAAAACAATCAATACAGGGAGTATTTTAAGTTACAAAAGAAGAAGGCCAGTTCTGATTAGTTGGATAATCTATTCTCAATCTATTCTCAATTCTTATTGGCTGATGATTTCGATAAATATTTTTTCACCACTGAAAATGAAATATATGTTTTAGAGTGTTTTTTTTATTATTTTTCATACATATTATAAATAATTTTCATAAAATCTAATATTTCTAATAAAAATATAGTTATTTTACAAAAGTAGTAAGGTTTTATTAAAAAATTGTATACTTTACACGATTGTAAATTGAAAAAGAAACCAGCCGTAGCACCAATTTTTGACATCTTGTCAAGAGTTTAAATTGCTCCAAGCTATTTATTTGATTTTCAAACAAAGATTAATGTTTTAGAATATTTTTCTGGCATTATAATGTATTTTTGGTGTATTGTTTTATAATATGCTGAAAGTATAATTATTTTGAGAAAAACGTTAAAATTTTTCCTAAAAAATTATTAAAAAATTTGTAATGGCAAATCTGGGAGGGATTAAATGACATTTACATTGCTTCTAATTTGCTTGTAATGTTTTCTTTGATTTTTCCACTTTTGAATATTTCTATAAAATACAAATAAAATATATTTTTGAAATAACTTTCATTTACTTTCCTAACATTACAAATAGTTAATATACTTTTTGAAAACGAAACTAAAATTAATATATATTAAAGATGAAAATATTTCTATCAAAGAATTTGTCACTTGACCAATTAAAACCAATTAAAAGTTTCAGAATTTTACTTCACTTGTCCAATAATAAAAATGATCTGTGAAAGTGATAATTTTTCCAATTTTAAACTAAGTTTTTATTGGATTACAATAATAAAGTAATAAATAGGGTATATGAGAACAGACTTTCACATGACCACCATTCTCCACTTTATCTCATAACATTCATACACTTGAACACATATATGTCGAAAAGATAAATAATCACCAATATCCATATTTCATGCTAAACCAGCAATCATCAGTTGGTCTGGATTATCATCTCTACACATATATGCAATAAGTGCTCAGATATATATTAAGATAGCCAATCTTCATACTTTAATGAACAGGCTGCAATCCACTCTAACTCTTCAACCATCCATCCAATTAAAAATCTGATGATGGAATGCTCAAAGGCCACCCTAAGGCTGAGATTCTCATCACATCCATGTTGACCTAAAGTCAATCTGACCCCTCATATATAGAATATAATCCATTTAATACATATACAAGGATGGGCAGACATTTCTACTATGTAATAACTAGTAAACATTTTGCTCAAAACAAAGCATTACAACTGCTTGTTTTTTTATACAAGTCTCTTAGTTTATGAGATATTTAGGGGAGCCTAATAGACTCTCTGGCTTAGATAAAGGTATACCAACTTCTATTAAGAAAAAAATTCAGATTTATTTACTAAGCTACTTATAATGTTATGAAGCTTTTCTTTTGTTTTAGCTGAACTTTATTTTTAAATGCTTATTTGAAAATAATATCTACATAAATTATAAACTAAAATCTTTATTAGTAAATAAATCTTTTAATCTACTAATTTTTATTCTGAATGTAAAGCTTGAATTTTTTTCGGATTCTAAACATGTTTAGGATTTTTGCTTTTTCGGTTAATAAGCTAGTAAATAGTCAAAATATTTATACATTTGCTAACTAAAGAATAAAATATGGATGAAAAACCTTTCCCCTTTGACAATTGGCAAGTCTGTTAAGAAATGTTTTCTTCATTATTTATCTATGAAATTATTTATAGAAGCTGTTCGCCCGCAATGGGATATTTAAGGGCTGTTTTATGTTTTACTTTTTCAATAAGAAATGGTTTAACCATAGCTATACCATATATAAGAATAGTAATGTATTTTTAAAACATATAATAGGCTTCAGATGGCTTAACTTTATTAAATTTGATATCTTTTGCATGATTGTGATAACTTAAACACTTTTAAGGTTTTCCTAATTATCATTCTGGTAATGTAGATAATTGTGTAATTGCATTAAAAATAATTAATAATTTACTCTATTGTCATTGAAAATAATTATAGAAATAACTAACTAACCAAAGAATTGAAATATCTACTTTATTATATTAAATTTATTTGAAACTGAATGCTATTTTAAATTTTATTATATCATTATCGCTGCTTTGCTATTTTAAATTTAGTCAGCTTTGTTGCTTTTTTATCTAAATGTTACATCGTCCAAAAATAATCCTTAATTTTATCTTATATATATATACTGAGTTTGTGCATTTTTCTAACTTATAACTAATTTATCTTATTCTTTACTTAAATATTTTAAATCGTTAAAAAGTTTTTTAGTTTACCATATACCTAATATATTGGAGAGTTTACTGCAGCCATATACATAGTAGTCTGTGACATTTTGATAATTATGAGATTCTTGGCTCAACTAATAAACATGAAGTTAAAATGTGTACTAAGATCCATTAAAATAGTTTGTTTTGATATATGTATTTGTTTAATGAAGAATAGTATTTTTTAATTATAAATTGTGAAAATATAAAATCAAAGCCCATACATAGATAAATAAGGTGAATGGTTAAAAGGTAGAAATTGTCAGCATTTCTATAAAAATATTATAGATTATAAATATACTTGAATATTATTGAAGTATCAGAAGTCCACAACACATGTAATAATTTCTAGTTTTAAAAAAATATTATTATTGTCATCATCATCATCATTATTGTTATTATATTAGTCCGTTTGCGTGTGTAGCGCAATTGTCCTCTAAGCTGTAAATTGTTAATAAATAAATACGAATGAATCTGCTTAGCGCTTTCAAAGGGTCCAGCCTTTATAGTCATGGTTTAACTATTAATGAGGTTAATGATATGCAAATTTGTGTTGATTATGCTAGACATTCCATTTCCTTAATAAAGCATAACATGTGTCCTTCCTATTGATGGCGTCTTTGTCTCTGGCAATGAAGAAGGCTTCCTTAACTTTTCTTTTGTTTATGTATTAACAATTTACAGCTTTGAGGACAATTGTGCTATACACGCAAACGGACTAATATTTATATATTCCCTCAAAATAAAATAAAAAATAAAAATTCATTTAGATAATTCGTATTATTATTATTATTATTATTATTATTATTATTATTATTATTATTATTATTATTATTATTATTATTATTATTATTATTATTATTATTATTATTATTATTAAGCCAATTGTTATAAATAAGTATCTAATAAGAGGTATAAACGAATAAGATAAATTTAGGTAATATATATGTATGATGTAAAAGAATACATTATAGTATATGATGTAGTATTAAATATTGAAAAGATTAAGCATATTTGTAATTGCCTAGTTGCCAAAACTGGTGTTTGAGAAGAAAAATTAACGTAAATTGTGGAATAAAATATTTAATGTTCTTAAATATGCAAACATTCTTACATGTTATATTACATCTACATAATTTATTTGTATACATTGATATGTTTTATTTACAGCAACTTTAAAAATGAAATATACTTGACATATAAAAAAATATTTCATCTAGTTAAGTTATTATAGTCATCCACAGAGATTAAAAAGTAACCGACAAATTCTGTAAGCCTAAACAACATTGAGCTAAATTAAATTATTGATTTTAAAAAATAATAAAATAAGATTATTTTTAAATCCCCTTTGGCTGAAATGTACTTTTTTATTATTATTAATTTTTAAAAACACATCATATCAATGATTTGAAATTTGAAATTTAAAAATACATATGGAAGTAAAAAAAAAATTGCTTATGTGTGTATCCTATAGTTATGTGTATATAATACATTTAACTGCTTTAACAGTTGTTTTGGTAGACAGTATATCATTCTTACATGTAAAAGACTACTGGATTAAAAAGGAGTGGGAGAAGAATACATGTGTATGCAATGGCCAATTAAATAAAACTGATGTTTTCAATTACACATACTGCAATATTATACATCTGAAAAAAGTGAATAAAAAAAAGAAGAGGAATAAAATTGAATTATTTCTTGTGGTAATTCTAGATAGTAATATCTGGGCTAGAAATAATATGATAATTTTTAATTTAATAATTGATTAATAATAATCATTAAAATATTTAAATATGATAGTTATGAGAGCAAAAATTTGACACCTTGAGATTAAATTATAATAAATTTTAACATATATATATATATTGATTTTTTTTTTCTTTGGAAAAGCATTCATGATATAAAATTATACGTATTAAGACTATCTTTGCATTTTGATAAAAACAATATTTTTTTTTTTTTAAAAATTATTTAATTTGGTGATGATTAATCAACTGATATAATTTCTTAAAGAAAAATTATTTAACATCAATTGCCCATATTAACTCAAATATTTAATAAAAATTAAACAAAATTGTACTTTTAAAACTGCCTATTCAAGAATGATATTATGTATGGATTTTAAAACAAGCTTTCTATTTCTGGATAAATTTCTTTTGTATTTTATTTTATATTAAATTAGTGTTTGTGGTTTGATGCATGGGTGGAGTTACAGTCTCCTAAGCTCAAGTTATATGAATAGTGGCCCAGTTCATCAACTCTGATGCTCAATCTTTTATGAACTCCTGACAATAATTCATTTAACTATTTATTTAATTAGGTTTTCAATTACAGTGTCACAATGATCTTCAGGAATGCCAAGAAATATAATGATAAATAGTATTATAATACCTTTACATGTGGTATTAATATAATAAAAAATCAAAGAACACCACATTGGAATTACATTCAATTTAGTATGGCATAACACTTTAAGTTAAAACATGTATTTGAATTAACATAAAAGATTAATATTATGACGTTGCAAAGAAACTTTTAGCCTCCTTGTTGCTATTTTCGAATATTTATTTATGCAACTATTTAAAATATTAAAAGAAAAAACAGTAAAAATATTTTAAAAAATCTGCTTACATCTAGCTCAAATATTGATTAAATATATTATATATGCATAATTTTATCTAATTAATATTCATATATTTTTTAATTTACATAGGCAATTAAAATTGTAAATTATCTATTATCTTTGTAATCTTCTAAGTAAAAGAATTGTGAAGAATTTAAACTAATATATATTATAAATTATTAGTACTCCTATAGACTAATGTCTACCCACTAGATGAAACTACATAGAACTTATCAATATCCAAAGAAAATGATCAAAAAAATAAAATTATGCACTTCTAGCACTTGAAAGTAATTTATTTAGAAAAAAAATAAAATCTACAGCATTAAATATAATAAAGAAAAACATGAAATAATATATTTAGTAATCAAACTACACATTGGATGTCTTTTTTTATATTTTGCTGTAAGGAAAAAGTGTTATTTTAGAGAAAATGAAAAAATGTTTATTTTTACTATGCAAACCAATACAAAATAAATATAAATATTCTTTAACAATCACAGTAATATATACAAAAATAATTGACTGTAATTATGCTCTTATTTATTATGCAAATTATAAAGAAACGTAATCATTCTGATTGGTTTAATTGCTAAACATATTATGTTTTTGATTTTATATATTATATTTATTGCTTTGATTTTATTTCTTTTTTTAAAGAAATCATTTCCAAGTGGTAGAAATATATATATTTTATTTATTATCTGTTATTGTTTTTTTTATCACTGTTATGTATCATACAATTTCATCTGGTGGGCAGACCTTAGGTTTGTAGGAGCACTAAATTATTTAAATGTAAAAAGATATAAAATTTGGGATACTGAAAAAACCAATATCGATTGAGTTGGAGATCTCATTATTAGAAAAAGTTTTAAAATCACAGTTTCAAATATTGACTTGAGAGTCATACCCTTCTTTATTGTTCGAATTAAATATGTATTAATAAACATATTAATTGTCATTTTTAATGATGGTTTGAACTGCTGAAAAATATTTCATTAAAAATAATTTATAAAATTAATGTTATTTTGACGCAAGTTATGGAAAATATATCTATGTTTTGACAAGTAAATACTACTTAATATAATAATAATGTTGTTTGTATACTGTGTATTTTTTTTTTAAGATATAAAAACCATAATGCAAAGCTTTCTTTTTTAATGATTGTAATTTTATATTTACATTATTATAATTATGTTTGTCATTTCAAAATATTACTTCAAAATATTTTTAATAAATAAGTATTATATTTCACAGAGCTCTATTTAATATATAAATATTTGCGTTTTATTACATATGGGAGTTCGATTTAAGAACTACTTTTTACTAAACTATCTTCGAAAATTAAAACTAATTTTTGGTAGATGCATAAAGCATTATTCGAAAATATTTTGAATTTTTGTATATATAATATTCTAAAATATTACTATCTTCACGGGTTACTTTTTTCCAAAAGCGCATTCTTGTGAAACAATCAGAAGTCTCAATACAAGCTATAAGAGTGCGCTGCTGAAAAAAGTAAAACATGTATAGTAATAATTTAGATTTGAGTTTCAGCTAGCGATATGTACCTGGTTCTATTTATATAATCTGCTATATAAAACTAATTTTATACTAACTGAAAGGAGAACTTTTAATTTTTCTCTGAGACTTTGAAGGAATGAATCAAGCAGGATAATGCCTGAAACACGCTACATTATTTTTATCTCATTGCAATTGTTAACAAACTAGATGAATATGTTAGACAATATATTAATTTTATGTAGACACACATTTTATCCACTCTAATTCTACCATTTAGAATAAGCTTGAGTAAACAATAGATACTAGATAATGGGAATTAATAATAACAATCCAATATTGACCTTTCCATACCCCCAGATTATTTTCTATCTTTATAGTTTTAATCAATAAAGGGTTTTTGGATCTAGATCTAATAAACTGGTAATGCCTGAATCTAACACTCCTTTCCACAAACAGCCATCATTTACTCTTTTCCAAGCTAGCAGCCTCAAATTCAAAATATTATGCTTTTAAATCTAAATATTTCGTTATTAAAAAAAACAAAGAAGATCAAATTAAATAGATGTTGAACTTGGTGTTAGATCTGCATAACTAGACAAGCAAATTGGTTTAGATTTAAAACATTAAAATGTTTTTGAACTTCAGACTGGTAGTTAAGAGGTATATATATATTGTAAAAGTTGGAAAAACCCACTCTTTCCATAAAAGTGTCACTATTGTTAAGGAAAAAAAATATTTTTTTTGGCTTTGATACCGGAGTTTTGTTTATATATATTGTTGTTAGTTGTTGTTATCGTTATTTATTTTAAATTTTTTTTTGGTATATGCATCTATTTATGATTTTGGGATTTAAAAATGGCAGTGGTGATATAAAATATATATATACATGTGTATTAGATTTTAAGCCAATAAACATCACATGATCACCATGATATAGATTTTACAAAGATATTAATTTGTATTTAAAGTATTTGCGTTAGTAATATCAATGATTAAAATATTGGCATATAAAATTACTAAATGTGTTTACTTTGTATTTTTGTTTTGAAATTATTTGCTATGTAATTTTATTATTTATTACTTATTTATGTATTTTGTAAATTGTAAAGCATAATTTTGTATGTAATTTTTTTTAACTTTAATATTTTAAAAATCACCAATTGTTGTAATATTGGGATTGATATCATTAGCACACACAAAAAAAGATTATTATTGACTATTGCCATTAAGATAAAGAAGCAAAACTTTGTTGCTATTTGAGACATTTTTTTTGCATAATCACAATATTCTTTTGGGTATGATGTCATTAGAAATGACAGAGTAAACAGTGAATTATGGTCTAGCAGATTTAATTCCCTTCCCCTTCATCTAATCCTACCTGATAAGTAACATCCACTAGAAGAGAAGCAAATTATTAATAAGCATGCATTTGCATGAAAACCAACCTGAAAAATGAATAGCTATTCATATACAGCAAGTCAATATAAGCATTATCTAAGTATTCAAAGTCAGTCTGTCACTTTAAATTGATCCATTACAACCTAACCCAAATAAAAGAATACTCTGAGACAATCATTTACAAATGGTTTATGAATCTATGCATTTGTCATTTTAAATTATCTTACATATTAATTCAATCTATACTACAATGGATAAAGATGCATCAAATAGTTGTGAAACTTTAAAACAAAAAAAAAAATGAAGAAGATTAAATGGTAATTAATTTCATCTTTTTTTTTTGTTTGTATATAATTGATTTTAAATTTAGCCATTTATATACATAAACTAACTTTAAATCTTAATCAATCATTATAAATAACAATATGTTAGATTTCATTTAGTATTAAAAATTTTTGTTTTATTTTGATTCATATGCAATATATACATAAGTAATATAAGTAAATTAGTTTAAAATTTTAACTCATCAATATTAGTAGTAAAATGTTAGATGTCATTTCTTATTTAAAAGATTTCTGTTGTTCTTTAATTCATATGTCTTATATATGTATGTTATATAAAAAAAATTGAATTTAAATTTCAATTCATTAACATAAATAATAATTACTAAATATAATTTGTCATTAAAACATTCTGTTGTTGTTTTAATTTAAATGCATTGTATACATTTGCTATATATATATATATATTGTACCGGTCGAAACCCACCACCACCGCAAATCAAATCGGATTCCAACTCAGCTGAACCAAAACTGAATTCAAACCCAACTCAACAGCTCAGATAGCAGAAATCGACGGCACAGTGCTATGCGCCAAGAACTAGCTCAACGGTTGGTGAGGACTAGAGACTCCTGAGTAACACTAATATCTAAGAATTTATATACTTTGAATAATTTTATAAATTGAATCATATGTATGTTCGGGTTGCCAACACAGACAGCGAGTATTAACATTGAAATAATTATAAAAGAATGATGAACTGAGAAACCAAGTATGTTAGAAAATATTTAATAAGAATAATTTGTTTCGTTTCAATAAAATATAGAATGCATTACTTATCTCTAGTCTTTAAGAGAATTTACAAATATAATAATAATGGCGGTCCTTATCATATGCCAACAAGTATCACACAGCATGGAATTCTATGTCTATGCCCCCAACGAGAAATATAAAGGCAGATAAAGGTACTCATTTAGAACGGAAATGATTGCTCTGATTTTATTACGGTGGAATGTGAGATTTATATTTCACATTCGGGAATCTATTCATGAAGAGCAAAACATAATTTTAGGGCATAACCTTAAAATTGATTTGAAACTTATTTAATTAATAATATATTTGAGAATTTGTTCGACTTTAATTTAAATCACTTCATCACGAATTACGAGCATGGAGCAGGTTTTACCGGAACAAAGAGGCAACGGTACTGGCGGCTTACGAGGCAGAGAGTAAAATTGAAATACGATCGCTAGTCGATGATCGAAGTCCTATGGCGGCTTGCATCTAACAAGTCTTATGCCCTTTGACTAATGAATACGAAAGGAAGTACTTTCTTCCTTGAGAAATTTAAATAAGAGAATATGATCACCGACCAGCCTAACGGAGCGGAAGATTGCCCTGCGTCAGCAATGTTCGATGATGATGACTTGATGGTCATCGTTGAAAAATAAAACCCATGTAGAATGCTCTACGTGATGACTTGACCAATTAATTAAAGTCAAACGAGCTTTTATCGAACTATTTTAAAACATTTATAAACTATATTAATTATGCCCCAATTATCGTGCTCTTCCTGAATATTAATACAAACTAACAAAAGTTGAATTAAAATATATTTAACCCTTTATCGACCCGGTTTGCAATAAAAACATTTAAAGATTATATTAGAATAAATACATATTGGTGAATACAAAAAATAGCTGGGGCATAGATTAAAACGGAGCTAATAATTTATTATTAGCTAATGTAAAAATAGTAAACATGTAATATTTTCTTTTGACTCGATGATTGATAGAACTTATAAATCTAGTTCTAATGGGCGAGAATTACTATTTAAAATTAATGTTATATTATTTGCATGAGGCAAATGGAACCAAGGAGCTCATCGAGTCGAAAGATTATTGGCATATAATTTTAAATACGACATTAAAGCACACAAATATATATATATTAAATGAACCGCCAAGTAAGAAAAGAAAAAGTTTAAAGACTAGAGATTTAAAGAATTACGAGATAGATTTACAGTAGCATGAATAAAAGGTTTTATAAAAATTGTTACATTAAAGAATAAAGAGCCCCTAAAAAGGAGGAGTGTAAAATAAAGTTCGAACTGGCCAGAAAGTTTAACGTCCATTATAGAAATATATTACCCCTTCCACTGGTTCTTAAGTTGCACCTCCAAGTTGTTGAAAATGTAGGCATCATTGGTTGACTACTGGAACAGTATTTTAGTAGCTTTCATAATTTTAGCAGAATGATCGGTCCGGAAAAAGGTTCAGCAGCTCCATTGAAGATTTCTCAGGACTTTAGGAACCATAGCCAGATTCCTGATGTTCTAGCCCTCTATCATGATGAAATACAATCTTTATGCGCACAGAGTTCACTGTACTACTCTACAACAAAGCTAGTCTTTCTTTCTCCTGATTTCAGGGCTATATATACTGTCCCGATGCCTTCCGGCTAGCGCTCATTTTATTATCAATGTGTTTTTTTATAATTAGTTGTTTTCAAATACATTCCTTCGATAAGGCTTTCAAACTAATTAACTTGAATTCCTTCTCTAATTGAAAATGAATTCTTAAAATCTGAAAATGATTTAATTAGAAAAATGAATCTTTATCTTTTCCCAATTCATAAAACTTTACTATTGTTTTTAAGAATTTTAAAGCTTATCGAAGGAATGTAGCTTTTAATTAACGAAACTTTACAAATTATTTAAAGGTGAAAAAAACAAGTATTCCTGACGCAATGAAACTTTCGAACAATTATATATATTTAATATTTACAAATATATATATGCACAATCCACGCAATTTAATATATATAAATTCATGAATATTTTATCATGAATTTATTTAGAGAATTGATCAATTTTAAACTAAACTAATTAATTTTGCTATGCATTTGAAATAAGTTATTCATTATGGAAATTAGCATGGATTGAACGTATAAAGCCCCATTGCATCGGAAATTTAAGGTTAGTATTAGGGTAAATAACATGAAGCTAGGATCGAACTCAGATCCGACTGCTTCAATATATATATATATATATATATAGTATACAATGAATGCTAGAAATTAAATTTATTGTCATTTGTTCTAGTAAGAATCATTTATAAATATACACACAATGTATTAGATTAGTGTTTAATATTTAATATAATTATTTAATATTTTTCTTCAGAAATTAATTCATAACTTTATCATAAGTTATGTTTAGAAGGTAGATCAGGCTGTAGACATTTATATTTGCATTAAATGTGAATATTTTGTCATATGTGAGATTACGAGTTGTTCTTATACTTTTTATTCATAGAAGTTTCATATACTAAGGGTTATGTAATCTAGTGATAAATGTTTATTGAATTCTCAGAATTAATGATGATATAAAAGAAGATATTAAGTTTTGGGCCCATAATAGAAGCCCTATTATAGATAATAAATCTAAGGAGTTCGTATTCGCAGTTCAAAAGAGGCAATAGAAATGAGCTATATGAGATATTCAACACAATATGAAGAGAATACTGAGTGATAATTTTGTGTAAAGTTAAATGATCTTACCTTAAGGAATGTATTGATGATTTTGAACCATTATTTAAAAAAAATATCATGATTTTTGTTATTCTCCCATATATTGCATCTTTCTGTATGTTGAACAGTAATATCAATACATGCCTATTATTAGCAAATATTTTGAATTTAAATAATATTGAATTAAAATGAAAACTTAGAAAACAAACAAATATTGTATGTGTTTGAATATAACTATTGCCATTTGAAAAGAAAATTAATCCACAATTAAAATAAAGGATATACCATTTGTTTTATCTAAACTGACTTTGTGATTTATTTGAGATTTATTTATTTACTTAATTTTCTCTTTTCAGAACAAAGATCATTAGGCAACACTTGAGACTGAGAATTAGGTATATGATAATTTTTGTGTTTTACCAATATTCAATTTTATAATTATTTACATAAGCCATCACTAATTAATATATTGTTTTGCATATAATTCCCATTTGCAAATCTAGGTTGGATTCAATAAAATTCCCTTTGTTTCCGATTTATATTTTGGTGAGTAATTAAATCTCACTGCTCATGTTAAATTCTGAGATTACATTAATGTCTCTTATTATTGCTTTTTGGTATCTATGCATACTTTATGTATAGCTAGTCAAATAGGTAATATTACAGTTGTCAATCAATGATTGGACCATATTTTACTTGTGCTTAAAATTTATCTTCTCATGCATAAATGCAGTTTTTTACAATTGCTTCCCAAACCTATGGGATTGTTAATTAAGAGTTTAGCATCATAAGCCAGTCCATTACAATTGACATTCAATGATCAGGAAATCCATTACAATATATATATATATACATATAGTATTCAATTATTTAAAAAAAAAAAAATTTTTTTTATTCTTTTATACATACAGAGATTTATATGTATAGATGTATTATTATGAATAAGCAGTTCTTTTTGTGATTTATTATATAATATTTTTATTATTAAATAATATGTGTTAAATTTATTTAACTTTCATTTTGTTGAAATAAGGTAAATCAGAAAGGTGTAAAATAAAATTGTTAGATTAGGAGATAAAAATTGTACACGTGTGAAACAATGAATAGATCTGTACAAACACAAAGATGCTTTTACACTTATTTCTGATGTCTATAGATGGCCAGCTTTGTTGTTATCTGTATCTTAAAATTATTTTTACAAAAGAGGTGCTTTGATGTAGATAACGATCAATTATAAGTCGTCATTGATTGTGACCGTCAAACTTGTGAAGCTTTGATTTTTTTTTTTTAAGATAAAGATTTCCAGATGTTTTTCGCGATATAAACGATTAAAACAATTTTTTTAGGCAGTTAATCATAAATTTTTTTAAGAGTCAGTAATAAATTTCTTTAGAGAGATGATCAGTTAAATTATTATTATTATTTTGAGACTCAACTCAGTCGGTCCTTCCTTGTTATAATTCTTAAGCAGAAATGTAAGCTTGAATTTTTTTTTTTTTAAAAAAAGAGAGTGAACGCTTTAATTTTTTTTTCTCACTCTTTGAAAGTTGAAAAAAAAAGAGCAAATGAAATGTGCGTTTATATAAAGCAATTTTCAAGCAATATTAAAGAATAGGAGAGAAATGGAACAAGATTGAATTTATTATAAGTTAGTAATAATTATAAAAATGATATTAACATATTTGGTTATGCATAATATGCCTCTGCATTGCTAAACCATTTTTTTCTGCTTCCTGATTAATACAGAAAGAGTCAAAATCGCTGATCTATCTATGAAGTCATGTATCCAGTAATAACCAACAAAATGACAGATTTTGAAGCCAACCACACAAGCTATATGGAATGCTTTGTTTCTATTTCCTGGCTTATTAAAAGCTCACTGCCTTCCAAAGAATGGAGAAGAGGAAATGGAAGAAAAAGAAAATTTATAACATCCATGTAGAACCAAGTTTGAAGCCATAAATCAAATTTTTGTTGATTTACCTCAATCATCTAAAGTGTCGACAGCAATTATTTTTTTTTAAAGGAGAGAGACAAGCAAATCCACCGGTACCTACTTATTCAAAGTACTTATAATAACTTTTTTTAAATGGTAGAAGGAAGCCAATCAACAGTGAATAATAATGGAATTGAAGAAACAAGAAAGTCAATTGATTCAGCATTGTCTTAAAAGTATCTGCAATAACTTTCTTTTTTTTTTTTTTGTTGGTGAGCAAAGAAAAGCAGTCTAAAATTCAAATTCAGGACATTAATAAGAAGTAAAAAGTAGATGGGTAAATATGAACTTTCTTTAACCGATTTTATTCTTTTATTTATTAAAAGTAAACCTTAATTTACTGGTCAAAGCAATTTTCTTTTTTTGATACAGAAACATTAAAGACTTGTTTATCTATAGTTATTTGCAATATCTCACAACATAGCACAAACATAGTTTAAATCTTTAAACTTACATTTTCATTATTTTTTTATTATATATTGTAATGTTGAAATGTTTTTTTTTTAATTGTTCTTCAGATGTTAATGATGATGAGCAACCTATAGATATATGCATTTATAATGTTTTTTTATTTTTATTTTATCTTGTTGCATATTAAAAGTTAATATATGTATTTTATTTTTCTTTCGCTATAAGGTTGCAAAAGAGAAAAGATATTTTTATATATGTGATTTTTGGGTATACATTTTAAACATATATGTTAACATTACCGAATGCGTGAATGTGTAACTGCTTACCCAAACACATCAAAGAATAGGTTATATATAATTAGTTTAAAATGGTAAATTAAAAAGTAGGGCATTACATTTGAATGGAAATGAAATAGCATATACAAGTTAC
Organism: Epiperipatus broadwayi; assembly: GCA_028023455.1. Classification (NCBI taxonomy): domain Eukaryota; kingdom Metazoa; phylum Onychophora; class Udeonychophora; order Euonychophora; family Peripatidae; genus Epiperipatus; species Epiperipatus broadwayi. Next base: position 4,405,733 of record JAQFVV010012477.1, on the reverse strand, counting down.
ACCTGAAATTTATTTTATGATATGATGAGTAAGAAAAGTCTTAAATAAGCATTTATAGAATATGTATTTTTTTTTCTAATATTGATTTAAGTCAGCTTATTTTGAGATATCAGGAAAAATGACAAACCTATATATTAAGTTTATTCGCTTATACTTATGTAAATTTTTATATTAATAAACCATATATTTAATTGTCGATTTGACTTTAAAGAAGGAAAGAAAGAGTAGTAGTGTTAATAAAATATAATTATATATCTTAATTGGTTTCCGAGTTATTATTAAGAATATTGTGTTTTTTTTTTGTCTTAATTCTATCATTTTAAATCAGCATCATTGCTCACAGTTATTAAGTATTACCATTCATATATATTGAGCAATCACTTGCAAATATTAAGCGTCCGCAAAATAATAGGTAAACTAGAATGTTGATATTTAAGTATTTAAGGATTATGCTTGAGAATAACCAAATTTTGATAATTATAGTTCAACATAGAAAGCTAAAATTGTGTTGTATCCATGAATTTAGATCATCCTCATCAAAGATGGATATCATGTTATTAGTTAAAAATGTTTCAAATAATACTATATAAAAGTTATGATCGCCATCAATCATCATTAATAAATTATAATCATTAAATTTAATGTTTAGCGTAATGAATATGTTTTAGTAAATAGGGGTTTATATAAAATTGAATATTATGCAAAGAGATTCATGATGATCAATCATCACCATTAGTATTATTAAATCCCAGTATGAAATATGATAATTTTAATAGATGCCTATAAGTTTATAAAGATGAATTTATTGTTGTGAGTTTATTAATAAGCCATGGCTGGTATCATCATCACTATTATAATCATTATTATGACATCACTATTATAATCATTATAGTGATATCACTATTATTATCATTATTATGATATTATCATCATCATCATCATTATTACCTTTATTGTGATAAATAATTTAGTTAAATGGCCATCAATATCAATAATGGTCTTCACATGCTTGTTTGGAAGCCATTAATAGGATTATACATGTCTGTTCATCAATATACATTAATGAGCTAGCAATGTCTATAAGAATCTTTGATCTATGGTATAAACTTTGGTAATATTGGGATCGTGTAATTTTATCAATATAGATAAAATATAAGAATGTCATTTTTGTTCAATAGTCATCCAAGTCATGTGTAATAAATATGTACTGAATGAGTTTGAACTCAAGTACACTATAAATAGATACTTATCTAGATTGAAAACAATCTAGTGGCGCTCATGGGAAAACACATGTACTTAGCTAAACTGAATAAAGAGTAATATCATCCCTTTCCAATTTCATAATATTAGTTTTATAAAATATATTTTTTTATAAGTTGTCATGAATAGCACCCGTGTGTGCATATGACCATGAATGGTCTTATATATTTGGAAAGAAGGATAGGAAGGATTCTTTATTAGAATAACCTAGTATTGGAGATAAGCATAAGGCACTCCAGGAATCTCACAGTGGGTACTTTTATTCAGTTGCTATGTTTAATATTATTTTTATTAGATGACAATGTCCAGTCTGTTTTACTGTTTAAATGACTGCCCCAATATATAAATAAATACCAAGAATCTTTAATGCTGATATTTTCTTAGTCTATGCTATGATGAATTGAAATAGCTACAAATTATAATTACAAATACATATCTTTTATATTAATTCAATAATTACAAATACATATTTATATTAATTAATAAATATTGTTACAAATGGCAATTGATTTATTTAAAATGTTACAATATATATAATAACTATTGGAGCATACTTGCATTAGAACCAAAAACCATGTACACTAGATCCTGATGCAAAACTTCTCATTGATAAAGATCATAAGTTAAAAACTAGTCTAGAGATAGGTTAATACTATATAGGAATTTAGAAAGCATTACCATCTCAATTATTAATTATTTGTTAGACTATTTCCATCATCCAATATTAAGCACAGAATGTCTTTAAAAAAATGTAATCTTTTTAAATACATTCAACAATTAATAATAACACACAGGTTACTATTTAACACAATGCTTCAAGTAATACTATTCTCTTCTTCAGGTGTTTCTGGCTTGACCAGTGACAGTACTAAGATGAAAATCGAACCTGGACTTTTAGATTCTTAATTTTTGAATTTTATGGTATAAAGTTCTAACTAACTGTGTTATTCTAGTAAAGGCAACAGTAAGTGAAATTTCATATACTTATCTATGTGGGCCCTCCTTATTTCTTCATATTTACCTTAAGAACCAAGTTAATTAATGACTTCTAGACATTATGTACAATCACACAGTATTGATTTATAATGTTATTTACCATAGTTATGTGAGCAGATTTCTTAGAATTTTCTTCTTTATACTTTTTTATTTAATATTTTTGTATTTTCCCAATTCAGTTTTTTTATTTCTTATCAGTTTGTGTTCAATTCCCATGAAAATATTGCCACTGATCAAACCAGCAGCACTCAAAGAAACAGATGAGAATAAAAGTTGTGTAAAATATTAACCAGTGTGTTGTTACTAACAGTTGAATGTATTTAGAAAGTTTAACTAAAGTTTAAAATGTTTCTGAAAGACATTCATTTCTTAATATTAGACAGTGAAAATAGATCAACAAATAATTACTACTAAAATGACATCATCACACATCATCAGACAAACATTACCATCTTGAATTTATTGAAAAACTTATGATGTAAAACTGGTTAGGAGAAATATATTTCTACTTAGAAGTATTGTGAAGCTGGAGTCATGTGGTATTTTGTTAGTTTTATAGCAATCCTTGTGAATGAATGTAGGTATCTGTAATTATTAAAAGACTGAAGGCACTATGCTATATAAATATTGAACTGGTGTCATATTTATATAACTATGTAAGCAAATAGGCTTAGATTCAAATCATTAAAGTGTTTTTGAATTTGAAGCTTGATAGGAACAAAAAAAGTAGAAGATGACTGTTGAAGGAAAAGTTTAATAGATTCAAAAATTCCACGTGAATTACATTTATTCAAGCTTATACTGGTTATAGAACTAGAATAGAAAAAATAGATATTTACTTGCAGCTATATAAATGTGGGCAGACTGTTTATATACTGCAATAAGTTTGCTGTTTTTATTTTACTTCTAACTTTAAGATTGAAAAAAAAAACATGATCTTCTCAGAAGTCTAATAGTTATATATTACTTATAATACTTCATTCATATACACTTTAATGCAAGTAATTTTCTTAAATTTCTTTATTTTCTTACAGTTTCAACTGTCCAGCAGTCTTCATCGGAGCTCTATCTTCCTTACAGTTTTAACTTTAATAGTTCTAACTGAAATGTCAGATGTACTTCTCTAAGATCAACATATATATATTTATCTTATATAAATATTCTCTTTTTATATTTTATTTATGACATAACAGATTCTCATCTTACAGAAGATGAAGTCTCATTAAAAGCAGAAAATGTTATGTCTCTCCAGATTACAAGACTAAAGGACGATTTGATTAAGATTTTTACTTGGCAAAATAAAATTGTAAATCACTTTTACCTGAAAGATTGCTTAAACTTAAATAAAGACTGTCTACAATTGAATGAGAAACTATAAGATATTATGACATTTTACAAAAAGAAGAGCAAAAAATGATTTGAAAACTAGATGTGTTCTTTACTATAAAAGTACAAATATTTAAAAGCAATAGATTTATTATTAAAAAGATAAAAAAAAATAACCTGAAAAAATCATGGAATGAGAAGAAAAGAAATATTAATTATTTAATTGAAAAGAAATTATCAAATTCAGATAATTAAGATTTATGTTCCATCATGTTCTTGATTTGAAAAAATATAATATTTACAGAATGCTTTTGAATAGGTAAAATAATATTTTGAAGAAAGACATAAGAATTTCGATATTAGAATAAGAAAAAATTTGGTAGATAGAAGCCAATAAATAAAATTTGATATTAAAATTATTATATGAATAAATGTATAATTAAGTGAAGTATTTTTTTTAAAAAAGGCAGTAAAAGGAAGGGGAAGAAAATATATTAATAGAATAAATTGAGAGTATAAATAACAACATTGATTAGAAATAGATGTTATTTATTAGATAACTGTTTTTTTAAAAAAAACAGCTAGATAAAAAGTCTATAGCATTTCTTCTATTTTTAATTTAGACTCCAGAAGTCTAATTTGGTAGGTTAAACCCAATTTAGAAAATACTATATATAGGACTTTTTAATTTAATACAAATGTTAAAAAGAATTGAAGTAGCACTATTGAAACGGTAAGATTTGTTCTGCAATCTTCGTTTCACCTTTCTTCTTTTTCTTACCCACCCTCAGTTTAAACCCTGATCCTATTGTAATGTGTGTGCAGTATTGTAATCGGCCAAGATATACGCACATGAGAAGCATTTATCATATATATATACGATTATTATAGATAGGCGAGTTAATAACCTAAAGGAATGATAAATTGATTAATTTAATTTGTTATTTAAATGTATGTTCGTGTATGGATATATGTATAAACACATAGATCAGGTATGGCGATACTACATAAATATTTCAGTGTTACCTTTGAGACTTACATTTAATAATAATATTTTGATCTCTTACTTTAATATTGAAAAGATCATGCCACGAATTTTGTTTATTACAACGTTAAATAAGGATTGGAAAGCTGAACAATAGTATTTCACTAATGCAATCCCATAGGGATGCATTAGTTTCTTAAGTAATTAACTAGTAAAAATGATAACATTTTGGCAAGTTGCAGATGTTGTCAACAAAGAAATAGACCATCTTAAAGCATTTGCTTTATAATATGTTTTTTTAAATCTTATTTTGTAAAACTAACCAAAGAATTAATGTAGTCAGGATATCTGAAAATTAGAACAGGCAAAACTCTCTATAAGTATTGCCCACAAGCAAGAAACAAGTTTGGGAATATTGGATGAGAAGGCCCTACATGGAGATTTTATGCACAAGCCTTCTGGCATCCATTGATTATTCTGGCTTGCACTGAGTGGCAATAGGTATAGAGAATTTGCCTGTTTTAATAACAGTTAAGAGCAAGCATAAGAAATAGTGATCATGTGATGTTTCTTGTCTTAAGACCAATCCTGCCTAATAGGATAGTGGTGGCTATGGTTATTAAAGAACCAAAGACACCAAAAAGTATGGGTACTGAACTGTGTTCAGATCTATATGACTATATAAGCTGATGAGCTTGGATTGGAAATATTAAAGTGTTTTCAATTTAAGTCTCATAGTTTTGTAGTTAAGTAAAGATAAATGGTAGCTTCTGGAGGGTTGTATTAGATCCTAAGACCTAGCTGCAGTGCTCTCAGATCTAAGGCTCCTCACTGATGAAGGCTATAAGCCAGAAACTAGTCTGGGGATATTTGATGAGTAGGCACTAGATGGGGATTTTATGCACAAGCCTTTGGCATCCATTGGTTACTCTGGCTTGCACTGAGTGGCAATATGTATAGAGAGTTTTGCCAGTTTAATAACAGTTAATAGCAAGCATAAGAAATAGTGATCATGTGATGTTTATTGGATATCTGAAATTAATATAACAAAAGTAAATGTACTTGCAGCACCCCACTGCAGCTTTTTAGATGGTAAAGTAGATAATAAATGCATCAGGTGTGGTGGTAGAAAATATAATAATGGATTATTTCACAGCAAAGTAAGCCAGTGTGAAAGATTAACTTCATATTTGGTTAATATATAGAGGAGTGGGAATTTGTGACCCAAAATAATAAGAGTATAGTTTGGTCTTGTAAACAAGACTCCATGAGTTTGAAACTTAAATGTTGGAGTAGAGGTAGGCAGGGTGCTATTTTCCTACCCAGAGAATGGTCATCCTGTAACCCAATACTACTTGCAGTCCTTCTGATATAAGAAGATGATGCCCCATGACCTGCCACTGCCACCAGTGAGACCAGAAATGCTGTTGCTAATGCTATATAGAGGGCTGCCACAGCTAAAGTCAACATAGCAATGCAATCATAAAATGAAAGCTGACTATCCAGTGATATGGACTCCCATGAACATTTTGTAATTGTAATCAAAACCATTAAGTGCACTAACAATGCTACAATTGATAAAGCTAATGTAACCTAAATGTTTCTATTTAATTTCCCTAAGCTATAGCTAAATATGTAACAACAAATCTTTAATTTATTTCATATGAATTCATAATATATGCTTTACAATGCTCAGCTCTTTTTGAACTGCACAATGTGATTTTTTTTTAAATTTTATAATAAAGTAATTAAATTCAATGGTGGAGTCAAACACAAAAGATATCTGAATTAATTCTCAATTGAGTGAATAAAACTATAATACTCAGCCTTCAACTTAGTTTTAAACACATGATTAACATAAGATTTTAGTGCTGTGAAATTTACCTCATTGGTAAAATTATGGCCTCAAAGATAATGATTCCTGGATGTTATTAGGTTAAGCACATGGAAAAAAATTATAGTTCTATGAACTGAATGAATCAATTGTAATTAATCTGACTCTTCAATCTTAGAACATCACATAATCTCCTAGACAGCTAACCATATGATATTTATTATGTGTAGTTTAGTTAGAGTGGAGGACTTTTAAAGTGAAAAATCTTTGGATATATTCTCACCTGAGTAAATTTAAAAAAAAAAAAACATCTTTGATTAACTAAATAGAATAATATCTCAATGCGTGATCTTGGTAGTCGAATATTTCGGAATCTTTTCAGCAAATAAGCATACATTTATTCCTAAAACATTGTTTTTACTTGTTTTTATAAATGTATTTTATTTAATTAGTTAACAAAGATGCCGTCAGAAATTGATTAATTAATATTTCAATTAAACTTGTTTTGTAAATCATACTTTTGTTTTATTAATTCTATATAGTATTCATATTTGCTTGAAAAGTTTTAATAAAACTGAGCTAACTTTAAATATTAATTAAATTAAAAAGTGAGTATTTTATTTAAAAGTTGAAGAATTTTATCTGCCATTTCAAAACTCGGCTATTTACAACATTACGAGTAACTTTTTATTTAAAAAATAAATACTTTAAGTAATTGCACTATACGTATTTTTGATAACATTTAAATCCATTAATTTTTTATAAGTTGAATATATATATATTTCTTAATCAGATAAGACTTTTCAAAATGATTTAAAGAAATGTACATTTTATTTCTGCTCGAATAACTTATCGTTGTGGCTGACAGACTGATCATCGACTGATTTGTTGGAATATTTATACGTCAATTACTAAAGGTCGTTATATGGAATAAATTTGATGTTAATATTTCTCATGTTGATATTATTTTGTTATTAAATTTTTAAAACAACACTGAAAAAATAATAACTCTCAAGAGATTCCCAGTTTGATAATCAAATTTATTTTTTGATTTGTTAAACTTTAAAATTGCTATGATATATTAATTTTTTATTTTGCATTATAATCTTGAAAGCCAAATATTGTATCGTGTTTTTATACTTAGTTTTATTGTTTACATTTTGCATATTTTACGTAGATAAAGTTACAAATAATCTAAATATTTTAGCCATCTTTTCATAAGTACAAAAAAATGTTTGTGAAGTAAAAAAAAAATGTGTGTTCTATGTTTTCTATCTAAAAATATATTGGACAACTAGACTATTATGACCAAAATACTAATACTTGATCATCATCGGTATAGTCTATCACTGTTTGTCATAATACAGTTATTCTAGCAATAAAATAGAGCTACATTATGCTATTAATAATGAACTATTTTCTACTTATTTGTCTCCTGTAAAAATAGTTAGTTACAAAAATTGGATTTTATGGCAAGTCTTAAACGCTCTCATCCCCAAATTTTAATTAATTTTTCTTTGCCGTTTTTAATTATTTATCATACAAAAAAAAAAAAAAGTTAATAAATTCAATTGTTTTAAAAATATTTCTTCCTCACAAAATCACTAATTATTTCTTTAACACGTTAAATATGGACTAAATATAAGATATACTAAGGCTCCTTGTTGACGAAGGCCGCAAGCCAGAAACTAGTCTGGGAATATTGGATGAGTAGGCACTAGATATGGATTTTATGCACAAGCCTTCTGGAATCCATTGATTACTCTGGCTTGCACTGAGTGGACTACTGTATGGAGAGTTTTGTCTGTTTTAATATGATATACTGTTATATAATTATTTTTTCAAAACTGCCGAATTTTAGTCTTGCGTTGTTAGCCGAGAGGTATCGCAGCCGCCATGCAAGCAAGTAGTTGGTTGCAGACGGGTGTGGGTTCGCGTCCCGGCAGATGCTATGACATATGAAAAAAAAAAAAAACAATAAAATATCACAAACAAAATGCAAAAATAAACAACTATTCATAATTTAATATTATTTGTATAATAAAATGTTATAATGTAATATAAAGTAAGCTTAAAATGATAAATTTAATGTTAAAGTGTTTGTCGGTGGTTGTTGTTCTATATTTTATAAAACTGAAACATGAATACTAATATTACTTACTAACTCCATCTCATTTTAATCTTCCCTGCTGCATTTACCACAAATAGATGTTGGAACTAGCAAACAAAGAGAATGAACTTAAGACAAATTATGCTTCTATGGTTTGTTCTAGAAACAACAACTCAAATATATCTTTTTTTTTCTGTTTTTGCATGCTATCTCATAATCATTTACTTGTTTTATACTTCTAGATCTGTATTTCTTTGGTCTTAATGTGCAATAAATTTGTTTTTGAAAGTAAAGTGTAAAAACTGCCTTAAAAATTAATCATTTCTAGTCAAAAAAAAAACACATTTTTTTTCTATATGTAGCAAAATATTTATATTTATATTATTACCCATTCTGGTTTGCTGTCCCCAACCTTGTTATAGATGCTTAACCATGCTTGAGAAGAAATCCCTTAATTATTAAAAACACTGAGCTGGTAAAACTCCCTAAGCTATTCTAGCGCCTATAAAAGATTGTTACTGTGGGGTTTTTTTTGTTTGTTTTATTCATCTATTAAAATAATTATATGCTCATTAGTAAATATTATGACATGGAATCCCTCGTAAACGAAATTCAACAACCAAAGATATTGGTTGACAACAAAGGAGAGCAAATCTTTTTTTTTTTATTTGTCAGCTGAAAATCAATCCAAGAATCTTTAGTTTACGTTTATCACCCATACAGTAGTATTAAACTATACAGGGAAACTGCGTCCGAAGTTTACCGATACAAATACTAACTTAGCTTTTAGTTGCATTTATGGAAACTCATCTGACGGTTTCTAAACTGTCTATGAACTAACTACAAATTCTTAAGGGTGATAATACTTTAGTAACCCTAAAAATAATTCTATTCTAATTCCAGATTAGAATCAAGGCTGTAGCCACTGTGCTATTTAAGTTTTATATTTTTAGATTTTAAGTCGTCCTATTTTATATATTTCAGTAAAAAAAAAGTCTTTGTTTAGATTTTTTTTTTTTAATTTCGGATTTAGTTTTTGTAACATTTAAAATACTGTGACACCTGTCACTTTTAACTTTGTGGAGGAGGAAAAGAGACTAACGTAAATAATATAATCTAAATGACAATGTTGTTGTTGTTTTTTTATGTGCAGGTGAATTTTATTTATTTATTGCTGAAAATTCAGTGATATATTTATATATGTATGTGTATATAAGGACAAATCCAAGATATATGCCTGCATCTTTAATCAACTTTTGTTTTAATATATATGCCCTTTGTCATTTTGATTATTATCAAAAAAAATATTTGGAATTAACAAATACGTTTGTTTGCAATATAATTTAATATACACAATCTATATATATATAATTTTATGTTACAATGTAAACTTTTCTAATCTAGATTTAGTTAATAAAATTAGTTGAATCTTGGTGAATCGTATTGGAGTAGACTTATTTATAGAATATGATAGCAACGCGGAATGTTTACTATTATTAATATGAGTGCTTGCTATGGAAACTACAAAACAGCTGAACAGAAGATATTATTCTTCAAATCTGTTGACCAATATCAACCAGATATCAAAAATTTCACACACTATGAAAAAGGCTGACATTTCTCCAGATTTATTTATGTTTGTGTATATAGTTGAAAAGCATGATGGTATAGTTATAACTGCCACACATACAAGTTGTGATTCAAATCCTAGTAAAATGTATATATTTTTTCATGACTTTACCTCATAGGCAACTCAAATAACCACTGAATTATTATTGGTCAGTAAATAGATAATTTAAATATTCTTGTCTAAAACATTATTATAAAAGCTACAATCTATTGAAAATTGATTTGCCTGGTTAGATTTATTTTTTTATTCACTAATTCTGTATATAGGGGTACAAAAATGATTTTACTTTGTGGTAGATGTATTAGAGTTTGTTTTATCTTATACATATCTAGAATGATACAACCTTCAGTGTTTTGTGTATAATCTTTTGCAACTGAATTATAATAGCGTTCATCCAACATGTAAATGTAGCCAATATTTAATGGATGCTAGAAGGTTTTTACTGGGTAGCACTACTATATGAAAAGTGTTGCTACTGTTGCTACAGTTTTTATAAGCATAAGAAATGATGATCATATGATGTTTTAGTGGTATAATACCAATCCTAGCCACAGAATGATGGTGATTCTGGTTACTAATTAAGAAAAACAAAACAGAATATTCCTATTTTTACAATACACAGCCATTTTATTTTTCCATATTGATCATTGTTAAAAGATCTAATGCATTTTTTTTTTAATTTAACCGTAGTAAAATTTCTTTAAATGGGAATTAGTAGTAGAATAAGTGATATGAAATGGATCAGTGACAAAAGCATATTTTCGTGATAGTTCAGAAGCTGCTGTTTGATAAATAATATCTGGACTGAGTTAGATTGACATTTACTTTTTTTTATTTCAATTTTTTCATGTAATGACAATTGGGAAAATATAATTTTTATACATATTCAGCACTAACAGCCATCGTGATAAATATTTAAAATAATATTTATTATTTTTAATATTTTTCTGTAATAAATATTTATATGTTAATTTTTAAATGTTAATTACAAGAAAAAAAACAATAGTTTATTGCTCATCCTAAATTAAAACAACGAAAATTTATTTGCTCTGAAAAGAAACCACAATAAGCATTCCATGCTCAAAAAACTATTGACAATGTGACAAGCAGGTCCAATGATGCTAGTTATGTGCATTGATAAGAGCAAATAAATGTTGGTGCAACTTACTGAAATTTACCAAATGTGACCACTGCCATAATTAGCAACATTTTTGAATAGAATCTCAAGCATTGCTTAAAATAATTCTTTTAAAAAACAGTTTAATCGGTTGTATTTATATAATAATTATGTAAAATATTGAACGCCTGTTATATTACTGAAATTTTTAAGAACAAATCTAATAACTTTTTTTCTGGAGGTCCTGCAGCACCCCAATTCTTATGGACCAGATATTACTGATACATATCACATTCCCACTAAAACTGTCTATAAATTAATAGAAAACCCACTGACATAACAACAAAATTGGAGCATTGGAGCATATCTGTATCTTTATTTTTACCAGTTTTCACTTTAAATGTTTCTCATTTTCTATCATCAGTGATAATACCTTCTCTCACATGACCATGTAGCAACTGTTTCTTGTAAATAATGTTTTATTGATAACCAAGTGGTTTTATATTTCATCGTAAATTGTTAACTAATTTACTGAGTAAACACTATAACAAAATTGATAAAGTCTATGTAAATCACAACATTGCTCTAATACTTTTTTTTTGTGCATTTACTTTGCAACAAGACCATTTCCAATGTCTTTTTTGATTCTCTAAAACCTTAAAAAATTCCAAAATACTGAAGCAAAGTGCTAGCATTTAGTTTATAACTTTTGTAATCTTCTTTCAGAAACTCCAATCTTTCTAATTTTATGACTATAATGATCCTTTTAATTTTATTAAGCTTGATATGTTTATTAAAATCTCAAATAAATTGATAAATATATTAAATACAATTATTGATATTCTTCATCACTATTCATTTATTCAAAACTTCATCTTTGTCATTTAAAGAAGCAATTCAGCTTTTCAGATCCACCATAACGCATTAAATAAAAAATATTTAAAGTGGCCACAATCAGAAAATAAATGATTTCTATATACGGCTGCAATCCATTAAACATTTTCAAATCTTGACATCAAATCTCTCTATTGCTTAAGTAATTCCAGAATCATTTTACTATTTAATATGCAAAAAATGCCACTGGGTTTCCTTTTAAACAAATTACAAATGATACTACTTTCAAATAATCAATTACGAATTTTTACAGAGAAAAATCTTATGGTTTTTTATATTTATATAAATTTTTTTAACATTCATCTTTTTTTTTTCTACTCTGTCTTTCAAAATAATCAAATAAATGACTAATTCACTTCACTGTCCAAAAATTGAAGATGTTTTAATTTAAAAATACCATATAATGCGTATAAGCAAACATATATAAATATCACATGATCATTACTTCTTATAAATATACATGCAGCGTCTATACATTTATGGACATTAATTTAATTTAAAACATAGTTGAATTAATTTAATAAGTTTATAAATGTCGATATTATCGCATTATTCGTTTTTCGTTTTGTTTTTTTTTTCATTAAAAACAAAAAATATTGAAATAGATTTTTGTCTGCTTATTTCCTGCCTTCTATCCGTTCACTTTTTACTTCTTCCATTTCTTATTATATAGAAAAACGCAGTTTAAAGCAATAATTTATTTTGCAATTTTCTGCAGCTACTTTATAAGACGCGTCTTAGTTAAAACAAGTCAATTAAATTCACTAAAAAAGACCGAAATAAAAATGTGCAGTATCTATGCAAATTAAAAATGAATAACTAATAACTCAATTAATTTTAATGTATAAAAGAAATAAAATCGCAGTTAAAACTATTTTTTTAGATTGACAAAAAATGTTTTTGATTTTAATTTAATGAGTAAAAAATAAAGTAAAATTATAATAAGCTTGCGACGTAAATTTATATTCATTATACTGAATATTATAATTATAAATACGGAACGGAAAGTAGACATTATTTCTGTATGTATATGAATTTACATTAACCGATGTAACTACTAATTAATTCTTTATTTATTGCCAAATCCATACAATATTAATATCTTTTTTATAGATTAGACAACTTCCATATTTCTCCATTCTTTTTTATTTCATAAATAATTTCATATAAATAAAGATACAATAAAAAACAAATAATCCCCAAGATACATTTCGTGCTGAACCAGCCAGAACTCATCTGTTGGAAAGGGCATCATCTCTCATATATATCTTTGTTATATGAAGAGTATTTATCAAGAGCAAATTGTCTCATTTTTATTTTCAAGCATCAATTTACTCCATTCCCAAATTTTACGTTATCAACTTTTTGATAAAGACGTAATGATTATTACTAATCATTTATTAAACTAGAGATTTTCTCTAGCGCAGATATAAACTTTATATAATCCAAGTTAAAGATTAATATATCTGATTTTCAGCACACACGCATGGTTATTTACGTTTCTCTTTCTCCCAGGCGTAATATCTTTTTTATAGATTAGACAAATTCCATATTTTTCTCCATTCTTTTTATTTCATAAATAATTTCATATAAATAAAGATACAATAAAAAACAAAGAACCCCCAAGATGCATTTCGTACTGAATTAGTACTCATTCCTTTTACAAAGCTTTTTTTACAACTCATTATTGACGGAGTCAATTACCTCAGCAATCTTCTTCAGAACTTCTATTTATATTTTCAAATTATAAGTAGAAGTTCTGAAGAAGATTGTTGGGGCAATAGAACCATCAATAGTGGGTTGTAGAAAGTATTGTAAAAGTAATAAAGATTGTCTTATAGATAGATAGATAGATAGATAGATAGATAGATAGATAGATAGATAGATAGATAGATAGATAGATAGATAGATAGATAGATAGATAGATAGATAGATAGATAGATAGATAGATAGATAGATAGATAGATAGATAGATAGATAGATAGATAGATAGATAGATAGATAGATAGATAGATAGATAGATAGATAGATAGATAGATAGATAGATAGATAGATAGATAGATAGATAGATAGATAGATAGATAGATAGATGGATGGATGGATGGATGGATGGATGGATGGATGGATGGATGGATGGATGGATGGATGGATGGATGGATGGATGGATGGATGGATGAATGGATGGATGGATGGATGGATGGATGGATGGATGGATAGATAGATAGATAGATAGATAGATAGATGGATAGATTTGATTTGATTTGATTTTATAAAACATTTTCACATAAATGCACATTAAAAATTAAACATTCCAACCTAACTCTTCCACTAATAGGTATTCAAAACAGAGGATACAGTGTCGTTTGAAAAATATGTAAACTTATTTTCAACTCAATCTATAACTTTTAAAAAGGTGTAGTGGCATCATATGAAAAATCCCCTTACATATTTTGTAATTTGGAGCTTTATATAATATCTCATGGAACTATTTAGTCAAGGATTTGCACAATATAATTTTGTCAATGCAATGAAAAAGGACCAATATTGATCTTTCCTTTTTTCCTTTAATGACAAACTTTTCTATTGCCTCGCTATATGTTCAAGATATGCTATTATCTTTTTAATAGCATAATTAGTCTTTTGCTGATTAACTTTTTCCTAAAACAATCACATTAATTCTGAAGATATAGAGAATTATAAGCATTATTTCTATAGCATCATTTCTCAAATATATCCATCTTTTTCAACAATCTTTTTTTGTTTAGGGTTCCTACTTTGTCTATATAAGTGGTAAATTAAATAAAAATTACATAGTTGATTAATTTTAATTTGCTAAATCTGGAAATTCTTATGGCTAAATAAATCTTATATTGATCGGTTAACGCACGATAAAAGAAGCTCTGAATAGGGTATATTTTTTAATTTTCTCTCTATTTTGCTAAAATTTTCTTGACCTTGATGCAAAAATCTTTTCTTTATCCGTTATCCTATTCTCGGCAATAATTTTTCAATATAGAAAAATCTGAAATTTTTCATTTTCTATTCAACGATTTTATTTTATAAGACCAGACAATTCAACGTCTATAATAGGTTTACAATTTAAATTGTAAAAATATGTTTTCAATTACTCGCGTTCTTTTTTAAAATATATATAATAATAATAGCATTAATTATTCATAATAATAAAAAATAGAAAAAAATCTGATAAATTGTCATAATAAACTCTCTTCATAAAGTGAAAATTGCTTAAGGGTTAGGTTGAATGTCACTTTTTTACTCGTAGGAAGTTAAAGTAATTAAGCCTTAAAAGCGGAAATTATAATGGCGGCAATATTTTCTTTTGAAGTTTCTAATAGCTTAAATAATTATTTCGTAAAATAGCTTTACTGAACTGATCAGTACTTTTACAACGCTAAAAAAAAATATTATATTATTCAAATCGAATTAAATTTATTAATATAAATTGCAATAAACGACCTTCAAATATATATTTTAGTTAAAAGCATAAAACATGTATATAAAACAAGTAGAAAAAACATTTTTATTAATGACTAGATTTATTTAAATTGAAGTTATTCAATGCAAATTATATACTAAATATATACCAGCATCCAGCAATATCTAATAAAATTTAAAATATATTTTAGATTTTAAAAATTTCTTGCATATAAGTACATAACAGGATTTATGAATTGTATGTCTGAATCTATTTAAAAAGTTTAATTTGCATTTTTAAAAATATAATTAATATTTATTTCGAAGTGCCCGAAAATGCTATACTCAAAGTAAGACATTTTGTCTTTTTTCTATATTGCATGTTTATGTAAACATAGACAAAAAATAATCCTTTCCATTTATAAAATAAAGTAATGGTATTTTTCAATTTCAAATTTATATAATGTAATACATTATTCACAGAAATATGTAATTATGATTACAATAGTAATATAATACAAACACTAAAAAAGGTAAAGCCGGTTTTCAGTAATATTTAGTCCACTTCTGGATAAAGGTCTTTTCGATAGCCTTTCATAGATAAATGATAAAGAAGAAGGCAATACTCATCAGGATTGACAAACACTACATACTGTTGCCTTTGGCAGGATGGCTCAGTTGGTTAGAGCATCCCATGCTAGTACTGTCACTTGTCAGGCCGGCATCACCTGAAGAAGAGGGGAGAAAAATACCTCTCAAAACGTTGTGCATATACTAACCTGTTTGCTGTGATATTACTAACAGTTGTTCGCCGTGATATTACTAACAGTTGGTGCATATACTAACCTGTTTACTGTGATATTACTAACAGTTGTTTGCCATGATATTACTAACAGTTGGTGCATATACTAACCTGTTTGCTGTGATATTATTAACAGTTGAATGCAATTGGAATATTTAAATAAAATTAAACTTTTCTAAAGACATTCACCACACATATTAGATGATGGAAATAGTCCAATATAAAAATACAGCTAGAATACCATCATCACAAACCTTCAGAAAAACACTAATTATAAATATTTGAGTACTTTTCCATCCTTATTTTATTTTCTATTTTTAAAAAAACCAGCTAGATGTTTATTTATTTGCAAATATTGGAAAGTTGAAGATAGCTATGAACCATCTGATAAAATTAATTCTAAGTGAAATGAGTTGCACTTGCACCACATTTGAACTCTAATTTATAGATATGATAGGTAGAGATAATATAAATAATTTTCATATATATTACTTTATAACAAGTAAAGTATATGCATAAACATATGTGCAATAAGCTTTAAATTTGTAAAGTTAGCAAGATTTGTCTAGTGCACTTTTGGCTACATTCACTAGTGTGGTCTGCTCTGAATGCAACAATGCCAACATAAACTGAAAAAGGACTGGCATATTGCCAGAGACAAATATGCAATTAACAAAAAAAACTCCTGCATCCCCCTTTCAAAAAATAGCCAACTTAAACAACTAATTTGCCATTCAAACATGCTAATTACTTATTTTTATCTCTTTAACAAGTCTTATAGTTTTCTTTCTATTGTGAATGCCATAACTGTGACTAATACAATTAATTAGTCTAACTTTACACATTTAAAGCTCATCTCGCATATATGTGTATACTCAGTTATATTTCTCAGAGATACTGCTTACTAAAATTTTTCAGTGTTATAATACTTTATACTTATTTTAATTTTGCTTATTTATGGTTTTTATCAATATTATTTCAAAATCTCTATAGTTTTTGACATATTTGCATAAAATCCTAAACAGCTTAATTAAATTTAATTATCACAAAGTATTTTTACTGTATCTATTATTTTTATTAGTTCACTATCCTTCATTTACCCAAAAAGTCTCTCCTTATTCAAATTCTTAACAGGAAGCCACATAATACTAATAGATAATTAAAAGTTTTGAATATTTCTTAATACTATTCAAAGATTTTTAATTTATCGTTAACAAAAAACTGATCATGAGATGAATTCTCTTATCTCATTTTTTTAATTAATAAGTTGATTAAAATATTTTAGCATTATTAATGATACCACTTTCCTTTTAGATAATTAACAGTTTTTCCAATATTTTCCATTGTTGAATCTTTGATAATAGCATCCTTTTGAATACTTTAAATTGTGAAATTGTTCAGTCCATTTCTTTAAATATTCTATTGCAGTCAAATAAATCTTAAAGCATTTTTCCTTTAATTTTTGATAGTCATTATTTTTTTTAGAATGGACATTTAAAAATTGATATAACTTCTTTTAAAATTGAAAGGATCCCAATAAAAAAATTTGTTGCTACTTTTTTAAAAATACTGACATGAAAGGGATCTTCTAATAATGATTAAAAAGTATAAAATATTCCTCATTTAAAAGATATAGGCGAAATAATGTTCATAATCAATTAATAGATAGAAAATGAATAAATCTTATAGATTTTTGTAGGATTTATTATGTCTTAAAATAATTTAAAATTTATCTATAATATAATCCAACAAATGAATTCTTTTTCAAACTTTTATTTCCTATAGGGTAAATTGAAAATCGCAAGTAAATTTTAAAAGGTCTTATTTTTAATATCACTTCTCAAGCAATCAAGAACATGTTGTATGCAGTTGTTTATAATATATATTTGGCAACCATTTTTTCAATATGTTACTTTTTTTTAATAAATTAAAAACGTTTTGCTTTCCCTATGTCTGCTACTTTCAAAATTAATGTTCAAAATTGTCAAACGTTGTTAGCCTAGAGGTCAGTGCAGCTGCCTTGCCAGTAAGCAGTTGTTTGCAGCTGGTTGTTGCAGTTTCGCCTCCCAGCTGATGCTATGACATATGGAAAAAAAATGCCACTGATTGTTACAGTTTTCATATTAGGAAAAAAACCAAGCTGATCAATTTATATTGTACATTACTTCATTTATGATCAAAATATCTGAATCCAACTGAAAATACTTTAACATTCTGGGATTAATTCTGTAAGAACTTGAACATACAATGTTTTCAATATTTTTTACACAGCTGTTATTAAGTATAGGACTAAGATTTTCTTCAAAAATAAATTAAAGATTTGTTTGCGCTAATGTGATTTATGCTGCAGTTTCAGCATCTTCAAAAAAATTGAATTCAACTTATTCATGTAGTCTAAACTAACATGGTGCATGTCACAGTGATATAACTATGTTAATTCAGCTGCAGAAATTATTTTTTCCCATGGTTGACCCTTCAATGTGTTTTTTTTATAATTATCTAATTTATGATTTAAGATATGTTTTATCTTAAAAAATACATAATTGCATGATTTATTGCTCATAAAAAATTCGAACACTGGAAATGACAAGAGCTGAATTACTTTCCATAGGATTTGAACTCCAAGTTTTGACACACATGATTCTATTAAAGCATACAAGACAGTTTTACTCCTTTAAAAAGTTCACTCAAAGCAAATTTTCTAAAATAGTGAATAAGTAATTTAAAAATATATAAATTTATTTTATAAATTAAAAATGAAAATATATCTGTAGTTCAATGTTATTTACTTGCCATTATGTATTAAAAGTGGATAGAAGCTAGTCCCTATGTTGCATGAGAGCAGTATAATAAAGCAATTTTGAGCTGTTAACATAATATAAAGATATGGATGTTTGATATCTCTACCTCAGTTGATAAGTATAGGATTTTTTAAATTAAATATATGGGTAGCCTGAATTTTTGTGCTGACAGATAGTTGTGAAAAGGTGGAGTAGAAATGAGAGATGCACTAATAAATATTAAAAAATAAAAAATAAAAAAATAAAAATATATACTAACTAATATATATGTGTATACTAAAGTATTAAAAGATGACTACAAACTTCAAATACTTAATTATAAGATAAAAAGTAGCGGGTTCAATGATGAAAAATATATCTATAATTTTTTTTCAAATTTTGGTTTTAAATATTAATTATTTAAAATAAAGGGCTTAAATCAAGAAGAAATTTCATTAATATAAACATTCAAAATAGCAATTTTAATTTATTCCATTATATGTATTCAACATGCACTCTGGATGAGGAGTAATTAGTATGCAGTGATAAATGCATGACAGTTTATATCTTGTTTATAGTGGTAGTACACTTGATGAATTTAATCAAAAGCACTATATCAAAGCATGTTAAAATTATTCCACAATCACATAATATACCAATACCAGTCCATTTTTTAAATTTAGTTCCTATTACTACTACTCCCAAAATCATATATTATTATCAATACAAAATATGAGAATATTGAATTTAAAATCTTTATTCATATGATTTATTGAAAATATAACTATACAGTTTATATTTTATTAACAAAGTAAATAACTATATATAAATAATGGAATTTCCATCTTATTCAACTATGAGAGTTTCACACAAAAAATTTTTATTCCGAATTCTTTATGTTAAAGAGTAAAGTTAAAGAGCAAAACTTAAAAAAAATTGGTAGATATATTTTACACATTCTATGCTTAAACCAAAAAACATTTTATATCAACAGCAACAGGTTGTAATTTTTTTTTTAAATGTCTTATAAAAAGTTAATTTTATTAAACAAAATCAAATAAATTTACTTAAAACTATTTGCATTTGTGTGTTATAATTTTTATTAACAAAAAACAATAATTTTACATTATTATTAGAAAAATATGCAGTAAGTCTTTTATATTTTTTTTGATGAGCTAGATAGAATGTGGACAAATAAATAATGAAAGTATAAAACATAGCCTCATAATGTTAAACAATTTGATTATTCTTTTTTTTTAATCTTTTTTCTATAATAATAATAACAATAATAGTAAATACTTTTAGAGAAAGGCTTTAACCTTAACAATGCAAGATTTCCTAAAAGAATGTTTCCTGGTGATTTGTGCATAATTTTTGTGGAGTGCAATGTCAATTGTTTCCATTGGGAAAATCTGGTAAAGAAAAGAAATACATTGGAAAGCTATAGTTAGACATGGTGTCAAAGTATTTCAGAAAGAAAAGCTTTTTGCTGAAGAAATTGAAAGTCATTGTCATAAAATATCAAACAAATAGCACAATAATGTTCTATACATGGATGTATTTTTGTTTTACAGATTGGTTTATATAATCATAATGAACTCATTTCTAGAATTCCTCACTTTATAAATAATCACAAGTTAACAATAGTAGTAGTAATAATAACAATCAACATAAAAATACTTAAGCCACTAAACAACACATGATTATCATTTTTTTATGCTTACAAGCTATTTACACATCACCAGTAAAAACCAGAGTAATCAATGAATGCAAGAAGGTTTATGCATAAAATTCCTATCTAGTGCCACAGATTTAAGGCTCCTCTCTAATGAAAGCCACAAGCTGAAACAAGTCTGTGGATATTGGATAAGTAGGCACTAGATAAAAAATTTATGCACAGCCTTTTTGCATTGATTACTCTGAATTGCACTGGTAGCACTACTGTATGAAGAGTTTAGCCTCTGAATAAACATACTTATTTAATTATTCTATTTGTTACTACATTCTGTTGATGGATGCCATTTTAGAGACAAAAATATTTGAAAGTGTTAACATTTTAAACCTTTATTTCTTACTTGTTCTTAAAGTATTTATCTCAGCTCTTATTTTTGTTGTTTTGCTTTTATTTATATTTTTTACATTCAAACTTATTAAATGAACTTTATTTTTCTTATATAATCTATTACTAAACTTATTTTAGCTCTTATAGTATGTAATATTTTCAGCATCTTCTAAAGATAAGAAATGAAGGAAAGGATCATATTTATGAGTTAAGATAAATAAAGACTGGTAAAGAGTTGTCATTTTTCTTTTATATTTTATCCTATAGCTAAAAATATATAGATACCCATTTACAACTTCTGGATAATAATTTAATTGTCCAAGGATTGTCTATGTAAAGAAAAATTCTTAACTTGTTTGGACTTTCTTGCTTATGATAAAAGTTTCAAGTTTTATCTGAGTTTGAATTTAATATATGAGCATAGCAGGTAGAATTATTATACATTACTTTTAATAAGCCATCATCATAAAAAAGCATGTTATATACCAAATGTACTTATCATTAAACTGGTAATAGTGTAAGTTAATTACTCCTTAGTAAATTTAAACAAACAAACCAATTTATTATAACATTTAAATGCTTCAAAATATAGCATTATAATTATTTCCTGCTTCAAAATCTAATTAGTCTTATATTTATTTATATGGAAGTTTTGTGCAATATAGTTGCTGTGGTACCAATACTTACCTCTTATTATATTGTCAAAATTTGTGTGTTACCAGAGAATTCATTGGCTAGCTTGTTTTAATTCCATTAAGGGATTTTAAAGTATATACATACATAATTATGCTACTTATTATAATATGCTTAAAATATAAGTCAAACTATGATATAAAATACACTCAATTTACCAAAATTTGTATGATATTACAATTTGATAATTTTTCATGTTTAATCATGTAAATATAATGTAATCTTTGCAAGTAGAAAAAGAAATTACTAAGAGTACCTAATTCTCCATACAGTAGTGCCACAAAGTGCAAGCCTTCATAATCAATGGATACAGGAAGGTTAATGTATAAAATCTCTATCTAGTGCCTACTCGTCCAACATTTCCAGACTAGTTTCTAGATTGTGGCTTTCATCAGTGAGGAGTCTTGGATTTGAGATTACTGCACCTAGATCTTAGAATGTTTTGATAAAAAAAGAAATTAGTTTTATATTAAGAAAAAAAAAGCAAGAGATCAAGAAGATAGTTAATAATCTAACATTTAAATAATTTAAAAACCTTATTAAACTTATTAAATTTTAAATATATTAATCTTCATTTATTTAATTTCTTATCACACAGAAATAGCTTTTAAACAAAACCTTTTTATAATAATATTTAGTAAGAAGAATAATGATTTTTTAAATCTCAATTTTTAATTAACTTTGTTTTATACTTAAATCAGAAATTTCTTATACATTTTTCTGCTTCAGTAGAAAAATTTTATAAAAGATTTAAATGCTTATTATTTATCAAACGTTTAAACAACTGATATAAAAAGATGACGACAATTTTTTATTTGTAACCCAGTCACAAAGATATCGAGCAATTTTTTAAAAAACATTCATATATATATATATATCATTGTTATTATTAGTGGGCATAAAAATGTAAAAATAGAAAACATTTATCAGTAGAAAAATTAATAGTTGAATGATCATTAGCTCTGAAAGTATATACAGTATTCCAACATCTGAAAAAACAGATTGTGTTTTAATCCAGGAACCGTTAACTCTAAAATACTTCTCATTACCACTGTTCTAAACTGCACATAGATAAAAAATAAAAGAATTATATGTTTAGCTTTTTAAAAGTCATGAAATGTGAATGAGTGCCCTAGTTGCCGAATTTTTTAATAGTTCCATTTAATCAACAGATTTTTTTTCATCATGTGTCAAAGCATGGGCTGGGAAGCAAACCCGCAAACCCAGGACAACTGCTTGTAAAGCAGCTGTGCTGACTACTCGACCACCAATGCTTGACTTAATCAACAGATTTGATAATTTTTTAACTACATTACTCAATTGAAAATCATTTCTGGAATCTTAAAGTGCATTTTAAATAAATAAAACAGTTTTCATAGGAAAGCCAAATCTCTACTATTTTTATTTGTTTTGTTTTTTTAACAATATTATCACTCATATATAATTTGATAGTTATAAACTCAGTAGTAAATAATTACTGTTTTGATATTATAACCAAAATATTTCAATTTTTAAGACTTTTACATGCAAGTTTATTTGACAGCTCTGGTTGTTTGGGTTATATTTGCAATGTTTTATTTTTATGATTAAATATGCATTCTACATTGCATTTTCATAATTTTTACTTTATTTATTAAAAATATAAGTTTACATATACAAAAATATTCTTAAAAATATTATTTCAACTTTCCAAATGTAAAAAAAAAGTTATAAATAAAAATCATAATCATAACAATACCTTTTTTTATTGCATAATTTTCATGATTGTCAATAAAAATATTCAATGAACAAAATATTTATTTAAACTCCGTTTCTTAAACTCAAACAAATTTTTATTAAGATATAAAATAATTAAATGTTTTCAATTTTTAAATTTTATTTATAATTTTTTTAATGCCAATTATGTTTATGACAGTTTTTTTATCAACCAATCATAACTTTTGCTTTACTATGATGACATTTCTCTTGATATGTCATCCTTAAAAACAAACATTTTCATGTAAAATGTAAATATAAATATGCATATTTTTAGTTTAAAATTAATATTTTACAATTTTTTTAAACAAAATTATCCTGAATATATATATATGTTAATGACTATTAATAGCCTTTAAACTAAACAATTTTCTTTAATAGTTTATAATATTTATTTCTGTTTTTGTAAAACTCAAGATTAAAAAAAACTTGTGGCCTAGCGGTTAGCATCACTGCCTTCCAAGCAGGAGGCCCAGGTTCGTTTCCCAGTCAATGCATTTGACATATGAAAAAAAAACTTTTTAGGCTATCTCTTTAGCTTAAAAGCTATCAATAGTAACTGATACGTTGCCTAGAAACATCACTGCTTGCTTGTTCTTTTCTCTAGTCATTATGTGGAAATATTTTCATTTATTCTTTTGTTTTATCCATAAAAATAATTAATTTAGCATTTGTGTGTGTTTGTGGTAAATTAAGGTTTTTATGATTTAAACATGCTTTATAATTTATACAAGCTTTCAGAAACAGTTGTGTAGGATATTAAAATATATAATTACTGATGTTTTAGCAAAATAATGTAGCTTTGATTGGATTAAGTTATTATTACTGGATCATTGCAAAAAATATAGAAAATTGTACAAAATTAATTACAAATTATATTTCACTATTTTATACAGTTACAAAAACTTCCATAAATTATTATATATATATAATTTTTAAAGTATAATTTCATCACAAACAATTGCATCATTTTCAGTTGTGATCAAATTTATTATGTAATATTAAACCCATATTTTATCAAACAATCAGTTAAATACAAATACTCCAACTACATTCAACTAATAGCACACAAGTTAGTATATATACAATGTTTGAGAGATATTATTCTCCTCTGTTCTTCAGATGTTTCCAGCCTAACCAGTGAGAGTACTAGCTTGGAAATCAAACCTGGATGCTTAGATTCTTGAATATTGAATTTTAAGGTAATGCTCTAATTAACTCAGCTTTTGTCAGGATGGCTCAGTTGGTTGAAAAATTACCTTAAAATTCAATATTTAATAATCTAAGATTCCAAGTTTGGACCCCATGCTAGTACTGACACTGGTCAGGTCAACAACATCTAAATAAGAGAGAATAATACCTTTCAAAACATTGTAAATATACTAACTTATGTGCCATTACTAACAGTTGAATGTAATTGGAATGCATAAAAAAAATATTTTTTTCTAAAGAGAATCAATTATAGTTCATTTTAAAATTTACATTAAATTACAATTACCATAAAATACAAAAGTGAATATCTGATCCTAGTAATTGCACTGAACATATTTGTAATATAAGCAAATGTTAGATTCTCTAATGCATATTGAAGCTTTAATATCTCTAATTACTATTTAAATAAAATGATCAGATTGATCTCTTTTGCTATATCTTTCATCTACAACATATCTTCATTAGGTCTGCTAGAAATCAAAAGACATGTAGGTTTAATGCAGTTATTAATATTACATATTCAATTTAGCACTTATTATGATCGTTAATAAATCAAAAGTTTGAAATACGACTATAAGTGACTCTGCCTTGCATAATGAATATTTAATTGTATAAGCTCGAACACAAACAAAAAAGTGGAATTGTATGCTAATATTTTCACACTTTAAAAATAAAATATATTTGATATATCTAAATCTGTTTGTATAAGAAGCTGTGGTTACTTTTCTTTTAAGTCTAGTATACTTGATGAAATTAGATTATTAAAAAAAAATCATATTTAATGTGAGATATCAAACTGTTTATTTTATTATATAGTGATTAAAAGTATTAAATCTTAGCCAGCACTGAAAAACCTAAAATCCTTTTTTATGAAATACATATGTGATAACTACATTTATTAATAGTGTATATATAAACAAAACACTGAAATTAACTCTAATTTCAATATTCTATTATATAAATATAACAGGTATATCTTGCTTACTGCCATCTTCAGTAGAAATTATATAGTAAATGCTACTCAAGATAGTATTCATGCTATTAATTAGCTATAACAGGTGTTTATTTATTTAAGATTGTAGAATTAACTTGTGTTTTTTTCCATATGCCATAGCATCGGCCAGGAGACGAACCCCAACAACCGTCTGCAACCAACTTCTTTGCAAGGCTGCTGTGCTGACCTCTCAGCTTTTTGGATTCATTCATGCATAATCAACAATACTATTGTTACTAACATTTTAGTTACATTACACTTGCTATCATAGTATTCTGATGATATCAGGTGTAATCCAATCAAAATTTATGTACTATTAATTATACATTGGTGAATCTGAATAATATATCTTTTACATCGTGAAAATCTTTACAATAAACAGTCCCTATTGTTTTAATATTTTGGTCAAATTGCAAGCACACACATGTAAATATATATATAAAAAAGAGGGTTGCATGTGTTAGATAAATTCAACTCAATTCTTTTGCCAGAATCAATGCACTATCATCATCATCAATCATTATCAATCCATTGCAGGATGGTATCTCCAAGTTCAATCCATTTTCTCCTATTTTTAGCTTCTCTTCTCCACATCACCCCTGCACACTTTCTAATTTCATCCATCCATCTCACATGTGGTCTCTTTCTGGGTCTTTTACAATCTCTTGGAATCCAGTTCAAAATTTCAATTGTACATCTATTATAATCTCTTCTAGCAATATGTCCAGCCCAACTCCAGTTCAGTCTTTTAATTTTTTCAATGAGGTCAGTAACACCTGTTTGTTTTCATACCCATACATTGTGTTTTCGATCTCTTCTTGTTACTCCCAACATGCATCTCTCCATACTTCTTTGAGTGGTCTTAAGTCTCTCTGTATTGCTATTCAATTAAGTGTCCAAGTCTCAGATCCATAAGTAAGAACTGGCAAAACACATTTATTAAAAACCTTCCTTTTCAAACACATAGGCATATTTCCTTTTAGTATCAAGTTATTTCTACCAAAAGCACTCCAACCAAGTTTAATTCTATGATTAATTTCATCCATTATGTATCCATCTGTATTAATAATCTGACCAAGGTATTTGTAACTGTTAACTTCTTTTAACTCATCATAATCAATTTTTATTTTCATATTTTGAGAAAATCTATTAAACATTACTTTAGTCTTTTAACATTTATCTTTAGTCCTACTTTCATCTGATAATTCCTGCAACATTTCCTATAGCTCTAAAGCATTATTTGCAAAAACAACTACATCATCTGCAAAATCTAAATAACTTAAATAATCTCCATTTACTTTCATTTCTTTAGCTTCCCATTTTAATCCACAAAATACTTCTTGCAGCACTGCTGTAAAAAGTTTTGGAGATATGGAGTCACCTTCTCTTACACCCTTTTCAATGTTGATTTGCTGTTGCATTTTTATAAATATTCTTTAAAATATGACAATATCCTGAATCTACACCTTGATGATCCAATGCTTTAATCACTGAAGAAATGTTTATAGAATCAAATGCCTTTTTATAATCTACAAATCCTAAGCATAATGGCAACTCATATTTATTTGTCCTTTCTATAACTTCTCTCAATACCTGGATATGATCTACTGTACTAAAACCACTTTTAAATCCAGCTTGTTCTCTTGGTTGGTGGAAATCGTGTGTTTTCTGTAGACGAATCGTAATTATCTTAGTAAAAATTTTGTATAAAACTGATAAAAGACTGATAGGTCTGTAATTTCTGATATCTTTTGTATCACCTTTTTTAAATATTAATATTGATACTGCATTCTTCCAATCATCTGGTACATCTTTATCATTTAGACATTTGGTATATAACTTTGCTAAAAAAAATTATATTTCTTCACCTGCTTCTTTTAATATATCAATTATAATTCCATCATTATCTGGAGCCTTCTCTTTCTTCATAAATTTAATTGCATGTCTCACTTCCTCATTCAAAATTCTGGGCAATTCGGAAGATATAATAGATATAGGAAGCACTTGTTCTTTATTACTATATAATTCTTGATAGAAGTTTTCTACACATTTCATGATGTCATCTCTCTTTTTAGTAATAATGCCATCTTTTTTCTTATTGCAGATTTAAATTTCCTACCAATATCAAAATGTTGTTTTGCACTCTTTAGACTTTTATTCTCTTCTACAGCTTTCCTTGCTAGTTCACAATTATACTTTCTTATATCGTTCTCAATTTTTTTTCGCACCCTTTTACAAAATTCGAGATATTCAATCTTTTTTAATGCATCATTTTTATATATCCTCATATTCCTTTTTTTTTTTTTTTTTTCATAAATTCTCTAGTGTCAGTAGAAGCTTTATTGGTCAAATGCTGCTTTTTTCTACCAGCTATCTTTGTTGCAGTTTTCAAAAGTGTATCAGTTATTTTCCTATTAATGTCATTCAAATCTGAATCATGTTCAAAATCTACTATAATATCATGTACATTACATATTAAACAAATCCAAGGTCCTCATAGTTCAACAGTCTCCTGCCTTGGAACTGTGTCTTATTCTAAATGGAATTTGAAACTTATTAGAAAACTATATGGTTTGTTTAATGCATATTTAGATTTATCAGTCTATAGCTAGCATAGTTATTTATCTAGTAATTGTTAGGTAAATGAAACACAAAAGTTTATTGATGTAAAGTTGGTGACTGTAATGAATAATGCTTTTTTTTATATACTTTTTTCGATGTAAAGGAATACTTTACCTATTGTCTACATTATCATTCATCAAAAAATATATATAATTTTTTAAGTCACGTGATTGAATTAACACGTAACACCCCCACCTCCGTAAAACTTCTTTATATTATTTATTTGAGCTATAATTGCTTGCGAGAGTTTATATTTAAAAAACATGCTTTGAAAAGCATTTTATTAAATCTATAAAAACTTTATTTGATTGATTGAGGGTTATCATTGACTAATGGCCACTAAGGAGTTCCTGCTATTCAGTGAAGCCGATCTAGTAATATTTTTTTCCCATTTATTCCAGTCAAAAATGATGTGCTTTTGCTTTTAAAATCTTTTAAATATCTTACATCTTTAAATTACTATATATAGTATATAGTTTACACATTGTAAAAAAAAATAGTGGCTTATCTCGTATAATTCTTTTTCCTCATTTATTTAATTTACTTCAAATCGCTTTTTTTTTTTTCAGAATTCAATCACTGAATCGTATCTTAACGAAGAAAAAAAATGAAACAGAAGAGAGATTCTCAATCTCATCTCATTTCTCTCTTGCTGCTTTAAATGATCAAAGTTAATAATTGTTCTTTGATTGTCTTCCATCCTTTAAATGCTCTCAGTTACTGGCACTTACTGCCAGAGCAGCAAAAATGATTGATTTACCACCTTAACAATATAGTCTTCAGTTAATCCAAACACTAATTTATCTCACTTCCATGATGCTCTTGTAATTTCTAACAATTTGTCAGAGTGTATCAGTAGTGGAAAATTGAGATTGGACGGGAGAGGGGAGAAATGAAAATAAATAAATAAAGTCAGAACTGATCTAAAGCTTTCCACCTGAAAGATAAAAGGCTTATCAATTATCAATTTGATTGCGTCTGGCTGAAATAAATATATAAAAAGGATTTACCAGCAAACTGGAAAAAATAATAAGACCTTTTTTAATACAAAATAAATGATTTGTCTTTGCTATTTTTTAATACAAAAAAGTGTTTTTTCTCTTCATTTAGAATTTATAATCATTTATGTATTGTTAAATAAAACTGTATTTAGATAAGACATATGCAATAAAATTGCATATTAAAATATAAATGGAAACGTTAAACTAATTTCAACATTGTCAGATTTTGTTTCTATTTTAATTACTATTATTTTTAAGACCTTACGCTTTAAAAGAGAAGAGGGAAGGGTTGTAATTATCGCAAATAAAGTTGCAGGGTTCATAATTTAATATTCGGAAACTGATTTTCAGTTCACAATCAGGTTTACTATTTTTTTTTCCAGATAGCAAGCCTAAAACTAATTGAGATAGCCACCTAGCGGTTGATGAACTTATCATTAGCTATAAAATTCCAAATTATATGGATTATCAATAGAGTAACTGTAAAAAATAAAAAATATAATTATAATATAATTCCACCACAGTAATACTTCTATAAAAATTGAGCTCATGCTTATTTTTACTTTATTAATATTATTTATAACTTTTTGCATATATCAAAACAAGTCATAATCAAAATTGTCATAACTGCATATCTATATTATGAATATTGTTTTAAAGCTTAATATTAACCAATCACAAAACTTTGAAAAGTTTATCCTGTGTTTTTTGTTTGATTTAGTGGTATCACTTGTTGAAAAGACTTTTAAAAAATTTGATAAGTTTCACTTTTTACAATTAACATGTGATGTTTAATGAATTAGCAATTTTGTTAGATGTATGAAAATTATGGAGGAATTTCATAACAACTGATAATAAATTACTCTGAAATTATTTCCTCTAATAGAAATTATACAGTTAAAGTAATACCTTATCCATTTATCACCATTATTAATCTAAAAGCTTATTTATTTATTTATTTATATATTCTTTTGCCTATTTAAGATAGAAAGAATTGAATATAACTATTTAACACACTTCAGTTTTGTATTTAATATCAATGCTATTTTATATTTCGACTTTTTAGCAGTCTTTTTCAGAGTGCTAATGAAAACACATTTTATTTTAATGATAAACTGTTTTTAATATGTTGTTTTAAAAAAGAAAAATACATATATTTATTTTTTTGCAACATTATTTGTATATATACACATTGCAAACTTATATATATATATATACTAACTCATAACGTAGGTTATATATATATATATATGTGTGTGTGCGTTTGTGCAAATTATTTATATTCTAATAATTAAAAAGAAAGACTTTATATCTTTAAATTGTAGGAGGTAAATAATGAATTGTCATTGATATAAAATATTGATTCTTTCCATTCTGCTTTAAAAGTCAAATCCAAAAACTTTAAATACAATTTCATAAAAAATATTTTAATGAATCATAAAAGTTGTTTTTTTTTTTACAATTTTCATACTCTAGAATTAAACTATCATTATTTTTAATAATAGAAATCATGAAATTAGCTCACATATGTGTAGAACACTGTCTTCAGTTTTATCTTTTCCTTGCAAAAAGGCTGGTCAAATGCAAATTAGCTTATTACATTGATATCATTTGTTTATTTGTTCATATCTTATATAATGCCAAAAATTAGAATTTTTAGTTTCTGGTTTTTATTCATTGAACATATATTATCAAATAATTTAAATTGTAAGTGCTAGGAATGCTAAATAAGAAAAGTTTAATTATACACGTTTATTATAATCTTGTACTAAGCCACATTTCATATCTTGATTGATATACTGAAAGTGGCTTAACATAAGATTATAAAAAACTTTTATACTTAAACTTTTTTTTATTTAGAGTTCAATTTATTTAAGAAAAGTTAGTCAATATATATATATATCAAATAATTGTAAGTTTTTTTTCTACAATTTTGTTTAAGAAAATTTTTTTCCATTATGCTTTTTGTATAATTTTTCATTTGAAATTTTTTGTATCTAGCAAATTAGAAGGTTTTAAATACCATGGTTATTTATGTTGAATATTTTGTCATTATTCACACTTGATAACCATAGAATATACTAATAAGCAAGCATGCTTTCAAATCATTTGACTTTTAACTTGTTGCATTTATCTTTCAAAATCTATCCATAAACTTGTAGGCATATTCTCATGGCTAATCTTAATTTTATTTCTTTTTGGCAATCAAGATCTAGTGATATTATTACGTGACCACAAAACTTTCTACATTGCCTAACTCTCTTTACATCTTGATTTCCAAATAGAAGATAACTTATAGCTCACTTTCATCTTAGGATATTGCTTGAAAGCTAAAAGATAAGAAGTAGCTCTCAGTATTCTTCTGGACATGAATTACAAAATATCACATACTTAGCTAGCTTTAAAAACTTTGCAATGGCAATATATGATTAAGTCAAATAATTTTTCACTTTTGGGAAATATATCTATTCTAGCACGTGTGCATGTGCCATGCAACTTTATAGCTTTTGGGAACAGTTGCGCTGCACACGCACACATGCTAAAATGGCAATATATATATATAATAATAATTAATTTATATTAATATAACAGTTAATTATTCAAAGAAAAACATAAATGCTTTTGAAAACAAATATTTCAGATATTTTCCACAAAACTACAGCTATTATTTAGGTACAAAATATGTGCATTGTTTATTTATACATAAATAATACCAAAAAAACGCTGAGCAAATAATATGTAAATAAAATCAAAGTTTGTTTGATGCAGAATAAAAGCATTTTCAAATAACAATGATTCTAAAAAATTTGCCAAATGGACTTTGAATACTTTCATTCCATACTCATGGCTAATATTAAATGTTATTACTCAATTTAAACATTTTTATTTAATTAAAATTCCAAATGTAATTTGATTGAATGCTATTGAAATATTAGTTGAAGGCATATTTTATTTGCAATTCAAATCACACTCGCAACTTACATGCCAATAGAATTCAATTAAATAACAATTCGAATTTTAATTAAATAATATATTTAAATTGTGCAAAAATATTTAATAGTAACAAAAGGGATCGAAAACACAATTTATGGGTAAGAGAACAAATGGGTGTTATTGTTGTAAGAATTAAAAGACTGAAGTGGAGTTGGGCTGAACGTATTGCTAGAAGAGATGATAATCGATGGAAAATTGAAATCTTAAACTGGATTCCAAGAGATTGTAAAAGACCCAGAAAGAGAGTGAGATGGATGGATGAAATAAGAAAGTGTGTAGGGGTGGTATAGAGAAGAGATTCTGGATATTGGAGAGGATGGATCAAACTTGGAGATACCTTTATTCTGCAATGGATTAATAATGGTTGACAATGATGATGATGATGACGATGATGATGAATCATGAATATGGTAAAAAGTATTGAAAGCCTGTGTCATGTCTTACTTTGCCTTCAAATAATGGACTAGTCCAGATTCCATTTTATTTTGATCAGCTTGAGTATTTATCGCCACTGACCACTGTACATATAGATATCAAACCAGTACACACAACAGCCTGATTGGTATTTTTTTTCAAATTAAAATTCTTTGAAAATATTTTTACTCCCTATCAAATAAAATTTGAGAATTTATGCATAAATAAATAAACTCATTCTCTGCATATACTATTTAAAATATTCTACCTTCTTATTGTTCATGGTTTTAATTATTTAAAAATTATGCATTAGTATAAATAAATAATTTTCTTACTCAATATAAATAAATAAATAAAAATTTTATTAATTTAAAAATAAATCAAAATGAAAATTTCCTTACATAAGAAATTTAGTTTTCCAAATATCACTTATATAAAATGTTTGAATTTTTATTTTTGTACATATTGAAATAAATAAACTAATAAGTTTGTTTTTAAGCTTCACTTGAAGTTTACATATGAATAATTTGCAATATGTTCTTCAATACATTACTGGATATTCTTTTTGCCTTTACAATTAACTCTTTTGTGACTATACTCCATATTAAATTTTGTGAGATACATTAGATGACATCTGTGTAAATAGTCAGTGCTTTGATTGCTTGAAAAATAGTTGACAATTTTTCTACTTAATTTCTGCTTCTATGCCTCTATTTTCTGATCGCTTTTTTTTTTTGTTTAATGTTCCAATTATTGATAACTAAAAATATATTTTACCTACAAGTTATACAATTTTTTTAAGCTGCTAATAAAATAATTCAATTCTCTTTTCATTCCTTTGATGTCATCATCATCACATTTTCAGCCATTATCGATCTACTGCAGTATGAAATTTTCTC
Organism: Epiperipatus broadwayi; assembly: GCA_028023455.1. Taxonomy (NCBI): domain Eukaryota; kingdom Metazoa; phylum Onychophora; class Udeonychophora; order Euonychophora; family Peripatidae; genus Epiperipatus; species Epiperipatus broadwayi. Next base: position 4,371,918 of record JAQFVV010012477.1, on the reverse strand, counting down.
CAAGTTGAATCCTTCTCTAATTTCTAGCCTGTTTTCTCCATATCACTCCAGCACACTTTCTTATTTCATCCATCCATCTCACATGTATCTCTTTCTAGGTCTTTTACAATCTCTTGAAATTTAGTTTAAGATTTTAACTGTCCATCCATTATCATCTCTTCTAGCAATTTGTCCAGCCCAACTCCACTTCAGACTTTTAATTATTTCAATAATATGAGTAATACCTGTTCACTCTCTCAGCCAAGTATTTCATTTTTGATCTCTTCTTGTTATTCCTAACATACAACTCTTCATACTTTGGTGAGTGGTTGGAAGTCTTTGCACTACTTTTCTGTTAATTGTCCAAGTCTCAGAACCATAATAAAAACTGATAAGTGCTGGGACATATTCTGTGTACATCCTAAGATCTAAGTGCACTGTTCACAGATTCAAGGCTCCTCCTGATGAAAGCCACAAGAAAGAAACTAGTCTGTGGGTATTGAATAAATAGGCACTAGATAGGCATTTTATGCACAAACCTTCTTTATCCATTAATTACTAAGGCTTGCATTTGGTGGCACTACTGTATAGAGAGTTTGCTACCCATTTCAACAGCTTGTTTTAGCCAAGAAAATAGTGATCATGAGATGGTTTAGACTTATATTATACTAGATGAATAATCACAAAATCACACTGATATTGTGAATCCCCAATGATTGATTACTCTTGATAATTAAACTTGTATCTTTTTTTTTTGCTTGTGATAAACAATGTGTTATCCTGATTTTGCTTCTTCTTGATTAGTTTATAATTCTTTTCTAACTCCTAAGATGTCAATGTTATATATGATGTTTCCATTTTTACAATATTATTGGGGGAGGGTTATACTTATAAATTCCTGATCCAATGACAATCTTTTTTGACACTAGCAAGAAGACTACTACAAGTTAATTTTTTCTACAATGTATCATCATCTTTATCTAATTATCCAATAGTTTTCAATATAATCATGCTATATAACCAAGAATATATCCACAGCTCTTTTTCAGGAGTATTTTAGAAGATCTGTACAACACTATAATATTCTAGTTGTTCTATTTATAACTTTGCAATTTTTAATCTAGCATATGAGGCTAGTTTCTGTCTGTCTTTTCCTTCAGAATCTGAAATCATAGTATACTGTTGTTGTGTAAATAATTAATGTTACCTATGCCATTTTTTGTTAGTTTACCTCGATATGCAAATATTAATTGTTTACAAAAAATAATTAAAACTCATAAACAAAATAAACCAATATAGAAGCAAGACAATCAATATGCTGCAATCTGTTTTTATAAAAAATTGTTTAGAGGAATGGAGATGAAACTTAAGTAGATTTTATTACAAAAAAGTGATATATATAATCATTCCAAAACATGATATGCAGTATTTGTCAAACGTGTGCATTAAAGTTTATAAAAGACAAAAGAGAATCACTAAAAAAAACACAAATTAGGAGCAACCAAAAACATAATAAATTTTCTTATTTTATGGCCATATACCCAGAAAATCAAATAATATTTGAGCTTTAGAGTGATTGATAATGGTTCTATTCAGTTTACTAAGTTTTCTTCCCATTAATTGGAAATCACTTTTAAAACGTTCGCTTTTCAGTTCACCACCAGGGTTTTTGCCTTATGTGAGGCAGTAAGCCAACTGTCTCAGGTACTAATCTGAAATTGGAGCAAAGGTGAGATAATATTTTTTAAAAATAATTTTTATTTAATTAATAACAGAAAAATACCTAAAACATTTTCAGTCATCTACTAACTATCCTATAAAATGATATCCGTTAACAAAGTTTAATTTAACTTAGGCTTGAAATCAATATTTCAATCATGGAGAAAATTATTTTATAAGTGATTATTAAAGCCCAAAGGATTTACATGTATTATTAACAGCAAATTGGAACCTGCTTATATTGTATAGAAATTAACCCCATTGATATCTTTATATGAAGAAATCAAGAATAGTATCCTATTAGAACTATCACTGAAATCTCTAAAACAATAACAAAAAAGAAATTTCTTTCTTAAGTAGCAGTTCAATAATTTTCACTATTTTTTTACACCGTTTTATTTAATTTTTGATTATTGTTAATAAAGTGCATTTAATATTTCAAATGTAGGTATATGTTTTGTAAAATAATGTTTTAAAATCTTGATTAAATATTGAATTTGATCATATATATATATATATAATTAGAAAGGATTTGAACACAAACTTTCAAGCTCCTTTCAGCTATCCACTCTATCTCATATAACTAATACTCATGACCACATACAAGTGAAAAGGATAAATGATTTTCAACATACATGTTTCATGCCGAACCAGCACTTATCAGTTGGTCCAAATCATCATTTCTCTTACATATATAAAATCAGTTCCCAGTTTATATTAAGATAGCAAATCATCAAGCTCTAATGGACAAGCTTCAATATTCTCCATCATCTAACTCTTCAGCCATTCATATTATTGAAAATCTTATTATGGTATGCTCAAATCTCTTGTTAATGCCATTATTGTTGTCATACCATGTTGACATTAAGACATTTTAACTCTCAAAAATAGGATCTCAATATGTCCATTTAAATAGACAGAAGAGGGCTGGGCATATGTATCACCAGATATAGAAAACTTGTCAAGTAATTTAACATTGTTATTAATTAATATTTTTATTATTTAAATATAGTCTAGACTTTTATTTAATAATTCTTCTATATATCTGTGCTGTGATTGACTAATTTTTTGAATCTGTATTTATTTAAGCTGAAGGTAGTCATATGTTTCCACTGAGCTTTCGTTTTATATGGAAAATGTAAAAGTAGGTGTATGATAAAATTTACCTATGTTTAAAAGATAGGTGGCATTTGAAAATGTAAATATGTCTTTTCTCTAGAGATGTGTGCATTGTTAATACACTTTTTGTTGTACTATACTCATATGCAGACATAACTGTTATCATTGATTATGATTTTTTTATATTCCATTAAATGATAAACATGTTTGACAATCCAACATGAAGCATTATCATAATCAGCCACTTATGCAACTGCCTTTCATTACATAAATAGTGAGCAATGCAAAGCATGACAACACTGACTAATTGGCATTGTTTGGATTTGTCAAATATTGTTTCATTCTGTTATATTTCCATCACAATATATATATACATGTTTAGGTTTTATTCTTATCAGTACATTTTTCACCTTAATTTTATCATATTAAAACCATCCATTAGACCAATTCCCACGTGTATTTGCAAGAGACAGCATATATCATAAATTAGCTTAATAACTTGGTACACAAAAATGTTAATGATAATATTAAAAAATATAATTTTAAAATAGAAAAAATATATATATGCTAAACACCTTAAGTTTATAGTATTTTTATAGAGTGGCAAATTCTGGTGGTAAAGATCTAAAAATCATGACCCATCCCTGTAACTTCTTGCATTCTAATTTCTTATGAAGTCTCAAGCAATAAATCATATGATTATTTGTAGAAGTAATTCTCTATGCTTTACTCTATAGCCATTATAAAATGTTATCTTGATAAAGTGTTACTTACTACAATCAAATAGAATAAGAAAAATTGCTAGAAGATAATGCTCAGATGTGATAATATATATATATATATATAATATAAATGCTCATATGTGATAATATATATATATATATATAATAAAAATGACATAGAAGAAAAAATGCAAAAGGCTGTGGAAAGAATTCATAAAGCAAAAGTTTATATATAAATTTAAGCAAATGAAATAGAATGTAAATAAATAAAACATTGTTGAATAGGTGGAAAAATTCTATAAAAGATTATAATGTAATAAAAAATACAAAACAAAATAACTCGTGCAGTACCAATAACATTAACTAAAGAATTTTTAAAAGTAAAAATAAAAAGGTGAGAAAGCCAATAAAATTTGTGACATAATCATTTTATATTTTTTTAAAAAAAGAAAAGGAAGAAGAAGATATTCAGAATTAGAGATGTCACAGAAAGATGTTTTCTGTTAACTGATACAAAAATCTTATCTTTTTGAGATTTTAAAAGAATTGAGAAATGCAAATTCCTAATGTCAACTTGTTACATTCTTAACACTATAGTCATTATTATTATGTAGTTAATCACATGGTAAGTGAACCTGGATGTATTGTTCACCAAGATATAATCAGTTAACATGTTAAGTTTACTGGCATTTAACTTTGTGTTTAAGACCAAAAAAAACAATGGTTTTTTCTTAGTTGTCTAAAGTTGAGTTTTCTTGAAGGCAGAATGAATAAATGGTCTTTTTAGATATTTTAATCATAATGGTCTTATTCCTTGGAGGATGTAAAATTTTTAATGAAGACAGCAATTGATAATGAAAGTAAATGATGCTAAGAATCTACTGATTGTAAGCCCAAGGTTTCATCTGATAATGATTTTCTATTTAGCTACCTACAATCACAGATGGCCTTCAAGTGGAGAAAGATATTGTTGAACTTCGTGAATTTAGAAGAAAAGATGGAGACAATTAGTTTCAAAAAATGGACATGTGCATTACTATAAAAAAAAACAAATATTGAAAGCACAAATGAAGTGAGATTTATTATAAATAAAATCAAAAATGGAAATAATGAATTCCAATATGCTGTTACTTGAAATAAATTACATCAACAAAAAAATAATAATAATATAAAACAGCTAATATAATTATATATTAATCATATTTAAAAAGTCTCTTTCAGCACATGGTTCAGTGCCCTTTTCAAATATTAATAATCTATTATTATGTTGGTGAATTATCACATATGCAACACCATCTAGGGTTCCATAATAAAAGTAAAACAACAACTATAACAAAAATATAACATTAGTAAAATAGAATAAGACTTTCATGCAGTGATGCAATATATCTTCAAAAAAAATTGATCATATAACATAACAATATACAAAACAATTAATACATTCATTATACAACAACTTTATATACATTGTCTTACAGAATTTTCCATTCACTTCCAATTGACCAATTAACTAAATTTATTGAAGTTTTATAAATATTCATACAATTATTTAAGTTATCTTTAATGTAATATGTTTCATATATTTGTCTTCTCTTTGAATTTTCAATATAATTTAAAATTTTAATATTTTAATAACATCTATTTTATGTCCACATGTTAAGTAAAAGGTATAAAGCAGATCAATCATCTTGTCTAATAATTGCATTGTTATGTTCTTTGGCCCTTACTTCTGTTTCCCTGTATGACTGTAGTAAATTATATTGCAAAATACACAATTAATTTTATATACTATTCCTTTTTGTATGATATATTATTCCTTAATTTATAATTATCTATTAATGTATTCACTTTTGCTATTCAATCATTCAATATTTATATGCTTATCAATATAATTTTTGTTTTTTCTAGGATAATATGAAATCTTGGTCCATTATTATTTGAACTATAGTTATTATCATCATTAAAATTGTTTTGCATAGACATGCTATCATCTATCACAATTTCTTAGAATTAGAAAAGTATATTTTTAATAATTTTAGGATTGTATCCATAATTTTTATATAATTTAATAACATGATTCTTTTGTAAAATGAGCTACATTTTTGACTGTATTTATTATTTCTATATTTAAAATTTTTAATAACTGCTATCTTTTGTACCCATGCTTGTGTGAATGTATGTGAATAATTTTTCTTAATTTATCTTCTTTAATAAAATGTTTTAATACAATATTATTATCATTATTTATGTGCATATTTATATATAAATATTTAATTTTATCTTTAAATTCTATTTTTGTAAACTTAATATTATAAATATTGTCATTAAAATCTTTATAAATATTATTCATAGCTCTTTTATTACCAATAATTAAAATATCATCCACATATCTAGAATAATGAATTATTTCTTGACTAATTATTCATTTTTTTAATTATAATACTTTCTAATTCATTTACAAATATTGATGTCATTAACCTACAACTTTTAACCCATCCTTTGTGTATATTCCAAAATTCATTATTATATTTAAAATATAAACTTATTTATTAATATTAAACCCTTTTTTATAATATTTATTATATTTATATCATTTATATATTGATTTAAATTTTTTATTAATATTTCTATACTTTTAAGTCTGGAAATGCTTGGATGCATTTTTTCAAGATTCATTGTTAAAATACTTTGATGTCTAATGAATTTTATACTACTTAATTTGTTAATAATTCTATCTATATTTTTTATAGAAAATTCTCCATATCCTAATGCATTATTATTTTTATGAATTTTAATCTTTGTAAAAAGATATGGGTTTTCATAAGAAGAAGGATACAATAATTTATATTAAATTATAATTTTATATTTCATTTTGGTTTTTTATATTAATAGTAGGATCTTTTAGCAAATTATTATATCTTTTATTTATTTCATACTTTATTTTATCCACATAATTTTTATAATACTTAATAACAAATCTATTGTCTTTATCTTCTTCACAAATAGTAATCCTCTCAATATTGCAAATATCCTTAATATTGTTAATAATACTTCTATATTTAAGTCTTTATTTGTAATTTTCTTTTCATACAATTTATTTAGTAAACATTTTATTTTATTTTTATCATCTACTGAAATATTAGCTAATTAGATATTAGTAATAATCATATTAATATTATTATCAGTTATAGGTATGAATAACAGTCCTTTACTTAGCAAAATATTTTGTTTTTTAGGAAGTTTAAATGATGTTAAATTTATAAAATTATCCTGTTATTTCTAATTATAGCTTATATATTTATAAAATTGTTTATCATTAATAATAAGTTATGAAATTTTGATCCAAGATTTATTTAACATCCAGGTTCATATTATCCCAAAATTTATGATACATTGATAAAAAAACAAAAATTATATTAATAAGCATATTGCTAAATATTGGATAGTTGAATAGCAAAAGTCTGGATAAATTAGTAGGTAATTATTAATTAAGAGATAATATAAAATACAAAAAAAAGGATTCATATATAAAATTAATTGTGACTTTTGCAATATGATTTGAATGTAGCAATACAATTAATAGATGAGATGATTGATCTACCTTATATGTTCATTACTTAACATATGGACATAAAATAGACGCTATAAAAATATTAAACCTTTAAATTATATTAGAAATCAAAAGAGTAGATACAAATATGAAACATATTACATTAAACATAATTTAAATAATTGTATGAATATTTACAAAACTAATTTAGTTAACAAGTGGTCAATTGGAAAAGAATGAAAAATTATGTAAGTCAATGTATATGAAGATTTACAATACATGTATTTAATTATTTTTATGTTATATAGTCAATTGTTGTTGTTTTTGTTTTGTTTTTTTGAAGTTATATTGGGTCACTGTATAAAATTCTTATTCTATTTAACTAATGTTCTATTTGTGTTATAGTTGTTGTTTTGTTTATTGTGGAACACTAGATGGTGTTGTATATGTGATAATTTATTAATATAATAATAGTTTAACATTTGAAAAGAGCACTAAATCATGTGCTGAAAAAAGCTTTGTATATATGATTAATATATATTTATATTAGCTGATTTATGTAATTTTTTTTATTGTTGTTGTAAATTATACAGGAAAAAGGAATGAACAATATTGTGGATATTAATGGTATATCAGATATAGTGAAGTAGTATTTATTCAACTTAATAAAAGATAGGAATTGTAAATAATTTAGATTTGTGACCCAATGAAAAAGTAGATGAATTATATATTTTTTAATTTTATTCATATCTTAGTGCATATTTCACCTTAGCTCAATCATTTCACAATCCTGCTCTTATAATAAATAATATATTCTCCTACTTTAATATCAACAATTTATTGATTTTTTTGTTTGCATATAAAAGAGTTTATCTTGAATATTTAAGGCAGAAAGTGTAAATATTAATCAATTTAATTATTTATTGTAAATTGTTTATTAAACTGATTGATTTTTTATTTAACAAAGTAAAGAAATTTTTTATTTCTTTGTTAACATTATAATAAACATTTAAACAATCTATATTTAATCCAAGTACACCTGGGTCTCGTTTTATGCAGTAGATAGGTTCCTCAGAAAACACGCACAAAAGAAATCGCACAAAAATAGACTTAACTTACCTCGAAAAATGCAAGATAGGGATTGTAATTTTCAGAATTTGCATAAAAGCAAAGCAAGAAGGAAAAATTACTTTAAAATTTGCATTAAAAAAATAAGGAAATAAAGTATGATTAATAAAAAATTTCAAATATTTGAAAAAAAATAATACAAGACAAACTTTTTTTATTAACTACAGTATTTAATTTTACATTTTTTCATATATATTTTAATCATTAGTGGTTATTTGGCTATTTGATAATATGCGTTCGTTTGTGAAATGTTAAGAAATCAGATTTGTCATGTGACATACAACTAGCACCATTTTTAGTCTTGAGCTGTGTTAATTGTTTTTATATTAAAAAAATGAGATGTAATCAAAACATATAGATTATCATTAGAAAGATTATTTTCAGTTTATAAAATCAATAAAATCTTCATTATTATTTATTTTAAAAATCTAAAAAATTATTTATTTCTGTTATAATTAATAAAATATGTTTTAAAAGTTTAAAATTTTTGAATATTTATTGCGATTATATGTACATATAAATATATTATTATTACTTACTCATTAGTATAAGTAGGTTATTTACATAGAAGCTAATATTCTAAATATGGCTTCAGGCCATATTAACATTAGCTGCTAATATAACGTTATATTTTTGAAAAAAAAAAAAGTATTTCAAGTCAAAATAAGTTATTAATAATTTAAATTTTTTGATATCTAATAAATATAGTGAAATATGAAAGATATTAAGAAGAAACATGAATCGCATAACTTCAAAATCAGATTAAAATAATCCGCATAAAATGAGACCCAGGTGTACTTCACAACATGAATATATATATATATATAATACAATTGTTTTCAGGTAGTAAAAACTGTTATAGTGAATAATACACTACCACTTCAATATTTGACAATACAATAACAAAAATATGAATCATTTTATTATTGGTTCTGTTCGTATATAAAGAAGATTGCCTTGACTACTAAAACTGGGAATGTGAATATTAATCATTTTTAATTATTTATTTTAAAATATTTATCAATTTTATATATGTTTTGATCACAGTAAGCAACATTTTAAAATTGCCCCGGAAAACTTTAATGCTAGAGTCAGAAAAAGATTGAAAATGATGTGTTGAGATAAATTTGGCTACGATAATTAAAATGACAGAAAATACAAATTTATGGAATCAGAAAAAAAAAAATTATCTTTTATACTGCCCTTTTTTAAAAAAAAAAATAAAATTCAAAATTGAAATTGGCATGGAAACATTCAAATAAAAGGCTATCATAATTGGATCATATTTTGACTTTCAGAAAATATATAATTCAAAATTGTAATATTTTTAAAAGATATAATGCAAGAAACGATCAGTAATACATCAGATGTAATAAATGCACTAATACAAAATTAGAAAGCTGAAGTAAAAAAGACAATATTATCAGTTGATATTCCTAATTCTCCAAAACACTCCAATGAATTTAAACTAGAACTTGCTAATTATTTTAAAATATTAAAAGACTTTGAATATAGTTTAAACTTAACTGAGATCAATAAGAAGATAACTAATACTCTACTAAGAACTGCAATAAAACAACTGATACAAAAAATCAGAAATTAGGGACTAAATTTCTAACTGGGATAAGAGAATGAATTTTTTTATATATTGTAACAGTAAGATTACGTATGCCTTGTTAACATGTTGCAAAATTCCACCACCACATTCGAATGGTGGCATAACAGGTGGGTTCAGGGCCTGTGATACCGTATTCGAACATAGTAAATTTATTCACAACAAAACCCACATGACAACGCATCTACCATAACAATAGCACTATTTTCTAGGCCCGGTGGTCAGGTAAACAAGAGACTCTAATTAATGATTCAACCTTACAGACTACTACTATATTCTACTATCCATTGATATGAGCGATACTAATTATTATTTAAAATTAAGCAGACACAGACATGGATATAGATAATTTAAATATTTAATTGCGGTTAATTTACATAGATAACTATATTACGTTACCTGGATATCAATATAAATTACATCCCATGTCTCATGTTTTAGTGGGGAATGTTACGAGACACGTTATGAGATCTTAATGAGGAGTGCATTCATTCACAAAACTATCATCCTATTTAATTTATAATATTAATATTTATTCTAATATTTTATTCAAGATTAACATATGTGGAGGAGTGGAGTGAGACCCAGCATAAACTTTATAATTATTATTAAAGTGACCTGCGGTAGCATGGATACTGCCGAGCTATAAGAGAATCGGCTTTTTAAAAGAATAATCGCAGAAGAAATGTTGGAGGCTGGTGGGATGATCAAACGTCGGATCGGAGCCCTGTAGGTCTGTCATGAGCACGGTATCGGTATGGGGTCATAGCCTTTCCATCCCCGACCGCATGACAAGGTAATTACTAGTGGAATATGAAGAGGGTCGGCCAAACATCGGGTCGGAGCCCTTAGGAGTGGTCACGAGCGCGGTGTCGGTATGAGGTCGTAGCCTTTCCATCCCCGACCGCGTGACAAGGTTCCGTGCTATTATATATTTTGTATGCTCCTTAAGTGCGAGAGCAAAATGTTGACAGTACCTCTATTACATTTCTGCGATATAAAAATTCATGTATCAATAACTAGCGCAGTTCATAACTCTAATGCAAACGCATTTATTTATACAAATCTATCCCCAATCTCCACACGACTAGTATTTAATTTACTATCATTAACCCCCCCCCTTTCTTCTTAACATTATGGCTTTATTTAAGATTTAACTAACCTAGCATGAATGATAGCTCATTAACAAATACATTAACTAATAATATAGGTCTCGTATTTATAAAACATATTAAAAATATTATATGATTCCCGAGCTGAAATCTATTAACCGATGTGATTTACTGTTATGATATTAAATTCGCAGAAGAGGGTAGCCCTTCCACGAATTATATAAAAAAAACATCAGCTCGGAAACCACGTGGGCATGAAATATAATCTTAACAAATACAATAAAATTGGATACCCAAGTAGAATAATGATAGATAGAGTAATTTACGAGGTTCATTTTAAAATAGTATTATTACAGAAAATAGATTTAATTTTAGGATTACATAATAGCAGAAATTAAAATGAAATTAATATTTTAGAAATATAGAGTTCAATTAGAGTTCCAAAACGAATTTTAATCTTGGGTATCATGTTACCTTTAGTTCATTTAAGTGTGCACACTGTTTGGAGAGTCCGAGTTTCCAGGTTCAATGGCAGTTACATTTAGGAGAAGATTTATTCAACGGAAGCAGCAGAATTCTAGGTTTATCACATTTTGTGGGATTTTAATATTGTATAGCCATCAGTCCGGAGGAGCATCACATGGCGCCTACTCTTGGCGCATTGCTTGATATAAAATTTGGATCGTGAGAAATATAATAAACAGCATAATTGGAATTAACGTTTCTGGTTCTAACTTTTCATTGATCAAAAAAAATAACAATCAGTTGTGGCTTTTTATTCTCTTTTTCCTTATCTCTGGGATCCATCGAGCAATACGTCATCCATGCAGCTGTCTCTCGGGTCTGTGCCATACATCCCTTTAGGTCACGGATGCAATAGTTATACAGGTTGGAATTTCAATCTGACCACTTTTCAAATTTTACCTTTTACATGACGTAATTTATAAAAGTTGTTTTTAACAAACCTTTTCTTTGTTTCTGTATGTTTAAAAATACCTTTTTAGCTCTGTCATCTTTTTCCCCCTCCCGCTATGACTTGCCTTTAATTAGCAGGGGAATTTTAAAAGCATCTTTATTTTAATTGAGAATTATTTATTTTTATAATTTAAGTATTACCTGGATCTGACCTAAATAATAATATGTTTTCATTTTAAAATATAATTATTGATTTTATTTATAATTTAAAATATTATTTAAACCTATCAGAATAATTAATAGGATTATTTAAATTTATACAACTTACGCACGGCAATTTAATAATACCTTGCAATGCGTTATTTTTAAATAAGCTTATCGGAGTATGTGCGCATATATAACATTTAATTATTTATTTAAACACTTTACAGATATTGTATATTATTACGCATTAATCTGATATTCAAGGTCAGAATCCATGTAAACCCATACAAAAAAGGGGCGAGAGGTAGAATGATGACGAACTAAGATGAAACTAAGATTTAAATAGAAATCTTACAGTTTCAACATATATATATATATATTAAAATGATCAATAAAAAAGGAATTGAGTACCTTGAGTTCTGTTAAATGTTATGAGATGGAGTCCTTAATTATATAACAAAATATAAATATGAATTGTCAAAGAAAACCATAAAAGTGATCAAAGATTTCAAAATTATAAGACAACATATTTCAGCAATAAAAAGATTAGAATTTTTACTAAAAAGAGATATGATATCATAACAATAAAACAAAGAATTTTCTACAATTATTACATCTTCTGGATTGGATAGTATTTTAAATAAAATATTAAAACATGTACTAAAATCCATAAAGAAAATAGAAATACAGAAAATGAAAGAATTCTTATTGAAATTTTTAAAAAAGCATATGAATAGATAGAAAAAATGCTGCTAAAATTATATACTGTCCAAATGATTAAGATGTATTAGATGACTAAAAGATTTCAGTAGTGATAATATTAATATTTAATAAAGATGATGAAGATATTAGAAATTAGATCTATTAATTTTCCTTCAGTTTTATATAAAATGTTTATCAGGATAATATAACATATCTATAGTAAATATGGGATTCAAGCTATTAAAAAACAAATTTAATTTAAAGTGGTTTACAATGGATCATATTGAAAGGAAATGAATATATGTTGCCTTTATGTTTTGGATTTTTAGATTATGAAAAGGCAGTTGACTTTATAAGCATTTTTGTAGTGATTAGAAATTTGGATCATTATGCAACAGCAATGATTATATTATATCATAACTCTAGGAAAAAGAGTGTGTGACAGGATGGCTCTATGTCTCTTAAACTAATTACACCAATTTTATAAAATAAAAAAAATAGATTAAAACAGTAAGCACAAAAACATTATTTAATTCACTAAACACCTCATGATCACCATTCTTTATGCTTACACAAGCTGTTTACACAGAGGTTAAACTCTCCATACAGTAGTGTCATTCAGTGCAACTCAGAGTAATCAATGGATCAAGGATTGCATTAGATCTTAAGATCTAGCTGCAGTGCTCTCAGAGCCAAGGCTCCTTGCTGATGAATGCTACAAACTAGAAACTAGTCTGAGGATATTGGATGAGTATGCACTAGATGGGGATTTTATGCACAAACCTTGCATCCATTGATTACCCTAGCTTGTACTGACAGGTACTACTGTATAGAGAGTTTAGCCTCTGTGTATTATTTAACTCATATAGAAATTTTTAATTGATCTTAGCAAATAATATTTTAAGAATTTTAGAAAATTTTGATAAAATTATCATATAAAAGTAATAAAGTAAGACTAAAGTTAAATACTAAAAAGATTAAAGTAAGTTCAATGGCTTTTCTCAAAAAAAGAAAATAATGATTGAAATCATATATTGTACAGCAACAACTACAAATATCCTGATCACCTTATTAATACAAAAAACATAATTAATAAAATTAGTTGAATTAAATTTGCATGGTATACTTTTGGCAGAGAAATAAGAAAATATGTCTATGTATCTGAACATTATGGTTTTTAATAGAGTTATTTCACCTGTTCTTACTTATAAATCATCCAACACTTGAACACTTAATAGAAGAGCACTACAGAGACTTCAGACCACTCGACAAAGTATAGTGAGATGTACATTTAGAATAACAAGAAAAAAATAAAAATGAAATACTTGAGTGAGTGAGCAAACAGATATTGTTTACATCAAAGAAAGAAATTGGAATGAAATGGACATGGGCTGGACTTATTGCTAATGGAAATGGCAGACAATTGAAGCGGATCAAAAAAGAGATTACATGCAAAATACATCGATGAAAATGATAACACCATATGGAGAAAAAAAATTGTGAATTAGATAACCAAGTTAAATTTGGAAAAAAATCTTCATCCTGAAACAATCAATAATTATCAATCTTCATCCTGCAATAGGATAATAATGGTCTAAAAGAAAGAGGGTGATTTACGAGATATTTACGTAGATCATGTTATAATGATCTAAATTTATACAAAACTGCAGAATTTAAAAGATTTAAAATGAGACTATTTGTAAAATATATAAATGAATAAAAGTTTGCTGGTATAATGGATGTGTGAAGAAAATCATGCATATATATGATTTTTTTTTTTTAAAAAATCATTTAAAAAAACAAGTTTATTATTAAATTTCTTAACGTGTTAAATGTAATTTTATTTAAGAATGATTTAATCAATCCTAGTTGCGAATGAATTACAAAAAAATTACTTGTATAATTAAAAGAGAATAGTTTGCTAAAATTAATAATAAAATTACAATGCTTAAAAATTCAATCATGCATAAATATAATTAATTGACTATTTAAAATAATTATTCTACAAAATATATATATATCGTATTTCGCAGAAAATCATATTTGTAATAAATTTTTTAAATAGAAGATTATGAATAATTGTTTTTCCCCTATGTACATTCAGTATAAAATTATAATTTAATCACTATATAAACGTAAGCCTTTTTAAATAGCTTATAGCAGTTAATTTTAAATTTGATATAGCAAACAAAATTATTTAAATTATTTTATAATATATATATTAATGTATCTTAATTATTTGACCTGAAAGATATTGAATAATTAAGGATAGTCATTAAATATAGTTTGTTATCTTACTCAACAAAATGTAGTCTAGTACCTCATTAAATAATCCTATATTGTAAATTTTAATAAGCTCTCATATTATTAAGATACATATATAAAATAGAAAATCACAATACTAGTAAAAAAAAAACAAAATTTTAGTAAAATTCTTTCACAATCATGGTTTCATTTGCCAACAAATAGATCTTCTCAAGTGAAATACAACAAGATACATGCATCATATATGTATACAAAACAAAATAGCCTTCCCATCGTTCATTTCAAAAGCCATCTTCCTTTAGCATTAAAGCATGTCTTCATAAGATTGATGGCCTCAGATTCAAAAAATTTATAATCAGAGTTTTTTCATTACTCCTTATTTCACTTCTTTCCTAAAAGATAACCTCTGCCATGTCAAATAACATTTTATAACACGTATTTAGTTCATGAATATACATAACTGAGTTGTGATATTTATTTTTAACTCTACTCTTATAAATTTTAATTCTTTCATTAAAACTTTATTTATCTTGATCTCTATAAATTTTATGATAACCGAAAAGAATAGATTTGTTTATAAATATCCTTGCAGTTGTCATAAAATATACATAGGTCAAGATAAATTAAGGCTTAATGAAAGAATTAAAGTTCATAAAAGTAGAATTAAAATAAATATCATAACTCAGCTTTGTATATTTATGAACTAAATACAAGTCATAAAATATTATTTGACAATGTAGAGATTATTTATTATAAAAGAAGTGAAATAAAAAGAGGAGTAAAAGAAACTCTGATGATAAATTTTCTGAATCTGAGGCCATCAGTCTCATCAAGACATTCTTTGATGTTAAAGGAAATTGTTTTTTGAAGTGAATGTTGGAAGGTTATTTTGTTTTGTATATATATGTTGTAGATATCTAGTTAAATTTCACTTGAAAAAGTTTATTTGTTAATAAACGAAACTATGTTTGAAGAAGAATTTTAATAAAATTTTGTTTTTTGACTAGTATTGTATTGTTATATGATTTTCTATTTTATTATAATTATTAGTATAGCAATAGGTAGTATGTTATTTAATGGATATAAATATTGATAGATGCACCTGATAAATATTTAAAACCAATCAAATCTTTCAGATTTGTAAAGTCACTCCTCCAATCTTTGATAATAAATTTTAAACTATTATCACTGATTGTAAAATTTTCCAGACTATTTTTATTGACAGTTTATAGAAAAACTTTCAATTCTCAAATAAGCCAAAAAGCCACAGTATATATATAATTATAGAGGATTTGAACTTTGACTTTCAAACTCCCTTCAGCTATCCAATCTATATCTCATTCAACTGATACATATGACCACATATATATGTATCAGTTGAATGAGATAGATTGGATAGCTAAAGAAAGCTTGATAGTCTGGGTTCAAATTTTCTATAATTACATCTAAACTCCAAGAATATAAAGTATACCTGTATACCCATAGGTCGAAACCGGTCTGGGGATGGGGACCATTTAAATAAAAATGATTTGAATGCCTTCTCTTGTAGTAGCATTTATCATAAAAAAAAAAAAAAAAAAGCTATTACACCAAGAATATAAAGTATACCTGTATTTATATATATATAATGATAAAAATATACTACATGATTTACTCCTGCTCTATAATCAAATTATTCTAGGTAGATATTAATTTGTATATAATGTGATTACTATCTCCTGTAAAAATCTCTAAGATAGCTGATTGAATTTTTTTTTTGTAAAAAAAAAATATCCTGCAAGGTGATAGATTAATTGATTTTTTTACATTAGACAGTTATATATGATTCATATAAGCATCATTCTAAATGGCTAGACTACATGATGATAATAGGTGCTGCTATTTATATAATTTTTAGTTTAGATGTATGCATTTATGATATATATTCCACCTTTCTTGTTAAAAGGAGGTTGCCTTGACAACCGTTTGAAATTGTTGATTGTTATTGATTGTCCAAGTGTTAATTAGTTTTTAATGATATACATATGTAATATTGGAAGCGTACCAATAACTCAAACAAGCCCTTAATTGATAAGTGCGATAAGAGAAAATATTTAAAATCTCTATCTGAAACATTTCCATTTACAGACCAATTGGTTTTAAGCTTTCTAGGCTCACCTCAGTGAGGAGCAAGAATATTCATATCCTAGATCTAAAATATCAACTCAAAGCCCAGCACTTATTTAATACGTAACATTTAAGTAGAAACTCAAATTTTCAGATATGAAAATGTCTTTAACTCTAGCTATCTAACTTAAAAATAGCTATATGGGACTGAACTAAATTCAGATCTACCATATATTAATAGCCTTAGCATTGCCAAGGCCTTAAAGGTAAAATTATAATAATCAATACAGCAAGTCATATATAGTGTGAGATTGCTTTAAGACCATGGCAATGCTAAGGCTATTAATACATGGCAGACCTGAATTTGGCTCAGTCCCATATATATATTTAAGTTAGATAGCTGTAGTTAAAGACATTTTCATGTCCAAAAATTTTAGAGTTTTTACTTAAATGTTATGTATTAAATAAGTGCTGATCTTTGGATTGATATTTTAGATCTACTGTCTGAATATTCTAGTTCCTCGCTGAGGTCAGCCAAAAGCTTAAAACCAATTTGTCAAGATATAGGAATGTTCCAGATAAAGATATTAAATATTTTCTCTTATTGCATTTACCAGTTAAGGGCTTGTTTGAGCTATTGGCATGCTCCCTATATTATATATTTGTAAATACAAGCTCATAAAAGCCATGTCACACTATATATAACTTGCTTTATTGATTTTATATATATATATATATATATATATATATATATAATCCAGAGATATCTATGTCTTTTATTGTGCTAATGTATGTTTGGAGTGGATTGCATAAACAATCAATATTATATATTGTGTGTATGTAAACTAAAATAAACATAAGCTTGAAATGCATCAAATAATAGATGTAAAATATATCTTAATAAATTAAAAATTCAATGATATTTTGACAAAATCTAGTTTTTGTCAATCTTATTTAATTATTTCTCCACAATGAATTCTTTTCTCAACACATCTTTTCAATAAATGTTATAGATGATAAATATCTTTAGTGAGTCTTTGAATATTTTTATAATGGAAATGGCTTTATCTTTTTCATAAAGACTGTGAGTCTTTGAATATTTTTATAATGGAAATGGCTTTATCTTTTTCATAAAGACTATTATTACATATCAGAAATGTTAAATTTGACTTCATTTGATAGATATTTTGTTTACTACTGAAATAAATTTTAAATGTTCACATTTTGTTTCTGTAAATATTTAAAAATAAGGATGTAATGAAAACAAAGACATCGTTTCTAGAAAGATTATTTTCAGTTTATAAAATCAACAAAATATTTTTTATTTTTGATTATTTGTTAAAATGTGAACAAATATTTATTTATTTCTCTTATATCTAACTAATTATGTTTTAAAAGTTTAAATTTTTTGAATATTTATAGCAAAATTGGATATTTTCGTACCTGAAATATAATGTAGATTGTTTTTAATTTGCTTCAGGACATATTTAGGTTAGCTGCTAATATAACATTATATTTTTGAAAATAAAGAATTTCAAGTCAAAATAAGTTATTAATAATTTATATTTCTTGATATCTAATAAATATAGTGCAAATTATTTTTTAAAAAATATCTAAAACTGTAATGAATTCACAAATAAACATGTTTTTGCATCATTGGAAACTTCAGTTTCATAAAATGCCAAACATTTTACAGCCTTGGCAACACACAATGGCTGATCATGTCAGGGCAAGGCTTATGTCTACTGTAAGAGTGGGAATTTTGAATTTCATGCCTTTTAGTGCAGAATTTTCAGAAAAAAAATTTATTATAATAAAATATACCATTTTACATGCATTTTAACATATATTACTTACAGAAAAATTCACCAGGGGATGAATTGGCCAAAAGACATTTCTCTGTCATTCGAAATACTAGTGGGCTAATCTTCAGAAATATTCTAATGAATTTAAATTACAAACTTCCAAATCATTTTCAAGTGGTAGTGGACTTTGAACATCAGTCAGATTTGAATGAAATTAATAAGAAAGTAACTGATAAATTTTTAAAAACTGCAACAAAGATAGATGGCAACAAAAAAAAACAGCAATTGACCAATAATTTTTTACTGAAACTAAATAATTTATGAAAAAAGGAGGAATATAAAGATATATAAAAATGATGCATTAAGAAGCATTAAATATCTTGAATTTTGTAAAATATTGTGAAAAAGAATTGATAATGATATAAAAAAGTATAATTGTGAACTAGCAAGAAAAGCTATAGAAGAGAATAAAAGTCTCAAGAATGTTAAACAACCTTTTTATATTGGTAGAAAACTTATATCTGCAATAAAAAAAGAGATGGAACTATTACTAAAAAGAGAGATGACATCATGAAAAGGGTAAAAGAGTTTTATCAAGAATTATATAGTAATAAAGAACAATAGTAATAAAGAACAAGTACCTCCTACATCTATTATATCTTCTGAATTGCAAAGGATTTTAATTAAATGAAGAAGTGAGACATGCAATTAAATTTATGAAGCAGAGAAAAGTTCTTGGTAATGATAGAATTATAATCAATATATTAAAAGAAGCAGGTGAAGAAATAGAAATTTTTTTGCAAAGTTATATACCAAATGTCTAAATGATAAAGATGTGCCAGATGATTGGAAGAATGTAATATTAATATTAACATTTAAAAAAAGTGATAAAGAAGAATTAAAATTTACAGATCAATCAGCTTTTAATCAGTTTTATACAGTATTTTTACCAAGATAATTACAATTCACCTATAGAGAACATTGGATTTCAACCATCTAAAAAAACAAACTGAATTTAAAAGTTGTTTTAGTATAATAGATCATATCCAAATATTAAAGAAAGTTATAGAAAGGACCAATAAATATGAGTTTTTATTATGCTTTGGATTTGTAGATTATGAAAAGGCATTTGATTTTATAAGAATTTTTTAGTCATTAAAGCATTAGATCATCAAGGTACAGACCCAATAAATTATCATATTCTGAAGAATATTTATAAAAATGCAACAGCAACAATGAGTTTACATAATGATACTAGGAAGATTAACATTGACAATGCATAAGACATGATGACTCCATATCTTCAAAACTTTTTACAGCAGTGCTACAAGTAGCATTTTGTGGATTAAAATGGCAAGCTAAAGGAATAAAAGTAAATGGAGATTATTTAAGTTATTTAGATTTTGCAGATGATGTAGTTGTTTTTGCAAATAATGCTTTAGAGTTTCAGGAAATGTTGCAGGAGTTATCAGATGAAAGTAAGAATGTAGAACTAAAGGTAAATGTTACAAGGACTAAAATAATGTTCAGTGGATTTTCTCAAAAGATGAAAATAAAGATTGATTACGATGAGCTAGAAGAAGTTAACTACAATACCTTGGTCAGATTATTACTACAGATGGAAATATAATGGATAAAATCAATCCTAGAATTAATCTTGGTTGGCATGCTTTTGGTAGAAATAACTTAATATTAAAAGGAAATGTGTCTATGTGTTTAAAAAAAGGATTTTTAATAAATGTGTTTTACCAATTCTTACTCATAAATTTGAGACATGGACACTTAATAGAAGAGCAATACAGAGACTTCAGAGCACTCAAAGAAGTATGGAGAGATGCATGTTAGAAGTAACAAGAAGAGATAGAAAACACAGTAGATGGATAAGAGAAACAGGTATTCCTGATATCACTGAAAGGATTAAAATACTCAAGTGGAGATGGGATGACAATTTTTCTAAAAGAGATGATAACGGATGGACAATTAAAATCTTAAATTGGATTCTAAGAGATTGTGAAAGACCCAAAAAAGACCACATGGGAAATGGATGGATGAAATAAGAAAGTGTGTAGACGTGATGTGGAGAAGAGAGGCTAGAGATTAGAGAAGATGGACTGAACTTGGAGAGAACTTCATCATGCAGCAGATTGATAATGGTTGACAATGATGATGATGACTACAGAAATTCTTTAGAACTTATATCTTTTTGAATTATAAGAATGCATAGAGTGTATTATATTTTTATTTCTTCTTTCATTTTTAAATATATTAATTGAAAGGTTAAAAAAATGTTCTAGTATGTTTATCTACAAATATTTATTTTATTAATTTCAAACTTTTTATTTATATTATCAAGCTATTTAAAAATCTCTATAAACTCTTTTAGTAATCTTGTTAATATTTATCCTTTTTTACCAGAATACAGTATAATGAAAAACTATTATGTATTTATATGTTGGACTATTTCTATCATCTAATATGAGTACTGAATGTCTTTAAAAAAATTTAACTTTATTTAAATATTACAAATACATTCAACTGTCAGTAATAGCACACAGGTTAGTATATGTACAACATTTTGAGAGGTATTATTCTCCTCTCTTCTTCGGGTGTTGCTGATCTGACCAGTGGCAGTACTAGCATGGGAATTGAACCTGTATCCTTAGATTCTTTGAATATTGAATTTTAAAGTAACATTCTAACCAACTGAGTCATCCTGCCAAAGGCAATAGAATCTAAGGATCCAGATTTGATTCCCATATTGTTACTGATCAGGCCAGCAACATCTGAAAAAGAGAGAAGAAGAATACCTGTCAAAACATTGTGCATATACTAACCTGTGTGCTATTATTAACAGTTGAATGTATTTGGAATATTTAAATAAAGTTAAATTTTTCTAAAGACATTCAATACTCATATTAGATCATGGAAATAGTCCAAGATATAAATATAACTAGAATACCATCAACATAAACGTTCAGGAAAACATCATGTCTTCTTAATTTAATATGTGAATAAATAATTGATGCATTACTTTGCTTTCTAATAACAAAATATGTCTTTTCAGATATATTTAGAAAATGAAAATATTTTATCAGTGTTTTTAAAAATAGTGTAAATAATATATTATTTTTAAAGAAAATAATTGTCAATGTCTTTTATTTTTATTGTATAAAATACATCTGATAGCAACATCATAGCCATAACCTTTATCAATGAACATCTTTTTATTATTATTAAGCTTCTAACGGTTCTACCTATCAACAGAAAGCTTTTGTTTTGTTTTGTTTTTTAACTGAATTTTAGCCACAGAAAATAATTAAACTAGATAATGGAGAATTCAAATTTCATTGGAATTTATGTCTGTGAAATCTCATTTCTGTCCTGTTTCTATTCATACAACAGATATATCAATCATAGAAACAGTTTTAGAGAAGACTAATACATTGTTGCTATTAGAGAAAAATAATATAATATATGATATGATATACATGCAGGAAAAATATATCAATATGACCACAAATTATTAAATGAGAGTATAAAACTTTTTAAAAGATTCCGTAACATAAATAAAAAATATCAAGTGAATAAACTAATGCTATTTGATAAAAAATATTAGATAAGAAAATATATTTTCAAAATTTACAATCAGTTAGTAAATAACACAGATTCTTTACTCTTCTTCAGATATTGGTAGTTTAAATTTTGACAATGGTAGCATAGAAGTTGAACTGAGCTATTCTGATAAAGTCTAAATTGGTTAGAGCATTACCTTAAATTCAATATTCAAAAATCTATAAGTTTGACTTCTATGCTCAGTTAAGCAACATATGAAAAAGAGTGGAGAATAATATCAGTCAAAAGATTGTGTAATTTACAATTAGTTGATTTTAAATGAGTGAAAATGAATTAAAGATGTTTAACATGTACATATTTTTACAGTACAAACTCTGAAGAAAGTGTATTGAGATTGTATGATAGCAACAACTATATATACATTTTTATTTGTTTTTAAACTATTTCATGTGATTGAAAATAAGTATTTGGATAAGACTGTTTCTATTTGGCTTTAAGTTGCTCACTAAAAAATAAATTAGTCCAATGCTTAGTCAAAACAGTTTTTAGTCAGACATTTGGAGTTTTTTTATCAAAAAATCATTTCTAATTATTTGCTATCTGTGAACATAAATTAAACATTAAATAATATATAGTTTCAATCAATGACATAAATGTCTAACTTCTAAGTATTGATCGATTAAAGCATGATCTATTAACATAATAGATAAAAATGAATTTATTTTCTAAGCTTTTACATAAATGTTTACATCATCATTAATGTTCATAAAGCTTCATTCAAATTGACTTATAATTAAATATACAAGGTAAAATTAATTATTACTCATTTTAAATACCTTGTAAACAAACAACAAATTATTATAGTTTTTTTAAATAAATATTAATCCAGCTTTATAAATTAGATTATAAGTCTATGTGAGTGTGCCTGTGAGAATATCACTGCTGATTTAAGTTTTATGATTGTTGATGTCATTGTCTTATCTAATCAATTATATAAAAACTTTGAAACTGTTTAAAATTGATTTATTTTTATTTGATACATTGCTTAGTTATACATCAATGGAGTGTGTTGCATAGATATTATCTGCATTCAGAAGTTGAAAGTTTATATATATATATATATATATATTATCAACATTCAGAAGTTGAAAGTTTATATATATATATATATATCAAAGGCAAAACTCTCCATACAGTAGTGCCACCCAGAGTAATCAATGGATGCCAGAAGGCTTTTTTTTGTACATAATGTGTATTATTAACAATATCCAACTATAAATTTACATTGAAAAAATAAATCGTGCTGCCACCTGGTTGAAAAAATAAATAAAGCCCGCCATCTCGCCGGTATTATAGAATGTGCTCTTAACTGCAAAAAGGTTGGGGCCCCTGCTGTATGGAGAGTTTTGCCTTTATTTACAACAATTATGTGCTAGTATAAGAGGTGATTATGGGATATATATATATTCCTTTTACTTCACTAAAAAAACCCAGAACAAAAGTGCTATTGTATAGGTTAATGGAGAAAACTTGTTTAGCCTCAGGATAGCTAATTAGTAATTGGTTTCCTGGCAACATCAAAAAGTAAAAGTTATCTCTGTTTATATAGATATAATCTCCTTATTTCTATTCTTTATTGTAATTAATATTAATCCATAAATATAAATATATTACAATTCATAATAATTTACTGAAACTTTAAAAAATAATATTTGCTTTCAACTGGGTAAATGTTTTTTATCTCATTACTGAAAAGATATGCCTCAACTTTCTACATTCTGCAATGGACACACAATAATAACTTTATCTAAATGAAGGTAATTATTATTTTTCCAATATTTTAATATTATAGATAGTTAATCCTAAAAATTGCTATGAATTACCATAAATTAAAAAAGTAAGAAAAATCTCGCAAATGTTAGTGCCCAAATTGCTTCTGTTGTTGTTGTTGTTTTCCAAGATTTTTATATATAAGTTTTAGCATATGATCTTAATTTATTACAATTATTTAAACAGCACAAGTATTAATTTAATATACATATAAAATGAATTATATAATTTATTATATTAAAAGACTATAAAACCTGTATAAATCAGAACATTTATATCATATATTATATGTGCAGTGTCTGATTATAAAAACATTACATTGAATAACTGTGTATTTTGATTTTTTATATTTTCAAATAAAATGAACACAATTCTCTTTGCATCAAATAAGATTTTAATCTATTCTACTTTGTGAAATTTATTTTATGAACCTTGTGTTGAAAAATCAATTTGACTGATTGACAGATCATCATATTACACATATTCAACCAATATTTATCTTTAGTATTATTAATATTATAAAAGATATTGAATTAAAAGTTTTAACATTCTAAAATTTAGAAACCATATCAAGTCAGGCAAAACTCTTCATACAGTAGTACCACTCAATGCAAGCTAGGCTAATCAATGAATGCCAGTAGGTTTATGCATAAAATCCCTATCTAATGCCTACTCATCATATTGGATGAGTAGAAACAAGGTAGGGATTTTATGCATAAGCCTACTGGCATTCATTGATTATTGTATTTTGTATTGAGTGGCACTACTGTAAGAAGAGTTTTGCCTGTTTTAATAACAGTTATGAGCAAGCATAAAAAATGGTAATCATGTGATTTTAGTGTTTTAAAACCAGATCAACTTATTTATATAGCAATATAGATTTCATTCTTTGATGATCATGATATAGATCTAGTGTTATTTTTATTTAGTTATATATAAAAATTGACTTGGCTTTAAAACTGAAGCATTGAAAGTAGCTTGAATACTATAAAAATTAAAATACATATTAGACAAATATATAAAATCCAATGATTCTTACTGAGAAAGAAATTTGACTTATGTTTACACTATCATTGATATCTATTGATTACTCATGTTTATAAAGAAATGGCTACAGGGTGATAGAGTGTTGATAATATTATACTTCTTAAATATCTCATTATTTCTTTATGGTTATTAAAACTTACCTGTTTGACATAACTATTGTATAAATGTTTGCATTATTGTCATACATAAAAATAATATATCTTATCTGTTAATAGATAGTTGAATTAAATCTGAAAGAATAATATATATGAGATGAATAAATGTTTGAGATGAAAAGCATGTGAATGTTCAGAAAAGGTCAAACATGGTGATTAAATTTGAAGCAAAAGGGATTGGTGAATCATAGTATTAAAAACAGTAATCTTAATATATATTGTGGCCCATCTTATAGGTGGTATGACCCTAAGCAGAGGAGCCAAGCCCCTACATTAGGCCCTACTTGGACTCTGGCTAGGTACTATTAACAGACTTACTATTTCCCAACCACTTTCTTTTACTATAACATTGAATTTAGATGAGGTTATATTTATTCCAAGTTACTTTTACATGATTAAACATTTCTAAAATAAGACATATTTTAAATATAACCAATGTGAGACTCATTTACCTAAAAACAGATCATATCCCCTTAACATTAAACAAATACAAAATATTTGTTCAATGGCATGAGAATACCCAGATATTCCTCCTTATTATCTACATACTCTCATGGCTAACAATAATATCCAATATATTATATCATTATCTATAACTATTAAGTTTTAATTCAATCACTCATTAAATTAATCTGTTAGATAATTACAGATAAACTTTGATTCCTATTATTTTTGATAATTAAGATTTGCAATAATCACAAGAATAACTTTACAATAAGGAGATCTCAGGATGATCATTGATTTATTAATTCTTCATACTACCTATGGAATATCAAAAGGGATTTTACAGATTTCCATGGGTAGTGCACAAATTACGAAAGGCTTATAATTTAAATCTATAATCAAACTTTATATTTATGTTCTTTAATACTTATTATTAAAATAATATTATTAACTAAACTGTAATTAACACTAATACTTTCACTAATAACTAATATATCATTTAATTTCATATTAATAAACACACCTTAATAATTATGTCATCAATGACCTATGGGATCAAGGCAGAATGTAGCTAGTAAAAATCTCTATTAAGAGATTTGTGCTTATTAAACTGTTAGATTGCTCTAAACTGAATTGATTTCTCATTTTAATTTCAACTGTACATTTTGAGTTCATGTGATGTGGTGACAATGAACACAGAAAAAAAATGCAACATTTAGAACTTAAGTAAACTTTCAAAACAATAATTTTATTTTAAAATTATATTTATTGACATAACAAAATTTGTACAGATGAATACTAAATACACTTTGATAATGTTGGCTCAAATCCATTGCTGGTATTGGCTTCTTCCATCAAGGTTGGCTTGGTAATGTGTGTGTCCTAGGTCTGGTAGATGTATGGCAGAGCCCATTAACTGCACTAACAGGTTGATGTATGAATAAGTAACATTCCATTTTGTTGGTATTGACCACCCCTTTTGAAGTTGGCCCTATAATGCTGACATATCAGAACTGGTATCCATGTGGTGTGGAATCATTGCCTCTCTAGCAGGATCCGGCATGTTGCATCATAGACTACTTCATTTACGATTATGATACAATAATTTTAATAACAGTAATTACAAATAATTACAATAAACATTCTCATTGACAAGTAATTTAAAATAACTGTTATAACAAAGTTGTATACAAACACATTATGATAATAATAAAACAATGGAAAATTAATATTGGGAGTATTTATAATGAAACAAAATTAATACTCTCCCATAGCATGTTGTGATCTTTACCTCCATGAATAGGCTTATATATCACACATCCAGTTTTTTATTAAACAATCATTCTCCCTTTTTTTTTAATCCATGGTATTTATTTCAAACTTCCAAAATAATAATTATATTCACTGCACTAAAAGCACTTTTAAATCCAGATTGCTCTTTGGTTGGTTAAAATCCAAAGATTGCTGCTGATAAGTTGTATTACCTTGATAAAAATTTTATAAAGAATTGATAAAAGACTGATAAGTCAATAAGTTATATTTTCTTTGTTGTTTCTTTTAAATATCAATATTACTACTGCATTCTTCCAATTATTTGGTACATTTTTTTATTATTTAGATATTTTGTATATAACTTCGCCAACAATTTTTCTATTTCTTCACTTGATTTTTTTAACTTATCAATAATAGCTCCATTACTTTCTGAAGCTTTTACCTTCATAGATTTTATTGCATATCTCTTTTTTATTTAAAATGCTGAGATTTTTAAACATACAATAATTGTAGGAGGTACTTTGTATTCTTGTTTTTTTACTATATAATTCTTTATATAACTTTTCCACACATTTTATGATGTCATCTTTCTTTTAAATAATAGTTTCATATTTTTGTTTTATTGCAAAATAATTTTCCTTCCTATACCAACATGTTATTTTACAATTTTGAGATTTCTATTTTTTTTCTCTTTTTCTTTGACTATTCTCAGTTATATTTTTTTATCATTATTAATTCGTTTTCTCATCATTTTATAAATTTCTAGATATTCTGTTTTTATTAATGAATCATATTTATATATTCTTCTTTTATTTATAAATTGTATTGACTCAGAGGAAAATTTGCTGGTGAATTGTTGCTCTTTTTGCATAAGTTATTTTCCTTGCAGGTCTTAATAGTGTATAAATTATTTACCTATTGATTTCATTTAAATTTGAACTATTTTCAAAATCTGTTATTTTATAAGCTTAAATTTGTTGGAATGTTTCTGAAAGTAAGGATTATCAATTATGAATGCTGTTTTTCTTGATAATTTTTGTCTCTCTAGTATTTATATCACTTATCAATAATCATTTCTTGTTGTGTTTTTATTAAGAATATTACAATGTTGAAATACCTATTTTCATCTGGTCAAAATATAATCCAATTTTATTGTTTCTTCATTTGGATGTTTTTGTGTCTTATTTCATTTTAGCAATTTTCTCAAAGAAAAAATTCATTATATAAAGTTTTTATTTTTCTATAAACTTCTCAAGTTTGTATCCTCTCTCATTTCTATCACTGTAACCAAATTTATCAACAGTACTTATTTATCAATTGTTTATCAATTCTAAAATTAAAGTCTACCATAACAATTTGAAAATGTTTTATATTATCAAAAGCCTTTTTGTATATCCATATAAAAATCCCTACTTCTTTATCATAATGAAAATGTGTTGGGCATAAACATGAACTATCTGTATTTATTATCTTCCATTAAGTTAAATAATTAATCATTAATCTTGCCATTTTTTCTGATATGTTATCAATTTCCACAATGTTTTTTTTCATTTTTTGTTTATAATAAATCTCATCCTTTTGTGCTTTCAATATTTGTGCCTTTGTAATAAAGTGTATGTTCACTTTTTAAATTAATTATGTCTTCACTTTTTTTTTCTAATTAATATTTCATTTAATATTAAACAATTCTTATTCCAATGCATGCTATATTTTTTCACTTGCAGTCCTAAGTATCTAAATAATCATCAAATAACAGCCTGGGTTCACAATTAATGGATTTTTATAACCCTCTGTTTTTGACTGACAATCTCTGCCTTGGCTGATTACTTTATCACCTCCTGGGAAAGAACCATAATTTAATTTTGTTTGTCATGATTATAAATATTTATTTGAAAAATCATTCTGTCTTCAAAAGAAAGTCAGTTGATATTCCAATCAATATCAATCAGACAAATAAGAAGAATAACCATGGGTTTTTTAATTTTAAACTCAGAAATAAAAAGCAATAAACTCACCATACTAACAGATGTATGTTGATGAGTATATCTTCATGTTCATATAGGTTTAAAGATAAGGTGGCCACACTTATCTTTAAAAAGTCTCTATTTTGTGTTTGAGTTTGAGAGTATTCTCAGTACTCAACAAGACATCATTGAGCTATAATAAGACCAGTACAGCACTTCTAGTAAAGATAGAAATCCTTTCTCTTTAATTACATACGATCTCTACTCTTAGCAAATAATACTGAATATCATATAAATAATCATAAAGTAATATGGTGTGGACATTGCACATTTGTCCTGTTTGATTCCTTTAAGGTCTCAAAAAGGAATTAAAGGATCTTCTGTTAGTAAAGAGTAAACTTTTTGCTGCAACTTTAAAATAATATAATTTAATAAGCATCACATGAATTCTCAGCCTGTATTTACACTGGTATTTTTTTTCCTTATTATTTTATTGTTCAGTTCTAGAAAACCAAAACACAATGGGATCACTGGATCTGAAATATCAATACTTTCTACAAGAAAAAAAAACAATTAGAAAACAATCATAGGGAGTTCGATTACACAGATATTTAGAATCCACTGATTTTAATCATTGCAAAATTTTTGATTTTTGGAATAAAAAAAAAAGCCATTGAATATTGCAGTATTTGTAAATTGTGAAATTCAAGTTATTTTTTATTATATATATATATTATATTTATAACTCAAAATATTAATTAAATTTTTATATTGTGCAATTCAAATTATATTTCGTAAATTTACATAAATATTGATTTCTATACTGTTTTTTAATTATCGCCCTAATTTTTTTTTATATTTACAAACATGTGTATTTATATTTTAACTTAAAAATTTACATGTTATTAAAAATATTTATAAATCTAATTATATGAAGCAGTTTAAATATTTTTTTATATATATCGAAATTAATTAACATAAAAACAGAGAGTATAATTTCAATTCCACAATGTAAAAAAAAAGTATTTTTATATCAAGTATATCATCATCATCATCAACCATTATCAATCCAGTGCAGTGAAGCTATCTCCAAGTTCAATCCATTTTCTCCTATCTTTAGCTTCTCTTCCCCACATCACTCCTGCATACTTTCTTATTTCATCCATCCATCTCACGTGTGGTCTCTTTCTGGGTCTTTTCTTTTGGAATCCAGTTAAAGATTTTAATTGTCCATTTATTATCATCTCTTTTAGCAATATGTCCAGCTCAACTTCAGTCTTTTATTTTTTTTTCAATGAAGTCAGTAACACCTGTTTGTTGTCTTATCTATATACTTGCAAAAAAAGTGTTTTTATAAAGAAAAGTAAAAGATTTTACCACTGTAACTACCTAAGTCCTCTTGAATCTTGAAATGACTAATTTAATTTATTGACTTGGCAACTGGTAAGATGTTTATTTATTTTATAAAAGAAACTATTTCACATTAATATTATCTTACATATTTTTATAGTTTTCTGGATATACTTTTTATACTGTTTTAAAAACATCATGATCATTTTAACTCCAAAAATAATAAAAAAGCAAATATAAAGAAAGAAAATTAAAAATCGAAAAAAAAAAGATTGACTCAGAGTAATTGAAGAAGTAATTTAGAACAATTTTTTTTTACTAACTATTAAAGTATTTTGTGTTATTGTTCTGTTTATACTGCAATATGTCCAGGGACTAATATTGCCAGGTCACTTAAGTATAACATTCGACTCTGAAAGTAATTTAACAATACAATATACAATATTATTGCTAAAAGGAAGTTGCCTTGACAACAATTTGAAATTGTTGATTGTTATTGATGTTTGGATTGTCTAAGTGTTGACTGGTTTTTAATTGAGCATAAAATATATATAATATTAAAAGCCTAAAGCTAAACTAATCAATAAAATAATTAAAATTGCTCCAAATTCAAAATTAAACAAGACTAGCCAAAGAAAATAAACTCTATAACATAATCAATGGTTTCTCTGCCAAAGCATACCTTTCAGATGCAAATGATTAAAAACATATCAACAAATATATATTTCCCACAATTTCCAATTACATCCCACACAAAAGAACTCAAACAATTTAATTGCTTCAGAATCATAAATTTTTAACAATAATGATTCTTTCAATTCTTTCAAAGAAGACAATCTTAGCCTTATCAAAATTAATACTGTGGCCAGTATGTTGTAGAGTTTATTTCTGTGGATAGTCTTGTTTAATTTTGATTTTGGTGTAATTTTAACTATATATATAACATATTATACATAGAATATATATGGGCATTTAGCTACAATGATTCATCTCTATTATGATTGGGGAATTGTGCAAAGCTAGCTATTAACAAAACAAATAATATTTGGAACAAATGCTATGACTACTCTTTAGACCTCTGATACTTTCAATTTACTGGTAGTTTGATCATGCAGAAGTACAGTAATGATTATTCCTAGTAGTTTTCTGCTCTGAGTTTGAGCATGCTTCATTGTTTTACAATATTGTAGACAACATCTGTACTGCCATCCAACATCTGATTCTTGTCAAACATTTGAAAGATTGTTATCTTTTTTTATAGTGAAATCACTGTTGTTACTGGAAAAGATGAGATACAATGACTTAGTTTCCATTGGCTATTTATGTCTTTTTATTCATTTTTTTATCATTATTTCATTATTCACTATAATCTTGTAGTAAGGACAAATCCATTATTTGAGAATAAGCTTCTGCTGAGTAAAGATAAGTTCACAACAGTTGTTGTTGAAGAACTCCAACTAATAGACCATATGGTTTTTAATGATGTTTATGAACATGTCTAATTATATAACACTTTCTATGGTCTAGGTTTGTTCTGTAAGATTATTAAAGACATCTTTAAAATTTGAGATTTATCTTCTCATGTATAAAATAAAGATAACCATGAGTTAAGCACTCATAGAAATCAAGACAATACTTATCAGATAGTTAGAGCTACATAGAGCTTGTAAATGTATTTTTCTTTTTACAATGAGCACATCAACACAGATTTTTTGGTACCTTTAACTTCTAATTAAAATTAGACAGATACCTAACAGTGATCACTTTTAGTTTCTAGTTGGGTTACCTATATGTCATTTACTTAAAAGAAAAATGCTAAAACTGTTTGTGATTTGGAAAAGATTAATCTGTCCTGAGTACTCAAATCCCATGTGATAAATATATAAAGCAGATGTGCTAACTCCTAAACTATGAAGTATTTTATGGATGCATCCAGGAGAGTTGATATCAAATTTAAAATTAAATTGCAAATTTCATTTTGAATTTATTAAATAAATCATGAAATTAAAATTGTTGATAAATTAATTAAATAAATTATATTCTTAACTTTATCAAATTTTGCTTTTTTTTTTCTTTAGCTACGTAATTCTATAAATAGCATTAATACACTTCCCCCAAAAAAGATTACATTTTATTATACAATTTATCTAATAAACTCACTGAGCAATGCTTTCAACTTGGGAAGTCATAATTATAGCACTGAAACTTAGTGCCTAAACTGGTATTATTAGGAGGAAATACATTAATACTCAATGGTTAATATGTAAATTTTTAATTTACATATGATTGTGCTTTCAATCTATGAAATACTAAAGTAGTGCGTGCAGAATGCAACATATGAAAAAATAATTTAAAGAGACATGGTTTATTGCTAATAACACCTATACAATAAACATTAAATCTCTTGTATAGCTTTGTCACAAAAATGGAATATGTAAATTACAAATTTACATATTAACCACTAAGTATTAAAGCCATGTTTTTTTTCTAATAACACCAGTTTAGCTGATAAGTTTGATTGCTATGATTATGACTTCCCAGATTGAAAGCATTGCTAGGCAAGTTATTAGTTTAATTGTGAAATAAAATTTAATATTTTCTTGAGAAACAAATTAATAAAACTTGTAGAATTAGATCAATTATAGATAAATTTGAGAAAAAGGTATAAAAGATAAATTTTATAGATAAGTAATTAAGTGATTTTATATGCTCAGGAGTCCACAAAAATTGTTAAAGTTGTAAGCCATAAACCTGCACATCCAGAATCAATCAATCTATCTAAATCATCAGCCAAGAAGTCACACCAACTCTTTTACTTTGGATACATTTTTGAAATACATAATTTACTTTTTTTCAAGTGAGTAAGATATACATAACTCATAATGTAATTTCATTGCATATATACTTGTTTTAGATATATTTTAAACTTTATATATATATTTCAAACATCTATTTCATTACAGTTTTTTGAAACATAGAGCAAACACATGTAATAAAGATGAATGATCTATATGCTGTGCACATTTTGTCCTGAAACAGTACTCATATATTTGCATCATTTGTTTAGAGTTTTATAGATAACTTCATCATCATCATCATTATCAACCATTATCAATCCACTGCAGGATGAACGTCTCTCCAAGTTTAATCCATCTTCTCCGATCTTTAGCTTCTCTTCTCCACATCACCCCTGCACACTTTCTTATTTCATCCATTCATCTCACATGTGGTCTCATTCTGGGTCTTTTACAATCTCTTGGAATCCAGTTTAAAATTTCAATTGTCCATCTATTATCATTTCTTCTAGCAATATGTCCAGCCCAACTCCACTTCAATCTTTTAATTTTTTCAATGAGGCAATAATACCTGTTTGTTCTCTTACCAATACATTGCGTTTTCGATCTCCTCTTGTTATTCCCAACATACATCTCTCCATACTTCTTTGAGTCATCTGAAGTCTCTGTATTGCTCTTCTATTGAGTGTCCAAGTCTCATATCCATAAGTAAGAACTGGTAAAACACATTTGTTAAAAACCTTCTTTTTCAAACACATAGGCATATTTCCTTTTAGTATCAAGTTATTTCTACCAAAAGCACTCCAACCAAGTTTAATTCTATGATTAATTTCCTCCATTATGTTTCCATCTGTATTAATAATCTGACCAAGGTATTTGTAACTGTTAACTTCTTCTAATTCATCATAATCAATCTTTATTTTCATATTTTGAGCAAATCGATTAAATATTACTTTAGTCTTTTTAACATTTATCTTTAGTCCTACTTTCATCTGATAACTCCTGCAACATTTCCTGCAGCTCTGAAGCATTATTTGCAAAAACAACTACATCATCTGCAAAATCTAAATGACTTAAATAATCTCCATTTACTTTCACTCCTTTAGTTTCCCATTTTAATCAACAAAATACTTCTTGCAGCACTTCTGTAAAATGTTTTGGAGATATGGAGTCACCTTGTCTTACACCTTTCTCAATGTTGACTTTCCCAGTATCATTATGTAATCTAATTGTTAATGTTGCATTTTTATAAATATTCTTTAAAATATGACAATATCCTGGATCAATACCTTGATGATCCTATGCTTTAATCACTGAAGAAATGTTTATAGAATCAAATGCCTTTTCATAATCTACAAATCCAAAACATAATGACAACTCATATTCATTTGTCCTTTTTATAACATTTTCTCAGTACCTGAATGTGATCTACTGTACTAAAACCCACTTTTAAATCCAGCTTGTTCTCTTGGTTGTTGGAAATCCAATGTTCTCTGTATATGAGTTGTAATTATCTTGGTAAAAATTTTATATAAAACTGATAAAAGGCTGATAGGTCTGTAATTTCTAATATCTTCTTTATCACCTTTTTTAAATATTAATATTATTACTGCATTCTTCCAATCATCCGGTACATCTTTATCATTTAGACATTTGGTATATAACTTTGCTAAAAAAAATTCTGTTTCTTCACCTGCGTCTTTTAATATATCAATTATTATTCCATCATTACCTGGAGCCTTTCCTTTCTTCATACATTTAATTGCATTTCTCACTTCTTCATTTAAAATTCTGGGCAATTCGGAAGATGTAATAGATATAGGAGGTACTTGTTCTTTATTACTATATAATTCTTGATAAAAATTTTCTACCAATTTCATGATGTCATCTCTCTTTTTAATAATAATTCCATCTTTTTTTCTTATTGCAGATATAAATTTTCTACCAATACCAAAATGTTGTTTTACATTCTTAAGACTTTTATTTTCTTCTACAGCTTTTCTTGCTAGTTCACAGTTATACTTTCTTATATCATTTTCAACTCTTTTCTGCACCATTTTACAAAATTCGAGATATTCAATTCTTTTTAATGCATCATTTTTGTATATCTTCATATTTCTTCTTTTCTTCATAAATTCTCTAGTCTCAGTAGAAATTTTATTAGTCAATTGGTGCTTTTTTCTACCAGCTATCTTTATTGCAATTTTTAAAAGTGTATCAGTTATTTTCATATTAATTTCATTCAAATCTGAATCATGTTCAAAATCTACTAATACTTGAAACCGATTTGTAAGTTCTAATTTAAATTCATTAGAATGTTTCTGAAGATTAGGAATATCAACTGTAAATATTGTTTTTCTTAACAATTTTTGTCTTTCTAGTTTTACATTAACATGTATCTTGCACCTTACTAATCGATGATCACTTCCTGTGTTAAATCTATTACGAACATTACAATCTTGAAATATGTATTTCCTGTTAGTCAAAATATAATCCAATTCTTCTGTACCTTCATTTGGATGCTTCCATGTTCATTTTCTTTTAGTTTTTCTTTTTCTGCAAACTCCACAAGTCTATGTCCTCTCTCATTTCTATTACTATAACCAAAATTACCTACAGTACTTTCATCTTTCATTTGTTTACCAATTCTAGCATTAAAGTCACCCATAACAATTTTAAAATGTTGTTTACTCTGATCAAAAGTTTTTTGTACATCCATATAAAAATCTTCTACTACTTCATCACTATGAGAACTTGTTGGGGCATAAACCTGAATTATCTGCATTTGGTATCTGCTATTAAGTTGTATAACTAAGCTTGCCACTCTGTCTGATGCACCATCAATCTCCATAATATTGTTCTTTTATTTTTTATATATAATGAATCCTACTCCATTTGTATTTCCAATATTTGTGCCTTCATAATAGAATATGTGTCCACTTTTTAAATCAATTGTCTCTTCACCTTTTCTTCTAACTTCATGAAGTCCAATAATATCCCATTTAATATAAGAGAGTTCTTCTTCTAATTCTTGCAATCTTCCTTCACTTGAAAGTGATCTGTAGTTGTAAATACCTAACTAAAAAGTTGTCATCAAATGGCAGCCTGGGTCCACAATCAGGGGATTCTTAGCACTCTCTGCCTTTGGCCACCAACTGCTGCCTTGGTTGGTGACTTTACAGCCTCCTGAGAATAAGGGCCATGCTTTATTTTTGTCTGTCATAATTGTATATATGTATTGGAAAAATATTTATCATTTACACAAACATTCATTCTGCCTTATCAGGCACTGAGAAGAAAGACCATGGTGCTTCTTGATCTTAAACTCAGAGGTAAAAAGCCAATAAACTCACCATGCTGGTTAAATGGGTGTTGGTGAGCAGCCCATCCATGTTCATATACTATATGAATAAACACATAGTAATAACAGCTGCAACAACAAGAACGTATGGAGTGGACATTAGGAATTTGCCCTGCTTGGTTCCTTTAAGGCCTCCAAGAGGAATCAAAGGGTCTCCTTTCAGTTAATAGCAAACTCCTTTCTGCAGCCATAGATAACTTACTGTAGTTTAATTACAAGTGTCAAATTTTCTACATTCACAAATTTGCCACAAACCACTTTATAGTATCATATTAATGGCTATTATTAATCATTCATTAAACCAGAGATTATCTCTAGCCCAAATATTCTTTTTAATTTTCATATAATTATAATATGGGTGTAGTGTTATAAGGCATCAATACCTGAGTCCTTGACCAAGTTGATTGTCATATATCACTAGATTAGATGCAAATAAATGGTAGAGAGATTTATCTACTCTCTAATATATATACAAGTTTTAAAAAAATTGGTAACTATTATCCAGCATAAAATAATAGACTTGATTTCTCCCACTAAACATGTGGTATAGCTGACATGGCTTTGTATAGTTGAGATATATGCAAGATATAGAGAACTGCGCTGATATTTTTGTATTATATAGTAGAGATAATAATTTTAAAGTTATATTTGCAATAAAATAGACCACTTACTGTTTATATATATACTGTACAATCAGATAAAATAAATATAATATTTAAAATATTCTGTAATAATCTCTACAATATTTAATATACTAATATATTAATACATTGTACAAGCTTAATCATGCATTTATATATGTAATATATGCGGTATTCGAACTCAGATTCACACGAATAGTGGGTCGTGTGAAAGTCTGAGTTCGAATACCGCATAAAGTAATATATAAAAAAATAGTTAAAGCCAGTTTATAGCATACATTGCTGTAAACTGGCTATAGCTTTTTTTTAGGTATATCGAATATTTTAGAGATTATTCCAGATTATTCTGAAGATAGATAGATAGATAGATAGATAGATAGATAGATAGATAGATAGATAGATAGATAGATAGATAGATAGATAGATAGATAGAT
Source organism: Epiperipatus broadwayi (assembly GCA_028023455.1). NCBI lineage: Eukaryota > Metazoa > Onychophora > Udeonychophora > Euonychophora > Peripatidae > Epiperipatus > Epiperipatus broadwayi. The sequence goes on along the minus strand of JAQFVV010012477.1, from coordinate 4,334,111 downwards.
AGATAGATAGATAGATAGATAGATAGATAGATAGATAGATAGATAGATAGATAGATAGATAGATAGATAGATAGATAGATAGATAGATAGATAGATAGATAGATAGATAGATAGATAGATAGATAGATAGATAGATAGATAGATAGATAGATAGATAGATAGATAGATAGATAGATAGATAGATAGATAGATAGATAGATAGATAGATAGATAGATAGATAGATAGATAGATAGATAGATAGATAGATAGATAGATAGATAGATAGATAGATAGATAGATAGATAGATAGATAGATAGATAGATAGATAGATAGATAGATAGATAGATAGATAGATAGATGGATAGATGGATGGATGGATGGATGGATGGATGGATGGGTAGGTAGGTAGGTGGATAGGTAGGTGGATAGGTAGATGGATAGATGGATAGATAGATGGATAGATGGATGGATAGATGGATAGATAGGTAGGTAGATAGATAGATAGATAGATAGATAGATAGATAGATAGATAGATAGATAGATAGATAGATAGATGGGTGGATGGACGGACAGACTGACCGATCAATCGATTGATCAATCAAGAGCTTCTGACATAATTTTTTTAAAAGACTGTTTCTATTAATTTTAAATGTAAAAATAAGCAGTTAATTATATGTAGAATTATGCCATATGAATGAAAGAGGTTAAGGATTAAAAAAAAATATTATCTATATCAAAAATATATATATATAAGTTTTATTAAATTAAATCTAAATTTAAGTTCAATGAAATATAGTAAACTCACAATCTAACAAAAAAGATTAATGTTTTAGCTTTAAGATGTTAAAATAAATTATGTTAAAAGAGTAATAGTTATGATAAACTATTCTTACGGAATGCATTAGTCAAAGGCAATTATTGTGAATGTTTGCTAAAGCAATATGAGAATTTAACACTCTTCAAATTTGGATTACACTTCATTATCGTTAAACAACTTATAATATTATCTACACCATTATAGTAGTGGTTTCATCATACTTTTTCCTGTGTAACATAAATCTATTCTACTGTAAATATGATAATATTTGTATATAATTTGTTATTAATAAAGTTTTATATATATATAATTTTTAAAAATGTTTGCTAAAGCTATAATGTCATTAAATTTTACAAAATAAAGTTGGTAGCATTTGAAAAGTTACTTGAGCTTAATTCAACTGAAAAGATTTGGCCGATCAAAATGCAACTTTATAAAGTTTAACATAATCTTTTCCAGTATATACAATATGTGTTTGAGAAATAAGAATGTGTAATATATATATGCTTTTTATTTAGAAAAAATGCATAGTTATTCTTTTTAAAAATGAAATTTTAAATATAATTCATAATATTTTTTAATCTAAAAATCAATTTAAAAAATCAAATGGTTAGTCACACTAGAAGTCACATGATGTTCAGGTAGCAAAAGTGATTGGTTGAGCTTTGATCTGAAAACCTCCAATTCTTGAATTGGTCAAGCTGCCAAGGTAGGTAACTCAATAGGTTAACCTAACATATATATGTATATCCAACTGTAATGCCTACTACTTTATTATAATGTTCAGCTGTAGCCAATAACAAGACACTATGGCATTATAGAAATAGGATTGAGCAGCCTTTATAAATAAATATAAATAGGTTGATTTATGTTATATACTATGAAAATATTAACTGTTGATAAGTGTGGTATAAATGTTAGACATAGTTTGGAAGTATCAAAAACTCATAACTTAAATTGTAAGACTAAAAACACTTGTAAGAGATAGAAAATATTGAAAATAAACTTGAAGAAAGATTGAAGTGAAAATATTTTATGAAATATATGTAAAGTTTTTTTATTTAAATAAAATTCAAAAGAAATTGAGAACTACTGATTTATGGAGAGGAAAAGTAATAAAATAGAGATTATGATCTTAAAATAATAAATAATTTTTAATAACATAAAATTATATAAATCTACGCACAATTTTTTTTATACTTTCCCAAAACCATTGGTACTATTTAAACAGATTATGAATGCATGATTTAGGTAGATTGATTGATTTTGGAATTCCAGGTTTATGGTTTGCAGCGTTATGAGTCATTTACAATTTTTGTGGATTCCTGAGCATATAAAATCACTCAATTATTTATTTATAAAGTTTATCTTTTACAGGTTTTTTTTTTTCAAGTTTATCAATAATTGATTTCAATCAATAAGTAGTGTTAATTTTCTTTTTAATAAAAGATTAAATTTTATTTCACAATTTAACTAATAACTTGCTGATAAATGCTTTCAGTTTGAAAGGTCATAATCATAATGTCCAAACTTATTGGCTAAACTGTTATTATTAGGAGAAAACATGGTATTTATACTCAGTGGTTAATATGTGAATTTGTAATTACATATTCCACTTTTCTGACAATGCTATACCAAAGTCTTTTTTCTTTATCATATAGGTGTTATTGGCAATAAATAATGTCTCTTTAAATTGTCATTGCTGACTGTTGTGTTCTGCACAAAGTATTTTAATATTCCATGGATTGAAAGCATGGCCACATGTAAATTACAAATTTGCATATTAACCATTGAGTATTAGAGTCATGTTTCCCCCTAATAATACCAGTTTAGCCACTATGTTTAAGTGCTATGTCTATGATCTCCCAAGTCAGAAGAATTGCTGAGTGAATTAAGAATAAAATTGGAAATATATATATAATTAGAAGTTTATTTAGATTTTCACATTTAAATATTAATTTTAACAAGAAATAATAGAATATTTTTAGATAAATTTCAGCTATGACGTTCTTATGTCTGTGTTGGATAAACATGTATCTTTGTCAAAAATAAGATTAAAGTTATTAAACATTTGCTTTCATTATTGAAGGATTATGTATATTTTACTTATAATGGTAATTTTTATAAGAATAAGGAAGGGTAGATAATATGTTGTATTATTTCTCATTTAATTTGTTCCATTTATATTATTTATTTAAAAGAGAAAATGCATTGGTGGTTGAGAGGTCAGCGTCAGCTGCTTTACACACAGTTGTCCCAGGTTAGCGGGTTTGCTTCCTGGCTCATCTATGACACATGAGAAAAATAATAATAATATTTGTAATTATGTAAAGGATTTTTAAAAAATGATTTTATTTCTTTGGCATTTAAATTGTCTTCTTATAGAATTATATATAAAAATAGTAATGTGTTTGGAAATAAGAAAATTGAAAAGGAATATTACTTTGAATAATTTATTAATTAATACAAATGAAAAATGTTGATAGAAAGACTATTCCTGTAGTAGTGTATATTATCCTCATTTTTGTAAGAGGATTGGTCAGAATAGTTTGAGCTTAAATGAAAGAATAAAGGTACGTAAAAGTAGAGTTAGAAATAAATATCTCAGTTCTGCTTTATATATCCATGAAAAAGATACTGGCCTCACTATTAATTTTGATGAGGCTAAGGTTGTCTTCTTTGAAAAAAATAAAATTTAAAAAATTCAAAAACTTTATTATTAAAATATTCTGATTCTTAAGCAATTAACTTATTTAAAAGTGTTTTCAATATTAATGGTGTATGGGATGTAAGTGGAATTGTGGGTAATGTTTAGTATAAATATATTTTTATCTTTTAGTCCTTTACACTTGAGAAATCTGTTTATAGCAATTGTTGTGTGTTTGTTTTTTTGACTAGTTTTGTTGTGTTGTGAATTTGGGGTAATTTTGATTATTTTATTGACTAGTTTAGCTTTAGGCTTTTAATATATATAATATTCAAATGTAAATATATTCTCTATACTAAATTTAATGTAATTATAAAGGACTTGAACTCAGACTTTCATACTCCTTACAGCTATGTACTTCATCTTATACAACTGATACACATGATAACATGAGAAAATAAATTATCTCCAGTATATGTATTTTATGCTGAATCAGCCTTTATCAGTTGGTCCAGATCATCACCTCCAACACATTATATGTATGTGATCTGGACCAATTGATGGGTGCTGGTTCAGCATGAAATATGTATATTGAAAATCATTTATCTTTTTCACATGCATGTGGTCATTTGCATCTGTTGTATAAGATGTAGTGCATAGTTGTGGGGAGCTTGAAAGTCAGAGTTCAAGTTTCTATAATATAATTTTACAAGCTTGAATTACAAATGTTATCTAATGAGCTTTCCAATAGCTCCTAATAAGCTTTTCAGAATATCCCCAATCCCAGACTGTTTTCTACTTCTGGCTTCCTCACTGAGGTGCTAGGATATTCAAGTATTAGATTTAAAATACCAGGTCAAACCCAGCACTTTATCTAATAGTCAACTATTAAGTAGAAAATCTGAAATTTTCAGTCATTCATTTGTCTTCAGACTAACTTAAATAGCCGTATAGGACTGAACTAAGTTCACATACACCATATATTAATAGTTTCAGCAATATAACATATATATATATATATGTATGTGTGTGTGGATATGTACGTTAAACAGAATTTACTTGATTTCCTTCAAAATATAAAAGATTATTCATGGGATGCTTCCTTGCAGTTAGCAAGCACATATATAATTATACCCTGGTCATATAGAAATTATAATAAATTTTGTTTTTACAAACCTCCCCTTAACAAATAAGTTTTATGCATTTTGTAGTGTTATAGTTAATCATTCAGAATTTGGTTATTGTATAACTATTTCATTTTACATCTTAATTAAGCATTGAGCTAATAAATGTGCTTATAATGCACTCATTTATAATAATAAAATATATCTCTATAACATTTTACTTACATAAATGATTTAAGATATATATATATTGTAATCAATAAAATCTCTATTTAGCCACTCTGATAATGAACTGTAGGTCTTTTATCGTAAGCATTTTTTTATCTGATTGTTTTTTTGCATTGAATATTTTCTTTTTGTTGAAAATTGGCGACAAATTTGATATAGTATTTACCATTCTAAAATTACTTTGTAATTCTTTGAAAATAGCCAACTATCAGATGTATATATATAATATAAATAAAATTATAAATGTCATAATTATTTAATTGTATAATCTTGTATAAATAGGGTCTAAGTGGCATTTATAAACAAACTAATTGAAACCTAGTTAATATGAAGCAATCGAAATGTTCTAGTTTTTAAAAAAAAATGTGCGATAAATAATACATTAAAATAACCTGATAAAAGTGGTGTGCATCACAATTTCTAATTTTGTGTTAACAGAAATAATATTTAAGATACAGATGATTTGTTAGCTACAATGACCTTGAACTTTAATAATCAAAAATAAGTGTTTATATCAAAAAACATAAAAATTCACGAGCCCTTATAGGAATTATGCATTGATTATTCTCATTGCATATATTTAGTTATATATAACTATGTCTATACATGCATAAACATCCAATTTATTCATTGGTAATAATCACACATAAAATATAATGTTAATATTAAATTTTACTCACTTCTATTTTAATGTATCATTTAATGTCTAAAATAACTTCTTTAAAAAAACACACAAGAATGCTTTGAAGTTTGCTATAAAAGATTTGATTATAAGACTTGTTTCAGCCAAATTTAAATCATCAACGTCAAATAAATTTAAAAAGTAAAATATGAAACAATTATATTATTTCTGATACAAATGATGTTTACTTACTATAAATCAATTACAAACATTAAATCAAATATTTAAACTATATATCTAAGAGAGGAGGCTTTCATTTGTTTTTTCTATCAATATACTCTTATTTTAATTTCACTATGTAACAATCATTTGTCAGCACCGAAATTTAAACAATTCTCCCTCATTACAACACATTTATCAACAACCTTTGTTCATTATATCCTCTGAACTATTTTTAATTGCTGAAGCTTACAATTAGCTAAAGTTCTTAATTCAGTTTTAAAAAAATTATTAAATATTTACGAAAGGAAACATGTTTTAAATTTAATTTAAAATTAATTTAATAATGTGGAATTAATATAAAAAAAAGTATTGTAACTAACAATTGCATCAAACAGTTTAAAGAACCAATGTGTGATATAAATAAAATATATGTGTGGTACTTGAATGATTTGTAGTCTTTACAACATTTATTTTTAATTTTTACCTTCCTTTCCATCTTTTTTCCCCAAAACCAGCATAGCTATATTCATGAGTAGTAATGTATATAATATGGCAGATATTTTCAATTAATTGATTGGATTGATTAAATTTTTTAAAGAGTCAGTAATTTGCTATTATTCTAGTTAGTATTATATATATTTATTTTAGAATACATTATATACAACATAAAAGTCAACAACAACAACAACAATAATAATAATAATAATAATAATAATAATAATAATAATAATAATAATAATAATAATAATAATAATAATAATATATGTATATTGTTTATTAAAATAGAAATACTTAATATAATTATGTCAATAGCGTGGGTTTGTTAGAAGAGTACTAGATTTTTATAATTTATTCTACATAATGAGATCTGAAATATTTAATAATAATAATAATATATATAAGTTCCAAAACATTAATATAAGAGCCCCCTGATACACTGCATCTGCATGCCATATATTATGATCTGAGATCAAATTTAAGCTACATGACACCTGAAAAAAATGTCAAGATTTAGTTAAGCTTATGGTGTATTTTTTAGGCAGCTAGCTCATAAATAGACTACCCAATTATTTAACATTAATTTGGAAATTGGGTATTTAATTATTCTTAACTAGAAAATAAAACAAAGAGGAAAAACTGCTCTTACTCTCATCATTCCACAATTGGAAAACTGATAACACTTTTTTACTTCACTGCTCCTTTAAAGGAAAAATGGTGGAAAGGACTTTTTCTCTATAATAAATTGTTTCACCTACCTAGCTATATATAAACCTTGTAAAATATTATCTTTCATTACTAATAAACCAGATACAATAACCATCATTGTATTTACACATATTTTTAATTATTATTAATTTCAACAGCATGTAAATAACTTTTTATTACTGTTTAAATATGTAACATTTAGGTATATAATCATATCACAGACCATTCTTGTTCTAATATATTACTCAGAATTATTTTTAAACAGACTCCTAATGAATCATCTTAATAAATTTACGAATACAGTTTTACTTTTCATTTGTCAATGCCCATTCATTCAGTCTGATAAAAGGAGAATTCCTTTTTTTATCTGACCACATTGTATTTGCAAGTTTATTAAAATGATTTGTTATGAGTCTGCTTACAAATAATTCTAAGTAATGTATTAAAAAAAGAATGTTCTGTGATGTGATTATAATCCTAAATGTTATATATTTAAACAGTGGTGTTGAAATGAGTAATATTTAAATATTATATGAAACATTAAGTTGGCTTGATTATTTTGTGAACTAAGATCATTGCTAATAATAACTTTCAGCCTTTTGGGATATCAATGATGATTTATTTACAATATATACAGTTGGGTGTCAAATAAAAGAGAAATTCTCATTTTATCAGACTGAATGTATTGATATTTATAAATAAAGAATAAAATTATATTTGCAAGTTTATTAAAATGATTTATTATGTTTTTGCTTACAAATATTTCTGAATAACATATTAGAACAAGAATGTTCTGTGGTATATATTTTTTAATTTATGTCTACAAAAATAATTATACAATATCTTTAAAGTATATATATCTCTAAATGGTAATATAATTTTACATTTTTGCATAATGAATAAATCATTATTATTTTCATAATGAATAAATCATTATTATTATCAAAGTCTTGTAAGTGCTTAAAGTCATTCTAACTCATAAATGAAAAGGCAAGAAGAACAAAATGTTAAACATAGGTTTTGAAATTCATTAATATATTTGTGAACTGCAAATATTGCCACATATATTACATATTTGTTCTTAGTTTAGTTACTAATCTCTTGTAAATGCAACCTTTTAATTTATTTGTACTGAATGTTATTTTTTAAAAGACTTCAATATCTTACATAATTATAGCTTTTTATTATATTACATTCTCAGCAATACACATCTAATGAAAGTATTCAATAGTGTATCTCTTTGCTATAAATATTTACAATTTAAATAGAACCTGCCTTTTCCCAAATAAAATTCACATTCAAGTTCTCTAATAAACATTTATAGGAAATTTATTTTGCAGCTTTTGTTTATATTTATGTTTAATATTATCACATCCTTTATATTTTAATATATATTGATTGGCTTTTTGATATGGCACCAAGTTTTTAGTACATTACAGAGTGTCTTTAAATATTTTTTCTACTGTTTTCATTTTGCATTTCATTTCCACATCATAAATTTATTAAAATAATACTCCCAAAAATGACTATTTTATTTGAAATAGTTATATAATTATAAAAAAAAAATTGCTTTAGCTTTAATTTTTTAAATGCAGCAGAAGGTTGGATTGGGTGCCACATCATCATCAAAATTATATTTCATTCTTAATAAGTCATTGAAAACAATATAAGTTTTATTTAAGATTTATCTTACAAAGATAAGTATGTTTACTGACATAGTGTTTTACTCATATCCATAGATAAATTAAGGAATTTAAATTTACTATTATTTTATATAATATATATATTATTAAAAACCAGAGACAAACCCAATATCAATAACAATCAACAATTTCAAACTGTTGTCAAGGTTACCTCCTCTTAACAATATTTATATACACACCAGAAGCATTCACTGAACTTATTGTAACCAACTATGTATATGTGTATGTGTATTTGATCCAAAAAAGTCCAAACATGATTATAGAAAAAGATAAAAAAAACTTGGTACATTATCAAAACTGAAAAGCTTATTAATGAATGATATAATAGCACACCATTAGGTATTCATAAAAAAAAATATTTAAAATAAACATTGATAAGACAATCTCTACAAAAAATAAAACGTCAATCAACTTAGATAATAATGGAATGTTCTAGTTGTAATACACTACACTAAAAATGCATTCACCTTAACACATTTTAATAATATAGATCAGGGGTCAGCAACCTTTTACCGGTGTCATGCTGAACTTATGTTCAACTGTTATTTTGTGTACTAATATGATTCTACCAATCTTGTTATATATAGTATCAAAGTTGGTCCTGTTATAATGGGCTTCAAAATTATATATTATATACTTTTGAAGCCTATTATAATGGAATCTTATATTATTGGTCATTTAGAAACTTAAAATACGTAGGATCCTATGTGAAAAGTATGTTTTGTTAAATTATATTACATTCAAAAGACATGCTTAAAATTTCCTTTGGCATAGAGAAAATTCATCCTGTTGAAGCTTTAAAAAATGTGTATTGTTTACAAAATTGCCGATTAGTGTACAGTAATTCATAATAGCCAAAACATATTTAAACATTCAATGGTTTAATTTAGAAAACTGATTAATGAACTATAAAATAAAACAAGTATTTTCTAGCATACATCGAAAATGTTTCAAAGAAATTCATTTTTGTGATATAAAAAATCAACTCGAAATTGGACGTTTTTCATATCTTTTTTTTTTAAAAAAAACTATGGATATTTGGAATTTTTCTCTATGAGAAATTTGTTTTAATTATACAATAGATATTTAAAAGAGAGAAAAAAACAATGATTATTAACTTTTTTGACATCCTAACGATATTATCAAGTCTCACGTATTTGCAGTCTTCATTCATGCATTAACCGACTATCATTAACTATAAACTTTTTTTTTTCAAGTAAACGCGCCAAAATTTAAAATGGATTATTATATAATTACGAATACAAGTTTCTCAGATGAATTAATCTATATAATATTCTGTCTGAATATTAATTTACTCTAAATACGCATTGCATTAAAAAACATCAAAGGTCAATTGACCGTCAGAAAAAAAAATTCAGGTTACTCCTCGCTGGAAAAAAAAAATATTCCCATCCCACTTCTTATCTTAGTGAAAATAACAAAGAGCGAGTGTACGTTTATTATACAAAATAATTAGTCAACTAAACTGAATCATGAGTCGCATATGCAAAATGTAGGTGATGACACAAACGCATGCGTTATAATTAAAATATAATTTTTTACTATTCCAATTCAATCAGAGTGCCACTGGGCTACCGACCCCTGATGTAGATTAACAATGAAAAATAATTATTTACTAAAGCAAATTAGTACTAGAATATCATCTATGAGAATATCATCTGTTATGTATATATAAAGTATGAAGATTGACTATCTTAATATATTTCTGAGCACTTATTGCATATATGTGTAGAGATGATAATCTGGACCAACTGATGATTGCTGGTTTAGCATGAAATATGAATATTGGTGATTATTTATCTTTTCGACATATATGTGTTCGAGTGTATCAGTGTTATGAGATAAAGTGGAGAGTGGTGGGTCATGTGAAAGTCTATGCTCATGTACCCTATATATTACGTATATATAATGAGATATTTTGACCGTATAAATGCGCTGGTAAATGTCTATGACATTGATTGGAAGAAGGATGCAATACATTAGCCTAACACTGAAGTAAACTTATTTCCACAATTTTGGATTTATTTAAAATTAATTTTATCAATGAGTATGCAAGTTTTGTTTTTTTTTTTTGTTTTGTTTTATTGGGGGATCCAATCAGCTATTGCTTGTTTTAAGACGGGAATAGGAGCCCAAAATATTCGGCGCCTTCCTAGATTTGTAGCTCAGTACATATTACAGGTTTATGGTTTGTTAGTCGTAAGAGAAATATAAATTTATTTAAATATTATGGTGTTATCATTTATTCTAAACATAAACTTATTTTTTTTCTTTCAAGTATAGATAATTCATTATAAAATTATTTTTGCAGTTAAATGCAGTATTTTTAATAATTCTTCAAGAAAATTACTCAAAACGGAAAGTAAAACTAATTATATTATTTTAACATTATGATAATTAAAGTTTTGTTTATTTTAACAAATCTGATTTTAAAAAACATCTAAGTAAACAATTACTAAGTTCTTATGAAATAATCAGAAAATATATTACACAAAGAGGGAACTCGTTTCAGTTAAGTGGAAAACTTAGCTAAGTATGTAAAAACAGTCATTAAAGTTCATTACATGCTAATTAAAATTAAAATGTTAATGTTTATTAACAAACTTTGCTCCCTAATGATAAAACATTTCATGTTAAAATGCAAATATTTAAGTAGTTGTATATATGTATTGTATATAGATACACACACGTTGTACGGTTGAGTTAATTTAAATTAATGTAACAGTTAATGTTTATATAATTTATAATTAGTACAAACTCTTTTTATGATTACTTGAATTATTCATTGTAAGAACAGCGGGGAAATACTATATTATAGATAACAGATTAATTGGATTGTATGGTTCTAAAAAGAACAGTTAGGAGTGACAGATATTTAAAAGAAGATTTATGCAATATGTTAAAAATTTAATGACTTTTCAAATGATAGTCTAGATTGCATGCTGCCTTATTTTTTAAAAAAAAATGATTTAATTTGCTATAAAATATTAAATAACAGATTAAAAAATAGAAAAATATTCGTGCTTGATTTTGAAGATTTTTTTTTTTTTAACAAACAAAATATTTTTCCCCCATATAAACACACTTTCAACAAAGGGACGAATAAATACATATATATTTCTATAAACATTCTTTTTGCAGTACAACAGCATTATTTATTATATAAAAATCACGCGCTATATTTCAAGTATTAGCCTGAGATACCATAATCGTGAATTCAAATACAGAAAAAGCTTCCTTTTTTTTTTTTGATGGCTATTTATAACAAATCAAATGTTGATAATCTAAACTTTATTAACTTATAACAAATCTAAGTAATCATTCATTACTTGTCTAGGAGTATATATTATAGCACGTCTTGGCCATTCAAAGACAATGAGAATTAAGTCAACGCATTACTTATAATAATAAACAAGATAGTATGTAACTTGTGTAACAAAATATTGTGCCCTTATAAACTCTAAACTAAAAATAATTGAATTGTTAATTTTGTTAGATAGTCATGTGACATTTGAGCATAATAATTGCATGTAGGTGGCTAATCTGCCCCCCCCCCGTCCTCCTTTTTTTTTAATTAACAAGCCAAGAATCATCAATTCAGTGAAGTTTGGCTCTTGAATTTGTCATTTTTCTGAACTGCTCTAAATCAGTGGTCTTCAACCTTTTCACACCTGTGGACTGGCAAAAATAACGATAAGATTTCATGGACCTACAGAAGTTTACAGATAAATTTTCTTAAAGAAGTAAACTGCTTAGCCTTAGATGAGCATAATTGTCATAACTGATCAAAACAGCACACTAGTTACTGTGTATTGTAATGGTGTTGCTTACCTTCACATGCTGAACACTCTTTCTCAAGTTGCGCAGTCATACTGCTACAGAAAACAGTACAATAACAATCATTCGCATTAATGTGCTTGCATTTCTACGTTTATTATTTCATTGTTAAAACATGCAAGAATAAAATGGTATTCACCTGAATATTGGGAAATATCACAGCTAGTGTAATTACATGACAATGATTATGATAAATGTAATATCTATATTTAAAGTTAAATATACAAGATAGGGTATGTATAATAAAAAACTTTTTTTTTTTTTTAATTTTGAATTCTTTTAGAAAAATAATAAAAAATTTAATTCTACCCCCCCCCCCATAAACATCTATGATAAATAGAAAAACAAATTAATTTATGAATGATTGATTAGATTTTGTTTTCGTTCTGTTTTGTTTTTTTTTAATCTGGTAAAAATGCTATGAAAAAATAAATAAAAATTATTTATATTAATTAAAAGTTTAAAATCTTATTATTTTGTTATTACAAATTTTCCTGCCAGTCTGGCACGGACTGACAAAAAACTTCTGCGGCCTGGTGCCAGTTTGTGGCTCAGGGGTTGAAGACCACTGCTCTAGATGACAGAGTAGTAGATTTAAATTCTAAAGCTTTGTGGATTGATCCCAAAAGAGAAAATTAAAAAAAATATTCTTTTATTTAATTTAGTGGAGCTGTTGTGCTTTGCCAGTCACATCTAGAGTATCATATGATTTTCCAAGGGTAGTCACATTTTTCTCACATCTCAAAATTTACTTTTATTAATTGTTATATTTTGAAGTACTCCACTATCTAGATATGACTTCCCAAGGGTGATGAATTTTATAATTATATTTCTCTGGTGTTATAATTATCTTCACTTTTTATTATAGGTTGGATCATTCCCAGTATCTAGATGAATTATTAAATATTTTTAAAGAAATTCAATTTTTATTTACACATTGCCAAATACAAATAATTGTTAGTAGTAACATACATGTTAGTAAAGAACATAATGTTTTGAGTGACCCTTTTCTCCAAGTAATGCTAGCCTGTATAGTGAAGTGCCAGTATGAGAACTGGATCAATAACTTAAATTTATGCATACTAACTTTAAGGTGATGATCTACCAATTAGCTTATTCTGCTTAAGACAATAGTTAACAGAAATTTAGTGCATTTATTTATGAGAGTATGTCCATTGTTTCTTTTAAAGGAAAAATAGATGAATAGTATCCAAAAATTGTGGATTTTTTCATTAGATTGAATTATGGATTTATTTACTGTTATCATGTGAGCAACTTCTCTAAATATTTTTATCACTCTATTTTTTCTTCTCTCTGTTCAATATTTTTATGTTTTCCCAATTAAATTTATGTTTATTGATGTATGCATAGTTTGTCATTGTAATGGTCTATCAATCATTTTTACTGGGATGGCTGACTCTAATGTTTATCCTTCCATATTCAAGTATGATTTTATAAATGCAATCCTTGTTCTTTAGTATTTCATGATTGGAAATTAGGATTTGAATTTCTAATGGAAAATCCAGCTTTGAAAAAATGTTCTGCCATTATATTGGTTGCAGAGTTCTAATTTTTATAGTACTTATTATTTTTTCTTAAATTCATGTATTTTTAATTGTCTAATTAACATTTTTAATGCTATCTTATAGGTAATCATTCTTCATGAGAATTTATTATACATTGGATTTTTTTCTTTTCCATAGTGATAGAATATTTTCACTCTTTATGTTTCTGTCATAATTGGCTATTTTTCTTTATGTAACAGTTGTTTTGATTTTGCTTATGAAATAATCTTATCACAAGTACTGGTAACGTTTGTTCTTGTTCTATTGAGAATTTATTTAGTTGAAGGAAATATGTTGTTGACTTATGTCAAGAAATTTTGTAATAATTGATTCAATATGTTGCCATACTATAAATTTATAATTGCCAATGATAGGATTTGTGGTATATCCATACTTATTAGAGATATCAAACTTCTCAATTTTTAAAATTTTTAACACTACATTGAGTGACCTACTGCTTTCTTGCAAAACAGTTTCATCAGTAAATTTAGAGTTTTTCAAGCTCAGAAACAAAGCTAATGTAATCAAATATTGTTGTTAAGTAAAAATATGTTTGTCAGCAAGTTTGTGATTTTATTTGTAGTTATATTATGCACACTTTCTATTATAGCATAACCTTTAATCTTGAACTTCTTTTTTCTTTTAAAAATAGTCAGTATAAACAATATTCATCAAAATATAAAATCACAAACCAATTTTCTTTAAAAAACTTGTTTTTTATTATTATGCTTATATGAATTTTAATTTCAAGAGCAACGTTTCGACTATTTACTTCCTTATAGTCTTTTTCAAGCCACTAAAATATACAAAAAATAATAAAACAAATAAAATAAAACATTATATAATCATTAAACTCTACATATATTTCAAATCTTCTCAAAATAAAAAATTCTTTTTTAAAAAAAAAATCTTTTTTCCCTTTAAAGACATAAATTTAATATAAAACATTAGAACATTACCTTCCTCTATTTAAAACAACCTACAATTTAAACTTCTATTTAAAACACTCTGTTTAAATTATATTTAGATAAAATACCTCAAAACCAGTCCCATCACCCACAACAATCAATTAGTTTTTTTCTTTTATTCCTATATTGTTTAAATTCCCTACTATAAAAAATTTTTCCTTTTTTAAACTTACTTTATAATTAATTATTGTTTCTAAAAGTTCTATTTTTTTGCAAATGATGTGACTAGTTTTTATTTTTTATAAAATCAATTAGTTTTTTATTCATATATGGTTTTAATTCCTTAATATAAAAATTTTCCTTTAAAAATCTTTCTTTATAATTAATTACTGTTTCTAAAAGTTCTATTTTGTAATTGATGTGACCAGATTTACACTTATGAAAAAAAATTGCAGATTTTTTATCAGATAAATGTTGTTTTAATCTTGTTCTTAACTTATTTTTTGTATTTCCAATATAAGAAACACTTTTACCAACATTCCAGCAGTCTAAACATTTTATCATATATACACCTTTCATAGCTTCAAGCATATCATTTTTTTCACTAACATTAATCAGCTTTTTTAAATCTTTCTTTTTTTTTATATACTGGGAGTAATTTAATGTTAAATTTATTATTAATTTTTTTACAAATATTTTTAATCCTAATAAAAATATTTTTTGATACTTTAAATCCTATGTAAATTTTATTAATATTATTAACTTTATTATTAATTTTATTTTCCCCTTTAATCTTCTTTTTAATTAAATTCAAATTATAATCTGAAAAAATTTTTTCAATAATCTTATTTGGATATTCATTTAAATAACATTCCTTTTTTATCAATTCTAATTCTTTGTCCAATAATAAATCACTAGAACATATCAATATTGCTCTTCTAATTCTGTTTTTTATAATATTCATTTTACAATGTTTATCAATGTCTGAAAACCAGTTAGTAATCAGACCATGAAATGTTTTTTTTCTAAAAACAGATGTATTAATGCTTATTTTATTATTTTCTATAATTTTTTCAATTTTTACATCCATATATTCAATTTTATTATCCACTTCTTTTTCCATGGTAAATTTAATATTTTTTTCTTTATTGTTAATGTAATTTTAAAAAATGTCTGCTTTTCTTTTATTTCCTTTAAAAACCATGAAATAGTCATCAACATATCTTACAAAAAAACAAGGACCAACATCCAAATCCAAAAAATCTTTTTCAAAAATATTCATATATTCATCTGCCAAAAACCCACTTAAGCAACTCCCCATACTTAATCCTTTTACCTGTTCGTAAAACCTATCTTTAAATTTAAAAACCAAATTTTTACTACAAATCAATAAAATCTCATGTAATAAATAAGAATCTATTTTTAATTTTTTACTTTTATCATTAATGTATAATTCCAAAGCACAATTAATAGCTATATCTGGATCAACATTATTATACATATTTATAATATCTAATTTAACAAAATAAATATTTTTAAATTTAATATTTTTCAAAAAATTATTTAATTTTTCTATAAAATCCATTGAGTTGTATACTTTATTATTTTTATTTACTTTACTATATTTTTTAAAAAAATTATTAAATACCCATTTAGAAATATTCTCATAATAAATAAAGGGCTTAAATATGTACCAAATACACATGTTGATATTTGTAAACAAATTATAGATATAAAAACAAAAAAAGACTTAATTATTGATAAATTTAACAATAATAGTATTGATATAGGAATGAATAAAGAATTCTTATTTAATGAAATTGAATATGAATTTAAAAAATTAGAATATGATGTGATTAATAATAATAAATATAAAAATGTTAATAATAAAAGTGAATTAAATATTATTAGTAATATTAGATTAAAATATAAAGACTTGGTTTTTTTGAAAGGAGATAAATCTACTAGTATGGTTATAATTGAGAAAACTGAATATAATAATAAAATGAGTAATTTATTAAAAAGTAGTTATTTTAAAATTATAAAAAAAGATAAGAGCATGCAAATTAATATAAAAATTAATAAAATTATTACTGAATTGGAAAATAAAGGATATATTACAAAAATAGAAATGTTTATGCTTAAAAGAATGGATATTAGATGTGCAACAATTACAGGGATACCAAAGGTTCATAAAGATGGTATACCCCTAAGACCAATTATTAGTTGTAGAGATACTTATTATGAGAATATTTCTAAATAGGTATTTAATAATTTTTTTTAAAAATATAGTAAAGTAAATAAAAATAATAAAGTATACAACTCAATGGATTTTATAGAAAAATTAAATAATTTTTTGAAAAATATTAAATTTAAAAATATTTATTTTGTTAAATTAGATATTATAAATATGTATAATAATGTTGATCCAGATATAGCTATTAATTGTGCTTTGGAATTATACATTAATGATAAAAGTAAAAAATTAAAAATAGATTCTTATTTATTACATGAGATTTTATTGATTTGTAGTAAAAATTTGGTTTTTAAATTTAAAGATAGGTTTTATGAACAGGTAAAAGGATTAAGTATGGGGAGTTGCTTAAGTGGGTTTTTGGCAGATGAATATATGAATATTTTTGAAAAAGATTTTTTGGATTTGGATGTTGGTCCTTGTTTTTTTGTAAGATATGTTGATGACTATTTCATGGTTTTTAAAGGAAATAAAAGAAAAGCAGACATTTTTTTAAATTACATTAACAATAAAGAAAAAAATATTAAATTTACCATGGAAAAAGAAGTGGATAATAAAATTGAATATATGGATGTAAAAATTGAAAAAATTATAGAAAATAATAAAATAAGCATTAATACATCTGTTTTTAGAAAAAAACATTTCATGGTCTGATTACTAACTGGTTTTCAGACATTGATAAACATTGTAAAATGAATATTATAAAAAACAGAATTAGAAGAGCAATATTGATATGTTCTAGTGATTTATTATTGGACAAAGAATTAGAATTGATAAAAAAGGAATGTTATTTAAATGAATATCCAAATAAGATTATTGAAAAAATTTTTTTTCAGATTATAATTTGAATTTAATTAAAAAGAAGATTAAAGGGGAAAATAAAATTAATAATAAAGTTAATAATATTAATAAAATTTACATAGGATTTAAAGTATCAAAAAATATTTTTATTAGGATTAAAAATATTTGTAAAAAAAATTAATAATAAATTTAACATTAAATTACTCCCAGTATATAAAAAAAAGAAAGATTTAAAAAAGCTGATTAATGTTAGTGAAAAAAATGATATGCTTGTAGCTATGAAAGGTGTATATATGATAAAATGTTTAGACTGCTGGAATGTTGGTAAAAGTGTTTCTTATATTGGAAATACAAAAAATAAGTTAAGAACAAGATTAAAACAACATTTATCTGATAAAAAATCTGCAATTTTTTTTCATAAGTGTAAATCTGGTCACATCAATTACAAAATAGAACTTTTAGAAACAGTAATTAATTATAAAGAAAGATTTTTAAAGGAAAATTTTTATATTAAGGAATTAAAACCATATATGAATAAAAAACTAATTGATTTTATAAAAAATAAAAACTAGTCACATCATTTGCAAAAAAATAGAACTTTTAGAAACAATAATTAATTATAAAGTAAGTTTAAAAAAGGAAAAATTTTTTATACTAGGGAATTTAAACAATATAGGAATAAAAGAAAAAAAACTAATTGATTGTTGTGGGTGATGGGACTGGTTTTGAGGTATTTTATCTAAATATAATTTAAACAGAGTGTTTTAAATAGAAGTTTAAATTGTAGGTTGTTTTAAATAGAGGAAGGTAATGTTCTAATGTTTTATATTAAATTTATGTCTTTAAAGGGAAAAAAGATTTTTTTTTAAAAAAGAATTTTTTATTTTGAGAAGATTTGAAATATATGTAGAGTTTAATGATTATATAATGTTTTATTTTATTTGTTTTATTATTTTTTGTATATTTTAGTGGCTTGAAAAAGACTATAAGGAAGTAAATAGTCGAAACGTTGCTCTTGAAATTAAAATTCATATAGTCATAATAATAAAAAACAAGTTTTTTAAAGAAAATTGGTTTGTGATTTTATATTTTGATGAATATTACTTTCTATTATATATTTAAAATGTTAAATGTTTTATTATACTTTTCCAACCATAATTGATTATAAGTAATAACATACAGGCTAATGGAGAATATATTTCCAGTGCTGTCTTCTCTTATTTTTGAACCACTAAACAACACATGATCACCATTCCCTATGGTTGCACAAGCTGTTAAAATAGATGCAAAACTCTCCATAGAGTAATGCCATCAAATTCTTGAATGCAAGAATATTTGTGCAAAATATGAAGAGTATTGTTTCCTATTTTTAGGTGTTACTTGCATAACTAATGATAAAGTGAGGATTGGGTTTGAGTTAGTAATATCTAGATTTGTGAGTATTAAATTTAGAATGGTGCTTTAACTAGGTTATTTTGTCAAAGGAAATAGTCAATAGATATTTTATATATATATATTTATTAGAATCTTTTTAATTGTTCAATTTATTTTTTTCATAATCAAGGTCAATGAATGATTTCCAAACATTATGAATTGTCACATCAGGTTAACTTAAAGGGTTATTGTCATTTTCATGTGAATATTTTATTTAAAGTTTCTTCTTTTTATATTGTGCCAATGCCAAATTGGCACATGTATATAAAATAATTTTGTCTAAAAAAATTATTAAAATCTTTCGTAAAAGAGAGTGAAATAAAAGTTATAAAAATCGGAAGTTTCTTTAAATGTAAATGCAGTTTGTTTTCGTGAAAATAAGATTTAAAAATCAGAGAGTTCTTAAAAATAAAACTTACAATTAAAGGGGAGAGGGGGAGTTTTGTTTAGAAAAGATAAAACTAAGAGTTCATAAAAGTTAAAGAGTATTATTATTATAAATTAAAAGTTTAAAAAAATATATAAAAATCTCTTTTCATTCCAGTTTATTATAATAGATTATATTAGTGCGTGCGAATGTAAACAAAAGTATGCATGTTAGAATAATATAAAAAAGAAAATATATATATATATAAATGAAAGTTAAAAAAGAAATTATATTTGGAAAACACAGCGATGGCTATTAAGTTAAATAAAGACAACACGTTTATGAAAATAAATATTGAAATGAAATGTATTTAAAAACTCAGTGGTGAGCTACTAATTAAGGATATAAAAACAACACATTTTGGGATAGCTAATTAATCAATCGTGAAAAACACGTTGTCATAGGATTAATCTAAAGGAATTTCGACAACACCTATTGCACATTTGCCGGAGGATATTAAAACAAAAACACTTTGCAGGTATAAATAGACTTTTTTTGTTTTATCGGACATTCAGTTTGAGTTTGCAGTTTCGGTCTAGTTTTGCATTGTCAGTTTACAGAAATGCAGTGCTGAAAAGCTTTTGGAAATATATGCTTGTGCTCCAGCCTTTTTAGTCCAACAAGATCATCAAAACCTGCCTGAGAAATAATGTCTGCATAACAAGACAGAAATCCTCCGTCAAGCGTTCAACTGTCTTCAAAATAAAACAAATGGATTCGCATAAAAATCTCTTCAAGAAACGTCCAAATCTAACCGGTTAGATATAATCCATCAGAAGTAGCCAACGACAAAAAAAAAAAAATCCTAGGTATATGTTTTATTATTATCATTTATACGTAGTAGTCACCACTGTAATCCGTAAATATTCAAGATGCAAATAATATGAACTCTATCATACATAAAATGAACTATTGATATGTGTATGTAAGTTTCAAATGCTATTAATGCTTTAGTATTATGTTTGTGAATGTGAAAAGATTTAAAGGTCAAAGATTATTTTTGCTTTTTTCATAAAATATACTATCATGTGTTAATTTAAAAATGTGCGTGTGTTAAAATTGGATTTATAAAATGTTTATAATGCGTTTATGTTAGTTAGTAAATTATCTTTAAACTTAATTAATGTTGATTAAAATAAATTGTCTTTAAATTTAAACTTTATCTGTCGGTCAATTCTTTTTATCAATCTCTTCTTACCAATATTTTATTACTGATTGAAATTAGACTGGGCTAGTTAAGGGAATTGTTTCGAGCGCTGGATTATGAGCCTACTGCCCGAATATGTTAGTCTTCAGACTAGCTGGCGCCCCGGGGTTTACCCCGAAACAAATAAAGTATTTGGATAGTAGAGGTTTGAATCTAGCAGCCGAGATGGGCCATTGTTGATAGTTAAATCTATCAATAAGATCTCCCATTTTGCTCGAACGTGCCGGTTCGTTCACATAACCTTTATAAGATTATAAATGTATTATGAAGGAGTTTGAAACCGGCCAAAACTTATATATGCGTATAAGTAGGTGGTTTCAGTGGTTCGACCCGGTACAATATGTTCCTCTCTATTCAATATTATTGTGTATTAATAATTGATGTAAGTACCATATTTTTCATTAGATACATCTTTTGATATATGACCTCTAATGTTATTGACAAATGTCAAAATAATTTAACAAGCTGGTTTACTAAACATTAATATAGCATGAAAATAAATTTGATATTGTTATAGCAAAAATGTTGCAATGTAGCAAAAGTGTTGCAATTTAATGTGTTACAATGTTGTAACAAATGTCATTTGTCATAGCTTTTAATTGGCCATTTTTTCTAAATTGGATTCTTATAATTTATTAATTAAAAACATTGCTTGTCACAATGACAGTAGACATTTAGTATCTTTTTAAGTGTATGGTCATATCTACATTTCTGATGTTACCTTACAAGTTATAATAAATAACATCCTATGTCTTAATTTTAATATGTGATTGTTATTAGAATTTGACATAGAAAAGATCTTAAAACACTCAACTCCATATCTTGTTTTACCTGGTGATAGGTTTTTTAATTATTTTTTTATAAGTAAAATATATATATATTTTAAGTCTTTTTATATATCAAAAATAACATCACTTAACTCTTAGTTTATATTTATAAAATTCTGTGTTGACTGCAATAGTTATATAATTCAATAGTAGTTAGAAACTATTGGGAATTTAATTGGCTTTATCATCTTTTTTTTTTTTTTTTTTGATAATTTATGCTTATCAATTGTGGATATATGTGTCTATATAGAGTGATATAAAAAGGATCATTGAGACTCTCTTGTATGCATATACTCAACACTCATTATAATCATAGTTTAAATTTGCTGATAATAGCTTTGTGGATCATAAGGATAAATTTCACACAATACTAAGAAGAATTATTAGCAAATTTAGGGATGAGAATAAGATATGAGTATTTTACAGTGGCATTGTAATATGTTACTTTCTTTAATAAATTTATGGCTTACTTACTACCTTCATCATTAGTCAAGTTTGAACATACTTTTGAAACATCTCTATATTCACATACTGAGAAGGACACGGTAAAACTTAGTTATTTACGGTGTATCACTAGTTACTGACTTCAATAAATTTGAAAATGATAGATTGAATTTGCATGAAAAATGTTTGCTATTAATTGAAATAATGTCCTTTAATTCATTTTTATGGCTTAAAAAAACTGAGCAAGCAAATTTCTAATGTTGATTGTATTCATTCTTGTCATAGAAATTGTTGTTTTTATGTGATTATTCACATATGCACAGTATATGCTGTCATTAATGTGTATCAGTCAATAAAGCAGAAAAAAATCTGATATGGATAAGATGAAAATCTTGTTTTTATCTTTGATATATTTTCTGAAAATAAAAGTTACTTTCAACAACATATACGCAAGCTTATACAAGCATTTAGTAACATCTGTAACCATCTGAAAAACTACCTGGCAATAAAAAAAAGTAAAATCTGCCTCAGCCAACAATATACATGATCAAGGAAATGCATTCACTGGGCCTTGGGCTACCCATCTACTGTCAGAGTGCCAATGGCACTTACAGATCAAGAAATCACATATGCAGAAAATAATATGTTAAAACCAATCTATCATTATTTTAAACAAAAGCTACAAACATACCATCCAGTCAAATTTATTTCTGATGTTTTTGGAAAACCAGAAACATACACCCCAATTTAACATTACAGAATTTGCTACTAAACTGGCAACAATACTTAATGCATGTAATTCAGGAGCATATGGAATCCCAAAATTTGTCCTTGCACATCTCAGTCAGTTCACTACCCAATATTTGTGTGACCTTGCAAATCACCTATCACAGAAGTTACACAACATCCAGGATTTATACCCAATTGCAATAAGTCCCCATATCAGTACTATCCAACCTCTGACCCATTTCAATGGGGCCACCCACCATTAAAATAATTGAAAAAAATACTCAAAGATAGCCTAGAGACATACATTCTACCACTAATTTCACACAGCCAGTTTGCAAGGAAGCAATCATGATGTGATGATGATGATAATAATAATAATAATAATAATAATAATAATAATAATAATAATAATAATAATAATAATAATAATAATAATAATAATAATAATAATAATAATAATAATAATAATAATAATAATAATAATAATAATAATAATAATAATAATAATAATAATAATAATAATAATAATAATAATAATAATAATAATAATAATAATAATAATAATAATAATAATAATAATAATAATAATAATAATAATAATAATAATAATAATAATAATAATAATAATAATAATAATAATAATAATAATAATAATAATGTTTCAATGGGTAAACTTTATTGAGACTCAAAAATGGTTATATAAGTTACATTTGAAAACATGAGGTCTTAAATACAAATTGATTCATGATACTACATATGTTTATTGTGTATTTCTATTAAAGTATAAATGTTGGAATTGAATTATTATTATTATTATTATTATTATTATTATTATTATTATTATTATTATTATTATTATTATTATTATTATTATTATTATTATTATTATTATTATTATTATTATTATTATTATTATTATTATGATGATGATGATGATGATGATGATGATGATGATGATGATGATGATGATGATGATGATGATGATGATGATGATGATTCAAAGCATAACTTTATTGATGACCAAAGGGTTACATTTGCTATAAGCCACTTCATATACATACGTTTATATTGCTAGTGAAAAGAATGTATTAACGTGTATATAACATCTTTTTTATGATTATAAATTTTTTGGGGGAAGTCTGGTAGTTTAAATATTTATTTGCTAATTTATCTTTGAATATATCTTATACAATTACTTCTGAGTGGGGTGCAGATACATATGTATACATTACATTTGCAATCTTTACTTCCTGTAATTAAAGTTCTTGAAAACAATCTTGTGTTATCGCTGTTCAATTGAAAACATCAACATTATATTTGTTGTATTACTGAGTTTCATTATATTTTCCAGTATTTAATTAATGGCATAGATTGGTGGTTACACAGAGTCACCTTAAAGGCTTGATTGTTGTATTATCAGTGAGCAGGTTGCTGTGAAAATGTCTAGCTATGCAATTTTATTATCTCTGGCTTGTAATTTTGCCAGTTTGATATTAAATGTTAATGGATGTCGCCTTGTGTTGTTATCTAAGGAGAATGTAAAATGAGTGTACCAATATGCATAAAGCACAAAGGTGGCTGCATGGTTTGATGGGATAGAGCCTTTTTAATATGAGTTGAAGATTGTCTGAAAGGTGTGTTGGGTTGTCTATATGCTCATCATGATATTGTGAATTCTGTCTAGTGCTGGACAATGATAAAACAAACATTACTGTGTTTCTTCAGCCCTGTGGCATTGGGAGCAAAAAGGATCAATATTAGTTTACAGTCTCCATTATTATTATTATTATTATTATTATTATTATTATTATTATTATCATCATCATCATCATCATTATTATTATTATTTTGTTACCGCTATGATTTTCCCATACATAGTTTTTGTCTAAATATTGCTAAAGAATACTGCATTGAGGTTTTACTACATATTAACAATATATTTTTTTGTAATAAATAATTATAGTGTATAACCTTCAAACAAAAATTGCAGCAATGATATAAAATTTTAATTTTAATGTTTTATTACTTTTTATTTTTGCTATTCAAAAAAAAAAAGGTAAAGAAAAAATATACTTTAAATTCTGCAATGCAGCTGAAAAGTTAAAATCTTAGAATGTATTAAAAAAGTGACAAGTAAAATCAAATTAATACTGATTATGATAATTATGTGTTATCTTTAGTCACAGTAGTTTATTGCTTAGTCAGACAGTGACATATTCACAATATTACTCAAATGTTTGTGTATATGTGCAGATAGGTAAAGTATCATAGAATTGAATCAGATGAAAGATGAATGGATAAATGGGTGAATGAAAATTGTATTAAATGTTGAATGAATGGATAGGCAGGAATATATATACGAATGGATGGATGGATGAATAGATAGATAAAAAGCTTTAAATAGCTCACTGCAAGATAAAGATCGTCAAAATATCTCTAGAGAGGAATAATGAAGAAGAAGACAATATATGATTACTAATCAGCTATCAGATTATAAGAGTTTTTGCCTTTTTCTTTTCCTTTTTTTTTTTTTACTTATTCTAATTAATAATAGCCATACGCCCATTTTTTTCAGTAGGTGAATAATTAATTACATGAATTGATTATAATCAGGCTAGTTAAAAAATAAATATTACATTTGCTCCAAAGTTCTTGTCCACCTAAAAAAATTGTCAAAATTTATATACGCACACACATAAAAAAAAATGTGAGTCCAGATTATGGCTTGATAATTAAATGTAAACAGTTCACAATTTTATATATATATTACATTGTGATGAAACGGTTAGAAAATATTGCACATCTATATTATTTTTTCAAATTTTATTACATTTGAATCTACATTTTATCATTTGATCTTAATGATAGATTATCATTCAGAAGAGTGTGATTAAAAGTTAAATTTTAAGAATAAAATTATACCTATATAGACTATCATACGCCACGGATTTTATTTTGTAATCATACGTGTCGAAAAATATTGAATTATTAAAACTTACTCACAAGGTCATTATCAGATTCTATATGGTGAGGTTTGCAATTTTTTTTCTTACAATATCTTTTAAAATATCTAGTTACTAAACATTTAGATAAGCTGGTCATAGATTGGTTATATGAACAACATTTTTATTGAAATATTGAATTTTATATCATGTTCATGGCATGCACGTGTGTGTGCATACGTAACTTTTGAAAATGTAAAAATTAGCACACATATAATTACACTATGCATATGAATAGTAATTTTACAAGTCCTCATTAATATTCATCCAATATTGTGATGCATGGCTGTATGATAAGTTCATTGCCTGAAGGCAGATTGAATCAACTATGCCACAGACCACTGCAGCCATTAACAACACTTGATCGTCATGAGTGATAGTTTTATATTGCTCTCCATTTTCTTTAAAGTTTAGAATCAACCTCTAAAACAAAATAAATTTTATGAGATGGTAGAACGAATTATGATAGGAGGCAGCATGCATTGGAACTTAGAATTATTAGAAGTATGGATAGATGCATGTTGGGAGTAACAAGAAGAGATTGAAAATGCAATATATGGTTAAGAGAACAAACAGGTGTTACTGACCTCATTGAAAAAATTAAAAGATTGAAGTGAAGTTGGGCTGGACATATTGCTAGAAGAGATGATAATAGATGGACAATTGAAGTCTTAAACTGGATTCCAAGAGATTGTAAAAGACTCGGAAAGAGACCACATGAGTGATGGATGGATGAAATAAGAAAGTGTGCAGGGTGATGTGGAGAAGAGAAGCTAACGATCAAAGGAGATGGATTGAACTTGGAGAGACCTTCATTCTGCAGTGGATTGATAATGGTTGATGATGATGATGATTTATTTTTTAAAAAATGAAATAAATTGTTAGAGAATAAATTACAAGTATGTAATTATGAAGGATGAGAAAAGTGGATACATAAACAGTCAGAGAAACAAAATTAGGATTATAGAAAATAAATACGAATTTAAAAAGTAGAGTTATATAAAAGATAAAAATCACATAAAATATGAAAAGATGTATGATCTCACTAAAGTAAAACTATTATTATTTTGTACTAGGAGAAGCTTTAGCTACTAAGGAAAAAAGGCAAAGATGAAATAAGAAATGGATTTTAAATGTACTTTATGTGAAGGAGAGCAAGTAGTGAATACTTATTTTTAAAGTATAGAACGTTTCAAAAGGATCAGAAAAATTTGTATGGAGAGTGGAAAAAATTTAAAACTTTAGAGTAAAGATTTTATGATTTTTTTTTTCAGACTTTATGGTGAAACAGTTTTTACTAAAATAGGAAGAAAAGAAGGAATAAACTAGGTTTAAAAAAAAATTTAATAATGAGTAAAAGGTAGATGACTTTATATAATGGTTTTAGAGTTAAATAAGTGTTCTACTTTGATAACAGAGTTTATGGACATATATTTAACACGCAGAAACTTCTTTGAATTTATTTTAAAAAGACATCATTTTGATCACATCATTGATGATGATGATCGAGTATAATCGCTTGTTTTTAACATCTTCTTGGTTACTTATTTCAATTTTCTTAGAGCAGAGAATTCAACATGATATATAGAACTCTATAGAGACATTTTTATTAATCGCTTTTTATTATAATTCTGTAATATATTACATATTTATTTCTAAAACAATTACTGTACATTACTTAATCAAAAAAGCAGCTTTGTTTTGAAAGTTTCTCGAATAAAATGGTTTAATCAAATTTTAACCATGTTAATTTTTGATTTTAAAAAAATAGTTAATTAATAACAAGGGAGAAATAAAAACATAGTAAGAATGATATTTTCTAAGTTGTGTTCGTGATTTAAACTTTACAACTTAAAAGGATTACGATATCTTTATGACTCAGAGTAAATAATCCCCATTAGCAAGTATGCAGTAAAACTTGTCCTCTTTATGACTGAAAAATTTTATTGCTAACTTCCTTTCGTAGACATCAAAGAGTGTAAAATATATGTTATTTTAAGCTTTCGTTATCGTATAAATTTTCATGGTAATATCAAATTGATAGTAATTTTAGATATTGTAAAAACTTGGAAGTGTTGATTGCCTTTGTCTTCTTCCTTTTCAAAAATACTATTTATCGCGAATTTTAAATCAATCTACTGTTATCTACAAATAAATCTAATATATATACATAAGTTTAAAATTAAGACTAATTATTTACTTAGCACATTGACTTCTTATAAAATATAATTAAATCTGTACAGATTCATTCGATTCACTAAGTGTATTTATTAAATCATTCTACTCTGTCATGGTATTCATAGATTGGACACTTTAACTGTGTGTTTTACGCTTGTGTTTTTCCACATATACCTAGGTGAATGGCTGTTAAATTCCATTTATGAAACAGAAAAGTACAATGATATGTTCTGAATCTGTTGATCAAACTTCATTTATATTTAGGAAGATCAAATTTCATTAACTTTACTGCTGGATCTGCAAAAAAAAAAAAATATTTGGAATCTCATAAGAAGTCCATGTTTTATGCAATAATCTTTTGTTTATAGATTCTTGGTTAAAAGCCCCAAAAGACATATTGATTTGAGGGAATCTTAAATGTCAAAACTATATCTTGGGTTATTGACTGTCTGACATAATTAATAACTTTTTCTATATTTTCTGTGAAATAATTTCTCTTTGATATCTGGTGAAGAAATATGTAAAAGAGCAAGAAGCTACTGTGAAGAAGTGGACCAGTGATATTTATCATGGTAATATTTAATTATATATGGTCTCACATTAGTGGTTAGTATATTCACTTTTCATATCACAACTTGGGTTTAAGTTTGGCCAGACAATCCTTGAAAACTTTTTAGGTCAGATAGCTAATTTAATTAACCTTTCAGAACCGATAAGTATAGAGTGTCTATACACCCTGGGTTTTTCCATATTTGTCCTAGTTTTATCTCTCTTGTCCTGATGTCCAAACATATTCTTTCAGGACAGTTAACTGTCAATTTTTTTAACCATTCTTTTTTTTTTTTAATTTTAATTTTATATTGAATTTTTATTTTTTTTTTTAAATTAATATTTATTCATTTAATATTTAATAATTAACTATTTGATTGGTTAATAACTTTCCCAAAATAGAAATGGCTCCCATTAGTTTCATGTTAATAATAAATGATTTAATTTGTGATTATGTTTTGATAGATAATATATGTATACAAACAAGTATCATTTATTTTTGTTTATATTACAAAGTGGGTATATTGTTAGAAATGTAAATGTGATTATATATTTTGTGATTTTTTTTTATTTCATACTGAAATATACAATAATCTTCAATGATTTTTTTTTTTTTTTTGCCATCATGTGTTCCAGTTCATTTCTGTGGGAATATAGACACTCTAGATAAGTAAATGGGTATTTAGTATTTTGTATTAGTTATTGCAGTGATCATGGGGAATATGATATTCTAAATGACAATCATTTGATTATTTCAACAATAACATCCCATGACTAAAGTAGAATGAAAAAAAAGTAACTCTTTATTTATTGTGGATAATCTAGATTGGTCAGATGTGTTTCAATGTGGTAAGTATAAAAAAAAAAAAAAACTTACTATAATACATGATTTACTACTGATGAGGGGAACTATTCTGTTTTTTCAGGCACTGTGTTCATAGTTCATCTTTACATTTTTTTAATAACAAGAAGGTAATTTGAATGCATCTACAAAACCTTTTCTATTTTAATAATTCATTAATGTTGCCCAGAAAAACTCATTATGTAGGAATTAGTATATTAGTCATCCACAATCTTATTTTAAATCCAAGAAAACTTAAAAAGTAATCTAACTGTAAAAAAAAGTTTTGAAAAACCAATACTTTTTTTAAGTGTCACACAATATTCTGTGCCGAACAGATAGATGCCTAATAGATTTGTAATGTTGAATAAATATTCAAATTACAGACCTAACAGGTGTCTAACTGTTCTATTCAAAAAAAATTCCAAGATAATTAGAACTCATCTTGCATGGAATTTGAATTCAAGGCAAACAAAAGAATATGTGAAATTTAAGAGTTGTTTTAACATAGTGAATCACATTTAAAGAGTCTGAGAAGTTATAGAAAGGACCAATAAATAAGAGTTGTCATTATGATTTGGATTTGCAAATCATAAAGAGTTATTTGGTTTATTAAGAACTTCCACAATGATTAAAGCATTGAATTATCAAGATAGAGACCTAGTGATATTGTCATATTCTGAAAAATATCAAAATACAGCAGCAGAGATTAGTTATTTGTTGTCACTAAGAAGATTAATATTGATAAAAATATATAACAAGATGAATCAATGTCTACAAAACTTTTTTATAGGAGTTTTGCAAATAGTTTTTTATGGGTTAAAATGGAGGCTAAAAAATAAAAATTCATAGGTTTATTTAAATCATCTAGATTTTCCAGATGATGTGGTTGTTTTTGCAAATTATGCTCAGAGCTTCAGGAAATATTGCAAAACTTATTAGATGAAAATGAGAATATAGGACTAAAAATAAATATTTTAAAAATTAAAGTAGTTCAAAGTATTTTCATATAAGAGTTATCATAAATTAAAAAAAGAAACTGCAAATACTTTCATCAAATTATTAATACAGATGGAAACATAATGGCTTAAATAAATCATAGAATTAAACTTAGATGGATTGTTTTTGGCAGAAATAATTTAATGTTAAAAGAAAATATATCTGAGTGCTTAAAAAAAGTCTTTCTAATAGAAGTGTTTTACCAGTTTTTACATATAATTCTGAAATTGGAACTGTTAACAGAAGAAACTACGAAGACTTCAGATCACTCAACTAAATGTGAAGATATGTAAGTTGGGAGTGATAAGAAGGAATTGAAAATGAATATTTGGATGAGATATCAATCAAGAAACTAAATGTCTGAAATGGAACTAAACTCAATATATTGTTAGACAAGATAAGACAAGATAATAACTGATGGGCCCTTAAATTCTTAAACTGAATCCCAAGAGATTATGAAAAGTCTTTTAAAAGGCTTCATATGAGATGGATAATGAAATAAAGAAGTTTATTGTTATAATAAGAAGAATGAAGAATGTATATTTGGAAAAACTAAATTAAATATAGAAAGGCATTCATTGTGCATGAATCAGTAATGGTTCAAAATGGTCATGAAGATTTTATGGTTATTTACAAAGTCTTAATTGTAAGATGAAAAATAAACCAAAACAATCTTGGACAAATAAGTTTTTATTTACTAAAGAAAACATTTGGCATGTGTACAATCTTCACCATTTGATGAATAGAAATGCATTATTATACGCTTTGTGCTCAAAGTTTATGTTTTTCTTTTTAAAATATGAAAAACATGTTAGGTTAAATAAAAGTGAACTAATTCCTTTTC
Source organism: Epiperipatus broadwayi (assembly GCA_028023455.1). Taxonomy (NCBI): domain Eukaryota; kingdom Metazoa; phylum Onychophora; class Udeonychophora; order Euonychophora; family Peripatidae; genus Epiperipatus; species Epiperipatus broadwayi. The sequence goes on along the minus strand of JAQFVV010012477.1, from coordinate 4,302,694 downwards.
CAGAGATAAATGCAATTAAGTTTAGTTTTAAAATATATATTTTAATTTTCTAAATAAATACCCTTTAGTGTTAATAAAGTTTGTAGCAAAACTGAAATATTTTTTAATATAATTATTATTTAAACATTTTTAGAATTAATAAAAAACAATCAAACTTTATCTAAAATGTTTAGAATATTAAAATAATATGAAGAAATAAAAACGCATATCTAAACCTTCACAAATATAAAAATTAAAAAAAAAATGGTGTCACCATCTGGATTTTAATGCTTAAAAAATATTAGTACCTATAAAAATAAAATATATTTTATATTTATTATTAAAAATATTTTTAAAAAATGTCTATATTTTAAACAAACAAAAAAATCGGGAGTAAATAGAAACATCTTTCTTCTTCAAAAAAGTTAATATAAATTTTTTTTTACTGCATTATGCAAAGAGCTAAACAAAAAAAATAATTAAGTATATATAAATTTATTACTATTAAAAATAAATCATTAAGCAGCACAAATCTTAGTAGGCAAATCACTCCAGGATCAGACTGTCTTAAATGAATTGTAACAGCAAGTGTCATATCAGTTACTAAATCTAAGTGGACCTGGAACGAATTAATTATAAACAAGGTAGGAAATGAAGAATCATATTTTTTATATTATTAAATGTAAATAAATGTATTTTAATAAACATATAATAAAACATATATAATAATTAAAAAATATTTACAGCAAGGATCTCATGGTGAATATTTACTACATTCACTTTTATGCCCAAAATCGAATTTTAATTTGGATAAAACATAAAAGTTTTTAGGTCACAAGCAAAGGCAGAACTTTATTAGGTAATCAATTTACAGTAAATAGAGCTCGTTACCAAATTATTTATTAGTAAATGAATATTTAGCTATTTTTAACTTGAGAGTTAAATATCACTAATGGTGAGTGTCTTCCTATAAAAAAAACTGTTGGAGAGATGGAATATTATTTGTAGAAAAATATTGAATAAGTTAATTAATATTATATATTAAAAAAACGTTGGAAAAACTTGTGAAGATTGTCATAGAGAAATGTTGTAGCTGATGAATATTTTCAATAGATAAATGTTGGAAAAGCCAGCAAATAATACTCATAGAGAAATATTAAAGAGCTTGATTAATATTTTCTAGGGAGAAATGTTGGAGAGGCAGTTAATATTATCCATAAAGAAATATTGGAGAGGCTGATGAATATTTTGTTTCAGAAAATGACAGATACCAGTGAATATCATAAAATGTTGGATGATCTGATTGAATATTATTTTAATAAAAAGTTGGAAAAGTCAATTAATATTTGCCATAGGAAAAGGATAAAGAAGTTGGGAAATAGAAAATTGCCTGAGAGACCAGTAACTAATATCCATAAAGAAATTTTGTTACGGCTAGTGAATATTGTCTGCAGTAAATATTGAAGAGGTGGCTAAATATTGTCCATACAGAAATGCTAAAAGGGTTAGTGAATATGGTTCAGGAAAAATATTGGAGGAATGGTAAATGTTATCCATAGGGGAAGGATGAAGTGGTCAGTGAATTCAGTGAATAGAGAGATATGTTAGAAAAACTCTGAATTAAAGTAAACTGTTTTATATACCCAATTAATCAGCAGCAGCCCTAGTCACTTCTAAATAAATATGGAGAATCATAATCCAAAAGGAAATAAGAATAGAGAGAAAAACTTGTAGAAATATCTTTTTTCACATTATACAAACTAATCCATAAATCTTAAACATGTCCTCATATAAAATATGTTTGTCTCTTTATCTATCTATTTGAAACCTTATGATGTTATCATTTTACTTTTTCTGAAGCAAATTTTTCATTTTAAAAGATTTCAATAACTTCTTCATTGTATTTCACCATTGATTTTATCCTCAACTCACTTGATAACCAATAAAAGCAATCAATATTGTATTTTTTAGACTAATTTTGAGATCAGTTTTGTAAAATAAATGGGGACTGTCTAATCCATACTCACAAGAAATATTTAAAGAATTTAAAATAAGATATAAAACATAAGTTGATAAATTGTTATTTAATGGTATTCTAAGTGATAGATATATAGAGTTTGAATATTTTTTAAAGCAAGGTTGCATTTTTATAAAAATAAATAAACAAATGATTTGTTATTAATTATATAACAATATGTATTCGACTTGGAAAATTTATCCCTTTTTAAAACTCAACCTCTTTTATATCGATTTTGGTAATTTTCTAAGAATTTTTTTTTTCTGTAATGATTAGAACCTTACATTGGAATGTGAGTATTTCTACATTGGATTTTACATCAAGTAAGCATTGTGTTTATTTTATATGGTTATAACATAACATTGTAATCTATAAATATCCACCTGTAATTATCTCCACCTATAATTACGATCTACAAATATTGTTAATGTAACAATTTTAATTACAAATTTAACTAATCAGAGCAACAAGTGATTACTATCTTTTGATCTAATCTCTTCCTAATTTTGTCATTTCTATTTTAACGCTCTTGTCGTCTGATTTACTTTTTTTATGTTTGGCTTTGCTTAAATGTTTCGAACGTTAGCTAAGTAAAGGTTTTATTCTGTATATAATTTTGATAACTGTAGCTGAGTGATTACATATAGAAAAAGGAGAATAACCTAAATATTATTTAAATTTAAAAGAATCTTTACATTTATTTAAACATTTTGTAACATATTTTTACTATTTTTTGAGGCCTATAAAGGTCTTGTTATTGTTTAAGCACTATTCCAGTTTTCATGTTCACTGTGAACGGATTGTTTATCTTTAATTTATGTTTACGTTAAATGTAAAAAACATTTTGTTGTGTTTGATTGAATTGCAGGTTTCAGCCCCAAACCAACAGTAATATCAAAAAAATATGAACACTCACAAAGTATATATAATTTATTAAAACAAATATACATACACGTTATACCATTAATAAATATAATTTTACCTATAACTTAGTCAATAATGAGCTAGTCCTGCCAAAATGACTGAACTCACTTCCTATTGTATATATTAGCTTGCCTCGTGAGTTCTAGTCACGACTCTTCCAGCTGTACTGGACAGTTTGCCTTGGGTTGTTCTTAGACATAGCAGCTTCCAGTTTTATTATAGTCTTGCTTCACTGCATAGATGTATCTGTAATGACTATAGTAGAAACACCTTCACAGATAAAAGTGGTTTTAATTGAGAGCATGTTCTGTCATTCAGATTAAAGAGACTTTCTCTCTCTTTACCTTGCCTCCAAAAAAGCTAACTATTTATAGTCACATCCCTACCTTACTGGGAATAATCAGGTTCAGAGAGCATCATTGCCTTTTAGCTCATTCTAACCAATGACAGGATTTTATGCATGTTTACACATTAACCATACTTATGCTTTAGCTGTTGGCTATGTTTATACATTGGTTATCCACATGTTTATACATTGGTTAGCAGCAATAAGAGCTAAATCTGATTAGATAAGGAAGGAATCTGGACTAGTCCACTTCTGAAGGCAAGGTCAGATATGATCTTTTCCTCTTGGCTAAGTCTAGCCTTGGATAACATAGTCATCGAGATGAGCTGAATGACATATTGTCTGCTTTGTTGGTTTCTCTGGTTTATTGCTGTTCTTGTCTTGTTCATCATCCTTGTTTGATGGTCTTGTCCCTGGGTATTTGCTTGGATTATTGATGTCTTCAGTTTGGTGGGCATCCTTTTCCCTTGATATACTTGTTTATGTGTGATTGTCTTAGTTGGTTTAGGTGGAAATGATGTTGATACCCATCTTCTGTTTGAACTACTACAGTATAGAATCCTTTCAGTTGAGTAGCCACTGCTGGTATTCATTATGTGGATCCATAGTACATTCTACATAGCACTTGTGTTTACATTTATACTTTTATCTTGCTATTTTTTTTCTACATATTTCTAAATGGGTTTCGGGACTGACAGGTTGGTTTACAGACATCTATTGGTTATCAGTTTGTTTTTCCATGGGGCAGTGCAGTCCACATGGAGTCTATACCAGGGCCCTTCAGGTTTAGACCACCTACCTTTGCTGGTATGTTTTGATTTATTTCGCTTACTGTTGTGACCTGGATCACCTTTGTCACTGCAAAACATAAGTGACTCAACCAATCATGTTTTAATGAGTTACTATGATCACCTGATGCCACCATCATGGTAGGTGTATAGTCTTGTTAGGCATAGTAATTTTAACTGTTGTTTGGCCCAACAATTTTATGTCATTACCCTTTATTAATGATAGCCCAAGTCTTTCTTGAAACAGTGCAAACTGCAGACCTTATGACCAGTTCCATTGTAACTGGTGTATCATTAATTATAGTATTATGCATAAATCCAGACTGATCATTTTTAATATGATTTATATCGGCAATTAGTTTTTTTTTTTTTTATAATTGCCTTTGCTGTTTTTTGAAATCGATTTTTCCATTCTTGTATTGGCTGTCTGTCTTTTTAATTTCAAACACACAACCTTTATATGTCCAACCCACTTGCAAAATGTACATGTCATATAGCAGTTGTGGGCATTCTGTATGTGTGTGCATTTGTTCATTGCATCTATAGCAATGCATTAGACTATTTGATGCTGAATTATCTGATCTGACTAGCTATTGATTCTGCTAGTACTGCTTTAACCATAGTCATTTCAAAATCTAAATCCTGCATCATCAGCATTTTAAGTCTTATATTATGATTGTTTATGCCACAAATAAAATGATCATGAAGTGCTTTATTCAAGAAATCTTTGAATTTACATTTTAATGTCAATGATTGGATTCTTATTGCAAACTCTCTGGCTCCCCCCCCCCTTTTTTGCATGCAGAGATTGAAATAATATCTCTGCATTATTGTTAAGAATTGGGGGGGGGGGAGACCGAGAGAGTTGTTAATGTTTTGTCAAAATCTTGATCAAGCTGGTGTTTTTGCTGTAGATTGAGACTTTAGTATCTAGTAAGTTTGAGTATCTATTATGATCATTAATATGGCTAATTTTACCTCTGGTTTCTTAATATGGTTAGCCTGTAGATAAAATATTAATAGCTCTTTATAGTTTGACCAACCCTCAGGATGGGCTACATCAAAAGCTTCCAGAGAGCCAATAGAATTAGGCATTTTTTAAATTTTCCCTCATTTCTTCACAAGTTACCATCATAATTAAAAATTTTGACAGCTACTCTTTATAACTGTCCCAACAAAGTTAACTACCATTAGGGAAAACTTCTATCACTTTATTACACACTCGTGATTGGTTTATGATTTTAATTGACATGCCTATTATATTTGGTGGTCAATTGTTCTTAGGAATCTGTCGAATATGTTTTTATTTGGCAGATCTAAGTGATAGGATTTTTATCACCATTTTGTAAATATGATGAATCTATTTTCTTTGCACTCATATTTTTTCCAACTGCCAAATGCAATTTTTATTCAGGCATAATAGTGTATTAATGTGATGAATGTCTAACTGCGCACTTGTGTATTTACTACATTTTTCCAGTCAATGGAGAAAAATATTTCTCTTATCTGACTGTACCAAATCGATTGTGTTTGGCTGAATTTCAGGTTTTAGATTCAAACCACAATAATATCAAAAAAATATGAACACTTACAAAATTAATATGTATAATTTATTAGAACAAATATACATACATGTTATACATTAATAAATACAATTTTACATATAACATAGTTGATAATGAGCTGGTCATACCCAAATGACTGAACTCACTTCCAGTTGTATATATTAGCTTGCCTTGTGAGTTCTAGTCAAGACTCTTCCAGCTGTAGTGGACAGATTGCCTTGAATTGGCCATAGTCATAGCAGATTCCAGTTTTATCATGGATTTGCTTCACTGCATAGACATATTGGTAATGACTATAGTAGAAACACCTTCACAGTTGAAAGTGGTTTCAATTGAGAGCATGTTCAGTCATTCAGGTTAGACAGATGTTCTCTCTCTTTGCCTTGCTCTTAAAAAGGCTGACTATTTATTTCCAGATCCTCTACCTTACTGGCAGCAATCGGATTCAGAGAGCATCATTGCCTATTGGCTTGTACTAACCAGTGGTAGGATTTTATGCACTTGTTTGCATATTGCCGACCTTAGGTTTTAATCTTTGGCTATGTTTATACATTGGTTATCCATATGTTTCCACATTGGTTAGTGGCAATGAGTGCTCAATCCGATTAGATGATGAAGGAATCTGGGCTAGTCCACTTCTGAAGGTAAGGTCAGATATAACACCTTTTGACCTGAAATTTTTATGTAAAATTAAAAATAATTAGGAGTGATCAAAGTCTACCGATACTAAGATTATTCATTTATTATGAAATGGATTACTGAAGTTGTAAAGTATTATAGTTATGAGAGTATAGATGACTTTAAATATTTAGAAAAAAGTATTATCATTGTTTTCAAATCTATATATTAAAAACTGAACCAGTGAAATTGTGATTATATTCTTTAAACTATCCATGACCTATACTTCAAAACCAAGCAGAGTGAAACTTGACAATTACTTCCAAGTCACAATAAAGTAGAGGGCTTTTTGGTTAACTGACTCATAGCCAAATTAACTAATTATATATATTAGTCAGTAAATAGATATCTAATTTTAATAATTAATGAATGTTGAAATATTGGCTTTAAAACAAAAATATTAACATAATGTAACTTGACTTCACTACTGATAAAGGGAATATCAATTTTCTACAAATATTAATCTTCTGATTTATTTTTGCCTTTTAAAAAATATCAAGCTAGTATAATGAGAATTTGAAAAAAATAAGTAATGTAAAAGGGAGAAATAAATGATCAATTACTAATTTGGTAATTACAAATTTTGATACTTTGGTATTAAAGCGGCAACATAGGGGAGATAGGAGGCCTTTTCATATCCACCATAAATGTGTAATTTCATTATGACATCAAATTGAAAGAAAATAATCCCTGTGAGTATATGTAAAACGTGTTTTTTTTTTTATTAATGCGATCTTTTTTTTTTTTTGTAATACTTTGACATTTTCAATCTCATAATTATTTTTTTTTGTTGGTTTTTGTTCCTTTTTTTGGTTTAATTTGTTTATAAAAAAAATATGTTTATTAGCATTTCTGTTGAAAATCCCAGCATATTCTGCAATCACGTTCTACATTTTTGGTTTCAGTATCATAATTAATATACATGTTTTTTGTGTGATTTTTGTTCAGTTTTTTTTTTTTTGGTTTAATTTGTTTACTAAAAAAAATACATTTATTAGTATTTCTGTTGAAAATCTCAGCATACTCTAGAATCACCTCTACATTTTCGGAAGGAAAACTTTTAGTACACGTCCATTTTCTGTGATAATATTATTTTTTTTTGCTTCAAGGTGACAATTCCTGTTATATATTACACATTAAATATCATATGAGTATACTTAATGTGTTTTTATAAATATTATTTAAAAACCAAAATCATTTACTGTTTGTTTAATAACAATTTTTTATATAATGGCATCATTTCATTAAGATCGCAAATCACTTTTTTTTAATGTTGTTCTTAAAAGTTGTTACTGTGGAAGTTGTATGTTTAGTTAATGTCTTTTTATCAATATTATTTAAAAACTAAAATCATTTACTGTTTGCTTAGTGTTTATTTGAACAAATAATTTTTTTGTGTAATGCTGTCATTTCATTAAGATCACAAATCACTTTTTTTTTTTGCTTTCAAGTGACATTCTTCATTAAGATCGCAAATCTTTTTTTTTCTTTAATTTTAGATGTTCTTAAAAGTTGTTAGTGTCCAAGTCATACATATTTGAATGTCTTGTTTAAAATTATATTATGTTTTTACTTTTATTTATTTTTAGTCCTGCAACACAGAGCATGTATTAAACCTATTGCACCTATTGACATTCATTTCAACCTCCAGATAACTTTGTAAATCTTGCCAAAATATCATGTACAAGATGTGTGTGCACATTTTTTTTTTGCCAAAAAAAGTTGTGTACAAGATCCGTGGACACATTATTTTGGTCAGATCCCAAGATTACAAAGTTATCAGCAGATTGATAAATGTGATCAGTCGCAGGTGGTCTAATACCTGCTCTGTGTTGCAGCTCTAATAACAAAGTACCCAAATTTTATTGAAGTGCAATATTATTGAGAGATTGATCAATGAAATAAATAAAATTAATATATAATGTAAAGGTTTCATCATATAAAGATAATGCATCTATCTGTCATATCTATAACTTGTAGTTTGAATTCAGATTGAATTAAATTATTTTCAAGAGGCTTGGAGTTTTTCTTTCAAATAGCTAGCTTAAAGACTAGTAAGCTAACTATTTAACATTTATTAGTAAATAGGTTTGTAATTATTTTTAGATAGAAGTTAAAACAGAGATGAAAAAACACTCAAATTCTCACCAAAGGAAAAATCGGTGAATAATATTTTCTCCTTTACTTCTTTTATGAGAAGACTGATAGAGAGAGATAAGTAGACTATTTATATTTAAAAAAGATTTATCAACTTTTGTAATGAAATTTGTTGATTATTATCAGTTTATAATAAACAAATTGATCTCTTTTACTTCATATATTTCATCTATTGCCTAGCCTCATCAAGTATGCTATTTTTGAACTCCTATTCACTTTATCAAAAGAGAGCTCAGATTTCTTATATAAATAGATTTATGTGATGTATTTTATTTTAAAAATATAAATGTATTGTTGCATCACTTGTATTACTAATGCTGTCCAAATTTAGCATGCAATATTAAAAACATATGCAATACAGACAAATGTAATCTCATTTAAACATAACATTAATTTGCAGTTATTATTAATGTTAATTAAATAATAATTTAATCAAAGATTTTGCAGACTAAAAATCTCCGCAATATTTTTGAATGTCTAGTACTTCAATGATGGCTGGATGGATCCATCTTGAACATCAATATAATATTAATATTAATAACAAGAAAATGTATACTTGATTGCATCCAAAATATATCTTAGATTTATCCTTTTTTTTTTTGCTTTAACGTATTGTGTATATGGCTAAATCAATATAAATGTTTTTAGTAAAGATAAACCTAATTTGATAAAATGGAAACTAAAAATAACTGATTTTACATTTATTAAATACTTTTCTATAATTTTTATTTTAAGAAAGATATCATTTGAAAAAATGTGAATCATTTTAATCTAAGTTTAACTATTAAAATGATAATTAAAACTAATAAATTTCTCAATATTTTATTGTAGATATATCTTTATTTCAGCAAACTCTATTTGATATATTAAAAAAAAAATTAAATTTGTTTGTTGTATTCAGGCAAGTTTTTAATCTCCAATCAGAATAATTTTATGAGGTCTATTGATTTAAAAATCATTTGTTATTTCAGTGTTTTTTTATTATATCCAAGACTACTGTGATATTCTAGTATTCCTTTATTTGCAATATAAATGTTATTCCCATTATGATTTTGTAATATTTAAAATATATGCATCTGATTTATATGTAGTGATACTGTTTTTTTCACTTAATGAATATGTAGTGAGTGCTTGGTTTTATCTACATTGTACTTCTAAATTAATACTAATTTTGTCTTTAGAAATATATTCAGTTTTCATTAATGTACTATCTTTTTTTTTTCCTTTTTCTTGCCACCTATTATTGCAATTTTATGCTTGGGGGTGATTTGTTGTTTATTAATTTAATTATTATACCTAAATTGTATTAAATCTCTTTTTTAAAACCAAGAATTTATTTAATGTGTGGTATATTAAATATTAGTGCATTTTCTTGTCTTTCTTAAAACCTGAAATTTAAATTCAAGGCAGATTTTTTTAAGGTTGTGTACAGTTAACCCAAATAACCATGCAGTATTAGTAAGCATGTATTTAGAATTTTTTAGTACAGTGCAAAATTAAAACAAAAAGTGTTCAAATTTTAACAAGTAATTAATTGAGTTGCTTATTGAGAAATGCCTTTAGAAGGCTGTTGAGGAGATCTTTCACCTGCAGAAAATTATTTAAAGATTCTGTTATATTTCTCTACTGAAAATATAAATTATTTACCCTTTTAAAATTGGCTTTGTTATATTGTAATATTTTTTATTTAGAATTAATTAAATGGCAGTGGTAACTACTAGCATTAACAATATTCAAATTTATGTATATTAAGTAACCTTGTGGAGGTGAGGTTTAATAAGTACATAGAGTAAATTGGCAAAGTACACTATAATGAGTAACAGAAAATAATTGATCTTAGTGTTTTTGTCAAAAGATTCTTTGGAGTCAGAAATCCTGTTTTTATTTATTATTTAATGTAAGGGTTATATGATATAATGGTTAACATATCTTTTTATATTGTCCATGGCCATGACTTATGGTTTAAAACTAACAACTTGGCCTATACTACCAATCAAAGAATCTATCTAATAATTGGTTGGTGAGTACATAAGTATTATTGGATACAATGTAAAAGGAGAAAGGAAATAAAAATTTTCATCACTTAGAGTTGACTAGCCCTACAAGTATTATCTGACTTTTTATTTTTTATTTTATTTTAATATATCTAGAGAGAACCTTGCTTAAAAAGATCAATTTTAGAGATTGATCATGACTTGGGCTTAAATATGGGATTGATGAACAATTTTAAAAGACATAATTTTTTTCCAAATAATTATTTTATAACTAACTTAGGTAACTAATTTATATTAATTATTAAATGAAATTTAACTATCCTTAAAGTAAAATGAAGCTGCAAAATCTGGCAATTAGAAAGCTTGGTGAATATTTCCCCCTCCCCCTGCATTGTTTTTCTGTTTGAAGACTTTCAGAGAGTCTTGCTATACAGAAAATTTTATCTGTCTTTTAACGGTTACACTTTCTACTACATTTGTGTGACTGTCTTTTAGTTTTCTTTTGAGGGTAAAACTGGAAATTATTAATTTTAAAAGTCTCCAGATATCAGTATTATACAGAAAATCTGATGCAAAACATTGGAGAATGGCATCATCTTTATAGTCAAAATATTCGCTACGGTTTAATGAGCTCATCTTTTATTCAAATCTTAAAAATAAAAATCATATACTTTTCATAATTGTTTTTATATTTATTTTTGCAAAATATTTGTGAACTATTTATTTTATGGCAAGAATGTGATGTTAAGACTCAAGGTATTATTTGAATGTTTGTTTTAAGAAAAATGTAAATCTGCAAAAATGTAATAATATAACCAAAGACTTGATTGGCTGAAAAATAAATGTATTTATAACCATTGTAACTGTTTCTTTTTCTCTTTTTTTTTTTTAATAATTATAAGAAAAATTTCAAATTTTTAAATATAATTTTATTGCTTGATACATTCTTTAAAAAATTTTATTTGGATATTAGAAATGAAGTTCAAATAAATTTTATTTTATTCCAAATTATTTTCATCAGCAATTATAAAATAGCAAAAACTATTATTCTGATTGTGTATTTCAGTTTATTATTTTTTATATATATTTGCAAAGATGAAATATTATTTTTAAAAATAGTTTCTATTTTTAAACTTATATTTTTAAAAAATAATTTAAAATTTTGAAAAATATAATGTAGATTAATGATAATTCATTAAAATGTTGGAAATGTTACACAAATAACCACTAGGTACAAAATGCATAGCAAAAAGGTTAAAGCTTGAGCAAGTTGTCCTATCATCTAGTGTGTATATTTAGGACTGCTTTAATCTTAAAACAACAACAAAAACATTTTTTTACTTAATGTTCATATTAATTAAAACTATAAAAATATTTTTATCAACTAGCTCTTTATTTAATTTTTCTTTTTTCTCTCTCTTTTTTGTAGCTTAATGATATTAATACTCCACCATTACAAATCATTTCTTACTTATCAGAGCTGACAAATTCCAGTAATACTCTAACAACTTCCAGTTTAAATATGGTAGTGAACTCTTTCTCTATACTTATTGATAAACATAAACAACGTTTGAAAAATATGAAATTGGAAGAGGCAGAACAAGCAGCCAAGGAATTTACACAGGTAGGTTTCATTTTGATATTAGCAAAATTTTTAGGCATTCTGATTTGATTTGAAATATAAAGTCAATGTACATACCAATAAATGAATTGTTTAATTGCTTTCTGAAAATAATTGCAAGTTTTACATGTAAAAAAAAAATTAAAAATTTGTGTTTAAAACATTTAAAAGTAATTTTAAATATCATTTTCCCAACTATTCCTACTCCAGCCCCTTAACACTCTAGTATTATTTTTATTTTACTTCATAACAAATTTAAATATTATGACATGTATACAGTGGTCTATCCCACTAACTCAAAAATTACTTCTTCCTTTAGTACTTCATCCAATAAACTACTCAGTTTTTAAATCAAAAATATTTGAACTTCTTTATTATAATTAATCTTAAAGCTCTTCCTAGAAATATTTCTATTGAATAGGATGAGCTGCTTTCAAATTAATGCTACTTATCACTAAATGATAATGAACCAATTAATCATTTCTTAATTTAATACTCTGCAAATTGAGTAAATAATATAAGTAGAATATATTTTTTCTATGCAACATAGAGGGAAGCCAATTTTTTAACATTAGAACCACAATCTTAATTTCACATTGTGATTTCTAAGATGTCATTTCATATTAAATCCTATTTGTCCTAAATTTGTCTCCTATTTTTAATAAAATTAGTATGATAGAAATGAAAAATAATGTTCTTGCCATCTTTTTAATATTTACCCATCCACTTGGAGACTTATTTCAGTGCTTGCAAATTTATAAACAAAGACTGATTTTTTATACATTTGTTATTACTTTATTTTTATTTGCTTTTAATTCATCACTCAAAATCTTCTAATTCATTTGTTATAAAGAACCATTTTTATATATCTTATTGCAATTGTAATAATATTTATATAGAGTCTTTTTTTTCTAATATCTGAAGTTTTTTATGTAATAATGATTTATACTAGAAATATACATTTATGTAATTGTATCATTTATAATATGTAAACTTCATTTTTGGTTTATTTAACTATTATTATATATAAATAATTAAAGTTTACTGTTAATCTTTCTACATTTTAATGATTCTCCATCCTTTCCCTAGTGGCAATTTGAGTTAATAGTTCAATATTTTATTTTAGTTTTAAGACTTAATTATAAATCAATAAATTGTGTTTGTAGAAATATAAATTTACAAATAAAAAATATCCTTAAAAATCATATTTGAACTTTTTAAATATAGAAATAAAAATAATAAAATGAAAATATAATAAGAACAATTGCTTTTTTATTGGCTGATTACCATAATGCTTTTGAAAAACTAAAATTAATAAAATCTTTACTGGTTGAATTTCATATCTACATTTGGAACAAATTATTGATAAGTTATCATAAAGCTCTGAAATTCTGTTGCAAAATTTAAATTGTTTTTATAATTATTAAAATATCTCAAAAGTTTTGTACTATAATATTTGACAGAACATAATGATCATTTTTTATCATTATTTTAAATTTCTTAACTTGTATTTTTAACAATAGAGATAAAAAAATTATATTAGATACTTTTATTGACCATGTAACAAAAAGAAAAAAAAATTTTTAACTACAATTGGGGTTTTTAAATTCAACTTGGAATAAAAGCATGGGAATCCAGAAATTAATTAAGTCAGTTCCTTGTTATAAAAAATAGGGATTGATTTAATTAATTTCTGGATCACCACCAAACTTTTATTTCATGTTAAGTCTTAAAAAACCCAAATGTGATTGAAGAAACTATTATTTTAATTCTTTTTACTGCACAGTCAACAAAAGCATTTAATATAAAATGTATCTATTATTTTTAAGTTTTTGGTATTGGCACAGTAAATAAAAATGAAATACTATATTGTACTTTATATTGACTGGACACTTCATATATATATATATATATATATCATTAGATATTTCTGCTATAAGTTAAAATTTATATTCCTTATGTATATATATATCATATTTAGTATGTGTATATAACAATATATGTCCATATGGTACTAATTAAAAATATAAAATATTCTTTTAAGTGAAAAGTGTTTAACATTTTTACTTTGATTGGAAATGTTTTGTAAAAAATGCTTATCTATTCTATATATAGTGAAAATAAATGTCACTTAATACATGTAATTATATTTTAAATCAATTTCACACATATAGTATATATATATATTATTAGATATATATATATATATATATATATATATATTGTACCCTTACTTCTCGATGTATAATATAGTTTGAAATACAACTAGCTCAATTAAATTATAATGCTTAATTAAAATTTGCATATCTATCTTTAATTTACTTTTATACTATCATATTCTAATTAAATTTATTATCAATTATCAAAATCAATATAGTTCTATAGTATGTACTAATTAAATAAGTATTTATCAAAATCATGAGACTGTGAAGTAAAGTTACAAAGCAATAAGTAGATTTACATTGAGTCAATATCTCCCAAGACATTGTCTCAATGGCATAAGAATACTATTACCTCCTTATTAACTTACTACTACATCTACAGCATTCTTATGGCTTTTAAATAAAATAAACTATCTTTAATAGTAATAAAATAAATCTCAACTTTTAATTTTTTAAAAATATAATTAAATAATCTCAGGCTCTTCTAATTATCTTAAAGTAATAATAATTCATGTAAATAAGTATGATAAGGGATTTTATATCAAACCTAAATACACCTAACTTATTCTAATAATAATATACAATACTAATCTTAGGGTATAACTTAATCTTATCTATTTCTGTTATATCATCAATCATTAAATAAATAATCATATGTATATCTTTTATTTTCATATAGCATCTTAATTTTGGAATAGATCAAAATCTTATAATTCAATAATCTGTGGCAATAAATAATATTGTACTCTTATAATGTGCATTATAATTACCCTATGACCATAATAATATTATATGTTAATATCAATCAATTCTTATAAAATGATATCAAGAAAATATTGTGTTTATTTCTAAATAATAATAATAAATTCATATTGTGCAAATATTATGTTTATTCAAATTATCTGTTGTCAAATGCTGTGGTGTAAAATAATGAACTCGACACACTTTTAAAACAAATTAAACAAATTTATTTACATTAACTTCAACTAAGAATTTATTTACAATATTTACAGTTCAAAATTAGGAAAACAAAGAAAATAAAAATAAGAAAATAATAATACAATATGTTTACACTGTTATTAACTCATACTCCTAATAAGTAATTATACATTCTTTAAAATGCTGTACTAATAACATTGAAGTATGCTTTTAAAACTTAGACTTTAAATAAATATCAGTGAACTTCAATTATTACACAGAAAAATTTATGTAAACAATATTTATGTAGCATATGTAAACAATTAAACTTTACTAATTAAATTGCTACATCACTTAAGTATTACTGTTATTCATTTCATCATGTACTAGTATGTGTTTACTTTACTATCAGCATTACTTTAATAGCATAATATAGAAACTAATGTATCTTTGTAATGTAATAACAATAATTGATTATAATTTATATTTCATTTAATGCAATTCATGCTACATGTTTTATCAAATATGCATTACATATATGTACTGTTAAATAATAATATTTAAATTATTCATTAATTTCAAATTCATAAAGTATTATATTAGATAAATTCTATGATTCTTTTCTATGTAAAATTATTACTTTACTTTATGTGTTATTCTACTCCTTCTTAATAACTTTCTATCTACAAAACATCCTTTAAAACTTATTTAAACTTTCCGGAAAAACAATCATCAATTTTAAATAAAACTAATTATCCAAACTATTTATACTTCATCATCTATATTCGGTAAATCTTCAATCCAAATATAAACTTCTACATAAAACTTAACTTAATTTATCCAATAAAACAAAAATAAAATATAGACTTTGAGATCTCTTCCTAACTTGCAATAAACTAATTACTTATGAATAATAAATATAATTCTAATATTATAACATAAAAAAAAAAAAATAAATATCAAAATTTATTTACGAAAGAATCATATAATTATTTCTAAGCTTCTTATGTAATGTTGTATCATATTTATATCATAAATTCAAATTATGCATATTTACATAAAACTGTTACTGCCAATATAATGTGTGTGTATTTTTATTAAAATATTTATACATTCATTCAAATAACATAACATTTGGATGATCTAAAGAAAACATATTAAATATATCAAAATTATTATTATTATACAATTTTTACCATAAGCAATGATTTAATGTACAGTCCATCTTCCAATATTCTTCGGAATTACAGCTTCATAAAATAATTCACATTTACACTCACAATCATTCTTTAACATATTACGTGTTATATTAATTATAAAATAAACTTATGTAATTAATTATTATATTATTTTTAGTTATTATTTTAAGAAATGTACCTATCTTATTTTTAATAAATTAATAATATTTAAATTTTATGTTAGATAAATAAAACAGAATTCATATTACGTAATTCCAGCGATGTCTTCTTTTCACCATATAGTTCTTTAATCCTAGGTACACATTCACTAAAACACCATTTCCATTTTCCGGTCTATCACGTGTTTTTTAAAAAGTTTATAAAAATGATAACGTTCTTTTAAAATAAAATAAAAGTTCCCCACAAGAAAAATAAAATAAAATTAAAATAGTTTATAGGCTCCGGATCCAGTTCCTTAACGAAAATTATTTAAAGTTATTATTTCTAAATTAGTCTATAGTTTATGAAAAATTATCATTTAATTATTTTAATTGACTTGGACGTCCACATATTACTTGCGCATTTCTTAACAAAATATCCAGGTAAGAATAAGCTTCTTCATCTAAAACGACCAGCGTTTAAATTATTTCAATATAATAATTTTTATTATATTAAGATTTTTAGCTAAATATATTTTCAATCTATTTGCCTTTTTAAAATTGTCCACATTCAGTCTTTTAAACATAAAGACTTAACAAGGCAAGTATTTATAAAACTACTTTTATTTCTAATATCTTTACTTAAGATATATATTTAAATTTGTAGCTTGCAAAAATACTTTCTTCATAAAGAAGTATTTTATTCTTTAAAATATCTATTTTCTAATAGTCAATAGCAATTAGCTTTTAAAATTATATACTGTCCAAAATACTACTTTTCTCCATCTCGTAATTTTCCGAACTAATCCAGCGTTTGTCATATTTCTAGTATAAAGTTTCCGATATATTTTCACTATATATGATGTTCCCATGACCATTTGCTTGTAAATTGAGCTTCAATATAGAGACGATTGATAAGGAAAAATTAAATTAACACTGCATGTCTATCATTTAAAACTTTTATAACTTATTTACAAGACACTCTTATAATTTTGAAAAAATGATTTTAAAAGCGTCTATAAAATTTACGTAGCTATTTTTAATAACACAATTAACTTGAAAATTCAATCACGAAGTCCTCTCCTAACAATTGAACTGAGCTTTTATACCGGAAGAAACTTCCCATTTGATTGGTACATTTAAACAATCAACTTGCTGGCTTATTTACATATTTACCAACAACACAAAATTAAAAATAAATAATGACTTATTTAATATTTAATATTTATTACATTATTAAATTTTTAAAATAATCTTTATCGTTTATTTAAATCCACTAAACATTCTTTTAAAATATTCTTACTTACTTGATTTTAATTTTAACTTTTATAAGATTATTTAAAATAAACTAAGTCTTTTTTATACGTTATATTTTTAAAGCAATACTTTTAAAAATCAGATTTAATATTCTACATTGATTTATCTTTATTTTATCTCATGATAGCTCACGTATTATTTATAAATTTTATAACATGATTTTTAAAATAGTTTTGCAACTTTATTAGATAACTTCCAAGCATGTGTGTGCATATTTAACTAACATCTGTTTCTACAACACAAGAAACGCTTGTCATAATCTAAAAATAACTAACAATTGCATTTTTAAAATAAACATTTTTTTTTAAAATAAATAAGATATTATAACAGATTTTAAATTAATAATTCGATATTATTAAAATCAAATATTAATCTTCTATTTAAGTATTTATAATAATTAAAAATATTTATATTCTTTTATAACATTATTTTATCAATAATAAATATATGCATTTAATTTTAACTTGTCTTTTAAACACTTTTAGTTTTAAATACCTACTTATTAAATATATTAATGCAGTATTAACTATGGCCAGTTTTCCCAACCATATACTACTATCATCTTTATTTAAAATGTCTCTCTCAATTTCAGCACAATTTCACATATCAAATACTCATAGATTGCTTTAATTAAACCTTTTGAAATATTACCATAAGCAAAATTAACATCACATATTCAAATATATCTTAAATTTAAAATTTTTAATAGATTAGCACAAAAATTAGATGGTGACCCATACAAAAGGGCACAATATATATATATATATATATATAAATCAATTTCACACATATAGTATATATATATATTATTAGATATTTCATGCAGTGTTAATTATTTATGTGTTGGACTATCTTCATTATCTATATGAGTGTTGAATGTCTTTAGAAAAATTTAACTTTATTTAAATATGGTCTGATCAGTGACAGCTCTAGCATGGAAATTGAATCTGGACCCTCAGATTCTTGAGTATTAAATTTTAAGGTAATTCTCTAACTAACTAAGTCATCCTGTGAAAGCAACAGTCAGTAGAAAATTTATATTATTATCTATGAAGTTCTTTCTTTTTTCCAAAAGAAAAGTTGATTAGTCATTTCCATACATTATGTACAGTCACACTAAGTTGATTTATGGGATTGCTGGGCATTGTCATGTGAGTAGTTTTTTTTAATTTTCTTCTTTGTACCTTTTCTTCTGTATCCAATATTTTTGTATTTTTCCAAGTGAACATATGTTCATTTGTAGATACATGATCTGCTACCTTAGTGACATCTGTTTTCTCTCTTCTAATCATCAGTTTGTGTTCTTGCAAGCACTTTTCAATGGGATGACTGGTTTCACTAATATTTGTTCTTCCACATTCACATGGTATTTCATAGATACAATTTTTTTCTTTTCAGCATTTCAAATTTAGGCTTTGTACATGTTAGAATTTCTCTTAGTGTGGTATGGTTCTGGAAAGCTAATCTGATATTCCACCTAAAGTTTGGCTTCACTATGTAGATAATAAGCATTTATTTTATATAGTGCTATGTTTATAATTGTAATACATTTAAAGATCAGCCTTTCAAGATATTGTGCATGCACTTTTTACAAGTGTTAATTTATCCATATATAAGCATTTGGGTTGGAAAGAATAAGTGGATTCATTTTATTCTTTCATAAATACTATATCTCATCTTGGGAATGAAATTATTCATTTATTATTAATACTCATAAAAAGCACATGCACAATAGCTTGAAAGGCTGATCTTTATATGTAGATAATACATTTGTTGTATGGTCACATGATGAAGCACTACTACAATCTTTCTGGAAAAACATCATCAATATATCCCCTTCAATTAAATTTATAATAGAATCAGAACAAGAACAAAAATTGGCATTCTTAGATGTTCTTGTGACAAAACTCCCTCATGACAAAATCAAAACTACAGTTCACCAAAAACCCACACATACAGGAAAATTCTTAGACTATACATCCAATCACACCAGAAATATAAAACATTGAGTTATACTATCACCATGGAACAGAGAATGACAAGTTTTTTCAGAAAACAGCAATTTGAAAGAAAAGATTTGTATAGAACAAACTCTTATGAAAAACAGTTATCCATCAACTGCTATTAAGAATATCTTAAATAGGTAATATAATCATCAAAAAAACAGTATTATTTGGCATGGTAGTGTACCCATACATACCAAAAATAGCAGACAAATTAAGAAAAATCTGCAATCAGTATAATATCAGAAGAGTTTTCCAGAGCCTAAACTTGAAAGGCAGAAAAAAAAAAACAGCATCTATAAAATACCATGTTAATTTGGAAGAACATATGTTGGTGAGACCAGTCACCTCATTGAAAAGTTCTTGCAAAAACACAAAATGATTAAAAGAGAGAAAACAGATGTGCCTAAGGTAGCAGATTGTGTATGTATCAATGAACATATGTTCAATTGGGTAAATACTAAAATATTGGATAGAGAAAAAAAAGGTACAAAATAGAAATTTAAAGAAGCTATCCACTTGACAATGGCAAAAATTCCTGTAAGTCAATCTAGTGTGACTATACATAATGTATGGAAATTACTAATCAACTTTGCTTCTAGAAAAAATAGAGAAATTAGAAGAAACCTTATAGATAAGCATACGAAATTTCTACGGACTGTTGCCTTTGTCAGGATGGCTGAGTAGGTTAAAGTGTTTTCTTAAAATTCAATACTCAAGGATCTAAGAGTCCAGGTTCAATTTCCATGCTAGTACAGTTACTGGTCCAGCCACCAACAACTGAAAAAGATGGGAGAATAATATCTCTCAAAATCTTGTGCATATACTAACCTGTGTGCTATTACTAACAGTTGAATGTATTTGGAATATTTAAAGAAAGTTAAATTTTTTTAGTTAAATTTTTCTAAAGACATCCAATACTCATATTATATGATGGAAATAGTCCACTATAAAAATACAACTAAAACACCATCATCACAAATCTTCAGGAAAACACTAATATATATATACAAAAAATCAGTAAGTAATGTTTCTGTTTACAATTATTGACATTTAATTCTTTTATGTTTAAAATTGTTATTCAATTGAAAGAAAAAAAATATTTATACTGCTCTCAAGGAGTTAACAAATAAACAAACAAACAGATTTTTCAACTTCAGTAAAAGCATTTAAAAGTAAACATAATTTTTAAAAAAATCTCTAACGTGAATATTTTTTTATAATTATTATATAAATATTTTGTAAAAATATTCATAAATATTTAAATAAATTATGAAAAAAAAAGTATTATTTTTTTGCTCATTGTTAGCAACAATCAAGCTCAACTAATATACGAGACAGCAACTGTCTAGACGTTCATTTATAGTTTTCCTCTGTGGAACACATCTTCAGATTTTTTTGAACTAATCAATAAATATTTACTTTATTTCAGTTTTTACTATAAATGAATATAAAACCAATAAAACAATGCTAAGATAACTGCAAGCAATATATTTAAAGCTGAAATACAGCAGTGCCACCACACATGTAGTAGAGAAGCAATTTATTAAAGATAACAAAGATACATAATTTTGTAAGACTTATAGAATTCAACTTATAAGGTCTATTGTTATAATGAAGTATCAGTCACAAAACAAATTCTTCTACCTGTTTAAAATGAGTAAAAAATATATTTTAATTCACAATTTATTTACACCTGTGTTATGCTAATAAATTAAGATGTGGATGCATCGTTTTTTTTCACTGTCGTAAAATAACTGAACATGTTTTTGTTTGACACATTCTAAACTTCTTAAATAACTGAATTACTGCTTATTAATTAAAAATAATTGCATGGAGTAGTCAGTGAAGTCACACTCTGTACTTAAGAGCAGGACTTTAAAGCAGGGCTAGGGAACCATGAAAATGTTGTGAGGACATAGACGAATTCAACAAGTTATCTAATTATTAATTGGCAAATGGGTATTTAGCTATTATTAATTAGAAAGTAGAAATCCCAAGTTAATCTGAATTGTTCAGGAGAATGTTAATTTCTCAGTTTTAAACAAAAACAGATGCAATTGTAATAAGGTGTGGCTTTCAATGATAAGTAAAACATTGATTTTTATAAGTACAAATCGTCTATTTATTTTATTCTTTACCTCAAGTAATATAATTTTTAAATACCTTTTAAAATCTAAATAATAAACAGAAATAATTGAATACTTTAAGTATTTAAAGTGAAAGAGGTGGGGAATGTTTCATAGATCTTTAGCTCTTAATTTTAACATTTTTCTACTAAACTAAAACTCAGAGGAACAATAATAATTACATAGTTTGTCACTCAGGGTGTCATAAGGTATTGCATCACCAGAAGTAACAGAACTGAGTTTCAAACCAACTAGGAATATTTGCTTCTAAAAATCACTACTACATCACTGCATTAAACCATGCACAACAAAAAAATAATGATATGATAGGTTTATTAGTATGTCATGTGATGTTCAATTACTCTCATGATAGATTAACCATTTAACAATTTCGTTCAGTAAATCAGAGATGAGTTTTTTTTAAAAAATACTTAACTGGAAAATGATACATTCTGCCCTCATGCTTAATTGCATAAAGCATTTAATTGTTTCCTGCTAAATAAATATATAATCACTAATTTTATCCATTAGCAATTATTTTATTCTAGAATCATTATTAGTCATTTATTAGTTTGAAATAAAATTATGACAACCAATCGCTAGCTAACGTAAAGCAAACTAAGACCTTGCTATAGATCCCTGAATGTTAGAGACACTTTGTTTTATATATATTTAAAAAAAAACACTAGAGTATATGTTATAAATATTAAAAAGGGACTATTTTTAAAATTTTATAATAGTGTCCGAAAGTTATGGCTACACATTGATGCATAAATAGACAAAAAGACTTAAATAAAATAGAAAATATATCAGATACTCAAGAAAGTTCTAAATCAAGACGATTACATTAATTAGAATTCTGGTTATTTCATTGTTTTAATTATTTAAATAACTGAAATCAATACTTCTCTATAAAAATAATTTTAAATATCTTTATTTAAATTCTAAATGCCGAAAGCATAGATATAACAATATCAAAGGTTTTAAATTCATCTGCTTCTGAACATACATTTATATGATATTGATTGTTTTAATTTATCCTTTTTCTGTTTATACAACTGTATATTCAAAAGCAAATTATTTTATTTAAAAATAATATCATACTATCAAATTATCAGATATTTAATTTGGCTCATTGGTTCACTAAGTAAATAGCTATAAACGAAAACCAAAAGATATTATATTTCAAAGATCAAATATAGTTTTGAAGGATTTTAATTGCATCATTCATATTTCTAACTATTTAAGCTTATTGTTTTATTTAGGTCACAAAGGATAGACTTACATTGATATATCAATCTATTAACTGGAACAATAAAAAGAGTTTAACTGGAAAGCAATGAGAAAACTTTTATATAACTTTGGTTATTCATAATTTATAATACGCCTTTCATTTTTTAATTAAAAACATAAATATTTGATTTAGTAAATCATTAAAACTGATCATTAAAAAGTGAAAAATATTTTTAAAAATTGCCTTTTTAAAAAAAAAAAAAGTATTTCCATAACGAATTGAAAATGGTCTGAAATTTTTATATTGTTGGATAATTATAATATAATGGATTTTGAGACATGCGCTAATGGAAATTTTTAAAAATTGAAAATAACTTTACTGCAGCAATCATTATTCATTCTTCCATTTTTAAAATGTTAAAAGTTAATAAAAATTTAGAGAGTTGGATAATGAAAAAATATTGTCTGTCAATGCGGGTAAGAAGATCCTGGCATTTAATTGTTTTTAGCTCACCTGGTGATTAAAAGTTTGTTGGTGAATGATGTATAAAAAGAGAGAATTTGTGATATTTTTATACATCTAGATTATTGTGATATAATGGAGTTTGAGATAAGAGGCAAACTGAAATTTTTTTAAAAGAATTTGAAAATATTGTATATGTTCAATATGTTTTAGTTTTATTTACTTGGGAAGGGTGGCAGAACGTAGTTGGCTAAATACTGGACGAATAAAAAAAAGTCATTGATGAATGGGTAGTAAGATGTTTTTTTAATTAGCTATAGCAGCGGTTGCCAACCTGTGGTATGCATACCCCTAGGGGTACACAACAGACCACTTGTGGGTATGAAAAATAATATTGGTAATGGCAGAAAACATAAACATACACCCACAAGAGTTAAATAAAAACATAAAAACAAAATTGTAGAGTTTTGGGGTTTATAAAGAGGAACTGTCAGTTTCCGAAAAATAAAAATTGATTGAACTTTTTATTCTTCTCATTTAAAAAAAAAAATGTGATTGACTTCTTGGCAGCAGTAAAAAAAAAGAGTATAAAGAAACTCAGTGATAAAGCAATAAAATATTTATCACCTTTTATGAATCCAGAGCTGGTTGAAAGAACATTCTCATGCTTATATTTACAACAAATATTACAGTAAGCTTAAGCAGCTCCTGATTTGAGGTTATATCTGTCTTTATTTGAACCTGATTTAAAAAACTAGGATCATAAAATAAGCTCAAGGATTATGTTAAAATTATTAAGAACCATGTTGAATTAATTAAAATATTGAAATAAATTGTTAAATGTAAAGTAAAAATTAAAAATCAATAAACGTAATTATGTTATAATTTAAGTCAGTTCATTATTTACCTAATTCTAAAAAAAAATTGAAAAAAAAAAAACTTTTTTGAAGGATGAATAGAGTTAATAAAGAGAGGAGATATTAATCAATTGATGCACAAGAGGGGAAAACCTAAATAAGTGGTACACGAGAGGGAAAACCCTAATCAATGACTATATGAGGAAAAAAGGTTAAGATCTGTTCAACTAAAGGATACAAATTTCAGATTAACATTGAATTGTATGAATGTCAGTTTGCAGGCTGTAAAATAAAAACATGATTATTAAAATGTTGCCTCAATGGTGAAATATGCATCATACTCTTATGTTCACTGAATCCATAATTATTTCTACCTTTATTTTACTATTTAAGTGACCATAAACCACCTTAAATTTGTTAGACTTCATTCTGAATTTGAACCAAAGATTTTAAATGTGATAGACTAAAATAATAAGTAATACTCTACAAAGTTTATATATATAAACATTAGAAAGCAGTAACCACCTAAACATACCAATATAGATAGTAATCAATATTTCTCACTGTTGTTAAGGCAACCTCTCACCTTTTAATAATAAGAGTGGAAATCCACTCTTACTAATGGTCCAATAAATATACATGGACATTTAAAGATTGCAACTTGACCACAGAGATTGAAATATATATATATATATGTAATTTTATAATTAAATATTAATAAATACATTAATCAAAAATTTTGAAAAGGACAACAAATATAATCGTCACTTAGGAGAGCTTTTGACTATTCTCGTAGTCTTTGTCAACTAATTCTTTGAATAGTTAACTTTCCCATAATTCCATGATCCTAAGTCTTGCTTATATTTATATATTAGCATTGCTTTCTTTATTTTCCTTTTATTGTTATGTCTTTCAGTTTACAATATTTTTACATTATTATAATTGAAATTAAAACCATATATACATTATTCATTATGGTCATAAAAAAATGGAAGCTGATAAGTTATTATTACCTTTGCAATTTTGTTTTATATTTTGAACCCTTTTTAATAATAGCCAGTGCTCTTTAGTTCTTTTTTCCAGTGTACATCTTGATTCCACTATATATCTGCTACCACACCTACATATCCATTTATAAATTATACAATTTTTACTAATCAAGAGTACCAAAGTCACATAAAATGGCAGGTTTGAAGTACTTCTTATTCAGAAGTGATAATCTTTGTAAATATTCATCAGATAAAGGCAAAACTATTGAAATATATTCTAATGAATTGTTAAATGTTAGCTATATTTACAATCATATTTATTATACTATTAAAAAATTTTATATGAAATATAAATATAAAAATAAATAAAAATATTAATAAGGTTGATTCTTCTACTAATAAAAAAATTTGGCTATCAATACTATATATTTCAAATCAACAAGCAAATTTCATATGGAAAATTTATAAAGATATATGTGACATTGCATTTTATGCACCTCCTACATTAAATAAATTAATAAATAACTCTAAAGATAAAACCTCATTTATACATAAAAATTGCATCATTTATAAATGGATATGTAGGTGCGTTAGTGGATATATAGGGGCAGGATGTACATTTGAGAAAAAAACTAAAGAGCACTTGCTGTTATTAAAAAGGGTTCAAAATACAAAAGAAAATTGCAAAGGTAATAATAATGTATCAAGTTCTATTTCTTACAACCAGAATAAATCATGTGTACATGGTTTTAATTTTAATTATAATAATGTAAAAATATTGCAAACTGAAAGAAATAACAATAAAAGGAAAATAAAGGAAGCTATGCTAATATATAAATACAAGCAAGACTTAATCAATAGACAGGCAGAAAATGTTAGTATCATGGAATTATGGAATGGTTAACCTTTCAAAGAATTAGTTGACAAAGACTATGAGGATAGTTGAAAGCACTCCTAAGTGATGATTATATTTTTTGTCCTTTTCAAAATTTTTGATTACTATATTTACTAATATTTAATTATAAGATTATATATATATATATATATATATATATATATATTACTTCAAAGAAATACAGACATCAATTTATAATATTATATATATATGTGCTCAAATATATGTTAACCCAAAAACAATATGAACATTCAAACCTTTCAGAAAACCCCAAGTGGGCTTTTAATGTTTTCCTATTATTTTTAATTAATTTTAAAATAATATTAATTAAGATTTTAATTCTGGTCAAATCAAATACTATTGGAGAGTTAAGTGAGGGCATGATTGAAATTAGAAATAAAACAAAAGAAAAAAGATGTAAAAGATTTTTTTTAGCTGACTAAAAAGTATAAAAGAAAATAATCCTCTCTCAGTTAATTTGTCATTCTTAGAAAATGTCAGAGATTTTAAGAATCTAAACTTGTTATAAAATAATTGGAAAATGCATGAACGTTGTCCTTTTATAAAAGCATTTGAGACCTTTTTCATTTTTGTGATTTATTTGAGCCTTAAATGCTTTTATAAAACAACAATATTCCTGCAATTTCCAATTGTTTTATAATAAGTGTAGATTCTTAAGATCTCTGATATTTCCCAAGAATTGCAAATTAACTGAGAAGGGGTTTCTTTATAATTTTGTACTCTTTATCAGAAGTATATTTTCTTATTCTTCTCTTTTACTTTTTTTACATATCTTCATATATTCATATATATATATTATTTTTTATAATACTTCTTTCATATCATATACACTTCAATGCAAACAAATTTTCTTAAAAAACTTCTTTATATGTATATTTTTACATATATATATATATATATGAAGTGATGTTTATATACAGTCAAAACTGTAAAAAAAATAAAGAAGTTTTTTAAGAAAATTTGTTTGCATTGAAGTGTATATGAAAGAAGCTATTTACATAAAAGCTATATACTTTTTGCACTTTGTGAGTGCTATGAGAGTGCTGCTGGAACTTGTCAGATGATGTTTTGTTTTCTTTCTTTACTGACATAAAAAGTATAAGCATGATGTCAATCAAAATATGGCCATTTTAAAGCTCAATATCATAGCTTTCAAATGATCTTTACCTCAAAAAAATTGGCTGAAATTTGGATTTTTGGCAACAGTTTTAATCAACCGCAGTATTTAATTTTTTTGATAATTTTTGTACTTATCACTAAGCAATAAAAGACAAAAATGGTCTACAGGCTGCAAGTGAAAATTTCTCCGGTGTTATTCACAAAGAAGGCCTACAATAATATCGTAAGTAACATTTTTAAATTTTGTTTTTAATTTTTTGATAAAATTATTTTTTTTATTAATTTTAGTTTGTAATTAGTGTGTGTTAGTTATATATTTATTTATGCTCATATAGAATTCATATCTATAGTAACTTTCTAACGTTCTACCTACACTAATGTTTTCAAAAAGTATAATAATTTATTATGAAAATCATTAATTATGTTTATATAATATGGTTTACAAGTGATGTGTTATAAAACTAATAATCAAATGTATACAAACATTGCTTACACAAATATATAATCAAATTCTGCATTTAGAATTCATGTCTATAGTAATTTTCTAACGTTCTACCTACACTATTATAAAAATAATGTTTTTCAAAAAATATAATAATTTATTATGAAAATCATTAATTATGTTTATATAATATGGTTTACAAGTAATGTGTTATAAAACTAATAATCAAATGTATACAAACATTGCATACACAAACATATAATCAAATTCTGATTATTGTTTATGTTTTTGTTTACTCTTGTTCATGCCTTGGTTTTGCTATATGTTTCATAACATTATTTTCAAGTCTATAGTTAACAAATACACTATATGCAAATAAATTATATCTATGTGGTATAATAAATATAATAAGATAGCATCACTTCAGTGCATAAAGAATATGAACATCACTTGTGTGTGCATAAAGAATACAAACATCACTGGTGTCCATAAAGAATATAAACATCCCTGATGTACACAAAAAAATATACAATGAAGAGATGAAACTCATTTTATCAGTGATATAGACAGTAGCCTACAATTTCTAGTTTTAAATAGATAAAAAGCCAATTGCTATGATGATTTCTTTTGTATCTTTTATTAGGATGAATCTTTTTTCTTTATAGACACCTTTGACATTTAGAACATTTGGGGTACAAGATAAAAATGAAGAAGTCATATCCAAATTCTTTTGGAGATTGTGTAGTGGTGGATTAACTCAGGTAAGACATGTTATACATGTTTAAAAAGATAACTTTGTGAGGAATATAAAGAAATTATCACTGAAGATGTATTTTTAATTTTAGTTAATGTTAATTTCTAAATTATGAACAAACAATAAAATAATAATTATTTTGGATGTGAAAATTTCTTTTTTTTCTTATTTTTTATATAGTTATCACTATTTATTTTATGCTTATTGTTTTCCTTAATGTTTCTAGTTTCTAGCAATATAATTGTTTTTGCTCTAACATAATTAAAACTGAAGTTATTGTGAAAATTGTGTCTCAGGCCAGTATTTTAAAAAATTCAATATGGCGGCTTAAAGCTGAAGTAGTTTTAAACTTTACATTAAACATATCTCAATTATATGTAAACAAAGTGAGTAAATCATCCATCCCTAGGCTATTTTTTGTTCAACATTCTGTGCTTTTAAGTAATAGCTTGAGGGAGATTGATTTATTCCCATTTATATAAAACCTATATTTTAAAAAATCTCTTCTTTACATCTTATTTTTTACTTTTTAGTTATATTTACATATTACTTTATGGTTAAAACAAACAAAAAAAATCTGACAAAAATTATAATTTAATAAGTCATGAAAATAAAAAATACACTCTAATAAACAAATTCTAAATTTAAATATTATGAGATTGTCTACTATATAAAAATATTTATGTATTAGTTTTTTAATTAAGTATGAGTTAAATGAATAATAACAAAATTTTATTCTACAAATGTAATGTTTCCATCAGATATATTTTTTTTATTTTAATAATTTAATAATGAAATTAATATTAATAAAATTTTAATCTACAAATATAATATTTCTGTTGGTTCAATTGTTAAGGAATTTTCTTGGGAAGTGTAAGATTGTGAGTTATAGATTTATTTTCATTGTTAATTCAGATATGTGGACATACCAACAGAAACACAGTCAGAACAAGTTAATATAAAATCATTTTCTATATATTACGTCAGACTGATCAAAAAAGTTGTATGACTTCACTTTAAAAAACTTATGAAAACATCTTAGAAAAATCTTAGTATTAAGTCATAAAAAATTTATTTTTGTGCCATTTTAGTTTTATTACTATTGCTGTTGTTGTTTTTATTATTATCATAAATTTCAAATAGATTTTATTGAAGAATTTATAATATGGTTTACAAAAAAGTAGTGACACAAGCAAAAAAAATAGTAACAAAGAAACGTTAATCCAAATGTCAAGTGTTGGTGGCAGAGTGGTTACACAGCCGCCTTACAAGCAGTTGCCCTGGGGTTTGCTTCCCACGCTATGACACATTAAAATCAATTACAAATAAAACATGTTTACATTATTTTGCTTTACATTAAAATCAATCACATGAACATTTTGATCTTATGAAATGCAAATGAACAATTATATAATGAATTTATATTTTGGAAAAATTAGTTTAAAGGGTTTATTATTGTAATTCTGTTTCATATATATATATATATATAATAAATCTACATAAGAGGAAAATGATTTTAAATTATCCTCTTATGTAGATTTATTATTATAATTCTGTTTCATATATATATATATATATAATAAATCTACATAAGAGGAAAATGATTTTGTGAATAGAATAATAAATAATTAATATAAAATTGATTAAATATCCATTATTGTATTCATGGAAAAACTTGATTTGATAGAAAACTGGCTAAATACTTTTTGTGTTTTTCTTTCATAGATGACTTTATGCCAAGAAATGTACAAAAAAAAGGGAATCTTCGAAATATGGAAAATTATTATGCTAAGAATAGCACTTGCTATGCATATCCATGGAATCTTTTGTTTAATTGATTTTATAAGTTTTAGTATACTACTATTTATAACATACACTAATCCATTATTTAGAATGGAGTAGTTTATGTCATTAATAGGAGTGTATTGAATGGTGATTCCTGTGTTAGAAAATGATGGGGAATAAATTATTGAAATATTTTTTCATTTAATTTTATATTAATTTCAAGATATAAAATACAATTAGTGACAAAATGAAGTCATTATCATAATATTATATTATCCATAAATCTTTGTAAAGGGATATTAATTGGTACTGATTCAAAAACTGTTTCCTGACTAATTTCACTATTACAAGTCTGTGTTTTTCTAAGCTGAACTGGGTGTCATAATACTGTCAATTTCTGTGGATGAATCGTTCTTGAGAAATTGCATCGAAGAAAAACAAGAAGCAGTATAAAAGATTCAATTTTATTCTTCAATACTGTTCTAAAATGTTTGTCTCTAAAGAATTTATATGGATAGGATGCAAATTAGTGGGGGGGGGGTAATATTGACTTTTTTAATAAATAGGATAAATGGGATTGGGTATAATCTTTGAATTTTATAAAGTATTATTTAGATGAAATTGTCCAAATCATAAGGTAAAAATGTTAAAAATTGGATTAAATGGCAAGTACAAATCATGGTATGCTATATATTCCTGGATGGCAAGATTCAAATATGGTTGCAAGCTTTGGTACAAAATCATTTAGATAAAATATATTGTTATCTGAATCAACCAAAAAAATTTAGATTGAGACAATTCTGTGTTTTGGGATTTTGATTGAAATATATAAATATATGCTCAAATATGTTATTGCCAGTGATAATAATGTCAATATTAAGGCCTGATGTAACTAGCATTGTGGTAGATATTCCAAAACCCAGAAGATATATCATTTTATCCTAGTACATGGATATATTTAAAACATTTTGTTTTCTTTGCAATCAATTAGTTCTTCAATGTTTTATTTATTGTACTATAACCTCTAATCATTGTTTTAATATGCTCATATGTCTCAGATATAGAATACATTGAACAATTCTTTTGTACAGTCTGTTTGAAAATGCTAACAGACAAGTTGATGGGATAGTTAGTTAAGTAACGATCTATTGTATGTGATAGGAGATTAATAAAAGCAATTTATCTTTGTACTGGATATAAATTCATATTTCCTAATTTAAGAAATAAAATATGGATTTTTGAGAAAAGAAATTCAGGTGTATGATAGAACACTAACAAAATATATGGTGTATATTTGAGTATAATTAAAAACTAATAACATCATAAGAACCAAGTGATCAGAAAAAAAGAACAAGTTTAATGATAGATTATTAAATTGATAAAGCTTGGTCGAATACAATAAAAAAAATGAGAAAAAAAAAATCAACCTCTGTGAAATTAAGTAAAGCGTGAAGGAAGAATTATCTTCCAATTTATTAAAAAAAAAGCAAAAAGATGTAGCCATTCCCAAATATAAAAGGTGATTCAAAATATAGAAAGTGAAAAAATATAATCAATGAAATTAACATAAGGATTAGTATATTAATATATTTAGGGTTAAAAACATGTAAACAAATGCTACATTTAAAAAAATGGCTGTATGATGATATGTGATCATTATATAATTATAATACCAAATTTAGAATTCTAATTAAAAAAATGAATATGTATTTGTATAATGACTTTATATCTTCTGAAGAAGAAGGAGAATGTCAAAAAAAGCATGAAAATGCATTGAATGATCAGGTTTATGCGTTATTATATTTTATTTTATTTTTAGCAATCCATGAATATGGGATTAAACAATATCAATTCCTTATTTATTTACAGTTTAGTCTTTATATATTAAATGCCTTTACTTATAATGTCATTTTTATGAATCTAAAATTTCTTCTATAAAACATATCTCTTCTATGATCATGGTATTATCATCTATCACATCAACAAAATCAATAACTTCAAATCATTTTTTACTTGGTTTTGCTTTTTTTACTTCTATTCTACTAACAATTCTTCTGCTTTACCATCATCTGGAATTTGTTTTGTTTTTGTTCCATATTTATTATGCAAATGATAGTCAAATTTATGCTTACTCAGCTGTGTATCCAAAGTACACATAACTTTTGAAAAATTCGGAATTTTAAAATCCATGCTGACAAGTGAATTTTTATTTGCATTATGATTCTGATGAGAATTCACTGAAAGTTAAGTCAGTGCTATTAAGTGAGAAGATATCTATATGGTTATATCTTTTCATCATGGCCTGAATCAGCTCTAGGTTTTTGGAATATTTGTTTTATTAAATAAAAGAGAGAGAAACATGTAAACTTGAAATTGTGCTGAGTCTCATGAAATATTGCTGAAAATAAAAGCTTTTAAAAAAATGTTAAGTTACATCTTTAATACACATGGAATACATTAAGTGGTAGTGATAAAAAAACATTTCTAGATCTTAAAAGATTATACTTTTAATTAGTTATAACATTTGCACAAAACAAATGTTAAAGCTTTTTTTAAAGAAAGTAGTATTTTAAAAATTTTAGTGAGGGCAAATGGTCCCCCAAATCTGATCATTAAGCAACAATATTGTATTCAAGATAAGCATTTATAATGGTTCTCTATGAGAAAAAATTGACCAGTTACTCCAGCTAAAAAATTACACTATAAGTTGGGAATATTACATTAAAAAAATAATTTATTTAGTACAATATATATTAAAAAAATTTAAAACCCTTAATCTATTTTATATGCTTATGTAAATTGTGCTGTATTATACAGATATTCACTTAAAATATGTATTTATTTATGTATGTATGATAATGCAATTTAAATCTACATAAAAAAAATACATAGCTTAAAGTTGTTACTTCCTGTAATCCTTTCACCAATCATTGTTGTCTAATTTGGTTTCCAAGCTCAAATATTTTTTTTCTTTTTTTTCATGGACATATTACATATTACACTGACTAAATAGAATCCCTAAAAAAAATAATTTAATATCACTAGAAAAAAAATGCATGTTTTCACTGTCCAAAAGATACACCAAAATAAATCGAGAAGGCAAAACTAAATTAGCATTTAACATTTTTTATATATTCTTTTACAGAACTATTTTCCATTATGCTGAAAAAAAATCCAAATTGAAGTTTTATTTTTTAAAAATTTGTATTACATTGCACTATATTACTTTTGTGAAATTATTAAAATTAAAAAAACACTGTTTAATAACAAATTATTTGATTGACCATAAAGACTTGTTATTTATCATTAGTGTAACAAGAACTAAATAACTATATGATACATTATCAAAACTTAATCACCATCAACTTTACAAAAAAAATTTCAGCGTATTGAAAAAAAATGTAATGCATTCTAAGTTTGCATATTGTAATCAATATTTAAGGCTTTTGTTACAATGTGTACTGTACTGCTCTAACTGAAACACACAAGCTTATTATATGCCTATATCTATATATGCAATATATAGAGTATGTGAGCACAGACTTTCACCAGACCCACCACTCTCCACACTATCTCATAACACTGATACACTTGAACATATGTTGAAAAGATATTGGTGATTATTTATCTTTTCAACATATATGTGTTCAACTGTATCAGTATTATGGGATAGTGTAGAGAGTGGTGGGTCATGTAAAAGTCTGTACTGTTCTAAATAAATAAATACCACAGCTGTAGCAGAGTTTTTGGACATGAGTTTGGTAGTCGTGTTTTTGCAATGACTTAATTTGTCAAATAGTGCAATACGTTTTGATCATAGATTTACAGGCTATTTAAGTAAAAATTAAAGGCATTAATCTTATTCACTTTATTTGTATTACATTTTCAGAATACACAATTTATTATTAATTGCATAAAATAATCCTCACACACACACACCCAAATGCAATTTAAATATGATGGATATCGGTTTCAATTTGATTGAAATTAACATTCGTAAAGATTTTAATCCAAAATTGATTGTCTGAAATTTTAGTTAAAATTTCTACTGTATACAATTTAAATTTTAATATTGGGAGTACATATGACCAAAAATTATTGTTAGTTTTATACCGAATGAAATTTATATTTTTTTCCTCAGTTCTGCCATTTTTTACATGTGCAATAGTATTTCCATTGCTTTGGAGATCTGAAAAGAATTACAAAATGATTTAAACTTGAGGAAGCAGACTAAGTGTTTGTTTTAATTTATATTTACTAATTTCTGATATTAATTATATAAATATGAAACCATTTACCCTCTTAGCTCCCCCCCCTTTTTTTTTTACTGAAAATATTTTAGATTAGTGAAGGTAACACTTTTGCTTTGGTAGAAAAAATTTAATTCAAAATTAATTGATTGAATATTTTAACTAACATATGTACAGTACTGTACATTTTTAATTTTATGCTAAATAAATTTGCTATTTTTTATAGTACTATGTTCATATACATATGTGTACTGAATGAACCTTTTTATTTATTTATTTTTTGCTTCTGCAGTCATTAATAATAAAAATCATTACTTTGGATATATTATTAATAAAGTACTAATTGTTTCATAAAAACATTGGATGAAAATTAAATCAAGTACTATATATTCATTAATCATATTTTAATCTTAAAATCAAAATATTAAGTGCAGCACTATAACATTGAGTTTTATGAATAAAATATGTCTGTACAATTTTAACATGAAAGTCATTACAGTACAGTATTTTGGTTTTGGATAAGATGACTTTAATAATTATGTTATGACCTCATTAGTCTTACAAAATGGCCACCAGCATTTTTTTAATTATTTTTTTTTTACAATCATTGTAGTGAATAATCGATTGTAAATCAAAATAGTGGGTACAAATTGATAACAATCACTATTGTAAATCCTTGCAAAAAGGTCAAATGCTAAGCAGGGCAAAAGTGATTTTGTTTTTGTAAAATTAAAATTCATAATTTTTATATATAATTATTACATTTAATGTTAACTCTAATTTCTTTTTAATTATTTATAACTAATATGGTATTAAAATTGTGATAAATACATACACATTTTGAAAATAATACAGGAGAAATGTTTTGAATTATAAAATCTGAGTTATATTTAAAGCTAATAATTAAGTTGCATTTTACATTATTTCATTGAATATTAATCATTAAATTGTTCTTATCTGTGATTTTTAATGATTTCCAAATATTCTTCCCATAAAATTCATTTTTCTTTTTTTATTTCTTGAAAAAATAATAGACTGAAAATTTACTGTGCACAGATATATATATATGTTCATCAACAATACAATATATATGTTATGCCATTAGAATTTAGTCAGTAGTTAAATTTGTAGTAATGTGCATGAAAGAAAATGTGGAACAAAAATCATCATCACATTTTATATGGTAAAGGAAGCTGTAGGGCACCCAAGTTTAAACCCTACAAGATCAAGTCCTGAAAAACCTAAGACAGAAAGAGAGTAGGGGCAAGAGTTATGTTCTTTATTTGTTTGTGTGTTGATAAAAACTCAAAAAGAGTTGTACACACATTTAGTTATTCAATATTTATTTTTTTTGTTAAAAACTTGAGTTATGACACATATATGGGCAGTGTGAATGTGTGTGTAAGCTATACAATTGGCAGTTTATATTTCAAATATTAAACTTTCTTCAAAACTAGTCTGCATTTGCTAAATTCCAATATTTTATTTTTATCTGTCTACTTTTGTTTTTCTATGATTATAGTTTGGGGTTTGAAAGTAAGGATTTAATTTTAGATATTAAAATTATAATTTTTAAGAAGCATTCAGATTATTTTAATGGGCCAGTTTTTATAAATGATTTTAATGGTAAAGTGTGTGTGTATATTGCATAAAAAAAAATCTACATTTATTACATATTGAAAAAGAAAGAGAAGAAAATCTGTTAAATTATTTTTTTACTCAACAATTTTGTGTTATAAAGATTGGTTGTTTTTCTGTTAAAGCTCATATAGTTGTGACCGATACGTGAAAAAAAAGGATTAAGACAATTTTTACTTCAAAACAGGATTAATATGAATAATCAAGATAGTGTGATTTTTCATATGTTTCTGGAAAAGGTCACACTGTGAATCTAAAAATGAGTTTGCTGTAGAAAAAAAAATCAAGTATAAAACCAGTTTGAAAAGTCAGCTAAAGAAATTTTAAAATATTGAAACTAAGGAAAGCCAAGCATTTTAATTCTGCCAGATATCAATTTAAAATCATTTTTTTAATACAAAGTTTTTTGAAGGTTAAAAATATAAGGATGGCGGGCTAGAAAATATATAGATTTCATCTGGGAAATCCCATGACCTACCATGCACCTGCATATTATATAGGAAAGAAAAAATGTCTTGTCTGAAATTATATATTCTCCATCTGATGACTGATTGAAAGAAATGTTATATTTCAGTAAAAGAAAACATTCACCTACATTTGAAAGCTGAAGGAAAATGATTAATCTACTGATAAGTATTAAATAGACTATTCCAGTTATTCCAGTGACTGATTTTAAACCCAAGCAAAATTATAAATGTGAGAACAACTGATATACTCCATCTAATAGAAGAATTATGTGTAACAGGAAGAAAAGAGACAATTCCAGTGAACTGCAGAAATTGTTTGCTGCAAAAGTATACACATTCACAAGTTAAGTTTGAACTCATGGGACTGGTAATATGAATTTTCATTATCTATTTTTTTTTATGATATCAGACTATTGGTAAAATTCGAGCAGTAAAATTTTATATTTTTTCTTAGAACTTTAAAACAACCATAATCGATTGAAACCAAAAATTTCTTCAATAAGAATAGCCTATAATCTTGAGTAATAATTTTATGTATGCTAAAACTATTATACCCCACTTATTAATGAAGTTTATTTTCTAAAGGGTATTATTGTATATGAATCTAAAGTTATGAAATGTTATTAATATGTAAAATAATTTTTTGTACTATTATTTTGTTTTTAAATAATGTTTAGTTATAAGGGGATAAACACACACATACACAGTAATATATTAACTTGTTACATGTATATAGAGTGGTGGGTGAATGTGAGAATGATAGACATATATAGCAGTAGCAATATTGGATTATTTTACTTGGAGTTAAGGAATAGTGATTTTAGGAGTAGCTTCAATGGGAAAGGGGGGAGAAGTAATTTAAAAACTTGTTTCTGGAAATCTTTTTCTCTTCGATTTAACTAACACTTTTTCTACTTCATCATTATACTTTATATGTTAAGTTTAGATGTATAAAGATCCAAAGTATGTGTGCCAAAAGAGTGTTTATTTTTTTATATGAAATATTTTCTTGTGAATTGAAAATTTTAGCAAATTTGGTATCCAATTTTATATACATTATATCTTTGACAGGAAAGGGGGAAGAACTTAAAATTAATCTTATGATTGCCATATAATCAATTATTGTTATTGTTATTAGTCATATAAATTTTTAGTTTTATCTTTAAATTGTTTGTATATGTTAGTAATGCCCTAATAAATGTTAATTTGTTTTATTAAATGAGGTGTATGTTTTCATTAAGGTAGTCTTTATTAGTTGTGATCATTCATCATCAATGCTGAAGATTAATTAGTTAAGATCTAATTAGATATACTAAGATTAAACAATAGTTATGAATTTCTTTAAAAATTAAGTTTTATGATTAGGTTTAGTCCTAAAACTGTGGATGGAACTATTATCATTATTGTCATCATCATCATCATCACATTTTAATTAATGAGCTAGATAAATGTTTAAAGGCCATAGTGATTTCATGATATTGAATTGACATTCATGAATAATAATAAATAACCACCATTCCATTATCTATATCATGCAAGGATGAGCGAATTGCCATTCTAAATTAATAGTATAATATGAGCTAGTAAAACTTAAAGATATGGAAATGCATTTATTATGTTAAGATCTAGGAGATGATTTCTGTCTGAGGAATTTTATATACTCCACTTTAGTTTAAGGATGTTTTATGTTTACCTAAATGTTAGTGCATACAGTGATATGGGTCTAAAAGCATGATCCTCCATTTTTGTTAGAAATAATGTACCAAAAAGGGATTCAAACCCAATACATTTGAAAAGGTTATAAGATATAACTGTGTCTATGTTCAGATAATCTAGTGGCGCCTTGCTAGATCATATTCACTTGTTATTCACTTAAATATGTACTTGACATCAAACCAAGAGATAAGAGTGAGTAGAATTTACTGTGGGATTTATTGAGAAGATATTTTATTGAGTTACCAG
The DNA here is from genome assembly GCA_028023455.1 of Epiperipatus broadwayi. Lineage (NCBI taxonomy): Eukaryota > Metazoa > Onychophora > Udeonychophora > Euonychophora > Peripatidae > Epiperipatus > Epiperipatus broadwayi. The sequence goes on along the minus strand of JAQFVV010012477.1, from coordinate 4,263,885 downwards.
TTGATGTTATTTCCTGAGTTATAATAGTTTGTCCTTAATAATTTGTTTATCGCTTCTACTTGTTTATTGATGATGCAATGGCCGCCTAACTAGGGTTTGAAATAGGCCAAATACCAGATATCCGAAATGACTAGTCTCCAGGCATTATAGTTGCTGATTATTGATATTATGATATTTTAAAATCTTAAGTAAACATGGATGAATTGAAGCCACCGATATTTTTATTGATGACTAATATTTTAATTATTAATAAATTTCAATGACTATTATAGTTACAACTTATGAGGCTCATATGTTCCTATTCATCATTTTGATTTATAGCCTATATCTCAGCAGCTAGTGGTAATATTATAATTCTTTACATATTTTAAATTCATTTCATCTTTTGATAAAAAATTTAAGTTACAATATATAAAAGAAAAAAAAGCTTGTTTAGATCCATTAGCATTCTCATTATATTTACATTTGTGAGTAAATACAAGCTTATTAAATTAAGTCATGTGATGTATGACTTGATTTCCTTACTAATATATATATATATATTGTAACGATATATAAATATGTCATTACATTAATTTAAAATAAAAACTTAAAAGTTCACAAATAAAAGTAAAAAACTAAATGCTAAAATTAAAATATTGTTAAACGTATATACATTCGCACAGATGCCAAACTTTAAAAATATTTTTAAAAAAAAAAAAACAAATAAATAAGTATTTGAACGTACTTTTTTATAATAAAAAAAGTACAAGATTTAAAAATAAAAACAGGTATTAATTAATTCTCGTAATCTGTAAATGGAAATGATTGTTTATAAATTGTTTGAAAAGTAAGCTAGCCTTGGGCTCTTGTATAATTAAAATGATCTGATGAAAGATAGATAAGAAAATAAAGAGAAATTAGCTTGACCAATGGAAGCACTAAGCCTTGGCTCGGACCCTAACAAAAATGATGGATTAGTGACATTTTGTTGATTGAATCCGTGTGGATAATATAAAAAGGGAAATACAGTTTTTTCTGACAGTTCCAGCATTTTGTGTTTGAGAGATGTGGTAAAACGCATATACCACACTCTCTGTATAAAAAAAAATGAAAGACGGTGATACCTTGAACCAGCTATTGCCATCTCCAGAACATTATCTTCCAATGGAGGCATCACGGGAATTAAAAGCAAAAACCTGGACTCTTCTACCATGAGCTATGCACTTTACAAATTAACAACAACACAAAAAAGTAAGTAAGAACTTTCATCATTGTTTTTTTTAAAGATTCAGCTAATTTAAATTTTAAAATGAACTTTTATTTAATTTTCAAATTAATATTTGATTGTTTAAATTTATATAGTTAAGTTTTGCTAAAATCATTTCCATTTTATTAATTTTATTTGTAATAATATTTATTGTAGAAATTATTAAATGCATTACATTTAAGTTGGATATAGACGTTGCATAGATTCGTTAGCGGTTGATTATGTTGTGGTTTTCACAGTCAATTAGAACATATAAGTCAACAATGTCACTGTGGTGTCTTATGATGAACACCAAAGGGTCTCCTGTATTCCCTCAGCAATTGACATTATCGATTGACTTTGTATTGTGATCGGTTGTGTTTAATTTGGAATGTTTTTGATCGTGGAATCTATGCAGCCGATCTATACTCGACATTATAAAACAAATTGTATAAAAATAATCTGTCCGAATGTATTTAAATGTTAAATTTAAGTCGGGCATGAATGGCTATATAGTTTTGTAAAGTTATATTAAGGGAGGGTAATCTTAGGTTGTTAATTTCGTAGTTGAATTGGTTCAATGGATTGGATATATTTGTGTAATTGTAGATGTAGTATGAGATCTGCTATGGGCAGGATTATATATATATGCCACACACCTTCTGTTTGCCTATGGATGGGTTTGTAAGATGGCAAAGGACTGCAGTCCATTCCTATGGAGTTTTATGTTTATTGTTCTACTCGCCAACAGATGTAACATTCCTGTTGGTGGAGAGACAATGTCTTCTCTAATTCTACTTACTGATCAGATGTACATTCCTGACAATATAGTATTTTGTGTTGTTGTATTTTCATGCTACATTGAATACATAAATGTATCAGATGGATTGGCACCGGTTTGATTGCGAAATTTGTTGCCTAAGGTTAAATCAGGGAAGAATATTTTCTTTTCAAATGCAGATCTATGTAGTCTATTCATACTTGACTCACTAAATAAATATTAAGCTCATGGTTGTAATTTACTTAAATGTAAAACTAAAGATTAATATTAAAATCTAAAATGTTAAACTTATTCCTCAAATTAGAATGATTTTATATGTGCGTAAATAAATATTTTTGTGTGTTAATTTCTGGCAGTGGCTTTTATTCTTTTATATTTAAGATATAAAATTTATATTTTAATATCTCTGCTACTTCACTGAGCTAGTGACTTGGGCTAACGATCTGAATATTTAAATAAAGTGGAATCTTAACAGTGCGTATCTGCCTACTCTATAAATTTTTCTAGGTTTAAATGCCTAGATGGTGCCCTGTAGAGCAGATATCATAGTTTGCGGTTAGATTCGATCTTCACTTTCATTTCGATCGTTATAATATATATGCTTAATATAATTAAAATATTTACAAATGTGATAATAATCTCTCTAAGTGTTTTTTTTTTAAATTTTAGAATTATATGTTAAATAAGTAATAACTCTGCTATACATTAACCCAACCAATCAAAAAAGTGCATTTTAGTGCACTTCTAGGTAATTGTAAATGTATAAGATTGTAAGTCAGTATCCTGTTTAAAAATAACCAAGCCATTCCTATCTCATTATAGAATAAATTTTACTTGAAACCACTTTTATTATCACATGATTTAGAAGTTTAAATATGTAATAAACCTATTAGAACTTATCTAAGTATTATAAAAGAGTATTGTTTGGTTTTAAAATATAAAATAACTCACACATTTAAACTAAGGTACTTCCAATGTTTTAAGTCTATCAAGACAGACATTTTTTTATTTATAACCCCATATGTACAGAAACATGTCTTAACTGCTATAATAAATATATGTAGTAAGTAATATTTGCATTATACAGTAATGTAACTAATCAGAAATATAAATTTTTAGCATATTATTAAGCAAATGTTAGTTAATTCTATAAAGCCATAAAATGATATCAATTAAAAAAACAAACCAATCTTATTTTCTATTCCTTCTACACTATTTTAACATATCATTAAAAAAAACTTAAACAGTAGTCATTGGCAACAAAATTAGCAAAGCAAAAACAAGATTGAAACCTTCCACCCACAAATGAATAAATATTTTCGGTAGTAGTATCAACGATCGTACCTGTCACCCCATTTTTGAGGCAGCCAATAATGCTTTGTAGTATGTTATGCTAATTATCTCACAATTCATACTATTTTCAAGTGGCCTGTTCTTACCCTACAAATGATCGCTATTGAGTCTGTGCTATTGTATAATTTGAGGGTGTGTAGATTTGAAGTCAACATAACATTTGAAATGTCATTTAATAAAGTATTATATTACATTTAAATGATGTACTATGATGTCCAAAAAATTTTCAAACCATCTCAGTGGTTGTGAAGACTGTGTAATGGTTTAAAAATAGGGAAAGTTTTGTTATAAGCATGACTTCTTAAACAGTCACGGCAGTCATGATATCTTCGCGAGACATTAGTTTGTTAATGTATTGATTTGTTTTTGTATTTTAATGTTGCTTAAATGCTTAATTTACTATTAGAAAAATAACATATGTATATTACATTCAATGTAAAAAAGGTTGTAAATAAAGTTTTTTTTCTTGTTGTTCAGTCTGATTAGTTTGTTTATCAAGTAATGCATCTTTTGGACAATCCTTTGGATTGTCATAACCGTCAGGATCCTCTCCTGTCTATTCCAGTGCTACACACTGACATTTTAATGGTTTTTGTAGTTTTGGTGTTTCAAGTATTTGAAGAATAACATATATTTAATAAAATCTTAAAAACATCCTAAATAAATATCTTTTTATTGTCGTTAAAAAAAAATACATTTACTTTTTTACAAATGTTGCCATCTTTGTCGATCTTAAAAAAAAGACATTTACTTTTTTAATGTTATTTAAAAAAAACATAAAAATGTCAATTAGTTCTTGTTAGTGTTGTTGTTAAAAAAAAATACATTTCATTTTGTCGAAATGATGCTGTATTTGTCGTTATTAAAAAAAACACATTTAGTTTTTTAATGTTATTTTTAAAAAAACAAGTAAAGGTCAATTAGTTCTTGAAAGGTCATGACCAGGTAACATTATATTTCATTGTTTTTGTTAGAAAGGGTGCCATCAAGTGAACGGTATGGTCATTGATACTACTACCACATTTTCTGTTTCTGTAAGTTTCTTTTTGTACAGAACAATCAACATTTCATTGTTCATTCATGTTTTTATTTGACTGTTTATAATTAGTCAAGCCTAGAAAATTAAAAATAAATGATTATACTGAAAACTATAAATAATTTTATTTATACTTTATGGCAAAATATTTCAATAAAATTAAGTTCATATTTAATCCAACTAAAAGCTCTGCATTGTTTATGGCTATAGTGAGATAGTAGGTTCAAGAAATCAAAATCCATAAATTATAATTTATTTTTTATGAGTTTAGTGTCTGAATTTTATATGATATACTGAGAGACAAATAATTCAAGTATTTTTAATCCAACTAAAAAAAATCAATATTTTAAGATGTTGTTTGTTCAATGGAATTACTCTTCAGCATTTCACCAGAAGTAATCAATCAGTTTCTTCATAGCATTACTTGGAAAAATGAAAGATTTTTTTAAAATCCTTTTTCCATTCATTTAAAAACTGTTTGTTATTTCCATAATATTGTAGATATTAAGATATGTATCCACTATTTTAATGCTCTGAAATTTAAGACAAATTGAGATAACAAAATTTCACAAAGTTGCCAATTAGGGTTTTTTCCAGAAAGTTAAATTATAGCCAACTCAGAAAACTATCTTAAACTGATTTACAAATAGTACCTATCTGTTCTCAGCTAGAAGCTGCACAATTCTCTCTAATTTTAGATATATAAATATCTTTTTTAGAATAAGTTATTATTCTCAATTATTTAGTAAAAATAGATCTACATACCAAAGCACATTCTCCAAGCCATTCTTTAACTATTTTTTCGGATACTAATAATTATTATTCTTTTTATGATAATCATCAATTTCTTTATCTTTTTTCTCTTCTATAGTCCCTTCCAATGCATCCTTATTATTATTTTATTAATATAAGTTTGTATCCCTTTTTCTTTGTTATTTCTGTAAAATAAATTAATTCATTAGAATTTTTCACAGTTCTACATTTCTAATCTTATTTTTCCAATTTATCTTTTTCATTCTCTTCCCAATCCATATCTAAAAATTCTATTTTTATTTTTTTTTCATTTTTCTTAATTCTTCATATTTTTTCTGCTTCATGTAAAAGAAAACAATTAATAAGCCTCTTTTTTAGAAATTTCATGGAAGAATTCTTTAGCCATTGAGTTTAATTTTCTATATTGTTAATTCTATTGTCATTATTTTACTTCTTTTGTAAATGTACTTAATAAAGGTGAATGAAGTTGAATTACTCCATGTATGTGTGTGTGTTTAGTTTCAAAACAACAAATATATTAATATTTAACTTAAGTTTAAAGTTTATATCTGAGCTAGAGATAATCTCTAGTTTAATAAATGATTAGTGATAATCATTATTGTATTTATCTAGAAGGAATTATGTCAAAGTTGTGGGTGGAATATATTTGAGACTTGAAATCAAAATCTAACGATGTATTCAACTATCCAAATTTATTAAAAATAAATAAATAGTTTGTTGCTTGGGAGTTCACAGAAGGTCGAGCACTTTAGCCATGAACGTTGACCTTGAGCACTACAATATGCCAGTCTACCATTGCACTGAAACATACAGGGCTTCCAAATATTTAAAAGCTCTCATAAATAATCAGAATATTCAACATGGAAAAGAACTAGTCAAGCAGTGGTGGTCGAGAGATCAGCAACAGCTGTTTTACAAGCAGTTGTCCCGGGTTAGCAGGTTCGCTTCCCGGCTGATGCTATGATACATGGGGGGGGGGGAGCATTCACTACTTATGCTAAAAATAAAGCTCTTAAGACTATTATAGACACCAAGACTTTTTAATAACAATTACCCGTAGGATCATCTTAATAAAAATAAAATTTCCACATCTCTATGATTTAAACAACGTATGAATACTTATTTTTAAAATAGTATATACATTACTTTTATGTTACTTTCAATTTTATTTTATTAACTATTTTTTATCATCTCTCTACTTTCCACTCTTATAACAGTCGCTATTTCATAAAAAAGATTAAAAATTAATGGAGTGAAAATCAGAAGTAATGAAATTAAATCTCAACATTTATTTCTCTATTGTCTTGTTATACGGTAATCTTTCAAGCATTACGTGTAATGTTAGTAAAAGACATTTTATCCACATAGCAAGCAGTCTTTTAAAAAATCTCTTTTGTGTCAACGTTACTTTTGATGCATTAATTATTCATCAAAGAAAAAAAAGAATTTCAGATTACTGTTAAAAAAACAAATTTTAAGAAAGCAATAATAATAAAATTATGATACAACCTATATTATATTTATATCACGTGTATAAATATTTAGATAGCAAAAACAAACATCTATATATATGAAATCGCAATTTGCAAGACATCGCGATGCGATGGTTAGTGTAATAATTTTCCATATTCATGATCTGATATTCAAATTCAGGTTCTAATTTTTTTCAGGTATATTGCCTATAATTAGAAGATAAAAAATCGTTCCAGTCTTTTTAATTTTGAAACTGATTAATATTTAATAATTATCTGTCTTAACTATGCGTGAGTATTTGTATTTTTATATATAAATAATTATATAGTTTTTACTCACAAATAAATTTAATTAATGTTTTTATTTATGTATATGTTTTAACTGGAATTTTATAATTCTAAAGATTCTTAATAGCTAGTGGTTACCACATTCAGTTATTATATATATATGACCTAGGATTGTCAATCTGGGTAAATGAGCTTTGAATTTTTAAGATTACAAATACATTTCAGAGTTTTTTTATGTACATATCGACCTGAACAGCCATCCAAGACAAAGGCCGCTCCAACAATTTCTTTATAGAGAAATTACAAACGGAATTCTTTATTCTTAAATAGAAAGTGTAGGTTCCAAGTTAATTTTAGTTATATCAATGCATGTTGATGGTTAATTGTAAAAATAAATATATGATAATAAGCTTGAGTACTAAGGCATTTATCAACTGCAACCTTTCTGTACATTTGATAATTAGTCTTAAAATTTACATTGCACTGTTCTATAATACCTTAACTTTATATATAAAAATCATTACTTGTTATACAAACATAGACATGCAATTGCAAACACAAACATACTAATACAAATGTAAATACTAATAAATTATTAAATCTTTTGAGAATCATTATGTCTATAAAATAAAGTTGCCTCAAACTTGGATCAGAGCCCCAAAATTACTTTGTACATAAATGACTACATTATATTTGAATACAAGTATAATTTATATACTAAACACACTAATACAAATGCAAACACATTAATAAATTATAATTTATCAAATAATAAAATTTGAATGAATACTATGCAAATAATAGAAAAATTTAAAATACTATGAAAGTAATAGAGCCTCAAAATTACATTATACGTAAACCACTATGTTATGTTTGAATAGAAGTATAATTTGTATACTACACATGCTAATACAAATGCAAACACATTAGTAATTGATCAAATAATTCTATGAAAATAATAGAAAAATTAAAAATACTATGAAAATAAAATAAAAAGTTAAAATTGAATTTTGGGATGAAGGCCTTAAATTATTGAGACAGCTTTAATCTATTTTCCTATAGAGTCTTGCTGATGAAAAAATTTTGCCTTTATCTTCTTCATGCAATCTGGTAAATTGAACAGAAAAGAAAAAAAATTATCCTATTAATAAAAATATTAATAAAATATCTAAATTTTGTCCAATTTTAACATGTGATATGGCATTTTAAAAAGCAATTCAAACAGCAGAAAATGCTGGCGTTTTTGTAAACATCATGCTTATAGTTTTTTTGAAATTTTAAAAAGAATACAAAATTTTAACAAATCAACTGCCACTAGAGGCTATCATGCTACCACCCCTAAAGCCATGAAAATAAATATATTTTAAATATACACTACTAAAAAATAATTTTTTTAAAGTCTTGGAATGAACTTCTTGTACTTTTCAAAATCTTATAATATTAAGATAACATTTTAAAATTACTAAGAATTATTATAAAATACCAATAGGGCATAATGTTGTTAATAGTCTTAATATTGCAAAAAGAATGTTGAATTGATAATAGAGTCTATTGTAAATAAAGAAATAAGAATCAATAAAAGTTCTTATATAAGTATAGTGAGCCATAGAAAATTCTTTCAAAATACCAATTTTGAATAAAAATAATTTAGCAATTGTTTAAAAATAATTATTTAAACTTTCCATCATGTTTAAAAGCAATGTAGATTTCAAACTCCTTAGTAAACTTTAGCTTAGAATTTTAACACCTGAATAAATTTAAATTATCAATACATGTTTAACTTTAAGTAAAATAAAAAAGTGTTATAGCAATTAAACTGAATTAAATTAATTATTAATCAAATAAATTCCCCTCAGTAAAAATTATTACAGTAAAAAGTAACAAGTAAGTAAGCAGTAAAAAAGAAGTAAGCATGTGCACATCTTTATCTTCTATACTATTCATTATGTAACTGATATTGATGATTTGAAACTGACTTTCAAATCACATTTTACTTGATTCAATTCATTACACTTCAAAAATTAATTAGTGTCTTCAGAAACAAAGCTAAAAATAAACTCATTTACATAACTTTCTAGAGTGTTTAATTAAAATATATTTTAAGACAATTATTTATAAAATAAAATTATTACAATGAAAATAAAATATTGTATAATAATTATGTTATTTTTTAACAAAACATTAATTTACATTACTCTTTTTATCAATATTATACACTACTTAATAAATGTGAAGTTCTTCAGAATATATTTTAAAGACTTTTAAATAAAGATATTTAAGAATAGCTTTAATATTATAAACAAAGAAATAAAAGATAAAATTTGTAATCCATGTATATCCATACACCTTCTTTACCATATTTCTTTATTTATAATTGATAGCTTTAATAATATTAAACTATTTATCTGTTTTTAATTAACTAGCTTAAAACTTATGTTCACTGACTGAATCTTTATTACAACCAGCATTAATAAAAATACACTCTTTATTAGCAAATAACTTAACAAAATGTATTTTAATAAGCAAGTATTTAAATATTAATACACAACATTAAAGATTTAAACTTAGTTATTAAAGTTTAATTTTAACATTTACTTTTAGCATGCAATGGTCTCTATTAAAATAGTTTTAGCCCTTAATAGTGCTTAACATTAATTTACAATTATACAGGGTAAAAATATCCCTAACTTAAACAATTTGAAATTATTTACTTTACAGATGGGTTTAAAACACAACAGTAAAAATAAAAAAATGAATTTTAATACAACTAAGACTTATAAAAGATCTTTAAAATAACTTAAATGATAAATTAACATTGAAATATCAAACCCAGATAAATTGATTTGCAGTAGAAATTGACTTATTGAATTCTTTTTATTTATATTGAAACCGATGTGTTATTTCATATATTCTAAAGTTACCCCCCTCCCTTTTTTATTTTAAAATGGTTTGATTAAAAATCTGATGCAGTTATAGACTCAATATTTAAAACAGAAATTAAATGACACGTTTAATTAATAAATTGTTATCAATAAAACTCAGCGGTTTCAAATGTTACCAATATAATATTTTTTTATTGAGCTGAATGTTTATGAATTACAATATAAACAAGATAGTGTCACTTTCTTGTCCTAGGCAATAAAAGACAACATATTTATGAACAACAAGCTGATAAGAAAAATTGATGAGAAAAGCATGGGAAGCCAGAGAGTATAAATAAAGAAATCAAGCAATTGTTGATTATTCAGTTATTCAGTAATGAGTTAAATTGATTACTAATTAGTTAATGGTTACTATGCAGCTAATCAGAAATTAGAAAAATCAAACCAATTAAGCTTGGAGCCACTGAGGCCATCAATCTAAGAACAAATCTATAGTTACTGTACAAACTGCAAAATGAAGAAGCAAACTATTAATATTAAAAATACAAGAATGCTCAGCTAACAAGAATAGCTCTCTCTCTCTCTCTTCCCACACTATGAAGTTGAAAAATAATGCCTAGGTGATCACCAAAAAAAAAAAAAAATACCATTCAGCTCTAAGAACAATCTTTTTTCAATGTGAAGATTTACTAGCAGTGAACCACTATCAGATAAATTTAAAGGTAAGAGAACTCTAGATAATATTTGAAACCTTTATAGTAGAATATAATTGCCATTATTGTCATTGAAAAGATAAAATGAAAAACATAATTCTTTAAAATGATTAATTTGCAAAATGATAAAATATTGTTATCTAAGAAAGAATTACTATATTGAAATCTGCATCCATATGCCTAAATTAAAGATGTGAATTAAATATGCTTTTATTAAAAATGGATTTATATATGTGAATGATTTAAATCTGCATCCATATACTTACATTAAAGAAGTGTTTATATACTTGAATTAAATATGTATTTATATTTATGAATTTATATATATATATATATATATATATATATATATATATATATATATATATATATATATACCTGGATAACTTAAATCTGTTTTATATAAATGAAATAAATATATATATATATATAATATGTATCTACATAGCTAGATTAAATACATGCTTATATATGAATTAAATATACATCTACATGCCTGGATAATTTAATCTGCATTTATACAAATGAATTAAATGTCTATATAATATGTGTCTACATATCTGGATATAAATGTGTGCTTATATATGAATTAAATATACGACTACAAGCCTGGATAACTTAATATGCATTTATACAAATGAATTAAATATATGTCTATGTAATTTGTGTCTCTATATACCTGAATTATCTATCTATATATATATATGAATTGATTATGCTTCTATATACATGACCTAAATCTGTGATATATATATATATATATATATATATATATATCATATATATATATATATATATATATATATATATATATATATAAAAACCTCAATTGAATATGTGCTGACATACAGGAATTGAATATGTTCTATTTCCATGAATGACTTGAATCTGTGTTCATATGTTTGAATTGCAGATGTGCTTATATACATGGAATAAATCTATATCTGTACATAGGAATTAAATAAGTGAATACAGTATTCTGTGAGGATGATTAATAGACATGTCTATAAAATTATTTACATGCACATATGAGGAGAACATCGACTCACAAAAAAAGAATTTAACTTGAGAAATGATAAAGAGGTATCTGTGATGTACACATAGGTATCTAAGTAAATTCCTAGGATGGAAACCATATGAACACCAATGATGGGACCAAACATCAGAAGAAGTAACCAATGAGTGGTCTAACTGATCTATGGAACCACAATTGCAATAAACTATTAAAGGAGTTTTCCAAATGTTGTTATTCAAATAAATCATTGTTAGATAAAATAATATATATCGTTAGTTTAATTTCATGTCATCTATTTTCTGGTGTACTTGTTCATAGGAATCTCATGTTTCCTGAGCTATGTCTGGCATAACTTGATCTGGGTAACTCAGGTTGTAGTGAACTGGAACTCTAGTGGCACAGTTTGGAAAATCAAACAGACAAATATCTAGATGGTTTCAGTTTCTTCAATGCTATATCCTCTGATGAGCAGGAAATATTGTTTTTTTTGAGGGGAGGGGGGTATCGTCACATTGAGTAACATCAATCATTCTTTTCTTCCTACCATATGCTCATCAGGAAATAAATCAACCGACAGAGGGGTTGGAAGTGCCAGTCCAGTTACAATATACTTAAACAATTAGAAGGCTGAAAATTTAGCTTTATTGACAAAGCTAAAGATATATATATATATATATATATATATATATATATATATATATATATATATATATATATATATATATATAATATATATATATATATATATATATATATATATATATTGTAATGAAATAATAATGATCAATAAGGTGTAATGATCTTAATTTAATAACACTATAAATTGCCATGCCAGTTGTAATAAAATAAAATAGTAATTATGATAATGTGTGAAATATTTGCTGACTAGCCCACTTTCAAGTTTTTAATTAGAGATGCCAAATCATAATGATACAAAATAAAGTGTTGATGAAAAAAGCTTTGCTATGACCTACAAACTTGTGTGCATTCGCTCATAACTGTAGCACATATAATTCTTTCTAAATACGTTATAAATTTGCAAGCCAATAAAATGATAATACAAATGAGAATGGTGATAAGAAACTTTGTTATCCTACAAATTTATGCACATTAACTTATAACTAATAAAACTTATACAATTTTCTCTGTAAATGTTCCATAGATTTAGGATCCAAATTGTAACTGAGGCATCAAATTGTAATGGAATAAAATATTTACAATGCTAAAACTATAATAAAACAAATGTACAAGATTGACTTATTTGATATACCTCACAATTTGTGCCAAATTATAATGTTATAAAATGAAAACAATACTTCAAATAATCCTATAAATTATGGTATTAAATTGTAACAATATAAAATAAATGATCGATTCTTATTTAATACCCCATAAATATAATTAGGAAATTACAATAAGTTATCTTCCAAATCATTAAAACCTAGACATTAATTTATAAAGTATAACTTCCATAACATGCATAATATTTATTAATAGCATAATACAATTATTTACCTGATATTCATTATATCTTTTGAGCAATCTTCCCATACCCCCTGGGGTATGCATATATGTGTATCCCAGATTGGGAACTCCTGTTCCAAATTCTAGAGGATCTAATCCCAATACCTAAATTTATTGCTTCCTTCTTTGAATCAATTTCCCATTGATAAAGAAAAAAGCAAGAAAGTGGTCTGGAAAGAGGAATTAAATTCCCTACAATCTTCTAATCATTTATAATTCATGCTTACAATAAATGTCATTAGTATAAAATGTCTGTGTATATATAGATAAAGATAAAAGGCAAAGGGATATTTAAATAGCCCATTTCAGAGCAAAGATTATTCTAACAGATCTTCATAAACAAACAATGAAGAAGAAAATCAGGTTTGCCAACTGATGAGCTGTAAGAGTGTAAGCAGATTTTTATCTTTTTTAATCCTCTAGCTAAGAACAGCTGCATAACGTTGTATGATCTATTTTAGATGGTTAACTAAATATATTATAGGCTGACTATTTGGGGGAAAAAATCTTAAACCTGATTGGAAGTTGAAAAAAAAATTATTCAGCCTGGATTCAAACTTAGATGAGCAAGTGGCATACGGTTGAGCTAACATTCTACCACATAAATAAATATTTTATTACGAATAAATAAAAAATACTGCGTCTTATATGTATTATTCAGAAGTAAATTAGAACTTGTAAGGGTTATTGTCCTTTTCTAATAACTATAATCAATCATATTACATATTTAAAAAAAAAAATAGTCCATTAAAAAGTTAATCATGAAACCAGTCGTAAAATAGCGTCGTAAAAAAACACATTTTTTATTACTACCGTTTTGTTCATCTTGTACTTACATCTGCAATGAGAAAGTATCTCATCTTCATTTTCTCATAATATATTACCATATTAAAATTTCAATTTTTTTTTTTTTTTAAATTTAAATAGTCAAAGTCCAAAATAATTTTTTTCATTTTTATTTATTTTTGAAAAATATGCAGTTTAATATATATTTAAATTAGTTGTCTGATATTTAATTAATTAGATACTGTGCACGTACATTCCGGAGTCTACAAATATTTGATTAAGTAAGAATAATGACTCGAGATAATTAACCCCATAGTTTATTAAGAATTTAAATACTAATTTGGTGTCTTTTCAAGTGCAGCTATTTATATTTGATCTATACTAAATGAACTATTGAACAGTTGTGTTTTTTTTCTTCAGATCGCCTTTACCTTTTTTTTCCTCCCATCTTTTTACTTCAATTTCTACTTTATTAAAAAGAACGCTGAGGAACGCAATTAAAACATTTAATGGATTTTATTTTAAAGCATTTGAGTTTGAAATTTTCAAAATCTAATAAATATAGTTTATTAATTGAATAATAATTTTTAGTTTACGAAATAACTAAAAAAAAAATCATTATAAAGAATAAAGAATTTTAAAATCAGCAAGTAAAGAATTTAATTGAAACTGTTAAATACATCAATGCATTCTTTTACTCAAGATTAGATATATATGCATAAATGGACTCGTGGTGCAATCCTTAACTCAATAATCTACCATGCTTTCATTATTATTGAATCTTGATTACTTTGAATTTTTTTAGATAGATAGCCTTGACAAAGTGGCTAACCAATGAATGGTCAGTAAATAGATATTATAAATATATTTAACTATTGTTTGCTGGAAGGTGAAACATTAAAAAAAGAACAATAAAATAACCACTGCGTGACTAGCCTGTTGTCTTTTCTATTACTGGTCTTCAATAAAAAAAAAAAGGTATTATATAACTCATAAATTGTTTTCTGTAAAGATCGCAGAATCTAATCTTTTCATATATGCTAAAGATCAAAATATCTGTTTACTAAGCTAAAACAGTTGTCAGGGCTTAATATATAAATAGCTTCATGCAATCAATTTATAAAAGTTCAGTCTGTTTGTTTTATATTGGCCAATAGTTAATAAAAATAAGTTGAGAGCTGCCTGAGAAAGATGCTAAGGTTTGTTTGTTTTGTTATTGTTAAAAGGAGGTTGCCTTGACAACAGTTTGAGATTGTTAATTGTTATCTGTATTGGGATTGTCTAAGTTTTGACTGTTTTCTAATGGTTCTTTATATATGTGTCATACAAATAAAATGTCTATTATTTAATAAATATTGTAATAAATATAACAATGATTAACTATTGTACCCAGTCTTACAATTTGCAAAAGTATTTTTGGTTAATTACTTAATCCTCTTCAACTGCCTTGTAATTTAAAAACTATATTGGAAGCAAATATCATCAACTTAAATCCCAAGATTCTCAAATTTTAGTATTAGCAGCTTGTTGATTAATTGTATACATTTTATTATTATTTATAAAAATTGCTTTCTTATTTTTTCTTTTATTATGATTTCTCTCTTCATGAAGAATTTTAATATTTTTAAGATCAAAATTAAATTTATATTTACATCTCTTTTGATGATTCAAGAAAACTGAAGCTGTACCTAAATAATAATAATAATTATTATTATTATTATTATTATTATTATTATTATTATTTATTTATTTATTTATTTATTTATTTATTTATTTAATTATTCACTTATATAACAATTAATGCTTCTTTAATCTTTTCTATATTGCATCTCAATTCACATATATATAATATTATGCAGCCACAAAAATTTTTCTAAGCAACATTACTTTTTTGCTTGAGAGGTATTACATTTTTAGAATTACTAAATAACAAAGTTAGTAAATAATTCTAAAAGTGCCATATCTGTCAAGCAAAAAAGTAATGTTATTTATCAATTTTTTTATGGGTGCATGTTATCATACATAGGTGAAATGAGGTGCAGTATAAGCATGTAAAAAATAATAATGATTTAGTGACAGCTTCAGTTTTCTTGGATCATGGAAAGACTTGTAAATATAAATTTAATTTTGACCTTAAAAATGTTAATATTCTTTATGAAGAGAGAAATCATAATAAAAGTAAAATTAAGGAGACAATTTTTATAAATAGAAATAAAATTATATAATTAATCAACAAGCTGCTTATGTTCAAATTCAGCAATTCTGTGATTTGTGATGATGCTGTTTGCTTTTGTTATAGTTTTTAAATTAAACAAAAGTTGTAAATGGCTAAGTAATTAAGTAAAAGTATTTCTGCAAATTGTAAAACTGTGTGTAACAGTTAATCACTATTATATTTATTATTTTATTGTATATATGGTAATAGAACATATTTATGTTAAATGAAATGAATATACTCAAAAGAAAATAAAGGTTAAGCACATATACATATTCAATATATATTCATATTATCACACTGTGATAAATATCTAACAGTTGATTGACAAAATTCAATAATTATTTTTATCCTATAGTCCAGGATTTGTTAACATTTGGGCATCCATGGTATAAATGCTCTTAAAGTATTCATATATATATATATGGAAAATCATATATATATACACACACACAATTCAACTATATGGGGTTAAAATATTTTATAAATCTGAAATATTTTAAAAAAAACTACAAAATAAAGTATTAGTCACTATTACAGTAATATAAGAATATTAATTTTGTCACTTTTTTTAATTCTTAATTTATTTATTTATTTTTTTTTTGGGGGGGGGGGGTAAATGTTTTTTTATCTTATCAAAATGTAGCAAGTGGTCAATCCTTGCATATTTAATTAGTTAAAAAATAAAAAATTATGATTGGTCAATTTTGATTATTCTAGAACAGTGATGAGGAATCTTTTTTTTTTTGCCAAAAGATATTTGGATATTTATAATGTCATCCAAGACCATACAAAATTATTGACTTAAGCCTGCTATATTTAATCAAAAATGTAATTATTTTACCCCTAATCATTAGGAGTTGGCAACCCTTTTAACTGGAAGATCAATCTCAACTTTCCCTTTTTTAAATGAAGAGCATAATTTTTTGTGTATTATAATAAAGAAACATCAATATTATCAATGACTGTTTCATAATGAATGACAATTTTTAATTCACTTTGTAACAGTTTTTTAATATATTTATATTTGCAATTTTTTTTTATTTTCTGGCTAGATTAATTCTACAGCACTAGAATACAGTCTTTTATATACTCTTTTAAAAAATATTTTCTATTTTTTTTTTTTTTGCTTTTTTGTAAAATAATGTAACTTGACTTTACAAAATATTCTGACTTGTTTGTACTTTTTATAAAACATGTCAGTCACTTGAAGCTCTTTTTTAAGTTGATATTTTTGATATTTCTGTTGTAATCTGAATGTTTTGATAAATAATGCCTTATAATATTGTGTTCTTTATTAACTGAAATACTTTCCAGACATATCAGGCACATTGATTTACTATTTCTTTCTGTAAAAAATGTATTAGTTCATTCCTTTTGAAATGTGAGATTTTCTGTGTCAATTTTATATATTTAAGTTTTTAATATTTCATTTAGATTTGTGATGATGTGCCATATATTTCGAACCAGCGAGCGGATATATTTTAATAAGTTTATCCCGAAGATAATATTTCTATCTTCAATTTAGTAATTATGATATCATTCAAATCTCTGTATCAAAATTAAAATTCATTAATTAATAACTGATCACCTTGTGATTATTGCAGTAATTTAAATCAACTCTGAATTCAATTTCACATATAATTGTTATGATTTGCTTTGTTATACTGGTAAATTATAATTTTAAGCATAGTTTTACTGAATTAATAATAGAATTCTGTCCATGGAGATATTAATAGGGGCATATTTAGTTATTTTCATTTATTCTGATCCTCTTAAGTATGGTTTCCCTTCATTTTTATTAAATCTGATTAGAAATGTGAATTGTTTGTTAAATGAGGGTATTAATATATTTAAGTAATCCCTCTATCTTTATAGCATATTTTAAATGCCTATAGTAAATGTATGTATGGTTAGTTTAACCAGTTCTCTCTATAATATATATTATTCAGGATTTATCTGAAAGTAATATAACTTTTTAACTTTTAGTTTGATGGATGACAATTTGCATCATTATTGAGTTACATTATTAGGCTCGAATATTGGAGAAACTTAGTAAACAGTCACAATATTATCAATGTAGTAATTAAATTATATTTCTGGCTAGCATTGTTATTTACCACTTGGCAAACTGTGATATGAAATTAATATTAAGTTGGCATATTAAATTCTTATATGCATAAATTATTCACTGAGCACAAAAATCAGCTAATACATTTAAATGAGTCTGAACACTGTATTATCCCAGACTGGTTACATTCTATTGTATAATGCCTGCGAATGTCTATTTGATTTCAATGTGATTGCTAAATAGTGTAATTTAATTTATTTTGTTTTTCATTACCAATAATTTTAATAAATGTATTTAAATTTATCCTATCTTCATTATTCTTTTATCATATCTCAATCTAATCCACTTACTTATTAATTATATTATTATACAAAATGTCAATATTATATTAGCTTAGCCATTAATAGATATTTAGTCCAATTTTATATTATGCATGTATGGTAAGCCATAAAGTCTCATGTTTCCCTCTTTTTCAGAACTGTCTCACAATTAAAATTAAGGTCTGGGGGTAACCTCAGAAATGTCACTTATATGATGTTAAATCAAGAGTGCTGGACTATGAATTGGAGCTGGTTTGGAATCTGTATCTTACCATCCCATTTCAATCATTTTTAGTGTGTTGGACTCTGAATTTTGTTATCTGAATGAACAATTCTGATCATTACAATATAGATAATACATTATCAATATATTTGTATCTACCAAATGTTTTTAACATTCTTAAATTTTAATTGTAAATTAGATTTTAGCATTGTGTGAACTTCTTATAATCAACAAATAATGCATTGGTCAAATTCATTCCTTACTGTATATAAAAACAATTCAACAGTTAGTAAAAAAATTGAAAGTCAGCAGAAATTCCATTCAAAAAATAATGATTTAAATTATTCATTCTTTTTTATGTTAATCAGACCATGATTAGTTTAAATATAGATAATACATTATCAATATATTTTTATCTTGTAAATGCTTTTAACATTCTTAAGTTTTAATTGTAAATTAGATTTTAGCATTGTGTGAACTTCTTATAATCAACCAATAATTTTTTAGTCAAATTTATTCCTGGTCATATATAAAAACAATCCAACTGTTGGTAAAAAAGTTGACAGTCAACAGAAATTCTGTACAATTAAAACAAAAAGTTTAAATAGTTCATTCTTTTTTTTATTTTTAGCAAAATAGTTGAATTTTTTTTTACAATTTTGCAAAATAGATTATATATACTAATGTACTTATTGTTCTTACTACACTATTGTATGTGCAACTTGTTGGTTTGATTTTGTGAGGTTGAATATGTATATATTTTAGTGATTTTTTAAATTGAATTTTAATTAAAGCTTTTGAAAGTTTTCGTGAATTTTTCTACGGAAGCACTCATTCCGTTCAATACATGGATGCTTCATTACTGATATATATATATATATATATATATATCTTATTTTAAAATAAGTATTCCTCTAAAATCATTGAGACAAAAGATTACATAATATCAAAATCAGGTAATAATACATATAAGAGCATAGTTTAGGTAATAAAATTGAATATTACTTTATTAAAGGAAAAAAACTGCCCTCAAAATACATTTAACCTATTTCAAATTGCATATGTTTGTTTGTTTGTCTAATGAAGTCATTTCTTTCTATTTTATAATCTAAAACCAAATGTACTTTTGATGAAGGTCACCATACTTATAGCTCTTTTAAATTAATTCTTATTGTTGCTTTATTTATACTATAATGTATCTATGCATTCATTTTTATTTAAATTAATCTATTTAAATATTCTTTTTGCTAGATCATTGGATGCTATTTTCCTTTTTGTTTATTATATATTTAGGATTGGCAATAAATCACATCTCCTTGATCTTTCTTTTTCTGTCATTGCACTCCATACTCACTAGATTAACTGTTTGTGAGTCAAAGCTATGACCAAATTGTTTTTCATGGTCCCAAAAATAGACATATTTTAGATTGACTGTAGTGTATTTATATAAGTATTTATGATGCACTAATCTAGTTGAAATATTAGCTCTAGATTACCTGTCACTATACAGAATTGTAACCTGGGCTGTGGTATGGAATTTCTGTTCTTCTTTTGTAATTTGTCTTTTGTGTTATAAATCATCCTATTAAGATTAGGGGATAGTATGGAAATTAACTTTGAAAGTTGACTGGCAGATTTTTTTAAAATTTTGTTTATTTATCTTGAAATATAAGACATGCTAATCCATGGTTTAGTTTCAACTTGCAGTTTTAATGTTCACTTTATTTTTCTGGGTTTAATAACATTAAAATGTTTTTGCTGTAACCTATACTACATAGATCTTTAATGTATTCATCTATTTTGATTTTTCTGTCGGCCTCATAATTACAAAACTTCAAGTTTCTCTTAAGAAATGCTTTAAACCGTGATAATTCACGAGCCTTTGTATTGTAGATTTTGAATAGATAGTGCATCTAATTTCAAGTGTTTTTATCATTATTTTGTTTTAAATCGTAAAGTAAAAAGAAACCACTCAGATTAACAAACATGCAAATTTGAATTACAAATGCATAACGAAGGGAAAAAAATCAATATTTAAATTATTTTTTAGAGTTTTTTAAAAAAGGAAAAAATATCCTATACTTCATATCTAAAATAAAGAGTCCAAATCAATGATATGTCAGTATGAAAAAAAAGGTGAAAGGAGTGATATAAGCCAATAGAGTTCGCATTGGATTTGTTATAAATAACAGTAGAATAAAAAATATAAAATGAGCTTCCCATAATGCTTCAAAAATGAAAATATAAAAAGGAATTTATTGGAATAAATGTTCTCATTGGCAACTGCAAAGTCTAAAATTTAATGGTAATTTTAAGAAATCATTAGCTGATTAAAAATTAATTCCAATAATAGCAGTGTTATATTTCAATTCTAAGAAAAAATTAATTTTTTACATTTCTTTCTTGTATGAAATAATCTATAATTTGATTTGTAACTAAAATTACATTTTAATTATTATAATAATAATTATACTTAAATAAGGCTATAACCTTAGTGCATGCCTTGAGTGCTTAATTTATTACTTATTTAAATATTACATGTTGACATTGCTCTTAATAAGAATTAATATTTACAATAATAATTATAGTAACGAAATGTACAAGGAAAAATATTGTTACTGATATGTATGTTCTTCTGTGCCATGTATATGAGGTTTAAATCTTAACAAAAAGTAATATTTTTAACTACTAATCTATGTGTGCAAAAGCTACAAATTCTATATTTATTTATTCTATTTGTATCAAGGAAAAAATGAAGTATTACGTCCAGATCAATATCATTATTGCTATTTATTCCTACATCTGAAAGTTGTATCCATAGGATTATTTTTTTGTTTGCTTTACTTGAAAATAATATTATTTTAAGGAAGCCATTTGTTTAAGTCTGTCTTCTTATTTGAATTAAATGGGGTCTTATCCATATTATTATCTTATATTATTTATTGGTTGAATCAATCAAAATTAGATTCCTGATTGGGTGAGTCTTTGGATCATCATCTTTTGAGCAAAAGTAATATTATTTATGTGTAACATTAGATCACTAAGACAAATGTTTAAACAATGGTACTACTAATTTGATTTCACTTTTAAGAAAAGTAGAGTATTAATAATTCATAATTTAATGTGGGGGATCTTAAATTTTATTTAAAAAGAATGTAAGTGAAATGAAAATACAGGATTTTTTTTATATCATCATGATTAGCTACTTAAGAAGTACATCCCCCTCCATTTTTTAGTTATGTTTATCATAATCACCATCATTACTGGTTATACTTTTATTACCCATTAATTCTAGGTGACTTTTAAAATTAATTTGCTAGAATTTGAAGTAAAATTATGAATAAGGTTATCTATCTTGACACTCATATCAAATATATCAATTAAGAGAAAGAAGTTTTTAATTTAATGTTTTAATAAAAGTGTGGGCATGAATCTATGACCTGTGTATTAGATGTGTCCTTTTCATTTGCTGTGCCATGATTTTTAGTTAATGGTGAAAGATAAAGATTATCTCCTTTGCATTGTAAATAATGTATGATCCAAGCCTGTTTTTTTTAAAAGTATATGTAATTAAATAAATAGGGAAGGTCTACCATACAGGAAAAATTAATAAACAATTGTAACTATTTTACAGTATAGCATTGCTTTCAATCAGGCTGGTCATATTCATGTCACAAAGATAAGTAAGTGGGAGAATTAACATTTGAATTAATTAATATTCAAGTTTGTAAATTTATGTATACCACTTGCATGATAATGCAATGCATGAATCTCTTTTATTTATTGAATGAGTGCTATTTGTGATAAATCACACCTCTTTGTATTTTCTCTTTCAATCATTGTGCTCAACACAAACCACTTTAATGTTAAATGGATTGAAATTGTGGCCCAAGCCAATCTCTTGCTTCAAAAATACTAACTTTATGTTAGGTTCTATTTTAGTGTGTGTATATATATACTTGTGTTGCGCTAATCTAGTGGCATTGTTAGCATGTGATTTACGATAATAAATTGCATTGCAAGTTGGTTCCTTGCAATCAATTTTGAACATTATTTGGAGAGTCTGGTCTTAAGGTAATTTGTCTTTATTGTTATTTAATTAATAACAAATCTTGAAAACTTTAGTTATATTTTATTTTTACTTAGAATTTATACTTTTATCTATCTAACTTTGAAGGCATTTTAATCTCCAACGATTGAAAAATTCTAAACTCTATTAAAGCATAAGTGTATGGATAAAAAATAAATACTCTTAAATAACTTGCTGCAGGACAAGCTGTCTTTAGCATTTTTTCATAGAGAAACAGTCAAAAATAAGCATTATTTTTTAGGCTTGTTAACTGTCAGTCAAAAGACGTAAGCACTATTAATTGCTCAGGAAGTCATATGATATTCACCTTCCAAGTGCCAGTTTAAACTCACTTAATTCATTGAAATAATTAAATTTACTTTTTATGTGCTCAAATAAAAATTGGTGCAGAAATCATTAGCTCTTAAGTCTGCAGCTCTGTCACTGTGTAAACTGCACATGGCAATTGCTAGATAATTATAATAAATGTTTAATCTTTATCTAAGAATAGATAGATTTCATGTAATAAACAATAGCTGGATAGATAGTCAAATTGTCTAAAAAATGTTCAAATTGCACTTAGATTTGAACTCATATCATGTACAACGTAGGTAGATGTGGTTGATGTGTTAACCAGCATGAATTGTTGTCAGATTTTTTTATCTTCTCAATAATTTACGTTTTATTCTTTTTAAAAAAAATTGAAATTTTAAGATGCATAATTAATACACACTTAATTGTGATTTTGCTATCTTAATATCTTTCTGCTTATTATTTATGCTGCTACATTTTTTTTTCCTTTCGTTTCTATCTCTAAAACAAAAAGAAAATATCTGTATACATTCTTTTAACTTATTTATTGTTTCCACATTTTGGCTATAAAAACAAAAAAGGTTAGGAATGGGGGGAGAAAGTTGAATTATTAATTTTGACATTAAATGTAGTTCCTTTTAAGGTGTAGAAATTGATGGATTTTAAAGGAAAAAGTAATTTTGTATTATTTATCAAAGAATTCTATAGCATAAAAAAGTTGTATTCAAATAATATTGAATTATGCCAATGTCATATAGAATTCTGTTAAGGTGAAGGATTGTTTTTATACTTTTTTCAACAAAAAAGAATGAAAGAAAGAGAACTTGTCCTTATGTATAGTCTTAGTAAATTCCCATCGATAAAAATAATTCACGTTTTTTTACTTTTGTGAATCTAAATGATATTGGAATACTCTGATGGATACTATGCAAATGTCAAAGTTATTATGTAAATGTCCCTTAAAGCTGCCCATTAATTGTCCATTTTTTATCTTGATGGTAAAATTGCTTAAGGATTCACTGATTAGTCAGAAGTTGAAAGTGTTCACAGCTCTTGCAGTATTGATCCATTGATTAATTCAAAAGAATAAAAAAGAAAAACTGTCTTCTCAAAATTGAATTAATAAATCCTATTTTTAACCCTTGAATTGCTAAACTTTGAAATGAAACAAATAGAAAAAAAGAACAGTAGCATATTATACTGCAATATATTATATTAAAATAACTTTTAATTATATATTATTATTTTAACATTATATAATTTATACTAAATGCTATTTAAAATTGGTTTCAATATTCATCACAAACTCATCTCTGTTTTTCTTGCAGTTGCAATGGCTACACTTTTTATCATTGCATAATTATGATAATTCTTATATAAGGCTTTATTATATAATAATAGTGTAATTGCATGCCATGATCACCATCTGGACATTGAATTCAGTCTGGGTTAAATTTGATTTTTCTTCAGATTTTAATTCAACTTGAGATTATTTTTTCAGATAGCTATTTCATAATTTAACCCAGCTCATTAAAAATATTAGTTAGTTAATGGATATTTAGCTCTTCTTAGCTAGAGAATAACATAATGATGGAAAAAAAAACTATTCAAACTCTCTTGATTTAGCTATTGAGAAGTTGATAATTGTGACTTTTTTTATTACTTTTCTATGGAAAACTGTTGAAAAAGTTTCTGATCTGTAGTGGACTATTTAAATGTTTTATTTGTTTAGTATTTAGTTATTAATCAGTATTTTCTGACATTAATTATTTGCCATAAAATGAAAATTTGTTTCAATGTATTTGAGACTTCAGATTTCAACAATATTCCAGCAATTTTTTTTTATTTTATCCATTCATCTCACATATGATTTTTTTTTAGGTTTCAAAAAAAATTACAATTGTTAAATCATTCTCTATGCATAAATAGTTTAAAATTTGTGGTGTCAAATTTTAGTACTATTAAACCATGAGCTTGCATACAGTTGCAGTCTGTCAGTGACTCTTTCTAAAAATTGGGGAAATGCTATATCTGCAATTTAAAAATGAAATTAGAAATTATCAAAAAAAAATATTTGCCATTTGAAGTTGCAATGTGGGATCAAAGGTGACTATTAGGATTTATGTAAAACCTACATTTAAAATTGTAAAGATTCAATAGGATAGTCATGGAGGAACTGTACTGCTGCCATCAGGTGGCACTGTGACACCATCAACAAATGGCCCAAAGCCTGCAAGTGATAAATTTATAAACGAAAGTGGCTCAAAATTGACAAATAAAAATGCCTGAGGCAATATATATCCAAGAAATACATTGAAAGTACAAATTATAAAAAAGAAACAAGAAAATGCTATAAAATTCAAATTAAAAAAAAAAAATTCCATGAAAATACGAGAAAGACCTACCACCCCCTCCCTAAAATCAAAATTTCATCACTTAAATCGAAAAATAAAAATGCCTGAAGATATATATATCCAAGAAATACATCGAAAGTACAAATTATAAAAAAAAAACCAAGAAAATTCTATAAAATCCTATAATAATTCAAATTTAAAAAATAAAGAAGTCCGTGATTAATCCACAAAGAAACATGACAGACAAAGAGTGGGAAATCCAAAAACATCAAATTATTTACCTTTCAACATTTGCAAATATGAATGGGCAAATTAAGTAGCTGTCAATATTTGCAAATGATCAGATTTAAAAGCAACAATTATATAAACTAAAAAGAAAATTACTGGTTTGAAATTATGGCATCTCATCAAACATAAAACCTACCCCTCCCCCAATAAAGAATTTCTATCCAAAAATAACTCAAATTATTTAGCTATAAAGCAATTAATTGTTATCTGGCTTTCAAATTATGGCATATCTAAATTGGTCAATAATATTTAAATAATTAAAAAGCAATACACAAAAAATGGTAATCAACATAAAAAAGCAATACACAAAAAATAATTACCAAAGTCCTCCCAATCATTTGTAGTAGACACTTGAATGTGTTCAGCATAAAAATCCATTAAGAACATTATTTTGATTTAGAATTCACATTTTAAATAGTAACAGAAGATTGAGTAATGGTGGTTATTTGATGGCAGCATTTTAAAGCTTTGAACACACTTGAATAGTAACAAAAGATTAAGTAATGATGGTTATTTTGTGTAAAAAAATTTAGCAAAGATGGCAGAATTTTGAAGCTTTGAACACACTTGAATAGTAACAGAAGATTAAGTAATGATGGTTATTTTGGGTAAAAAAAATACAGCAAAGATGTCAGAATTTTGAAGCTTTTAACACACTTGAATAGTAACTGAAGATTAAGTAACAGTGGTTATTTGATGGCAGCATTTTGAAGCTTTGAACACACTTGAATAGTAACAGAAGATTAAGTAACGATGGTTATTTTGTGTAAAAAAAAATACAGCAAAGATGTCAGAATTTTGAAGCTTTTAACACACTTGAATAGTAACTGAAGATTAAGTAACAGTGGTTATTTGCTGGCAGCATTTTGAAGCTTTGAGCACACTTGAATAGTAACAGAAGATTAAGTAATGATGGTTATTTTGGGTAAAAAAATACAGCAAAGATGTCAGAATTTTGAAGCTTTTAACACACTTGAATAGTAACTGAAGATTAAGTAACAGTGGTTATTTGATGGCAGCATTTTGAAGCTTTGAACACACTTGAATAGTAACAGAATATTAAGTAACGATGGTTATTTTGTGTAAAAAAAAATACAGTAAAGATGTCCAAATTTTGAAGCTTTTAACACACTTGAATAGTAACAGAGGCTTTTGAGAAGGCAGAACACTTTTACTTTGGAGGAACTCCACTGCTTCAAGTTCTGTCTTTGGTAGATCCCAAACTTTCATCATTTTGAGTAAAAAAAATGAATATCACAGAAAAGATGACACTTAAATTTCAGCTGCTACTGATATTTTAGTGCAGGATTTTGAAATGTTGCCTCAAAGTTTGCATATATTTAATGTTGTATTCTTCTGCATCAGAAAATAATCCTTATTAACCCTGTCAAAAAATAAAAATTATTCCAACAACTTGTATTTCTAGAAGTACAAAATAATTAACATGTCATAATAGAACTAAGCGGGTATTTTAAAAGTCTACTTTAGTTACATTTTGATTAAATTTGTTAGCTTTGGAAATTACTTTTTCATGTAAAATGTCTATTATGTCATATTCATTTTGAAAGTACAAACTGCGATTTAATATATTACAGTGCGATTATATTTAATTGGTATATGTATATGGATTTAATTCAACATTTTCCTAAGAATCTCATATAGCATACATATATGATGAAATGTTTAGGATACTATTAACCAGTTTCTAGCTTTTGTGAATATATTCAATGGTAACTTTTGCAAATATGTTCAATGGTAATTTAAAAAATAAATTTCATTTAGAGTCAGCACTATTTTTATTTTATTTTAGGAGATAGCTAATGGATTTATATCTTTCAAATAATCTCTTTCTATGGCATGTCACACTTTGTATTTTCAAAATGAAATGTGATGTGATTTTTACATGAAAAACAATTTCTTGAACCAAAAAAACTGGAAAAATCCAAGTGCCTACTATAAATGAAGGAAGAAATCGGTAATTATTTTTTGTGTATTGTTTTTTAATTATTAAATATTATTAATGAATTTAGATATGCCGTAATTTCAAAGCCAGAAAAAAATTAATTGCTTTAAAGCTAAATAATTTGATGTTGAACGTCTTTTCTTTTAAAAGTATTTAGTATATTTTTTGAAAATCTACGCTGACTTAATTTGTCAATTAAAGCTATTTTGGGGGGAGAGAGGGATTTTACGTTGGTAGTTAGACATCTCACATTAAAAAATATAGATGCATTGGCAACTTTGTTTAAATAAAACATAATTAAATATGCATCTTATATATATTTACTATGCACAGAATATAGTACTAAAGTCTAATTTTAAGAAAATATTTTCTCTTTGGCAAAATGAAAAAT
Source organism: Epiperipatus broadwayi (assembly GCA_028023455.1). NCBI lineage: Eukaryota > Metazoa > Onychophora > Udeonychophora > Euonychophora > Peripatidae > Epiperipatus > Epiperipatus broadwayi. The sequence continues at coordinate 4,235,827 of JAQFVV010012477.1, read as the reverse complement.
CATTTATATTATTTTGAATTGCATTGGGTGTTATATTTTGTGGAAGGTACTTTACCTTCTTTAAATAATTGTTTGCACCTATATTTTTTAATGTAAGAGAGGGCTATAATGTCATTTCAATTTGCAACCTTATAAATAAAATGTAATGAAATATGCATCTTATATATATTTACTATGCACAGAATATAGTACTAAAGTATATTTTAAGGAAAATATTTTCTCTTTGGCAAACAAGCATTTATTATTTGAAATTGCATTGGTATATTATATACATGTGTGTGTAACTTTCTTTAAATAACTCTGCTAGTGTTTGTAGATATCTTCTGTTAAATTATTATTTTAATCTGCTGGGAATCACCTTTGATAAAAGTGTTCAGAAATTTACCAATAGAAAACTAAATTTTGCAGAATATCATGATGATCAACTCATCATTGTGCAAATGGCACTGAACCAAATCTGGAACAAGGTAATTTTTCCACTTTCTCTTTTAAACTTGGTATGCATGGATCCTCGAAAACGTTAAGCTGATAAACTTTGATATTAATTTATATCTTCTTCTTTATTAACAATTATAAATAAGTGGTTTTTTTTGTTACTTACTATGTATTAATCTGTGCTAAATAGTCTTTTATTTTTTAAATATTGATAACATTTAGTACATTTTAGAAAAGTTACTCGGTGATTTCCATATTTTGTTATAATTTGATTAGTTGGGGGAGGAGTTGGTAATTATTTTTTGTGTATTGCTTTTTGATTATTTAAATATTATTGCTCAATTTAGATATGCAATAATTTGAAAGCCAAAGAACAATTAATTGTTTTTCAATATGATTGTAAATGCATATTTATGTCGAAAGGTAAATAATTTGATGTTTTTGGATTTCGCGCTCTTTGTCTGCCATGTTTCTTTGTGGATTTTCAATACCTCACCGATTTCTTTATTTTTTAAATTTGAATTATTATAGGATTTTATAACATTTTCTTGTTGTTTTTTTTTTATAATTTGTACTTTCGATGTATTTCTCTGATATATATATATATCCTCAGGCATTTGTATTTTTTTATTTAAATGAGAAAATTTTGATTTTGGGGGGGGGGGAGATAGATCTTTCTCATATTTTCATGGAATTTTTTTTTTTTTTGAATTTAAATTTTATAGCATTTTCTTGCTTTTTTTTTTTATAATTTGTACTTTCGATGTATTTCTTGGATATATATTGCCTCAGGCATTTTTATTTGTCAATTTTGAGCCACTTTTGTATATAAATTTATCACTTGCAGGCTTCGGGCCAGTTGTTGATGGTGTCGCAGTGCCATCTACCTGTGATAGTATGGTCCTCCATGACTACCTTCAATAGTACATAATTAAAACAAAAAATAAAGTAAAAATGTTTTCTGTTTCATTTAAAATATAAAACATTATATAATCTTGTTTGGTTTATCCATTGCAGTAATAATAATAACAATAACAATTGCAGAAAGCAGTTCATCTTCATAGAATACAGTTTTCAGTTTTATTTTATATAGTCTCAAAGCACTTTAAATAACCAAGTTGACATAGTAAAATTCTTACCTATATACAATTCTTATAATTTTCAGTCACCCAATTATTTTGTTTTTGGATTTTTTCTGATTTCTTTATTATATATTTAAAGAAATTTATTGGTTTACCCAAGGTCAAATTAGACTTCAGTGCTATCACATGACCAGATATCTCCTGCCAATATTACGAACTCTCAAGATCAATGTCCAGATTTTAATCAAACATATTAACTTTATTAGCAACAAGCATATTAGAAAGAAAATAACCATTGTATTTTGTCTTGATATTAGAATAAATTTTGGAAAAGAATTCAGTAAAATAAGAATTATTCATGCTAACAGATATGTTAACTTTTTTTGTCACTGAAGAAGGAAGTATGTTACCTTTCTCACTAGAAGTTTAAAAAGTGTATCCAAAATTATTTTTCCTATCATCAACATTATTATTATATATGTTGTTGCTAAATTCTGTGCATTGAAAATAATGTGATTTATGAGTTGGAGTGAATTTTAACTGCTCAACAATTACATATCATAGAATTCATAGGCTTTCAAGAAAATATCCTAAGAGGAAAATGTCTGTTATACTTTTTACTCATAAACGGAGTATTTTGTGAATATACATCCTGTGTCTTACAGGAATTGTGATAAACCAATGCTTTCCATTAAAACTTTGTGATTTTGACTTTTTGTGAGATGAAAGTTTAAAATCTGAAAAAAAAAAAAATTATATATTTTTCTCAAGCCATGATGAATTATAAAAATATCTTTTCTATAAAAAGAATTAGACAAATTTTTGAATACAAAATTATCAGTTTTACTATGAAAATCAAAACCCTTATTACTAAAAAAGTTATTGCATATAATAATAATAATAATAATAATAATAATAATAATAATAATAATAATAATAATAATAATAATAATAATAATAATAATAATAATAATAATAATAATAATAATAATAATAATAATAATAATAATAATAATAATAATAATAATAATAATAATAATAATAATAATAATAATAATAATAATAATAATAATAATAATAATAATAATAATAATAATAATAATAATAATAATAATAATAATAATAATAATAATAATAATAATAATAATAATAATAATAATAATAAATAATAATAATAATAATAATAATAATAATAATAATAATAATAATAATAATAATAATAATAATAATAATAATAATAATAATAATAATAATAATAATAATAATAATAATAATAATAATAATAATAATAATAATAATAATAATAATAATAATAATAATAATAATAATAATAATAATAACAAGCAGCAGACTTTTGGTGGAATTGAGATACCTGGCACAGCACAGCAAACTGCATGCCTTGCATACATGGATGATGTCACTGTCTTCCTGACATCCAAAAAACAAATACCACAGCTACAAAAGATACTGCAAGAATATTCACAAAAATACAAATTAAAATTTAATCCCAAAAAACTACAGCTTGGATGCTATTCACTGGAAAGCAATGTGAATCAAACTACAACTCAAAGCCAGTCCCTTTCCTTGGTTCCCATTTTATATGGGAATCATGGGAATGAGATGTCACATTCAAAATAGGCTGAAAGAAGAAGCTGAAAGAATAGTAGACTTTTTATCTAAAACATATATGTAACTATATGCAAAAGTACAGCTAATTAATCAGCTTATTACAACAAAAATAGTTTATTATGTGCCAGTTGTTTCTTTCTCAAAAGCATTTATAGCAAAAATTAAAACCATATATAATAAGCTACTCTGGTCTCAAAAAACTGTAGCAATCTCATTTAAAAAACTCAACAACCCCCTTATCAAAAATGGTCTTGGCTTGCATAGCATTAACATCTTCCAATTACAAAAGCTGAGAAACCTAATAGTCACCACAATTGCAAAATTCCCTAGACTTAAACACTTGGTTGAGGTCACTCCAACAGATAGGCCGCCTCCAAAAAAAATATTCTTTGCTACCATTATCTATCAATACAAAACCACGTACATCATCCAGATCAGTTTCTAAAAAAATATTCATACTGGGAAATTTATGATTTAGTTAACACTCAAACTGATGTGAGTGATTCCCCTCCTATGTTAGAAATCAACAACAAAAAATTGCTCAAGGAATTTAAAAAATGGGCACTTGAGCCCAAATATTTTGACTTCATAATCAAAATGAATCTAGTTGTGATGCCAACAACACATTTTCTATATCATAAAAGACTATATCTATCCATTGATCCCTTCTGTGGACTGTGTCACCAAGAAGAGGAGACACTACACCACATTATATACCAGTGTTTGGCTCTAAACCAAACAAGACAGATTATGTATAATGCATACAGAAAGTCTGGTATCACGGTTAATCAAATACTTGGTGCTTTCTGGGAGAGATCAATACCCAGCATTAGAGTGGTCACATTCATCTTATATGCATTCTGGTGCACCAGATGCACTTTCTTGATTGGAAAAAATACCAGACCCCACCCATCTACATTTAAAAACAAATTAGCATGCATTCAAAATAGAGATAGGCTAATTACCTCTCCGCTTTTATATGAAGCAACTTGGTCTCTGTTAAAACAGCCATTAATGTTGTAAGTATATTACACACTCAGTTAAACCAATATCAGTGAAATTCACAAACATTTTATCAATTTAATTAAAAAGAGAGACATTATAATGAACTATAGTGACATGCAAAAAGTAATGAGCAATCAATTAAAATTGGACCATGCACAATTACAGTGGTTTATAATTGGAAGAAACTGCACACAACATAAAGACAAGGAACTATGTTCTCGCTTGAACTAACTAATAATGGACAATGGTTCTTCAATTGAAACATCCATTTCTGGAGCAAATTAATATGTGTAAATAATTCAATGTAACACAATGTAAAACATGCAAACAATGTAAAGTTTCTTTGAGTTAATAAAGTGCCTTTTGAAATATAATAATAATAATAATAATAATAATAATAATAATAATAATAATAATAATAATAATAATAATAATAATAATAATAATAATAATAATAATAATAATAATAATAATAATAATAATAATAATAATAATAATAATAATAATAATAATAATAATAATAATAATAATAATAATAATAATAATAATAATAATAATAATAATAATAATAACAATAATAATAATAATAATGGAACAATTTAAACCCAAGAAAAAAAGATTGCCACTGTTATCCTTGCAATCAAACCTGTGTACATTTTATAAACAAAGTTTAATAAAATTATTGTTGAAACATAATAATAATAATAATAATAATAATAAATCAGCATTTATTTTTTATAGCGTCTGTATACAATTGTAAGCACATTCATATCGGCTTTTTTCAAACCAAATTGTGCAAATGCTTTTTGCGAGTGTTAAATAATAAATGAATAACCTCTGACCCATACAATATATAGAATTTATGCAGCAATAAAAGGAATCCTTTATTACTACGACTCAAATATTTATATATGAGCAAATCTGAAGTACTGGCACAGAAGGTGTGACTATAGAACAGTCACTTTGAATTACTATATATAACTTATAAATGAATGACGCCGATGAAATTTACTAGAATTTACTGAACGTCATTCCAACCGAAATTAATCATATATATAAATCAGCATTTATTTTTTATAGCATCTGTATACAATTGTAATCACATTCATATCGGCTTTTTTCAAACCAAATTGTGCAAACGCTTTTTGCGAGTGTTAAATAATAAATGAATAACCTCTGACCCATACAAGATATAGAATTTATGCAGCAAATTTCATCGGCGTCATTCATTTATAAGTTATATATAGTAATTCAAAGTGACTGTTCTATAGTCACACCTTCTGTGCCAGTACTTCAGATTTGCTCATATATAAATATTTGAGTCGTAGTAATAAAGGATTCCTTTTATTGCTGCATAAATTCTATATCTTGTATGGGTCAGAGGTTATTCATTTATTATTTAACACTCGCAAAAAGCGTTTGCACAATTTGGTTTGAAAAAAGCTGATATGAATGTGATTACAATTGTATACAGACGCTATAAAAAATAAATGCTGATTTATATATATGATTAATTTCGGTTGGAATGATGTTCAGTAAATTCTAGTAAATTTCATCGGCGTCATTCATTCATAAGTTATATATAGTAATTCAAAGTGACTGTTCTATAGTCACACCTTCTGTGCCAGTACTTCAGATTTGCTCATATATAAATATTTGGGTCGTAGTAATAAAAGATTCCTTTTATTGCTGCATAAATTCTATATCTTGTATGGGTCAGAGGTTATTCATTTATTATTTAACACTCGCAAAAAGCGTTTGCACAATTTGGTTTGAAAAAAGCCGATATGAATGTAATAATAATAATAATAATAATAGTAGCAGCAATAGCAGCAGTAGCAGAAATGGTGGTAGGAGCAGCAGCAAGCTGCTTTAATTTATAAAAATCCTGAAAAATATTGCTAAATGTGTCATCACTTATATAAAAATCTAATAAAAATAAAACACTTCTTGTTTAAAAAATGAATCCTTTTAAATGCTTTTATTGAAGTTAGAAAACTGGTTTGAGTGATAACATTTAATCTTTTTCAAGTTAGAATAAAATTTTAAAAGTGAGGTTTAATATATTTACATTCAATAGAATTGGTTGAAAATTGATATATAACTAAGTTATATCACCCTAATTTATTTTAACACTTATCTTTTCAGTATATCAATTAGTTTTATACATATAGAACAGAGGGTGAGAAAATATTAAAAATATTCAATAACTTCACATATTGCAGTTAACAATTCTTTATAAAACTTTGATTTATTTTAAATAATAACCATAAGAGGGCAGTGTAATTTTTTTTTCAATTTAATAATATTTTTTAACCATTTTAAACTTATAATGTATATATTTTTATTTTAAAACAATTGTTTTCAAAAAAGCTAAACTAGAAAAATTGCATTATTTAAAACTATCACAAAAAGTTAAAAAAAAGGAAACTCTCACTAATTATTTAAAACAATGATTGCAAATTTTCTTCTTTAGCCTTTTTTTAAAAACAACTGTTTTCAAATAAAAACTATCAAACAATTGTAAATAGAAAACTTTGTTACTGATTTATTATTCATATAAAATTATGTATACAAACTAAATACAATATATACATTAAGAGTATATATATATTAACTTATTGCAGAAATATCTAATAAATTAGATACATTAAATGTGTGATATTGATTTAAAGTCAAATTATATGTATTAAGTAAAATCATCATGAATGATTAACAATAAAAATAAATTAATAGTTAATCTGGTGACTGGATTTCAAATAAGAACTATAGACCATACTAACTATTTAGCCCTTGTCAGCTTGGAGAAGATTATTGAAACCATAATTTGGATGCACAAACTTAAATGCTACTTCATAAAAATGCAACAGTAAAAAATAATGCTGGTATATTAAAAAGATGCTTATCATCATCAATGTTCTGACCAAATAGTATCTTTAATGTACTGGCCAACTATAAATTTAGTTTCTAATAAATACCAAACTAAATAAAATGTAGTTTGACTCTTATACACAAATATAGTTCAGGAAGCAAAAACTCTATAAATTATTATTGTGAGAAAGTGATAAGTAAAGCAGCTTATTATAAATAACCTTAAATAATTCATAGGCTTACCCTATTATAAGTAAATAGTTTTATTGGAATCATAAGAAAAAATCCTAAAACATTAATTAAGCTGTCATTAAATAATATCACACACTGCAATTTATAACAGGAATTGGATATAATAAAGAAACTAAGACTAAAAAATATTTTTAAAATAATTATTTAATATCTAATTGATTAACAATAAACAAAAAATGGCATGATAGTATAAAATTTTAAGCATTCACTTCATCAAAAAATATATTTTCATAAAAATTATATTAACCAATCAGTTGATTTATTTATTCCTTAAAAATAACTAAGAGTTTGATAGACAACATTTTTAAAATCAAACATAACAATCTTTGATTTAGCTTAATAACCCCTTTTTTTCTAGGAGAAAAAATGAATGAAAAAGGGAAAAGCATATTTCAAAAAAAAAAAAATTTACAACAGATTAATTTTTCTAAAAGCTATTTTATAATTTGGAAGAGAAAATTGATTGGGTTTTTAGAAAAAGATGTTTCACAATTTGAAACGTATTTAAAATTATCAACTCTTACAAAACATAAAAAATTATTACTTTTATTTTAAAAAATCTATTAGTGAAAATGCAGTGTGCATATATAAAAAAAATACCTCTAACCATTACTTTATTGTTTATGGAGTCCTTTTTAGTTGCAATTTTTGGCTTTTTCTAATTGTCATTTTTTTGGTCTGCAGTAATTTTAAGAAAAAATAGTAAATTTTGTTTATTAGATTTTCTTTTTGAATATCAAGGTGAGACTGACTTAGATAGAGACCTATGGTCTTGGGTGAAAGCAAGGTTTCAGACTACTTTAGGTAGGGCTATCTTCTCTATATTTTTTATTCCAGTAAAGGTATGTTACATGGAGGAAGATGATGTCTGGCTTTTAAGTGAATTTAGCACATGGTTTTCATTGTACAAACCATTTTTATGACTAAACTCAGAATGCTAAAAGTTTGTTTAAACTTCTGTTATACTATTGTAGTGATCAGGTTTGTACATTTGCTCAATAGACTGATAGCTAGGTAAAAGAGAAACAAGCTGACCAAGTCAGGATGGTGACACCCTATGTCTGATCATACATGCCTTCTCTTACCCATGCTCCTAAATTTCCCCTAGCAAATGACCTGCCTGTGGGTACACTAGATATTTCCTTGACCATGTTCCAGCAATAGCAAAATGGTAGAGCATAAGACTTATTCCCCTAACTACTACTAAATGACTTAACTAGTGATTCATCAAAACAATGAGCAAGGAATGAGAAGTAGATGTGGTATAGTTTAGAAAATTTTATGTATAAATTCATCAGTAATAAAACAAAAGGGTATAGATTTCAGTCACACACAGGTGAATGTACATAGTAGTAAAAGATTAATAGTTTAGCTTTACATACTGGGAAGTATGTGTAAAGGTACGGTACAAAATAAACTATAAAACCAAGATATATAAATTATTCATGTGCAAGTGAATGTTACTTTACAAAGGTCATATTTTAGCTTTAATGATGGGAAATATGGATGAATTTACCATACAAATTAAAGAGTAAAGAAACAGAGTGTATAAAATTTCTTCATATGCAGGTGAATGTTTATATTTATCAAGGGATTCTTATTTCAGCTTTTTATATACGATGAAAACAAATTTAACATTTACATTGGCCCTTTTTCTCTCTAATTAAATAGTGGTGAACAAATATTATACAAAGTTTATGTAACAATCTATGCCAAAATATATGCCAAGAACTTAACAAAATGAAGGCAATCAGATGGGCTGGGGATGTATATTACTTATCATTAAATTTACATCTAATTTGCAATACAAATTAATCAAGTTAATTCAGATTCTGGCTCAGATTAAAACCAAGGTTATTAAATAAGGTGGGCAGAACTGAGGAAGCACTTCAGCTTCTACATCATGCCAAATATACTAATAGAATGAATGCATCTCAAAAGTGTGCTCATAGAGATTTATTACCAAGTAACCGGTTCTTTGGACCATACTGCTTGATATACAAATAAAAGGAGATTTCTTTAGTCTGGATGATTGAACAGCTGCTTTGAGGATGAGAGTCTTTGGTCCCTTTCAAATATCAAATACAAAATGACTTTGCTGTCCAAACTAACTGGCCCAGTTTGACATTAAATCAACCCTGATGCAGACACATGTGTGTGTAGAGAATATAGCAAGAAGCTTAGCATTATTTTGCTAATGAGCATCACTTCACTCTGCTAATCTAATATAATTACTTTAATTTTCTAAATACACAAAATACAGAGTGTCTATCAGTGCTACTGCCATACTCAATTCAGAAATGGTACATAATAATTCTACTATGGGGAAATGCTATGAATCTGGCTTAAGAATTATCTGTACCACTTAAGGTATATAATTACAGGGTTTTGCAGTACATTTTAGGGGTTATTAAGGATCTAAATATTAATTGCCTATGTACTATAGAAAATCACTCTCACCTAATGCAAATAAACACTCTTTTATAATTATTTATTTGTCCATTTTAGATAGCCATATTATCACTGGTGGAAGAATATTAATTCCAGAAGGGAGTTTGCCTCTTTCTTTATAGCAAATTAGCATAATGAGAGCATATAAGTGTCTCTTGGAGAATTAACAATTCACCAAACTAGCATAAATCAAACATAACTATAATAAAAAGGGTGTAAAATAACATCTAAATAATAAATAAGGTTGTAATACAATATTACTAAAGTTTTAGGGTTTAAACATTAAAGATTAAAATGAATATATATTTATGTGTATGATCAAGCAAGATTTTATAAAGTGACTACCTTAAATTAAAGATAAATAGCAGATTTACATTTCTTAGCAGAGTTATGCAGGAGGCATAATGATCGCTACTTGATAGTTATTTTAAAGAATGAAATGGTATTTTTAGCATGCTTTACTGTAATTCTTGAGAGGGATTCTAGTAAATGTTCATGGATGGGCAGCTTCTCTGAGTGGGATTCCTATTCTCCATTGATGGACATGAATATGGCTTCTTTCTTTTTGACACAGTTTAGTAGATACAGCTTCACCATTTTAATGTGGCGTCTTAGATACAGCTTGCTTATGGCTGAGGTGGCATACTAGATGCAGCTTCATTATTGCTGATGTGGCTTCCAGATACAGCTCCATTATTATTCAATGTGGCTGTCTTATACTTTCAGGGCAGTTGTTGATAGTTCTTTGGTGTAAGATGGTTGATGTTATTACCATTGGTAGAACAGCTCTAGTGGAAGATAAATGGCAACTCTATCTCCCACTAGCCGATGGTTGTCATCTTAGCAACTTTAGGTGTTTTCAATATAGTACTCAAACTCAGTCTCCCAACAATGTTAACAGCCAAATTACATAAATTTATGGTGTGTGTGTTTTTTTTCTTCTCCCTCTTTTCAATATGAAAATTGTAAGTTTTTTATAGCTATTTTCCAGCACCCCCCTCTTTTTTTCTTGTGCTAACCACATCACTTGTTTACTGCTTTGAACCTTGTGCTCTTAATTATCCTTTACCATGCCTAAAGCTGCAAGTAAAAACTTTCCCTTGGGTCCTTCCAAATGGTCAAGTCAAAATTTAAGTCTGACTGATTTTTAAATTGATTTTTTAGCTATAAGGCTAATTAAATTAAAATATTATTTTGGTCAAATGCTAAAACCTGTAAACAACTTCACAGTCTGCAGTTTTAAACAAAAGCATAAACTTAAAATAATTTTAAGTAATGCTAATTTGGTCAATCTTTAATTAAAATATAATTTTGAGTAAATATTAACTCATAAACCATTTTTACCATCTATACTTCTAACAAAGAATAAACTTGAAATAATTTTGAATAATGCCAATCTGGTCAATCTTTAACTGAAATATAATTTTGAGCAAATATGAACTCATAAACAACTTTACTGTCTGTACTTCTAACAAAGAATAAACTTGAAATAATTTTTAAGTAATATTAAGACCAAATCTTAAATAAGTCGTTTTTACCAAAATTTAAATATAATTCTATATGTAAATTCTAGCTGCACATACTGTTAGGTCTACACAGTTTTACTAAATGGAGGGCTATATGTGTTTATATATTGCCTTTATTGTGTACATATTGCAATAAAATAGGCACTTATACAGGCACATACTCTATAATTATTAAGAGCACAAGTTCAGTGTTCTGAATTATAGTAATACATACAATTTGGAGTGAAATAACATACAAAGAAATATACTACTATGACTGTAGTAGGTAAAACAGGTGGATCTTTAGATCTAACTGTTTCACTATACAATAGTTTAGTTAAAACCTGCTGGAAACAGCTTGGTAAAACTTTTTTCTTCTTTATCAGCAGGATTAATAGCTAAGTAAGGAATCTCTTCTTACCAGACTCTTGGGTCCTATGACTTATTTGCACCTTTATTATATTTTTAGAACAATTCTTCCCACAAGCCAACTACAATCTATCTGTTATATGATATTCTTTATAACAACCAATTAGATAAATTTTTATAAATACAATTGTTCACTTATTTACCTCCTCAATCATAGACATTGAAAAACAAGTTAAGAACTTGAATTAACATCATAAAATTTTTGGCATCCCTTTCTAATAAAAAAAATCTTGCAAAAGAAAAAAACAAGATAATCAGTAAATTGCATTCATTTTATTTTTCTGGCATTGAAGAGATAAAGAGAAAAAAATAAAATTTACAAAGGTATAAAAATCTTATTTTGTTCTTTTTTTTTCTTTTTAAAATACACTTAAACATAAAACTTTATTTCTCTAAAAAGATAAAATTAATATTTATTAAATAAGTTACAAAAAAATAAATTATCATTATTATTCTTTTAGCACATTTTCATAGTTTAAACTAAAACTACCAACCAAATATAACCACTAAAGAGAGAGAGAGAGAGTTTAAAAAAAAACTTGTTTATATTTTTTACAATTTTCTCTCCTCTCTATAATCATTTATAACTCTTATTAAAATATTCCCAAATTAAAATCATATTATTTAAAGGTAAAACTGTTATTAGTTAAATTATGGTGTGGGGAGGGGGGTAAAGTGATTTATTTATTTTTAAAACTAAATATAAGGAAAGACTAAAATAAATTTAGCTTTGTGTTTTTAATTCATAACTTTTTTTTGGTTACATATGTTTTGTATAAAAAATTGTCAGTATATATAAATAAGTATTGCATTTATTTTATCTGGCATATCAAATAAATGTTTGAAAATTATTCCTTTGAAAGTGTGGCATTTTCATCAAGAATTCATCTTTCTTGTTATTTTTGCAGGGAAAAAAAATGTCTTCATGAATGAAGACTGAAATTTAAACATTTACTTTAAAAGTAAAAAAATACTAAATAAGTAATTTTCTTTTACTTTTAATCTTCATTTGTTATTTAAATGCTTATTTAAAGCATTATTGCGAGACAGTATCTTTAATTTTTAAACCCATTTAACAAAAAGGTTACAATTTACTGAGACCCAGTAAATTTTTAAATTTGAATAGTAAATAAAAGTGTGCTTTTTGTAATGCACATTATATATATATATATATATAAGAGTGTGTGTGTGTAAGAGAGTGTGTGTAGTGATACATCTGAATTTTGAAATTATATAATGTACATGGAAAAATAAAAATGAAATTGTATTAATGTTACCATGTGTTTATAATTAATAAACAAACATATTTATTCTTAATTGGGTTTGAACCTTAAATCTGAAATAAGAATAATATGATAATCTCTCATTTAATAAGTGGTTAGTGATAATCACTAATGTATTTATTTAAAATGGATAGTATCAAAGATAGAAATGCAGAAAGTTTGACACTTGCAATTCGAATTGTAAAAATAGTTTAACAGTTAGTTTAAAAGTATTAACTCTCATAAATTATTATATGTTAATGAAATCAATTTTCTGTATCATCATATTCAGCTATTTCAAAGAGATTTTATGATTTCCTCTCCTACTAAAAGTTAGATATCTATTAATGCAATTGAATGGTTTGTCATCACAGAAATGTATGACATTTGAGCAGAGAAAGCTATGATTTGTGAATCATTATCTCTCAGAACTGCTATTTTACCACTGTATTAAATTGTGTATTGTTTACTGATTTATATTAGATAATCTGCAGTTGCTGCAAGAGATAATTCTGAGTTTGCTTAGGAAATTTTCAGATATCGGATTTTAAACAAAAGTTTGTTGCATTTAGGTTTGAATTCAAATCATTGTTATGGCAGATTAATGTGCTAATCTTCACATTATGATATCTTTCTGGATATTATATTACAGTGTATAAAAGTTGTTTTCTCTGCTTTACATGCACCTTTACCCCATTTAGTGATGGAACTTTATATATGGATTTTCCATACAGATCATCATCAATTTGTACCTACTTTTTGATTTACAATCAGTTATTCACTACATTGATTTTTAAGAAAAATTGAAAGCTTTTTTAATAACCATTTTTGTCAAAATGGTAGTCCTTTTGCAATATTGACAATGTCATAGGATAATGACTTCATTAAATCTGTCATCTGAAGATGAAATAATGGTATTTATGCTAAAAATGTGCAATACAGAATTTGTTCATTGTACAATATACAATATTGTAGTTTGGTTATAGAATTAAAATACAATTGATGGACTTTATCTCAATATTATTCAATGCTCTTGCAAGATAACCAGTACTTTTATTAATGGGATATCTAATGTAAAGAAAATTTTCATCATTAATGACTACAAAATTGGTTTCATTTATTACAATAAATAATCAAATCATATTTTGATCACATACAACAACAAAGCATATTAACATTAAATCTTAAAATGTACACATCAGCTTAAATATATTCACTCAATCAATTTTATGGATTAAAATTTTTAAGAATGTTATTTTGCCTGTAGGAAAAAGTACAATCATTGTAAAATACAATTATAATAATGACCAATTACTTGAGAAGTAAATGATTTCATACATTATGCAAATTAATAATCAAATTCATTTTCAATAGTATATACTCTTTTTATACAATTATATAATTCTAACATTTTTGTAATATTCAAGATAATCTTAAAAGATAATTCATATTATAAAAAAGTCTTAATGTATTGGCCAGCTTTCAGCACTATGATTCTGGAAGCAATCTACTGAAAGTTGGCTCATTTCATTTATGGCTCTCTTAACCTTTTAACTGAGAGTTACGGAGACGCCACATCTTTTGAAAAATTTTTGTCTTTATGAGACGCGATGTGATGCGTTTAATGTTTGCATGCGCCATCTCTTGGTCAATTTTGGTCGCAATTTCTTCATTTTAGACTTATTTGATAGGAAATTCATGCTTTCAATTTTAGTTCTAAAAACATCCGCATATAGCATTATACTTTTTCAAATAAATCAATAATTTTGACAGCCTACTTGTTACACCCCTCTGTCTTTGTTCTCTGATTGGATACTACCAAATCTTCTAGGCGTGTTTCTAAATGACAGATTGACAAACGAGCAACACTAACAAAGACAATTCACGTTATACACATTCGTAATGATTTTGTTGTAATAATTACATTTATTGCAATTTTTTATGTTCACAAATAATAAAATATAGTTCTTTATCAAAACATAAAGTTTGACTCGGATAATTTTAAATATTAGAAGAAAAATACATTTGGAGAAATATCCGTAACAAAAAATAATTATTGCTACATAACGTAATCAGGAAATTCCTAAGGCGTGTTTCTAAATGAAGATTCAGACACGACAACGAAGCTGTGTACGTTCGTAATTGAAGTAAATAATAACATCTATCGTAATTTTTTACATTCATAAATAAGATTTGATGTTACTTTATGGAAATATAAAGTTTGATTTGGAAAATTTTAAATTTTTCAAGAGAAATAAGCAAACTGGAAATAAAAAGAGAATTACTCGACCGCTGTTGATCTGAATAACGGCACAATCATTGGTTGAGTTATAATTCTTTTGTTTTACTGCTACCTATTTTTTACACATTTTTCTTATATTTTTCGACAGTTATTAACATTATTTTTATTTTTTCGTTACATTTAACCAATTTGAATCTAAAATTATTCAATTTTTAGAAGCTGAATTAAAAAAATTCTGTGTATTTTAGATTAATATTTTAACAAAAGAACTGATTGCAAATGACACAGACCAATCACATTGTTCTCAGATTTAAGTAGAGGGCCAATAACTAAAAGAATCAGTTTAAGTAGAGGGCCAATAGCTAAAATCATCAGTGAAAAGGTTAAAATAACCCCATTAGCTTCCATATGAAACAAAGCAAAAATTTCTGTAAATTGATGAATCCTAATAAATTAACATTATAGTTCAGTAAAACTAAGCTAGTTATATCTAAATTTGACAAAATCAAAAAAAATGTTTACTGGGAATAATGTACAGTGCACTATAATTAATCAAATTTATATGATCAAAAGTTATTAAACTTAAGTTTAAAATATCATCTACTTGTTTAATTTTAAATCAATAATCTTATCATATATATTTTTGGCATATTTAAAATAGTAGTGGCTTTATAAACATAAAAGAATACAATATTGACAAAAAAAGATTTAATGATTTACATTATTAAAATTACAGCTATCAATTGTACATTACATTTCATTATTTAATTTTTATTTAATTTTACATTTGTATAAAATAAATAAATTCAATGAACTGCTTTAAAAATTAATGATACTGTAAATAAAATTCAAAGTGTTATTGGTTAGATATTACACAAATAGAAACCTTAATAATAAAAACTAAAACCAAAAATCATATATATATATATATATATATATATATATATATATATATATATATATATGCATTATTTTAACAAACTGTGATTCAAAAAATATCATTCATTCTCTGGCTACATAACAAATTATATTTTTTTTTTTAAATTATAACTACTAAAATATTTTTGCATAGCATATTTATTTACAGGTTACATTTTTTATAATATGCTTAGTAAAGTATTTATTCATTAATTAATTTTTTTTCCAATTTAAGATTTTTTTTAGTTAGGTTTTTGTATATTTTGAATTTATAATACAAATTATTTTTCCTCCATAGACACTAACTATAAATGCTTATTTTTTGTATGAAATTTTGGAATTATGAATGTGTTGCCATAAAAATCTTATTAACATTATTGTTATGATAATTTGCCTCCTTCTCCTTTTTTTTTCAATTTCACTCTTTTTTTGTTTAGTGCAATAGTAAACAGGATATTCACAAGCTCATAGTATATGGTTCTCAGCTAATCTCTGTCACTTCTAATATTTAAAATTCATGAAAATTCTATATAGTAAACCATTTGAGTTTTTTTAGTAGCAAACAGAAAGAATGTTGTATATTTATACCAAATCTTAATAAACATATTAAAATAATAAAGTATATAATAAAATAAAAATAGCTTTAAAAATATAATTTTAATAGAAATTTTATTGTAGTCATTTGGCTTTTTTTTAATTATTAATTAAAAGGAAACATTTAAAAACATCAGATTTATGTTATTCTTATTTAAAAGTGCTGATATTAAATATTTCAAACTGTAGCAAGACTGGATTTTATATACAGTATTTTTGTCATAATGATATGGAGAGGTGGGAGTCCTATCATAAATACTTCATTGCCACAAATTTATCATTATATATATATATATTGTAAAATGTGTAAAACGTAGTTATTTGAATAAGAATTAATTAAAAATTAACTCAGAAATGAATAATAATAATGTTTTAGAATATAAAAGAAAATTTCAAAAATCAGTTAGAACTTATGTGTGAGGTCTCAATCCTCCATTGGATAGAAAGATGAAAATATACACCTAGATACACATTGCATTAAAAAGTATCTTGCTATAGTGGTTATAGCTTAGCCTTTTTAGTTTTGAAATCAGGTGGAACTTTGAAATTTTTCCGAATATTTTCAAATAAGTTTTTTTTATTTTTAGATAATTCATCCTTAGCCAAATCCAGCAAATTTTATGATGGATATCTAATTAGAAAACTATTTGTATTAAAAAATAATAAAACCTCTGTTTAATAATGAGCTAACTTTTAAGACCCTTTTATGTGCCCCACGTACTGTGAATCTATGTATTCGCATATATATATATCAATACATGAATAGAAAATAATTATATTAAATATAATATTTTTAATTTCCTTTTGGAGAAGAACCCTTTCTATCTAAAATTTGCAGTTTTCACTTGACAAAGCAGGTCTTTGTTCGACAGCTAACAACTTCCTTCCATTTCTGCCTCTTCATTAAACCATTGGTGAAATCTAATTAAAAGGTTTTTTTTTTATTCTTTTACAGTTTACATGCTAATGTTGATTTTATTTTATTATGACTGACTAAAAATAGCAATTCCATAAATATCACTCAAGGATACTATGCCTATGTGTATGTATGCTTTTATATAATAGTTTTGTGTGTGTGTGTGCGCGCGCGCGCGCGTTTATTGTTTGTTGTATATTTTTTTCTGTTTGAAAACAATTTGTTAATAATTTAATTTGGGGAAAAAACTTTTTACTATGTTCACAAATAAGTCTATAATTTGATATTTGTTTCAATAAAGTAACTGTTTGTTTATATGTTGTTTTTAATTATAAATAAAATTAGAGTTACAAACAATTTTTGTTTGTAGGCATCGAAAGACAGATTGAAGTAACTAAGCAATAGATCTTATGGCTATACTGAAATAATTTGCTATTGTTTGCCATTGTCTTCAGAATAACTCTAATACTTACTATTTTTGAAATAAATCATAATCTTTTAGTTAACTATTTGTAAGATGTCAAGCGTTCGTGGTCGAGAGGTCAGCACAGCCGCCTTACAGGCAGTTGTACCGGGTTAGCAGATTCGCTTCCCGGCCGATGCTATGTCATATGAAAAAAAAAAAAAAAACTATATGTAAGATTCAAAAACATAGAAATACCATGCACATGAAAAAAAATCTCAAAACTGTTGATTTCTACATACATATGGATGTTACTAAAGATCACATTGTACCATAATAATTCACAATCATATCTTTGACCTTGATTCGAATCTGGTTCATATAAACTTAAAAACAATTTCAACAGACTTGGAATTCTTCCTTCAAGCATCCAGACTACAGCACTCACTTAATCATTAATAATGATTGATAAATTGATAACTACTTACTTTTAATTAAAAAAGATAAACAAAGATAGAAAGCTGTCAAACTCATCCCATTAGTTAGTCTGACGAATACTAATTTTCAATTAGTTGTTTAAGAGGCTTTTATCCTGAAGCAGTTCATTTAAAAGTAGTTTCACCTATCGTCTATACAAATTATTCTTAGACAAAGAAAATATAAAATAATTAGTCTGAATCCAGGCTTAAACTCTTTATGCTTAAATAATTAATTAAATTTATACATATTAAATTAAGCAAAGAACAATTGTGCAGTTCAGAAGTCTAGCTTGACGGGGGGGGGGGGGGACAAAATACGAGTTTCTAAAATTTGATGATTTATTCGTTTTATAATAAAATGTAGATTATTCATAAGTTTTATCTTTAGTGTTTGTGATAATACTTTTAATTATAAAATTTAATTTTTCAAATATTTCTATTAATTTTTATTATTTATCTTTCCACTTTAAGAAACTTTAGTCATCTAGTGTCAGCCTAAGTATAATCAAAATTCAGTATTAGTAAAGTATATCAAAACATGTTTCTATATGAATTCTGATGTAAATTGAAGATATCGTTCAGCATTATAAGTTTAAAAGTATTTAAAAATATTAAAATAGATAAACTTCTGCTTATGATAAAAATATTATTTACTCAAAATATTATCCTATCTATATATTTTAACCTGCTTTTAGATATATATTTTTGAAAATAACATGTGATACTTCACTTAAAACACGATTTCTACCTAAATTGGAATGATCTCCTTGCTGGATGGTGTTATACCTCAAAATCTACTAATGCATAAAAAAATGAAACATATATATATATATATGTTTCATTTTTTTATGCATTAGTAGATTTTGAGGTATATATATATTCCCAAACAGTTTAATGACAGTAATACGTCGGGAAGATTTAATTTATTATATAGAACAATAAAATTAAATAAACATTTTATTATTGCTAATTGTAATAGGAACTGATTTTTTTTTTAATCTTTCTAAATAATACTAAAATATTAAGCTGGTTATTGTTTTTGTTTTAGGGTAAAAAGTAGAAAAATGTATAGCTCATAAAAGACAAAAAATATTTCATAAAAAATTAATTGATGGTAATAATTATTTTAAGTGAAAACAGTAATAAAGTAATCCATAAAAGTAAATTTATTGTTCAATGGAAATCCTGTTTGAAAATAAATTTATTGCTTTAATACAGGAATGTGGAACCTCCAGAAATGGGGCTATCTCCAGCTTTTGAAAACTTTCAATACAATCCCTGAACATTTTCTAAAATGAATATAAAATGGCCTTGTGTCATACTAACATGCATATAATTTAAATATTAAGTTAAGACTTTAGTAAAATAAAATATTTATTTTTTCAGCTACATCCAATCTTTATAATAGTTCTAATTCTTTTTATCAGAGGTGCAATATTCCAACAAATTATCTATATTGTGTGGTATATCTGACTACACATTTAATCTATGATGATTGGTGGTATTTTGTTAGCTTTTATAATGATTTTCACATAGTAATTGTATATTCACAAATAAAATTAGACTTTTATTTTGTTTTATTATTATTATTTTGCATTTATTTTATTTTTTTTATTATAAGGACTACATCAATCAAGATAAAATAAAAATTTTCACTGAAAATTGTGTATTTCAATAAAAATTGAACAACACTTTTTTTTTGTAGAAAGAGTAAATCAATAAGCTTGATATGTTTTGAAAATATTTCAATTAATAAAAAATACTGATTACAACAAAATTGTTGGAACAGAAAGCAATATTAAAATTAAAAAAAATGAAAAGGAACTTCATCAAAGGGCTCATAAAATTTCAAACAAGTCAGAAAATACTGTGGAAGCCAATTGGGAGTTTATAAATGACTGCATTCTTGCTGTGTAGAATTAATCTGCCTAAAACATAAATAGAAATTATAGAATATAAAATACCATAAAGAATAGTTACAAGGCAAATTCAAAAAATTGTTATTAAATGTGGAACAGTCATTAATAATAATAATAATAATAATAATAATAATAATAATAATAATAATAATAATGTTACTTTATTTTTAATGCACAAAAAAATTATGACCCTCTATTAAAAAGGAAAAGTTCAAATTGGCCTGCCAGCAGAAAAGATTGCTCATTCCTAATAATTAGGAATAAATTAAAAACCAATTTTTTGCTAGTTATGACTAAAAACATGACGGTTTCACATCGGTTTCAAGTCACTCTAATTCCGGCATTTTTAACAATATCGTTAAGATTTTGCATTATTTTTAAAGGTTAAAAAAGATGCTGCCTCTCTTGAATTATTTTATAAGTAAAAAAATCAATAAAACTGACATTGAAGGTCTAACAAAGGAAGAAGGCCATCCTTTGTTGAATCTGATTGGCTGTTAAATTTCGACAACAAAGAAAATGGTTGTCAATAACTAAATAGTTATGATTTCTTTTCTTTCATTTCAAAAATGATAAACGAATGTTTTAGATCATTTTAAAAGTATTTTTTGACAAATTATAAATTATTTTGATAAAATATGCTAAAAATAAAATTATTTTAGAAAAATAGTTAAGACTTTAGCAAAAATTATTTACTTTTCCACAATGTAAAATTGGGAAAGAAATCACTGATGTCAGCAAATCAGCAAAACTTTTTGATTGGTGAGTAATGTTCATTTTAGATTTGCCACCATCAAATATTTTTATAATTATAAATAAAAATTTATTTTTGAAAAAACTTTCGTTCACTTTCATAACCTGACAAATTATTAATATAATTTTTACAAATGAAACTAAAGTGAATATAATATTAAAAGATGAATATATTTTGATGCTTGAGTTTGTGAATTGACGTTTGAGTTTGTGAATTGACCAATTAAAAGTTTAGACTTTTACCTCACTTGGCCAATAAAATAATCAGCAAAAAAGAGGTTAATTAAATGTTTGTTCAAATATAGCTGGCCAATTTTTAAGTCAATAATTTTATATGGGCTGCGAATCTTATTATAAATATCAAAATCATTCTTGGCAGAAAAAAAAATCCCCACACCTACTTTAATATAATATAATATGTCAAAATGGTTGCCTATAGTTATGAAATGTATATTTTTCATTTTTTTAATTTAAAAAGAATGCAATAAAACATATTGATGTTCTAATATCAATTTATAATTGAGAATTTCTTGTTTTTATTTTAATGGTATATGGAAAAAAAATTCCTTGCTACCATAAAATCTTAAAGTAAACCATTGGTTCTTTAAAAACATTAGAAAGTATTAGTAATCAAAAATGTATTAATTATCTTACTACAGTATTATATATTATATTTATTAGACTTTCTACTAGCATTGAACTTATTTTGCTTTTTTTGTGTGCAACATGATCCTGTTCTTAGTCTACTACTTTGCATTTTTAGGTTATGAATTAGTTTTTTAATAGATTCTTCTATATACTACTGTCTCATGGAGGGATTATAATAAATTCATATAGAAGACACCTTAGAAGAGTAAACAAATTTTTTATGTGCACTTATCCATTAGTTACTTTTATTAAAGTCATTTAGTAATTATTTCTAATGATATCAGATTTTTATGATTGTTTTGTGGTCATTCAGCTTTTATTTAGACAATCAATCATTGCAAAAACACTGACTGCATCACATTTAATAATCATATTTAGTGGACAGTTGTAATTTTGATATCCTTTGTTATTGCTTCAAATAATCCCCCATGTATGCAGTAAATTGAATTTTTAAGATAAAAATATAAGTAACCATGGTCTTAACACCCATAGGGCATTTCTCTCACCAGTAGTATAGGTTGCATCATATTGCTATATTTTTTTTTATTTATATAGACAGTGTATCTTCACTTTTGTGATTAACTTATTTGCTGAACAATAACAAATGTATAACTATGTTGACTATGAGGTATCTATATAAAAAAAAAAAAAACTTAAACTTGTTTGTGTCCTGGAATAAATTTGAAGCTTTATCTGGGACAAGTTCAAATCCCAGAATAGATTATGAACATATGTGGTTGTATAAAAACATTTTGTAAGAAGTTCTTCTTATATGCTCCTGAGTTTTGCATATTTGATATGTTTTCTAAAGCACATATATTATTTAAAATATATTCTGCAATTATCATATTGCTAGAAGAGTTGATAATAGATGTATAAGTTGAATTTTTAAACTGGATTTCCAGAGATTGTAAAGGAGTTGAAAAAAGGCCACATGAAAGACAGATAGATAAGAATTTTGCATGAGTAATTAATGAAAAAGAAGCTAAGGATTAAAGAATGTGGATTAAATTTGGTGAGATCTTTCAACTTGCTGTGAATAATTAAAGAATAAAAGTGATGGTGATGGTGATGATGATAAGATGATGAATAGTTTGTAATAATGAATTTTTTTTTTCTTTAAAGTTATTTATTTGTCAACTTTGAATGGTGCAATAATGAGATAGGAATCAGTTAAAGCACCATTTTGCGATACTTCACAATTGTGATTGTTTGAAAAAATTATTTTTGCCTTTTTTATCATATCCTACAAAATCAGAAAATAATTTAATTTTAAATAACACAGTCGCTGCTTTATTCATCTATTATTGAAATACTTACTGGAAATAAATTATGAATATTATAAATAATAATAAAAGCATTCATTACGTTTCATTGCTTTTCACAAACTTTTATATAACTCCACCAATTACATATTTAGAATTTAAAAATAGGGTTGCCATAGTTTTGCATTGCACATGAATTATAGTGAACTAATGTATACATGTTATTTTCCCAAAAGCAAATTAAAGTTATTATTTAATAGGATAAATATTATAATAAAACATTTGGAACTGTAATGCATTCTAATTACTCTATGCCAGAGCCATCTATTGTAAGCTTAAGTAATTAATAGATATTAGATAGTAATCCATATTCAAATTTTCTAACTAGTTTTTAGACATTAGCCTTCATCGATGAACTTTAATTTGGATGTGTGTGTTTAGTATCGTTGATTATGAAAACGTATTGTAAATAGCTCTGCATTAAAAATAAATAATTCTAACAAACTTGGATGGTTCAAATTAATTTGAAAAGGTAAATCAAATTATAAGAAAGTCTTAAATGCACTGATTCAGTTTTCAGGAGATAACTGTCAGAATCATAATGCTGAATAGAAATGCATTTACATAAACTTAATTTACATATTGAGCCATGGTAATATAAAGGCATATTTCTAACTACACATTTGTATCCAGTACTATGATTCCAGCAGTGATATTCTAAAAACTGGCTCAGCACATTTAAGATTATCTTATAGTTTGACTTATCTTTTCAGTTTAACTTGAACATTACAAATTTGTTAGAAGTATATAATTGTATAAAAAGAGTATATACCATTGAGAATTAAAGAAAATAAAGTAAATTACTGATTTTAATGAAGATATTAAAAATAAGCTGAGAAAATCATGTGATACTCTGTTTATGTTTACTATAACCATACAGCAACACTTAATAATCATTTCTAGTGTATTGTTAAGACAAGTTATTGTAAGGCCTCAATTCTAAAAGCTATATCAACAATTTTAATAAGATTTTTATACCACTAAAATATATTCAAACTGATATTCTAAAACAAAAAAAAGACAATATTTTTGTATATATCAAGCCACTAATTATTTATCAATATAAATTTGAAATTGAATCAGAAATATTTTTATAGTCTATATTTAATTTTAATAAAAAAATTTTTTAAAACAATATACTGTTTGTTTGTCAAAAGAAGCAAATGCTATTTAAATAAATTGTTAATTAAAATATAAGTATGTAATTTCCATCTGTTGTTTACCAATTTTATGTGAAATAGCTAACAGCTAATTGAAAACAATATTTAGAATTTGAGATTAAAAAACTTAGAGAAATGTAAACAGAATAATTAAAAGCTGTTAGCAATGGCATATAAAGTGTCATATATTGTTGTAGCATGAAGAGTTCTCTACTTAGTTACTATGTAGAATTTTAAAAAACAATTAGCTTTAACATCAGATATGTCAGCTTTGTGTCATCCATATATATGCATGTAAATATTTTGGAAATATTTCCAGAATCTATATTAAACATGTAAACATATTAAGATTACTACAAAATTATAATATGGCACTACATTATTATATGTTTCAAAACTGTATTAGCCTTATATGGTAAACTTTAAGCATTTATTAAATGTTTTGCAATGTGTGTATCTTACATTCACAATGTTCTTATTTCAGTAGATCACTAAAAAGTTAAAATGAGTCCCAGGTCATGCTCATCTTTTCATCAATTATGCTGAATTCAAAATACTATCATTTTAATTAACAGTTTCATAACAACAAAATGTTTATTTATGTATATAAATTACCACTAACTTGACCTTATATTTTAAATATATGATTGCAGAATATATATATATCATATCCTGATATATATATATTGCAGAATATATATATATCAGTTCCTGATATGTCTAATCTCATCAGTTAAACTAAGCCCCACGGAAGGATGAATAGACTTAATTGGTCAAAATGCATTAAGATTACCGTTAGAATGGTGAGTTGTTGTTTTTCAATGATCTGCAATAGTATATTTGAAATATAAAAATGAAAATTAGTTAATTTTTAAAAAGTGTGAGCATGAGAGATGAATTTTTAAAAAAATGGTTTAAAAATAGAGATTAATATGCATTTTTATAACAAAAATATATTTTAATAAACTTAAAATCCATATCTAAGATAAAATGTAAAATTTTGAATATAATCAGCATCATTTTTTTCATCCCACTGCCTGGTGAATTCTGCAATCTTAATCTAGTTCTATAATCCATCCTTTTTTCTCTATTGTTTTAAAAACTTCGTTATTTCTACTCTCTTATATTTTATGACTGACTTTCTAGATTGTTTAGAATATTTTGGGATCCAGGTTAAAACTTCATTTGGGCACTTTATTATTATTATTAAATGACATGTTCAGTTTACCATAAATAGCTTTTAAGTTTCTTCAGTGAGATCTGCAGTACGTCTTTGATTTCTTCACTAATGTATTTCACTATAATAATTAAACTACAATTATTATGTATATGCTGAACTTTTACAAGTAATTTGAATAGATTCTAACACAGACTTTCAACTCTCTTCAGCTATCCACTCCATCTTATATAGTCGATATCCATGACCACATGCATGTAAAGAAGATAAATGATCTCCAATAATATGAATAGCTGAAGAATTAGTGGGTGGAGAAGATTGAAGTCTGTCCATTAAAGTTTGAAGATTTTTCATCTTAATATAAAATGAACATTGATTGTATATATGTGTAAAAGATGATGGTCTGGACCAATTAATGAATGCTGGTTCAACACAAAATACATATATTGGAGATTATTTATCTTTTCCATATGTATGTGGTTATGTGTAACTATTATATAAGATGGATGGATGGCGGAAGGGAGTTGAAAGTCTGTATTTTACTATGTAATTAAAATTTCTATATTTCTCTTTTATTAAATGGCCAAGTGTTAAATCCATAAATGAGTAATACTAACACACTTTTATTAAAACCTTTTTGAAGTACGTACAAATATTTTTTCTCCCCTATCAAGTTATTTTTTATAATAAAACAGTCCAGCTGAATTTATTTCTATGATTAATTTTATCACTATATCTATATAAATAATTTGATAAAGTATATTTTCAATTCTTTATTATTAATCTTTTTATTTATTTATTTTCTGTCAATATTTATTTAATGTTGATTTTTTTTTTAATATTTTATTTGAAAATGCTTGTATTATTTTTTAAAACTCTGAAATATTATTTTCTAAAACAACCTCATTATTTGCAAAATTCAGAGAGGCCAAATAATCTCAATTTGTTTTTACTTATTTAGTATCATAAAATATTTTTTATAAAAGTAATGAAAAGAAAATGTGATCACTCTGATATATCGCAATATCGATGTTAATATTTTTAGTTTAATTATTTAATTTAGTCATTTCTGCTGCATTTGATAAATATTCTTCAAAATTCTGGTTCTGTATGTTGACGTTCCAATGCTTTAATTAGCACCAAAACAATTACAGATCACGTGACTATTTATAATTTCAAACTCCAAAGCAAAATGGTCAATCATATGTGCTGACTCTTTCTATAATTTCTTAAATCACTTTTAAATACAGATTTTTTTTTGGTTGATTTGAGTCTGATGTCATCTATAGAAGAATTATTATATGTTTAGTAAGGGTCTTGTATAGGACTGATAAAAAAACTGATCGATTTGTAATTCTATATCTTTTACAGCATTTTTGGCTATTATCTTCAGTCATTTGATATATCTTTACTATATAGATATTTGATATATAGATTTACATACATTGTTTTTTATTTCTTCACCTGCTTCTTTTTAAATATCTATAATAATTTCACCAATTTCTACTATTAGTCTTAAAGTATTTTAAAATTATCAAAAAACTAATCTTAAAGTATTTGGAATTTAAAAAATTGTTTTAAGTGTAGGGGTGTTTTGTTTACTGATGTTTTTACTATATAGGTCTTAGTAGAAATTTACTATATACTTCATGTTATCTGACATCTTTTTAATGATACTGCTATTATTTTTTCTTTTGATAAAATCAACTTTTTTTAATATCAAGATTTGCACTATATTTGAGATTTGTTATTTTTTTAACTTTCCTTACTATTTTACAATTATATTTTCTTATATCCCTAACTTTTTTTCTAGCATTATCTTAAATATTTTTATATTATAATTTTCTTCATATACTGTCTTCTGTTAAACTAAATAACTAAAGTAGTTATTCTATTTGACTTAACATTATTCTCTATGATGTAGTTTTTTCTGCCTTTGTTTATGAAGAATCCCCTCTGCTTGTGCTTTCCAATAATTATGAATTTATATTAAATTCTAAAAAATACTAACAATATCATAAATAATAGCTATTATAGAAAATATGTATTAATAATTATAACATAAAACCTTTTTCAGCATATGATTTTATGCCCCTTATCAAATGATAAACATTTGCTTTAACCATTAACTTATTAATGCATACAGAGCACCATCTACTGGTATGTAATTGAAGTAAACAATAACAATTAATCCAACAAAACATGAATAAAATAAAATGGAATTAGGATACAGTAATATAGTTTATTAGGGATTCAATAAAGATTGTAACAAATTAACTATATAACATTAAGTAAAAATTATTTAAAAAACATACCATATAAAACTTTGTATATATGACCTTAACTAGATTTATTGAAGTTACAAAATGTGAATAAAGTAAAATAGAATTATCATTTCTAGAGATTCAATAAAGGTTGGAACAAATTAACTATATAACATAACAACAGACACAATACTTTATTATATCATTTTCAATTCATTTTTAATTGACCTATTATTTACTACATTTATTGAAGGTTTATAAATATTCATATAATTATCTATGTTATGCTTATTGTAATTTACTTCATATATTAGTCTTAATTTTATTAAGCATGACATAGATAACTGTATGAATGTTTATAAATCTTTAATAAAGTTAGCTAATAATTGGTCTATTAAAAATAACACAAAATATAATAAAGTAGTATGTATAAAGTTGTATAAGTATGTTTTATCTATTCTGTATAGTATAATGTTATATAGTGAATTTGTGTGATCCTTTATTGAATCTCTAACAAATTGGATTGCTGTATCATAATTTTAGTTTATTTTTGTTTATTAATATTGTTGTTACTTTACTTCTGCTATATACCAGTAGATGGTGCTCTTTTGGAGGGTATTAAAAGTGGAAGAGATGGAGTAAAAAATTTTGGACACATATTAAAAAAAGAAATGTAGGGGAGAGAGAATGAATAGAGTATATCTCTAAGAAAGAATTAGATACAATCTTAAATAAGTATGTAAGGGATATAGAAAAGATGTTAGATGTGAAAGACAGAATGGTAACAAGCATGAAAGGGTATAGTTATGGGAATATTAGGTTTACAGAAAATGAATTAAATGAGGCAGGAAAAATTTGAAAAGTGGAAAGTCAAAAGGTTTATTATGGGTGTGAAGCAGAGATAGTGATGAATTTAGGAAGTATAGCAAAATTAAACCTATTATCATATTTTAATAAGATAGTGCAGAAGAGAGAATTTCCAGACAGCTGCAATAATGCAAGAATAGGATAAAGGGAAAGGTAAGGTTCATAAAAAGTTAATTTCCCTGTATTCTGACAGATTTTTTTTCTCATTAGATTAAAGCTTTCAACTTTCATTTTGATATTAAACCATTATTATTTATCATAATATAATAAATTTGATTTCATCCTATAGATATTTTTGTTTAGAAATTAAATAAATTTTTAAAAATCATATTTGGTTTCCAGAATTATTTTAAAAATTATACTTGGTCAAAACAAAACACTGTCATATCATCATATTTCAGGTGGAGCTGTTTTAATTTGTAAAATGAATAAAATCTTTTTTGTTTCATGTTTGATTTAAATATCTGAACTATTTTTTTAATAACTACTAAATCTATTAATTTATGTTTTAAAGGTTTACAATTTTTTTATAATTTTTAAAATATCACTAAATATAATAACAATTGGATGAATGACCTCATTTTTAGAAATCATAGTTTTTCTGCAAACATAATCTCTCTAGTAACAATATTCAAAAGAAAATATTTATTTATATGTAAAAATGAAATATTTCTATAAAACATAAATATGTAATAATATATATTTTTCATTTTTAATAATTATTACATAATTATGATACAAATATAATCATAAACTTTTTAAAAAAATCAAGTTTTTAGACATCATAATATTTTTTGACAAGCATATTTCTGTGAAATACACTCAGCAAAGTTTGTGATCACAGAATAACCAATGTCTGCTTGTCAAACCAGGATTCCAGCACCTTTGTAATACAAATTATTCAATTTTCCCACCATCTTTTGACTTTTTGTATAATTAAAATATTAGAAAATAAATATACGTGAATTTTAAAGCCGTAAAAAAAATGTTTTGCAAAATTTTCACCAAAGAAAAAGAATAAAAACTTTATTTTTAGAAATCTGAAACAAAGTTCTGTCATCTCACAATATGATATGATTAAAAAATTATAGACCAATAGTGGTAATATCAATGTTATATAAAAATTTTGCATATATGATTCTGGAAAGTCACAAAATGGATGGAATAAAATAATATAGTGGGAAAAATGCAAGAAGGTTTTCAATCAGATAGGAATTTAGAAGATAATTTATTTGTAGTTACACAACTTGTAGATATGAGTAGGAATACAGGTAAACAGTTATATATGGTTTTTGTAGAAGTAGAGAAGGCATATGATAGTGTAAATAGAAATATATTATGGGTAAATTTAGTAAATTTGGGAATGAATGGAGCTTTAGTGGATCTTATTAAGAGATTGTATGAAAATAATTACTATACATATCATTTAGAAAATATAGAATCAGTTGAAATTAAAAATGGGTTGGGACTAAGGCAAGGTTGCCTATGTTACCTATTTTGTTTTTGTTATATTTGAGAGAAATAGAGAGAGCAATATAAAGACTGGGAAGAGAGGAAGAGATACCACTAATAAGTGCCAAGGGAATATATACATTATTAGGTCTTTATTTTTGGATGATATTTTCTTGTTTATAGAAAATAGGAAGATGTGGACATTATGCTGAAGACATGTGCAAGAGTAGATAAAGATATGGGGATTAAATTTAGTGAAGAAAAATTAAATGTAATGATGATAAATACTGAGGAAAAAGAAGAGAAAATTTTTATTGGGGATATAAAATTAAATGTGGTGAATACATATAACTATTTGGGAATTGTCTTAAGTAATCAGAGAAATTGCTTGAATGAGTGGGAGAAAAAATTGATAAATGAAGCAAATAAAAGAAAGGGACTGATAAGGAAATTAATAGTGTGCTCATATAATAAATATGATGTAGCTAGAATTGTATTGGAGTGACAGTAGCAGGGCTAACTTATGGTAACAATGCATTATGTATTAGTAAAGGGGTTTTAGATTACTTAGAAAAAGTGCAAAGAGAGATTGGAAGACATTTTCATATAATAAATATGATGTAGCTAGAATTGTATGGGAGTGACAATAGCAGGCTTAACTTAGGATAACAATGCATTATGTGTTAGTAAAGGAGTATTAGATTACTCAGAAAAAGTACAAAGAGAAGTTGGAAAACATGTATTAGATGCAGATGTGTGAATCACAAAGGAGGCAATTCAAAGAGAAATGGGATGGTCAAGCTTTTATATGAGAGATGCAAAAAACAATATGAAAATGTTTGCTAGACTGCAATTTTTGGATAGTAAGAGAATAGCCAAATTGTATTTAATTGAATTATGAGAAAGAACTGGCAACAAGATGGGTGAGAAAGGTAGTATGGTATGCAGAAGATTCGAATAAAGAATTTATGTCAGTATACTTATACAAAAATTGGAATGATTGTATTAGGAGAATTGTTGAATGTTATAGTGGCAAGAAATAGGATAGAAGAGTAGATGCATTTATTAGAAATATGGAGTTGGAGAGATGGAGAACTAGTATGGAGAGTAAAAAGAGTTTAAATCTATATATAGAAGTAAACAGAATATTGGGTGCAAGTTAATTTATGATGATAGCAAGGAAAGTAGTTTAGTGCGTAAGGCTCAAACAGAATCTTTAGCAACAAGGGAATATACACATAAATAAAAAAATATGGGTTATTCTGAAAGTTATGTAAGGAAGGCAGAGAAAATATTAGGTATTTGTTAATTGAATGGAAATGCTTACAAACAGAAAGAATACAAATAATGAAGTTTTGGGAGAATAAATATAAACAAAGTGAGTATACAAAAAGCGAGTTCTTGTTTTTTATGCTAGGTTTGGGAAAGATAAAGATATTTAGATATAAAGATCATAGGTTGACAAAGACTATGTTGTGGAAATGGGATGGAACAATAGTGAAGAATATGAGAAAAACTTAAGGTGGAAAATAAAAGGAGAATGGAATGTGGCTGACAGGTTTCTCTGGGCTTTGTGGCTGAGAGATTCCTGACTCTGAAAAAGTAAAAGCCACAGTGCATTACATCATAACTGTTAAAACAGATGTTATTAATATTTGTTAAATGGTTTGTAAAATCATATGCCAAAAAAGATTTTTATGTAAAATTATTAATATATAATTTTTATAATAGCTGTTATATATGATATTTTCATTATTTTTTATAATTTATATGAAAAAAAAACAGTATAATGAACTCTCTTTATTTGCACTTTTGATTATTTATATTAAAATATATGTCTGCTATTCAAATCAAGTGACTTTATTTTTTTTATTCAATTTCATAATTACTAATAATGTCATTTAAAACTTGATACTTGTTTTCAATTTATGCAATTTTTTATTATTGAAAATTATCTACAGGTATATATAATAAAATAAAAGATGATATTAAGTGCTAATATAAGTCTGCAACAAAAAAAGTTATGCATATTAACCTTTAGTCAAAAACTACTGCAATAGCTTATGACTTTATAATCCCTAAAATGAGGTATAAGTTATGCATGTCTGTCATAATTGTAAATATAAAATTAGATCACAGCTCCACAATTCTTATTTTAATACTACCAATTCTGTCCATTTGATGTTGACGCTTGAAATTTTTCTTTCACAGTCTTATTTCAGTAATCCCTGTTTCCTACAGTTTCTACACACATATGGTAATTAGATGTACATAACACTCTTTTTACAAATAAAAAATTGGCACATATTAATTGTAAAATTTCTACATTGATGTGAGATTGATTCTCTTCCATGGTAATTGAATAAAATTAGCTGGTACTCAAACATAAATCCAGCAAAGATTAGTCCAATTTTTTAATCATAAGACAATTGTTAAAAAAAAATTACATGGTGGCTTAGGGATTTTTTATCATTTCATTTCACTTTAAACGAATATGATGCCATTGATTGCTTATTACTTATGTAATTGTGGAAATACTGTACAGACAGCTCATATATTATAAACATAGGTTACAACTTATCAAAAATGTGATATTAAATATTTGACATATCTCAGAGACAATATAATCACCCACGCTATTTATTATTATCTTGCAGTATAGAAAAATTTTCAGGTGTGTGTGAGTAAATATATGACTATTAAATCGTATGTGTGCATTCAAGAGTAAATAGATAAAGAGGTAAATATTAATCTTAGAAGATTTATAAGTGCTTAATTCATTAATCGAAATTGAGGTCTTGTTTTATTATTGACATAGTAAAAATATAAAACTATAAATGCATGTAGTTAAACAAATATTCACTAGAATTACTTCATAAATCCTTAAAGGATATCAATTTATTTGTTAAATCTGACCTTCAAATTTTAAAAGCTATAAGTTACAACATAAAATGAAATTTTTTGTTTTGTTTTGTTATATTTTTAAGCCATTTACCATAAATCTTTTTGCAGTCATAATATCATAAATACATCAAATACTTTTATATATGTTTGAAATAAACAGACCATTCTATTTTTAACAATCTCATTTTTATCGCAAGTTTCATAAATCAAATTTCATAGAACAAATAATAGAAAATATACCATCTAATATGAACTTTTATGAAAACAATGAGTTAAAAAAGAGGAAAATATATTCTATATTATCCGAATTGTAGATTCTGCTTGTTATTTTTTTTTTCAATTCTACTTTTTTGATATCAATATACTTGAAGTACATTTTTGCACGTCTTATTAACTTTTGAATTCTCAAAAGTAATTTACAAGAAGACACAGTTATTGAGTGAACAAATGAGTTAAATAGTAATTCTTTCTTTTAAAACAGAAATTACTATGTATATAATTTTCCTATAACTTTTTTAAATTATATATTTTTCTAAAAATATAAAGTAAAAGCTTTTTTTTCCAAATATATTTTTTTTATTAAAAACTTACTTTAATGCTACAGAATTATATATATATATTCTTGAAAAAAATGGTAATCTGCTTTCTAGCTAGCTCATAACTAACCACGCATACCATCTAACGTTTATTAGTCAATGGGAGTCTATATAATATTGGCCAGAAGATAAATCAAAGATAAAATCTATTGAAGCTCTCATTTCCTAGTAAATATATTCATCTTTTTTTTTTAATAGGAACTCTTAGTATTTTTTAGATATATAATCCGTATTTAACTATATATTGATCATTAATTAAGTAGATATTTTGTCACAAATTATTCTAGAACTTAACTCCTGGCAATTGGCAAATATAGTGAATAATTTTATATTTTCATTTTTCTCTCATGGGGTCTGTTGAAAAACTTTTGCTTTGCAGTGGAATACTTAAGACCAATTTTTTTTTTTTTTATCTTGTACTATAAATTTGCATATTACAAAAAGTCTAGTGACATAATGTCTAGTTTATTATTCTGCAATTTTTTCCCAAATTTAATACTTTTATACTACATCTTAATAATGTAATAAGTATGTATGCAATAATATCCTTTCTTTTTGCACTCTTTCAAGAAAGTTTATTGTTTTTAATTTCTGTTCGTTTTAAATGAACTTGCAGTTTTCATCAGGCATCTGTAAATATTTTATATTTTATAAAACTTTGCCTTAAATGATGTTAAATATCAATTTCAAATACATTATACAATTGAGGTTCAATTTGCTACAATTAATATTTCACATGTTATAATGTATTATATTATCAAAACAGTTAAAACAAAATTGCTTGAAAAAGTGCAGTGAAAAAAATAAATATTAAAAAACATTATGCAATAAAAAAGATTGCAAAGATACTGAATTATATATAAATAAATCATAAATATTTACATGGCCATAATCTAGGTTCAAACCTCGCCACGATAAAACTTAAAATATTAAAAATTCTAAACATATTTTTTCTGGTAACTAGACCATAGCAATTTAGATAATTATTGGATATTTATCTGTAAAGGATATTTATCTATCCTTAACTAAAGGGTAAACAAAGAAGAATTACTGCTCAAAATTTAACCAACTGACTAGTGAATGTGACTTTTTCTTTTACTTCTTCTCTACAAAGCCTATTGAAAATTTATTTGTCCTGCAATGGACTAAGATTGCTACATCGTATCTTTTATTTGTATATTTCTTTCACTTATAGCCTTATGATATTATAGTTAATTAATTGGTTTACTACAATCATAGGTTCACAGTTCTTATTAAAGCTGGAAACTTTTTAAATTGAGGAAAAAAATTTTAGTAAAATTTCAGGATTTCCAGATAGCCACTTCATAATAACTTGTTTTAGTGAGAAAATATACAAATTGTTTTTTTTTGTTTTCAGTGTACTAATACCATATAGTTTTAAGAAAACAAACAGGCATCACAAATAAAAGTTAATCCATGCAATGAGTAGTGATAAAATAAATCTAGTTAGTGTCTGACATTTTTCATCTGCTATTAAAACTGAAAACTATAATGATGGGAAAGGCTTCATTATTTTGCAATAAGTAAAGTAGCATTAAAATAACCCAATGAAAGGCAAAAATCTTTTTCAGTATCCCCCTTTTTTTTCTCCTTAGATGAACAGATTGGAGGATATTACTTCTTAGGCATGCCAATTGCTAGACAGTGAGCATTTGAATGCTCTCTTTAAAAAGCTACATATCACTTACAGACCAGTACTGGCTAATTAGCTGGAATTGCTGTCATCTACCTGAAAGTAAATCAAATTTAGAAACACTACTTCAAATTCAAACACAGATTATAGGCATGCAAATATGCACAACTACTAAACAATTTTGAAATATGCTTCTAACCATCAAGAAAATTATTGAAGTTTATAGTTGCCAATAATGACCAAGATTATGGTTTAGTTATGTTGCATTCTTGCCTAGTTATTCCATGTCCAAAAGGTAGTGACTTTATGTAATGGTAAAATATACATTGTTATTATTTTAAGATATTCTTGCTCCTAATAAAAAACCCATTTTTGAAATAAATTTCAAAAAGAAAATAAGTTTTTAAAACCTATAAACTTGCTTTCCAGCAGATTACTTAATGCTTATATATATTTCTAATTAAAATAATTTAATTATTAAAATTAGATCAAGAATGTTATAATACAATAATGAACATTACAATCATATAGAATCATTTATACTTGGTATGCACCTTTATATTTATTCTCATGAACTCAGAACTCATTAATATAAGATGCCTTTCCTATAAGCATTTGAATGGTACTAAACATGTTTTTTTTTGTATGGTCAGTGAATCAACATTGATCAATTGTATTATTCTGGTATCTTTAGTTAACTAGCTAAATACTTATTTTTAATGGTCAGCTAATTTGAATAATAGTCAAATGCTTAAAAACATTATGAGCTTGATAGAATAATTCTCAGGTAAAAAAAAAAATAATTTCACTCGAAAATTTGAATCATATGCCTTGGGCATAGCGGATTAGAATACTAGTCATTATACCACAAGCATTTTTAATTTGTAGATAAGATACAATATCCAAAGGATATAGTAAATTTATTTTAATTCTGTACATACTTTATATCAGTTGGGCTATCTATTTTTTATAAATAGTCAATTTCAAACTATTGCCAAATGCATTTAAAAAAAAATAATTGTATAATGTCTTCCTTGTTCTTCATTCTCTCATTTTAATATGGATAGCTTACTGTTTTATTTTTATTGTCAATAAAATGTTCATTTTAAAAAAATAATCCTGATTGATTTAATTTATATATATAATAATATTATAAATTGACGTCTGTATTTCTTTGAAGCAATATACTTAATCTTATAATTAAATATTAGTAAATACAGTATTCAAAAATTTTGAAAAAGATAAAAAATATAATCGTCACTTAGGAGCGCTTTCAACTATTCTCTTAGTCTTTATCAACTAATTCTTTGAAAGATTAATCTTCCCATAATTCCGTGATCTTAACATTTGCTGCCTGCCTATTGATTAAGTCTTGCTTGTGTTTATATATTAGCATAGCTTCCTTTATTTTTCTTTTATTGTTCAGTTTGCAATATTTTTACATTATTATAATTGAAATTAAAACCATATATACATGGTTTATTATGGTCGTAAAAAGGCAGCAAACATTAAGATCACGGAATTATAGGAAGGTAAACCTTTCAAAAAATTATTTGTCAAAGACTATGAGGATAGTCGAAAGGGCTGCTAAGTGATGATTATATTTTTTATCCTTTTCAAAATTTTTGATTACTGTATTTACTAATATTTAATTATAAGATTATATATGTATGTTTTTAAATTGTTTTTTTTCTCAGAAGTACTATAGTTAAGATATGGCAATCTGATATTTTTACTGGCTATTTAATTATATAAACTATAGAAAAAAAGTTATCATATACAATTTTTGAGTGATGTTTCTCTGGATTAATACTTGTTAATCAGTTTTGTTGTTAAATTTATTCTCTTATATAAACTTACATTTTTCAATGCTTATAAATTTATGGATCATTATTATTTGTAATAAGCTTTTTTACTCTAAAAGGTAGAATAAAACAAATACTTAATAAGATCCAGAATATATATGATCACATGGTATTGCAAGTGGTTCTTGCTTGATAAAAATAAATGTATTTAATTTACTAATTTAACATTTTGAACTAATAATATTTTTTTAGAATTAAAATTAAAACTGGAAAAAAAAGTATTTTTAATTTCACTCAATTTTAAATTGTAAATTCCATTTCTATTATTTGTACAAATAAATTATATATATGTTGACGATTCAAAATATTATTACAACCCCAGATTAAATAAACAGAATTTGTTTAAAAAAATTAATAAATAAGTAAATTATGATTATGCATTTATTAAAAAAATAAAATAAGATTCTAACTCATCTTACATTGTTCACCATATATAGTATCATCATTAATTATCTTCTCACAAGCAGTTTTTTAAAGATCTTTTTAGACTTTTTTTTTTTTTTTGAATCTAAATCCTTTTTAAAATTATCTTCTTTCTTTTTACTTTTTCACCCATTTTTTTAATGTTTTCTCTAATATATCTTTTATTATTTTTTGTCTCTA
Organism: Epiperipatus broadwayi; assembly: GCA_028023455.1. Lineage (NCBI taxonomy): Eukaryota > Metazoa > Onychophora > Udeonychophora > Euonychophora > Peripatidae > Epiperipatus > Epiperipatus broadwayi. Next base: position 4,198,167 of record JAQFVV010012477.1, on the reverse strand, counting down.
TGAACATATCCAATCTAATCTTATTTACTTATTGTGATGTTTTCAGCAATTATAATTTTCTGTTTTTACAGTTACTAAATTTTACTATCTGCTTTTCCCCAAATTCTTAAAAAAACAAATTAACAAAAATTTTGTTTCAGATCTTTAACTGCATAATGGAAGAGAGAATCATTAGTTCAATATCTCTAAAAAATTTAAGTTTGATCCATATTATAAAACAAATCTGAAAATATTTATTACATTAACTATTTTCAACACAAGTGAGAAAATACTTTTTTCTACTCTCAAACAGTTTAGAAATTATTATAAAATTACCTTGATCAGAGCTGTTTAGACAATTTATCAATAATATGTATTGAAAATCATATCATTTAACAGTCGGATTATAAAAAATATTATTGATCATTTGCTGCATCAAAAAGAAAAAAGAACGCTTATGAAGAGAATATTTTTTTGTTAATATCGATTATTAATTAAGTCTTTAGTTATTGAAAATCTATATATCTTTATATTTATTTATAATTTAAGTGCATCCTTAAACCCTCAACTACCAGTCATAGTGCTTATATTTTCATAAATTATTTATCATACATCACATAATTTGTTTTCTCCTATATATAATTTCCTATTAATAAAGTTTATTTTATAAAAAATAAAAAATAAAACATTCTTTTTGTTTCACAAATAAAAAGTTACATTGTTTTTTGTTTGTATATTTATTTATTTTTTAATTAGCAATATTTTTAAATAACTCTAAACCTATATATATTAAGGTTATCTATCATCCTAAGACTATGCGCCTGAACTTTGATAGTAGGAACCTCTACTATGCGCTTAATAAATTAATAATAATTACAATTTTAAATTATCTTAAAAGATTTCTAAGTATAAGATCTTAACACTAACTCTTTGTAAATTGAAAGATTTCGCGACGTTAGTGTGAAATAGAAACTGTGGACTTAATCAGTGAAGTATTTAATAGCTTCACACTCTCCAATCAAAATGCTTTAGATTCGTCTATATATTTAAAAAGTAGGTTGAAGATACTCTTGTCTTTTAAAGTTGTTAATCTTGTGTTAAAGATGTGTAGAGATCCCTACTATCGAAGTTCAGGCGCATAACCTTAAGGGCATAGCCTTAATATATATATATTACGTAATGAGTAAATAAATTAATAATAATTATAACTCTAAATCTTATATATGGCATTATTTTTTAAATGCATGATGCTCTACAACTTATATGACTGATAACCTAGACCAACTGATGAGTGCTGGTTCAGCATGAAATGCATCTTGATAGTCATTTGTTTTTGTTGTATCTTTATTCACTATGATTTCAAAAGAATGTGTGGTGTTGTGGAGGTTAGTTAAAGTCTTTTAGTAATTGATATAAATTTTGTCAGAGATTTAAAAGATCTTTTAAAAAATAATTTATCAAATTATATGTGGAGCCCAAAATGTCTTAAGCATTTCAGGACCTCACATGCATGATGTTACTTCTAGTAAACATCTTGTTGTAATCAGTAGTATAAAAAAGTAATTATTCTAACTATATAAAATGTTTCCTGTCTTCATTGGCCATTGTTTAGAATAGTGATTCCACTATCTCATAGTACCATTGATATCCATAAGCATTCTAATGGTGAAATGCTGGAATTTGTTTCTATAGTGATCTCTTTTAAGTTGGCTTAATGTCTTTTGTACTGCAACTCTTTGTAATATTCATCGTTTTTTTTCTCAGTAACTAATAATAATTAATTTTATTAAAACTTATTCTCCTATCATTAATAAATAGAGATGTACCCCTTGAAATAGTCAATCTTAAACCAGTACTAGTCCATAATTTTGAACACCAATACTTTAGTCAATCAGATATTAACAAATTATTTTATACTCAGACAGGCCTGTGATATAAATTCTTGCTATTCTTTGAATACTTTACCTGTAAAGAAAATATTATTTTATTGTCATCATCATCATCATTATTATTATTATTATTATTATTAACATCATCATCATCATCACCACCACTACTACTACTACTACTACTACTACTACTACTACTACTACTACTACTACTACTACTACTACTACTACTACTACTACTACTACTACTACTACTACTACTACTACTACTACTACTACTAGTTTTAAAAATTATTTTATTAGCATGAATTTTGTTACAATTATGTTGCAATTACTATTGGCAATACATGTGTAGACTTGAAAAAGATTGAAGTTCCATTAAGAGTTCTATGAGGAATATTGTTCAGTAATAGACACTAAAATCCTGATGTGGCAGGAGTTTGTACAGTTCTGAAGCTGACTGGTGAAAACATGAGTTCATTTTTCTTGAGTTATTAATTATTGCTGTCCTTGTGATTTTTAGTTGTATCTGGGAATTTAATTAGGCTCCAGGTGGATGTAACTATATCTATGGGAGCTATTAGATTATCTCTATTTTTAATCTTGGTTAATTTGTCTATAAATAATGATTGGTATTTGCGCGAGGTGGGATTGAAAACAAAATGACACCTGAGGAACCAAAGTGTGAACAGGAGAAAAATTGTTATTCTAATTGTGGTAAAAAAACCTTGGGGAATGTTTTCAATTAATGTTTGAAGGGTTGTTTTTGAATTGTGAGTGATTGTGGAGATTAAGTCTCTATAAGTTTGCAAGGTGGGACAGGTGTGAATGAAATGATTCATGGTTTCATCCTCTCTATGACATAGAGAGCATGTTGGGTCTATGTTGGCAAATTTCATTTTGGTTGCCAGGAATGAATTGGTTGGTAGGGCACTGAGGTTGATTTTAATAATGAAGTCCAGATATTTTGGTTCAAGGTACCAAAACTTAAATTTTGATATAAGTGTTTTGTTTGTGACATTGAGTATACTGCTTGCATTTATGAGAGAGTCTGCATTGTTGAGAGAATAATGTGCTTCCCAGTAATTAAGTTTTGTAAATGATTTACCGTGTAATTTGTTGAATTTAGTATTAATTTTGGCAAGTTGATTTATGAATTTATTTTTTATTGGTGGAGGGGTATCAGTGGGTAGAATTTTTATGAAAGATTGGAAAATAGGAAAATTAGTAGATAGTTTTACTAGAGTGTTATGGGCTTTTTGATAGTAGAAGGTTGTTATTGAGGGCAATGATAGGCCATTGTATTTGGTATGATTTTGTAGGCTATTGATACTAATGGAGGTAGCTTTCTTATTCCAGATTAGCTTCATAGATAAAGAGTTTATTTTTTTTTAAAACTGTTGGTGAATTTTATGAACATGTTAATAGTCCCAAAAATTAATTACTACTACTACTACTACTACTACTACTACTACTACTACTACTACTACTACTACTACTACTACTACTACTACTACTACTACTACTACTACTACTACTACTACTACTACTACTACTACTACTACTACTACTACTACTACTACTACTACTACTACTACTACTACTACTACTACTACTACTACTACTACTACTACTACTACTACTACTACTACTACTACTACTACTACTACTACTACTACTACTACTACTACTACTACTACTACTACTACTACTACTACTACTACTACTACTACTACTACTACTACTACTACTACTACTACTACTACTACTACTACTACTACTACTACTACTACTACTACTACTACTACTACTACTACTACTACTACTACTACTACTACTACTACTACTACTACTACTACTACTACTACTACTACTACTACTACTACTACTACTACTACTACTACTACTACTACTACTACTACTACTACTACTACTACTACTACTACTACTACTACTACTACTACTACCACCACTACTACCACTACCACCACTACCACCACTACCACCACTACTACCACTACTACTACTACTACTACTACTACTACATTTTGATTATATGTTAAAAATGTTACATAATTTCAAAAAAAAAGGCAAACAAAGGTTAGAAGAGACGTAGAATTGAAACAAAATTGGGATGTGAAAAATCCCCTAAGTATACATTAATAATGAGTAAGCTATCCATTGATAGTTGTGATAGTTTTATTTATAAAAGCCCATTTCTGATTTAGTTTAAGTGTTAAGGTTATGTAGATAATTTAATGAAGGTCCATGTGGCATTGACTATATCAAGAGTGATCTCTAGTTTTAATTTTTAGCATTTTATTTTCAAAAAAAGATTTGAGTTTTCATGATATTGGGTTAAAGACAAAATGACACCTAAGTACCAGAAAGTAAAAATGATGAAGATGGAAAGCCTTGTAATGGGAAAGATTCCCTTTTGAATATTTTCTATTTAAGATGTCACATGTTGGTTTAGAATTATGAATGAGTGTGGATATTAGTTGTCTATATATATATATATATGTATATGTAAGGCAGTGCAGTGGTATAAAAAATGTTGCATTGTTACATCCTCCCTACCACATAAGGGACAGGTAGGTTGAATGTTAGTACATTTCCTTTTATTGAAAAGAAACTCACTTTTTGGTAAAGCATCCATGTTAATTTTGATGAGGAAGTTTAGGTATTTAGGTTCTAAATACCAAAAATTAAACTTTTGTATTAGAGATTTGTTTGATAATTTAAGTTTACTCTCTGGCGTTTGCAGTAGATCAAGGTTAGTAATAATGTGATGTGCATCCCAGTACTTTATTTTTGCTATAAACATATTATCTGGTAATTTGTATTGAAATATGTGTTGAATTAGGTTATTAATGAATTTATTGTTAATAGGCGGATGTGTGTCTGTAGGAAATATTAGAATAAAAACCTGAAAATTCTGAAAGTTAGTGTAGATTTTAAATAGTGTGTTATAAGTTTTTTGATAATAAAAGGTGTTTATTGAATGCAAAGATAAGCCATTAAATTTTGAGTGCTTTTTGAGTTTATTAATGCTAATAGAAATTGTCTTCTGATTTCAGATCAACTTAGTACACAGAGAATTTATTTTTTTGATGAATGAGGTAACTTTTTCCTGAATTGTTGAATCAGTGATAAGAATTATTTGCTGCTAACCAAAATTTGCTGATTAGCCTATGCTTAATATAATATATAGAAGTTGATTAGTATACCCCCTTCTTTCTACATCTTTTTTTCTCTACATGTCTCTGCCTTTCTCTCTTTATCTCTTTTTTCTCTTTTTCTTTATCTGTCCCCTTTTCTGACATTTTCCTTCTCTCTTTCTATCTCTTTTTGTGGCTCTTTCTTCCCTTCTTCCCATCTCATCTCTTCTTTTCCTCTTTCCATCTTCCTTCATTACTCCTTTTACATATATCCTTTTGTACTTCTTCCTCTCTCACTCCTCTATCTCTCCTATTTTCCCCTTTTCCCCCACCCTTTGCCCTTCTTCCCCATCTCTCCATTTTTCTTGTTTGCTCTTATTCTCTATTCTTTTCCTCTATTTCATCTTCTCTCTATTCTTCTGTCTCCTTCTTTATTTCCTTTTCTTTCACTCTTCTTTGTTCTTATTCATTTTCTCTGCCACATTATCTTTTCTTTCCTCTTCCTTTTCCTCTCTTCTTTCATATCTTTCTCTCTCATTCTTTCTTTTCTTCATTCTTCCTTCTTTTTCTCCCTCTTTTTCACTTTATTTTCTTTCTCTCTCTTTTTATCTTTCTCCCTCTTTATTGAAATTACTTGTATCAAGACTAACTGTATGAATAATTATTTTTGTATGCACCTCTGAATAGTTTATAATAATAAAAATTTTATTTTTCAGTGCTAATATTTTTTATGCTTTTGTTGTTATAAAAACATCACATTTTTAGAAATAGGGATTTTTATTTTTTAATTTTTAATTAGTTACTTTAGTTAGAATTTTAAAAAAAAATACTTTTTTTAATTTTTTAAAATTTTAATTAACTGACAGTTCAAGAAGGTTACTATTTTTAAAAAATGATTAGCATTTGTTTTTAATATTAAGACTAAATAATTGTAGAACTAGAAAACTACATATTTCGCATTAAAGTATGCTTATGTGTAAGATTTTAGACCCAAAGCAGTAAAGATAATAGGAAAAATAGGTTTAGGATTAAGCAATACTATATAATCGTTATAATAGCCTGCAGTAGCAGATTAAAAATGTAATGATTGATAGGTTGATTTTCAGTTTGAGTAAAGTAAAAAAATATCATTTTGGTTATCTAAAAGGAAATTTATTACTTTCACTTAGTTGTTTGAATGTCAAATCATTCTCTGACCTAAATATCTAAATATACTTTACATTTGTCATCATTAGTAGCTTACTATTGTTTGCCAATTTTTTATATGCAAGAAATGTTAAACTACCTGCATTGATGATCAAGTGTTACCTGTCCTACGATCATAGTGCTACACTGCCTAATTACTCAGAAACAGTCTGCTTTGGAGTTTTTAATCACATATATTCATCTGAATAACATCTTTGCTCTTAAAAATGCATCAACTCATATATACACAGTGAAACAGTAAAATATCTGTATTCACTGGAATGTATTTTACATAAATAATTCAAAGCATTGCCAAGTATTTATAAGCAAATGTCAATACTAAATATTGTAAAGTGTTGTATTAGTTTATGTAATCTTTTGTCATTTCCTGTGGATGACATAAGATTACCAAAGTATTGTGATCAATAATAATGCTATATTTACTCATTGTTAATAGTAGTTTATCATTATCTTTTACTATCTTAACACATTTTAATCTAATATTTTAAATTCAGAGCTCTAAGATAAAGATTAGAGGCAATGATGACTCATTTTCTTGCCATACTTTACAATAGGAATTACTATTCTATCAAAGTAATCTTGTAAATGTTTTTATATGTAGTTCACCTTAGAATGTTTTTCAGACAACTTATGTAACCATCCAATATTGCTTAGTAAATGCATATCTACCACATTTTAGCTAAAGAATAAAACAGAAATATAAAAAAATATTGACATTTTTTCCATCTTGCATAATGAGTAACGATACAGTTTCACAATTTTTTAATGAAGAACTGTTAGATATATCTTTTTTTTACAGGGTTCTATTTAAAGATTGTTGTAGCTCTTTTTACTTATAGAAGATATATATTGTGTCTAATAGAGTTTATTATAAAATAATGAAGCTACTTATTATTAAGACACATAACTTTATAAAAAGAGAGAAATATTAAATACACAAATATTTTTAATATACAATATTGCTCAATTTCAGTATAAAATACTTAATTTTCAAAGCCATCTTCATTATATTAGCTCAATAAACTGTCATGAAATTTAAATTTTTTATTATAATTATATTTTAAATTACTTTTTATTTACATATTCATAAGATAGTCCAATTTAACCAACTAATTAAGCCATTTGTAAAAAATCAATGTTTTTACCACTGCTTTTTTGTTAATTAATTTTACATAATCATTTTAACTATTAAATAGTTGGAAATCCAAGATAACATCATAATATATTCTAAGAAATTAAAATTTAATATAGAAATTTTTAAAAAAAACTCTATAAGGCAAAAAAAAAAATCAATTTAGGTTGAAAATACTTTATAGAGCAAAGTATAATGAAAACACACTCAACATTTTTAAATATATATATCACACTCACATTAATTAAACTCAACACTAACTTATATAAAAGTGATGCTTCTTAGTCATTATAAAGTCTATCAATAGTTTTATAGATAGAAAATAAACAGTTTGTCTGTATTATCAAGTTCTTATAAAGATAGTTAATTAGAATAATAACTACTACAGGGGCAAATATTAAATTATCTATAATGCTTATAACTGTTTTATATGAGTTACATGACATTTAAATTTACAGGGTAGAGCTAACCTTTGTTCACTTTAACTGGGACTACAACCAGGCCCAAATTGATTCAGTACCTATTCTCTACTATATTCCTTCAATTGCATGTATTATATGATTAAATTTGATCCTAACTTAAATGTCTAGATAATAGTATTTATCAGTGAAAAAATAATTCAAGGTGAATGGTCACTTTATTACAAGGTAACCAGTGCAATCCTTGTGATTATGATTTTTGTTGAAACCATAATATATATATATATATTACATAATTCATTTACTTGTTTATTTGATTTTTGTTGAAACCATAATATATATATATATATTACATAATTCATTTACTTGTTTATTTTAATTTCGTAAAATTAAATTAAATATGTGGTTTAGTAGGTACAAGATATTTACAATCACCTTTTTTTAATATGTTTGTTTTTAACAGAAAATTAATCAACTGAAAATTTACTAACAAACAAGAAGTACTACTCTCTTGTCAACAAATAGTATTATTAAAATAATAAAATATTAAAATGTAACTTATAATTGTAAAAAACAACAAAGTTTTTTTATTTCTTGAACATATTCTTTATCAAAATTTATTTTATTCATAGAAATTTGATGGAAAAAATTTTTTTTCACCAAAATACATTTTTAGCCTAAAAGCTAAAATGAAGTCTTTTGTTTAAATTATTTATTTCAGTCTATTTTTTTTGTTTATTTGCAAAGTTGATGTTATATTTAAGATTACTTCAATATTCAAAATTAAGCTTTTAATAAAATTTGTTACAAATGTAAAAATTTTATAGGGAACATTTTTTATTATTAAAAGAAGCAACATCAAAATTAGTTATCAAATTAGCTACATAAAGCTATTAAAAACTTATGCTTAATGTAGTCAAAATCTCATAAACAAATCATCAAATGTCAAATATGTGACAATGGACTATTACAGCTCTGAGAAATGTTTGATAGACTAAATAATTAAACTCCAAACTTTGTCTATACAAATACAGTAACTTCCCTAAATATTAACTTTTCTGCAGACAAAGAATGACTATTTCATTCTGTGTTTTCAAGTTTTTATGTGGATGGTTTACCTCAGCTGAATTTATATTTATCATTGTAGTTGTTGTTTTAATTAACTATCCATAAAAAATTGAAAACACAGAAAGAAATGGTCATTTACTGTCTATAGAAAAAGTTAATAGATTTTACAAATTCAGAGAATGCTATATTTTTATAGTCAATGCTTGGAATTTAATCACTTCAAGTGTTACATATTTCTCATCACTGTAATATTTTATCATTATATATTGTATGTATGTATTATAACACTAGATGAAGCTAATTGAAAATATGTATATACTCATTATGAAAACATCAGTTTAAAATTTAAAACTTTTTGTTTTCATTTATTATTTTATTCAATCATAAAAGAGTTAAAATAGATAAAAAAAATGAGATAGAGAAAAAAGAAAACTGAAAGCAAATTTAACCCCAAATATTATTGAAGCAATGGATCTGAAGTCCAATCCATGCTTCACAGCCTTCTATAAACTTAGTTAGTATTATAGACCTGAATTAAGTTTATAGTCCAATATCAGCAGGGTTTTGCATTAAAGCTAAAATTAATTACGTTTATATAATTTGTATTGCATTTAAATATTTTGTTAAATAAATTCCATTCTAAGATTAGATTTCTGTTAATAAAAATTACTTGTAAAATCTATTAGTCAAACATATATATACGTCAAGCGTATATATATGAGTTAATGCAAAATTCTGCTGAAATAAAATGCTTATTTTATTAAAAGAAATAAGAATGTATTTTTCTTTTTAAATCTTGTTCAAATATTTAGTATGATTTGATTTTGAGATAAGCCCACCAACATTTTCTAAAAGAATGTATATTTTTAATTAATTAGCCCATTCAAGGCAAATTAAAGATGGCCTTCTCTTTCTTTTTTAATTAATAAAATTCAAAGTTTAAAGAAAGAAATTTAGAGTAAAAAAGTAAAGGTTATTTTTAGAAAATGTTACCTTGAAACAAAGGAGCATGGGGGCTTATCAAGATCTAAGACCATACAAACAATAGAAGGTAGCTGACAAAGAGGGTATAAATAGAAGTGAGAACAAAAGACTTGATTATTCAAAGATTATTCAAAGTTTTCTTGCTGGCATTCAAAGTTTTCTTGCTGGCATTCAGATTTCTCTTTGGAGAACTCTTTCAGATTTTGCTTGTGGAGATTTTATTCCAAAAAGTTAGACAACTGTCATCTTCAAAATCATGGAGAAGTTTGAACATGCTCAAGCTAAAAGTCATATGAATTTGATGGATTCTACTATGCTTGGCTAGGCAAATAAATAGCTTTGCCTATCGCCGAGGTTCCTAAATACCATCCAAAATGCCGTAGTATCCACCTAATAGTGATCTGAACTCTGTGCCGTGTCTGTAGGACTTTTCGTGAAACCATGCTACATATTTCCATTTTCATTGTCCAGACAAATACCTATCGACGGTTGGATCAAGCCATGACGCCGCCGAACAGGAGCAAGGAACCAGGACGGTAATCATATCTCTCCTCCATTGAACTATTTACGTTCTACCCTTTTGTTCATACCTTTCTTAATTGAATTATATTATGAATTATTTTATTTAATGATATTTGTAATGTAACCATTTTATTAGACTAGTCTTAAATATATATATGTGTGATCATCTATCTATATATTTAACCTTTTTTCCTTCGCTATTCTTCATTACTAACATTTATAAATATTTCGTATTCCATTGCGGTTAAGTTTAAAGGTTAGTTTTTCATTTAAATCTCTTTCCAATTTTCATTATATTTGTAAAATTCAATACGAGTAAGTTTCCTTTTGTTTGCCAACTTGATCTCCTCGATAACGCTTCTTTTGTCCGCCACTAGCTTATTACGTATATCAGATTTAGCTATATATGTTTTAAATAATTTTTAAACTCTGTTTTAGCGCAAAGCAATAAAAAAATGCTTTGTGAAAGATTTTTATTATTGTACTTTATCGAGGAGATTCGGGTTGACAATTTTAATAAAATTGGGAAGAAAAGATTTAGACCGCAAACATATTAATCTGTTTTTATTGTCTAATTAGTTTTCATTAATTTAGGGGAATAGCGGAGGCCATTAAATCATTATTCATATTTTAAAGTTGTTAATTAAACATATTATTTAACTATCAAAAGCTTGAGTTTCCTAATTTTATTATAATGCTTTATTTTACTTTTCCAATGATCCAGGCACGCAAAACACATGTTTCTTAGTACTTTTATTGCACATTTAACTATTTAGCTCCATAGGTGTTCCCGTCCATGTCTCTACCTCTGTTGCTAAGCTTTGTGGCCGGTGAGAAAATAATTTATGTGTGTCTCAGATAATGTTGTTTGTTCGTAATTAGCCTCGAGAATAGGCAAATAGGGCAGAGGTCATAGTATTCTTGATTTAATATCTCACGTATGGATGGCCTCAAGGTACTTTCACCTAGTATTCGAACTGGGTTAAACCAACATACATCATCTGACTGTCACATTATATATATATATATGCTAATGTGAACACATACTTAAACAAACACAAGTTAGAATCATAAAATATATCAATTTTTTATATACATTTTATATTTTAAATATGTTTTGTGTGTTTACAAGCATATTCACACTTTAAAGTAATAAAATAAAGATATATGAATGAATTTTATGATTAATAACTCTAAGAAAAAAATATAAAACATAGTGTGCTATAAAATTATTTTAATTGGAAATTTAGTTATATGTTGAATAAATTAGCATAACTAAAATGGCTGTCACTTCAATGTCCATAAATTTAAATGATTTTAAAGTTAATGAAAAGAGGCCATCAAATTTTTTTATTATCTTTTTTTTAAGTCATAGATTTCTGTAGAAAAATAGAATTTCTAAAAAAAATTGTTTTAATTTTTTCTTTTAATTTTATATCGATTTTTATTTAAGTCATTAAATAATTCTTGCTGAAATATCCAAGACTTTATAATTATATCATTTGCTGTTTAAAGTTCATGTGACCTCAACCAGAGGTTGTAAAGGAATTGGGTTCTTTGTCATTTATAGATTTTGAGATTTTCACAGTATAAACTAGTATTCTGTAGTAACGTATAACTGAAGAAGAAGGACTTCCCATAGATCAAAAATTTTTCTGAAATATTATTCTGTATTCAACACCATAATGACAGAATACTGGAAAACATTGCCTATGAAATAAAGAAGAAAGAAAAACTCACCTTTGAATGTCTCAGAACTGAAACGTTATGCCTGTAAGTCAAATATTTTGTCCTGCGTTTATTTAACTGTTATCTCAAGATGAAATTTAATCTTCAATTTGTTTCTAAAATTTAATTATATAACTTTTAAACGTAATAATCTTTGTTTAAAATAAAAGAATAATCCAATATGTGAATCGATGGAAAATTAATAACTTAAAAAATTTAAGTTTGGAAAATTGTTTTGAGAACTTTAAATAACTTTATAGATATTTTTTATTTGAAGTTTAAACAAAAAAAAAACTTTATTTCCTAAACAATTAAATTCCTTGAAAGGGCAAATATTTAATAAGTCATTAAAATAAGTTTCTATCTGAATTTTTTTTTTTTATTAAGTTTGATAACTGTTTGAGAATTTACCATGAATGTTTTTAAAAAGTTAAAGTGCTATTTAATATTTTACTTTTGCCTGTATATTTATTTATTAAATATTGTTTTTTATTAACTTTGCCATCTTTCATTCTGTTTTAATAGTTTGTCACCATCAATAAAAATGACTAGGATTTGTCAATATTAAAATAAAGTAATTGATTGACTTGGAAATGCTCGTCTTATTGGGGAAAAGTATTCTAAACCAATAGCTGTGCTCATTATCTTTAGGAACTTAGTTTTTTTAATAATTTTAGGTTTTAAAAAAATGTATTTTTTCTTTTTCTCTCTTTCTTTCTTCAAAATTAAATAAATAAATAATTCTTCTGGAAAGAAAGAAATAAGTAACCTTCATAGCATGATTAAACTAATTATATTACATTTATATGATTTAAATAATAATATGTTTATGCTTTATCTAGACAGTTATTCAATTTATTCTTAGTAAAGAATTATAGACTAAACAAAACAAGAATTTAAACGTTTGTTTGCATGTGAATATTTTAAACAAAAGTCATAATAAACTTGTAGTTAAATAAATAAATAAATTATCTAAATGTTATTAACATCTTCAAAGTATAATTAAAATTTGTAAAAGTTTATATTTTACTTACACTATGTTGCATATGAAAATATCATGATTGCTATAATTTTGGTTAGTGCCAAATTTAGATGGCTGTATAATGAACTTTTACCTTTCCTTGATTTTATTTGAGTATATTTCTGACTTAATAAAATATTGTATTTAGTAGTTCTTTAGTGCAAGATCTATGTTTGTGAGAAAAAAATGTTTGCCTTTAGAAAAAATTTGATCATATATTTCATATATTTATTTTTACTAAGAAAGGTTCGTACACTCAATTGTTATATATATATGATGGTGAAAGAATAATTTGTACTGATGCCAGCAATTTTTAATTGAAATGTATTAAAAATGAAGTGATGTCATTCTTGTATATTTTGACGTGATATATGTTTAACTATATGAAGTTGCTAAATATTTATGCATATTATGTATTTTGTGTGAAAATTGTTTTCTCTTAATTAAACCCTTCAGCTGTGAACTTTGGAATAGCTGCTATGATGAATTTAGTAAATATTTTTCATGCTTTTTATTTTAGTAATTTGATCTTTATTCTTTTAGTTTTTACATTTTTTTAAAAAAAAAATTGTTTTAAATGCAAATATATAAATGAAAAGTAATATTTTTATAAAAAAAGGCAAATAAAAAAAAATATAATAAGCAGTAATCAAAAAAAGAATTCAGTTTTAGATTTATGAATAAATAAATTTATTTTTAATAAAATTATGTTATTTTTAATGAAACTTATAAAACAAATTTTGTAATTAAAGAGAATTTGAACACAAACTTTGTTCAGCTAGTCATTCCATCTCTTATATAGCCGATACACATGACCACACACCTGAAAAAGATAAATGATCTTCAATATATATATAAATTTCATGCTGAACCAGTACTCATCAGTTGGTCCAGATCATCATCTCCCACACATATATATATATATAATCAGTGCTCAGTTTATATTAAGATAGCAAATCTTTAAATTTTAATGGACAGTTTACAGTCTTCTTCACCCTCCAACAAATTTTAATAAAAATTGCACTCAAGTATTTTTGAAATATTAAAATTTCATTTGTAATTACAAAAATCATTAAAAAATAATATTATCTTGAGTGTTTTTTTAATAAAAATATGTATTTCATACTTTAACCAGAGACTCTTTATAATCGCGAAACATATTTCTGCTAAAAAAATAAATATTTTAAATAAAAAATTAATGAATGTATCACTTATTTACTAAAAAACATATATCGAAATTTATTTTACAAAACTAAAAATAAATACATAAATAAATTATGTAAAGTTATATTTTCGAAGTTCACAAAAGCTGTAGTATTTTCTGTTTTTTGTTAGTTTTTAATCTAATAATTTTCTGCCAAAAACAGATATATTCAAATAGAAGTTGAACAAATATGTTACTTAATTACGTAAATATACATGTTTAATTAAATTTTTGCAAAAATTTAAAAAATAAAAAATTACATTTAAAATGGCATTTTTTAATTTCTCAAAAGTTAATGTCAATGTCTGAAAAAAAAAAAACAAATTTAAAAATATCCCCTGAATATTTTCTATTTGTTCTGTGAAAGTGTAAAAAAGTTGATCTTGTAAGGAAAGATGCTGATATCTAGTATTTTTAAAAACTATTGTCAATTAAATTGTACTTTAGTTCTAATTTTTTTCCCATAAAAAGTATGCACTAACATAAAAAAGATGTGACATATTATCAAAAATGCAGTATTCTCAGCCAATTGCAATACTAACACCTCTTCCTTAGAATTTGTTTCCAAAACTTTTATGCACTTGGTATTCATATAACTCGGGATGTATTAGAATAAGATTCATATTACATATCTCTATGCTTGATTGAATATATTTGGTCAAACACACACATGTTTGTTCTGGGCTGACATGCATGTGTATATTTACTTACATACTTTAACATAGCAAATAATGATTAAAATTTTGAGAATAATATTTTCTTTGTGGTATTTAAAAATACATTTTTAAGTAAATATTAAAATGGTAGCATATAAATTTTATTATTCTTATAATAAATATCTAGAAAATACTTCATCCTTATTTTTACAGTAAATTGGGAAAAAAATTATAAAAAGTTTTATAAGTTTGAATATTCTGTTTGTATTGATGATTGATAGTACATTTTTATGTTTATTTGAGTTATAATTCATATTTCTTTTATAAACCTAATAATTGTAATATATTCGGAAGTAAATCAATCTTCACACATGAACTGTTTTAGAATAAATTTATAAGCACTCACCCATAAGCAAAAATTTCAAATCCATTTGACCTTCAAATTTATCTATCTATAAGTCAATCTTTACTCACTGTGCATTATTCGGGCTTGAATCTATTACATGCCTGAATTTTTAAATGATGTTCAAATTGTATAAGCATAATGCACAGTAATCAAAGGTTGGTTTATATATAGATAATCTTGAAGGACAAGTGAATTCATTTATTCTTTGAAATCTTTGGGTGAGTGCATGCAAAATTATATTAAAGCAGTGCATGTGTGAAAATTGATTTACTTCCGAATATATTGCAATAAATACTGTTCTATATAAAAAATAAATATTTATCAAATATAATAATTGTTAATCATAATATTTGCTTTTAAACTAAAGACAGACTGTATTGATGGTGAGTTAATTTCCTTCGCAAAAGTAACTAACTAATAAATTTATGGATATCGACTGCTCAAATTCTATAAAAATAATATTAATATTGCTTAATTGGTATCGCTTCTACAATAAAAGTGTGGTACCAACTTTTATATGTTAACCAATAATATAATTAAACAAATAATATATTATCATTGATATTATACTATATATATATTTATTTATTTTTTAATTTAAAAACATTAATGAAGTCTGGATTAAATGAATATAAAACTCACAAAGTTTTACTAAATAGATAATTAAAGTGAAAGTCTGAAACTTTCTCACATGTGCATTTAGAATGCTTATATAACAGCCAATCAGATGTAATAATGACTGTATAGGTAGCTCTCAAGTTACAACACAAGACAGAGATTTTATAAGAAAAAGATAGTTCCACCATCTTTACTTAAATTTCTATATATATATAAATAAAATTTCAGTATATTAAAAAATAAGTTTATTTATTCAATCTTAAAAAAAAAAAAAAACATTTACAAAGTTAACTTTTATTTTGTCTTTATATTTAGTATCGATTATTTGCATTTAATTATTTTCATAAAATTTTTATAATTCATTTAACATTAGGGAAGGTAGTATTTTTCTTTCTAAAATAAATAATGGAGACCAAGCACTCACTGCAGCTGACATCCTTTCAGGTATATGGAGTTTGGTCTAGCTACCAGCACCACTATAATCATTAGATCTTAAATTATTATTGCTGTACTATATATTAACTCATGTAAAATGTATTCTGTAATATAATTTAATCTTTATTTGCAATAAAATATGCTTTAAAACTAATAATTTGACTTTTTTTTTTATTTAATAATTTTTATTTTTATAAACCAATAATGTATGGCTTTTGTATTTTTAGTTAAATAAAGTTATGTTATTTTAATGCTTTAAAGTCAATGCATTTTTTCCCTCTTTTTGTGGAATTTAAGTGATTTAGGAAGACATAATGGGATATAACACTGGAAGATCATCAACAGATTGGAAAATATGATAGCTACATAAAGATCCCACAATGAAGCACAGTAGATAAAGTTATAAAAGAAAGAAACATATCAAAAAAAAAAAAGCTATAGCAATAATAAATATGGTATAATGGGATAAAATGCAATAAATAATATGTAACACAATAGTGAAAAGTATTTTATATAAAATAGTGAGGCTTGTCCAAAAAGAATAGCATTAAAAAATAGATGACTATAGAAATGAATTACTGATGAAGATGAGAAAATAAATAAATAATAAGATCATTTTAAAATAATAAATAATAAAGACATTGTAGTTAGTGAAATTATAATAAGATACAATGGGTGTCTCAGTAAAAGATTCACAAAATAAATATTCATCTGGGTACTTATGTATTAGCATGGCAATTAGAGTCCACATACATATTAGTCCAGTAATAATTTTCTAATCTTGTGATCTCTGAAAATAACATTTAACATAGGAGCTTTTGATAACTTAACCAATCAATTAAAGATTTATTTAAGTGATGATCTATAACTTTGTTGTACAAACACGCATTTACGTTTTGGGTGAGAAATTATTTTCTACTATCTAAACTTATAAAGATTTTTTTGTTTGAAAGATAGCCATCTATTACTTTATTTAATGAAAATGAAACAAACACACATTTACATTTTTTGTGAGAAATGATCCTCCAACAAATAAACTTTTAACAATCTATATTTATTACAGGTAGTAACCAAACAAAAAAATATAATATGCATATATTTTATGATGCAATTCTGTACATATACTAAATATTATTTCTTAGCATAAACTGCAGAGATTTAAATTTCTTAGTTCAAACCATGTTCCATTTGGTTACTCTCTTTCACAATCCTAACACAGTGTCATTGTTTGCCTAAACTGTGGACATAAAATGTGACCTCATGGCATTTGCACAGACTTTTTGTGAGAGCAGGGTGCCATAGTTTTGAAAATAGTGGAGTACATCATTCTTGGTAATGGCAGTTCCCAAATTGTAATCATTTAAAAAAGTACTAAGCACTTTCACTTTGGCAAGAATTAAAGATGGGCAGTAAATTGTGTACAAGTTCTTTTCACGAGATCATTGATTACTTATGCTAGCATTCTTTCATGACATAAACAGTATAATCATAAAATGAGTGAAACCAACATTTTTAACTCATAACTTTTCCCCCATCACAATATTATGTAATATTCACTTATAAAATTAACTCATTTTCTTTTTAGAAGATTGTAGATGTTTTAATTTGTCTTTATATACATATTTTTTGTGCCAGTGACCCAGAATAATATGTAAGTACTTTACTACCAGAAAGAAATAAAATTCACAAAATAATTGTGAGGGGAAATAGATGAAAAATTAGTAGAAAATATTGCAGAAATTTTATGGGCTTACAATAAATCATGGTGATTCAGAAAATAGAACACATCATAGAGCATTATAGACAAATAATAAAAAAAATTAAGTTGTGTTTTAGGAGTAGTAATCTATTCAAGCTTTCAATAAATGATTTTAAGAGTCAAGTAATAGAGTGGGTTTCTCATAGCGTAAACATTAAATTTAAATTGCAAAACTTATGTAATGATTTTTGTAAAAATTCTAAATAATGGATAACCTTTTTTAAAGTATTATCTGTAGCAATACTTTATTTTTAAACACATTTTTGAATAGAGTCTTTGGTTTTAATAATAATGCTTTTTAACTTTCTGCATGTTTTCATTGCTTGTGACAATTTTTAATTAAAACTCTTGTCTTTTTAATTTAAAAGGGCCTACAATATATGCATATAAATTGTAATATGATAATGCTGAAAATAATTGCTTTGCTTGGTTTGGAGTGACAGATTGTAGAAGTCCATGGAATATGGCTTAACTCTATAAATTCTGTTGTTCAAACTTCTTGTGTATATTTATGCAATTACATATTTTATATATGTTTTTAATATTTTTAAATCATTTACATATATTAACTGATATTGATTCTAGGCATTGTAAAATCATTTTATTTTTGAACGTCCGGTCTGTGAAGTTTTCATTTTTTAGAGTACTGAAGATTTTTATCATGGCATTCTACAATTACACCTGGGTCTCATTTTATGCGATAGATAGGTTCCTCAGAAAACACGCGCAAATGAAATCACACAAAAATAGACATAACTTACCTTGAAAAAGGGGAGATATGGACTGTGATTTTTCAAAAATCGCATAAAAGCAAAGCACCAACATAAAATTACTTTAAAATTCATGCAAAAAAAATAAGGAAATAAAATATGACTAATAAAAAATTTCAAATTTGAAAAAAATTGATACAAGACAAACTTTTTTTAACTATAATATTTAATTTTATTCAAAATAATATATTTTTATGCATAATTTACAGTACAGTAATTGACATTTTTTATACACGTTTTAATTATTATCGCTACTTGCTGATAAACAGGTTCATTTGCAAACTGGTAAAAAATCAGATTTTTCACAAGAGGAAATACAACTAGCACCAACTTCACTCTCACGTTGTGTTAATGATTTTCTGGTGACAATGTAATTAGTAATTAATCTTTAAGTTGATGATTTTATTAATTGTTTATGAAGCTCGCGATATCCAGACATACAACCATTTAACTCTCATTGGAATTTAAGAACACATTCATAATTAGTGTCATTAATAAGAAAATAATTAAAAATAAACTTTTGGACACTAAATGATTAATAATTGATTACATTCTTTTTTAAATAGCAAAAACAGAATGTGATTTAAAATGCAAAATTAACACGCACAATGTTTGAACAAATTTACATTATAATCTTATAAAATTTAATGTGTGTATACATAAAATGTGGAAATCATGATTTTAATTTCATTATTGCATAAAATCTTACTATTATAAAGTACTAAAAATATTGAAATTACTAAGATTAAAGTTGAATTTCAATAATGTGCTATTTCTTTCAATATGATGTAAGTGCACGAAATTTACTATTTAAAGTAATAGCGCATTATCGGAGTTCGACTTCCGAAGAAACATGAATCGCGTAACTTCAAAATTGCGTTAAATAAATCCATGTAAAAAGAGACCCAGGTGTACTTAATCCTGATTGTGTGATTTTGTGTGAACACAGTCATGATGGCCTGAAATTGTTTTACACACTGATAAAATGATGAATTTAAGAGCTAAAGATATTTAAAACAAATCTCAATCATTGGCCACTGGGATTCTAATGCCACATCACCTTCCAAGCAAATAGTTATTTATTTATGACACGGTAAATGGAAACTCATATACATATATATGAAAATAATCCCACTGCATAACGCTAAACTGAAATAAATATCTAAATCTTAAATCACCCCTTCCCCCGCATGATTTATTTCATAGAGGGCGATTTAACAGAGAGTGATTTAGTTTATGCTAGGGTTGTGAAAAGATAAGAGGGATTTAGTTATAAAGGCCATAGAGTTGACAAAGATTATGTTGTGGAAATGGGATGGGGCAGAATATGGAAAGACAGAGTGGGGAATGGAAAATAAAGTGCTAACAGGTTTATCTAGGCATAATTGCTGAGATATTCTTGACTTCGTTTAAGGAAAAGCCAAAATACATTACATCACATCACATCAGTATATATATGGTATAAAAGTTGAAGTAAAAATTGAAATTTATTTTTTATGCCTCAGGATATTTTATTAAATTTTTTTAATGACTATTATTTGTTGTTTTGCAATATAAATCGTTGACTGTTTTAAATGCTTAACATTAAAAATATGTTCGCAGTAGATAATAATAGCAAATAAAAAAAATGTTTATAAAATTTAATATTTCAATTAAAACATCACATGAAAAATAAACACTTTAAAAGACTGTTATAAATATACTTTCTAAGGATTTAAAAGATGATCACCAAAGAGATAAAAAGTAATAAACAACATATATTATTCTTAATGCTTTTCTGATTTTTATATTCTTAATACAGTGAGTATTAATTAAAGGAAGAGGGAGTGGAATTAAAAACAAGGTAGATAAAACATAATTACCACTTCATTATCGAAGTGTGGAAAAGTTGTTACTAAAACAATAATTTATACTTAGAAAGATGTTAGTGTGTGATAAAAAATATTTCTGTTAATATTGTAAATATTATTTGTGAAAGTTAAATGATTGTGTTAAAACAACTTTATTTTTCAGGCTGTTATATCTATCATTAACAGCTGTTGAAATTGACAACAGAAGAAAAATTAAAACATAACTTATCTATCTAAGTCATATTTCAATCATTATATTTTTTAAATAGAATAAAAAGTTAATTAATTGTATTGATGTACATAGAAAATACTGTTATATTTATCAGTGAAATTTTGAAGCAGCTTATTAAATTTTGCTTTAAACGGTTGTTTTTTTGTTTTTGTTTTTTATGAAAAATAAAATTAAAAAGAAAAAAATTGATTACATTGTTTATTTTTCATGATATAATTAAATATCATGGCTTTATGACTTTTTTAACTACTTGTGAGTTTTCAGGTAAACCAAGATGGCAATCCGTATTTTTGATAAATTTGCAGTTTCGAGGGTCTATAATCTACCAAAGATGTGTTAGTTGTCAATTAAAGCAAAATTAATAAATCAATTGTTAAGTTTTTAAAAAGGAATAAATTCCAATAGCTTTATTTCATTTTTTTTACTTATATTATAACTATGGTCAGAGGTTTGGGAAGGGGTTCCTGACAGAGATATTTTAAGTGCTGGCTCTGACTAAGCATTTATCACAAAGCTTGTAGAGGAATTGGCAATCCTCATTGTTTATAACTTACAAGCTTAAGAGATAGGGTCATGTGATCTATGACTCTTATTTTGACTATTTATATTATAATGTGGAAGTGACAAGATGCTCTTAACATTGTTGTATTTTGTTTCAATCAGCGCGTTTCTTTTTTGTTAGCAGTTTTTTTAAAAAATCGTCATAGTGGTAAAAATATGGAACCTTCCTGCCACAGCCTCCTGAAAAGTCTGTGTTAATAATCACATATGATAGCACATCACTGACATGAATAAAGTGTAAATATTGTATTTATATTTTTTCCCCATTTTTTTGCTAATAAATTAATCCAAACACACACACACAAAATAAACTGTAAATATTGTAATTAATTTTTCTACAATGATTTTTTTTAAAAAACATAACAGTAAAAAAAAATAAAATGTAAATATGAAATATGATGTTTCCTAGCAGACATTTTTTTGTAAACATTTTTATGGGAGCTCCTCAAATCTGTAAATTTATCAAAAATAAAGGTTGCCATTTTGGTTTACTTGAAAACTCATAAGTATACTTTTTTAGATTTGAAAACTTTTTGAATTTCAAGAATAGATTTCTCATTGTCTTATTATAAATCCAAATTTTGTTAAAATAGAAAAAACAGGCAATTCATTGTACTTGGCTTTATTAATTTATAAATATTTATTGAATGTTTTTCTTTCTATAATTTTGTTTATAAATAATATATATTCAAGTAAATTATTTATTATAAAAAATTATAGATCATTTTATTTGGTTAATAAAAATGTTTGAATAATAAGTATTTTGATTAAAAAAGTTCAATCTATATCTCAAAAATTTTTATTAACTTCTATTAATAAATTACTGTACTAAAACTAGCAGCAAATAAAACAAATTAAAAACTTTTTTTTTTAATATTCAAAAATGTCATTAATTAATTAAATTTTTTTTATAAATTTGCATAAATATAACAGACTTATAGAATCTGAATTAAATCTCACCTGTAAAAAAAATCATAACTTGATCACTGATCCAAAGTAGAAGTGTTATGCTAAACATGTCATATGAATGTTCAAACATCACATGATCTTATGAAAAACTGCTGTAGAATTGCTTAGTGTAGACATTATCACTTTTAAAATAAATCTTTCTGCAGATAAATTGTAATTCTCTATTGTAAATTTGATTTCAAAACCTAAATTAATATTTTATCATTGGTTTACTTAATATTACATGTCACTGTAGATTACTTTTATACACCAATAAAACATCACCTGACTTCAGCTTACATAGTCTGTTTTACTAACTTACTTATTCTCCTTCTTTATGTCACAGTAAACTTTAGAAAGCAGTTGTTAGGTAACAGTGATTGATAAATCCCTATCCTGTGATTTCCTTTCCCAAATCCCCAGACTGGTTACAAGTTTATGGCTTTCATTTATGAGGACCTTTGGATTTTTGAACAGTGCAACTGAACTTTTAGGATCTAATGCACTTTTCTTCCAGCTCCTATCATTTACCTATACATTACACTACCAAACTATTAACCCAAACTGAAAAACATGTATGAGGTTTTCAATCAAAGCCAATTTTTTTTCCATATGTCAAATGCATTGACCAGGAAGTGAACCCAGGCCAGCTGCTTGGAAGGCAGCTATGCTAACCGCTAGGCCACCAGTGCTTGACAAATCAACTTGCTAATATGCTCATACAGAACTGAATCCAGTTCAGTTTCTATATATTATGGTGTTATTAGTTTTAATAATTAAAGTCATCTCTACCCTGTGGCTGGGATTGAATATACACCAATAAAATATATGATTTATCATATAACTTCAGTTTACATATTATTATTTCAATAACATATTTTTTCACCTTCTTTAGACCAGTTATAGTAAACTTTAAAAAGCATTAATAGTTGTCAGACAGTGTTTAATAATTCCATATCCAAAGTTCTTCACTAGTGAAAATTATAAGCTTGAAACTAGTCTGGGAATTTTGGATGTGAAAGCACAGACTAGGGATTTATTTATTATTTGCTACCATCTGGCAAATATCATTGCTTTTTAAAGTTTTATTGCAAATAGCATAAAGAAATTGAACAGTATGTTAGATGACTTTTAATTAAACAGTAATTTTATCCTGTTCTTCTCAAGACAAAATACAATATTAAACACTAGATGGCAGTGTAATCAGACATTCATTTTTTATCAATTTTTATTAGTATTTGTGAGTTTATTCAAAGATGGCAGACCATATTTTTGATAAGTCTATGGTTTCAAGGACTCCAAAAAATCTTTACAAAAAAAATACCTGGTAGGAAACACTGTATTTTATATTTACATTTAATTTTCTATTACCGTTATTTTAAAAAAAGAAATCATTGTGAAAAATTAATTACAATGTTTACAGTTTCTTTTCTTTTTTTTTTTTTTTTTATTAACTTATTAACAGAAAAAATAAATATATATATATACAATATTTACACTTTATTTATATTAATGATGTGCAATCATATTGTAACCATAGATGCACACAATTTTCAAGAGGGCAGTATCTTGTACCTTTGGAAATAATCCACTGCATCATATTTTGTGATAAGAATGTTCCAAGTTTTTATCATTATGACAATTTAACAAAGAAACACATGGAAAATGAACCAAAGTACGACAATGTTAGGAATTCCTTGTTGCTTTCCACCTTATAAGTAAAAAAAAAAAATTGAATTAAAGCTTTTTAATAAAATTTATAGGAATTTATTCCTTTTTTTAAATTTAAATATCTATTTATTAATTTTGGTTTAATTTGACTATTAACACATATTTGGTAGATTATAGGCTCTCAAACTGTACATTTATCAAAAATATGGGCTGCCATTTTAGTTTACTTGAAAACTCATAAGTACCTTTTTATTTTATTATTTATTTAATACTTAAAGTATATTTTGGTTTTAAAGTGAACCAATACATATGTATTATCATCTTTGCTTTTTGTTTAAAATTGTTAAAATATTTCTACATGTAATTCTTTAAATTTATATGTACATATAATTATTTGTAATCATCATAATAATTAATATGCATATGCAGTAAAATAATAAGGTCTTATGTAAAATATATATAAACGTTTTTTTTTAATTTTTACTATAGCTTTAATTATATATAAAATAAAAATATTTTATAAAATTATCTACTTTTAAAATAGTTTTGACTTTTTTTTTTAATTTTTAATATAATCATAATTATATAAAATAAAAATAAAAACAATATTTGTTTTGCTAATTCAAGTACAGAAAAATTAAATAAAAATTATTATTTTATGTTTATACATCTACATAACTCAATTACTAAAAAATGGAAAATGTGTATGAAGTCATTTTCAAAGATTTGAAAAACATATTGGGCTATAAAAAACAACTCTTAAAAATACCTGGAAAACAATAAAAAATGGCATCATGCTAAGATTCTATAAAAGAGATGATAAGCACTATTATAGAGAGAGCAATAAGTCCAGAAGAGATTATTGGATAGTGAAAAATCTATCCAGGTAGCCTTAGCTGAGTAAAGTAACTTAGTTTTACTAATAACGGCTTGGTTTCACATATAATGAGTATCTATCTAGTAAAATTCTTTTAAAAGCACTTTAACCTTCTACAGATTTTTATCAAAAGCCATAAAAACAGTTTTATATATCAAGCCATCTCAAAAATTGGAAAACTTTAATAATATTCATAAGGATAAATTACAAAGCCAATATGATAAAATTTTATCAATAGAAAAAAAAATGAGGAAGAAATTAATAATAATATAAATGCCTATAGAATTGAATCAGTATTCGTGATTTACAAAAAATTTTAGATTTTTAAATTTTACTTTAAATAATCGATATAAAAACTGTCCTTCATATGTTGCTCAAAAATTTTTTTGTCAAAATATGTAATTTAATAGTAAAAAATAATTTATTTCATGGTTTTGTTTTACCAATATATATTTATATTGTCATGTGATGGTTTGAATCTAGATAATTATCAAAGCTTAATTTTTCCTAAATAAATGATGGTAAGAAATCTCTAACATAATTGTCATTAATTTATCTTTTTTTTTTTTATAAATTTATGATTGGTTTATTGCATTTTTTGAATTCAGAATATTTTATATTATTATACATTTTTTTATAGCTAGTCAGATCCAATATTATAATTACTATGCTGATTAAATATTATTGTTTTTGTTAACTTTTGACATTCATTGTTAAATGCTACTTGATTATTTACTGCATTAATATGTGATAATAGTTTGTTGTGACTATCTAAACATCTCACTCTGGTAGATTGTAAATCAATCTGATGGAGATAGAAAGTATTACATATTACTCTGTTACATATGTTGTTCTTCAACATGAAAACTTTATGAAATAGAAATGTTGGTCTATGAGTGGTAGCCTAACTTATAGGATAAATTAGCCAGTGAATGTCACCTAATTGTTATGTTACTATATATATATATTATTTAAAATATTGTGGGATGAAACTACTCTTCATACATGTGCTATAAATACACACACTCTCTTTCCTGTCAATAAATATTTTAAAAGCAAAGGTGATACATCTATGCTTAGAGCTTATTTTTTAATTAAGCAATATTTATTGACAATGCTTGAATTCATGAATTCAGTGTTTAATCTTATTGTGAGCCTGATTTTTAACTCAGCACATTACTGGCACAAATTTAGATTATATATCACAGGGAAAATAAATTTTCTAATTTTTAACTATCTATGATATTGAACCTTATTAATGCATATAGATATACATCTGTAAGTCTGTATAAAAATTAGCTCTTTCATATATTTTTGTCTTCATATAATGCTTTCATTGGCAATAATTACATTTTTTTATTTACATGGACATTATAATTTTTGTATATAATTTAAATAAAACACAGAGATAAACAAGTGATAGTTCAAAACTTTAAGATTTGGAAACATTTTGGTCATTTATTCAGACACTATATTAAAAGAGTAAAGGATATTGTGCAATGCATAACTTTGCCATATTTAGAATAAAATAAGGTGTTGATTTTGATATTGAATCCCTTAGATATATCCACATAAGTAAATATTTAATATTTGTTAAAATAAAAATAATTGAATGGTTAGTCACTTAAAAAATTATATGATATTTAAGAAGCATAAGTGACAAAGTGGGGTTGAATTCCAGGTACCTGCAACTTTTAAATTCTTCACTATATAAATGAATTACTGTGCAAAGTGAAGTGATTATTGTATCAACTTATTATAACTGTAATAATAATTTGCATATGATCACTTTTATTAGTAGTACTTTATTGTCTCATTGCTATTGATTTATATTTTTTTTTTTAATTTATTTATAGTTATTCGGTTATTTGTACTATGTGTTTGTTGTTGATAATTGGCAGTCTTCATGACTTTAAATAAAATATTAGATTGAGCAGAATAATACAACTCCCTCCAAATAGTAATGCCACCATAATAATCAATGGGTGCTAAAAAATACATGAATCAAAATCTCTTTCTAGTGCCTTCTCATCCAATTTCCTCAAAGTAGTTTGTTTCTAGCTTGTGTCCTTCATCAGTAATGAGTTTGATCTGCAAGCTCTGTACTACTGTTTGGAGAGACTTCCTACTGTTTTAACAGATTATGAAAGCATAATGAATAATGATGGATTGTTTTAGTGGTTTAATGAATAAATATAAATCAGTGTGTAATGTAATTAAATCTATGTTATATCAATCTGAATACTATTGTGTTAAGATAGTATCTGATTTGCTAATAGAATTCTGTGAATTACTTCTTGCTATTCCAAAGATTAATTATGAATTAAAATTGCAAAGAAGAATCTTCAGAATATCTATTTGCAATGGTAAAGCAAATTATACATATTACAGTTTATAAAAACCTTATTAAGGTTTTTGGAAATCTTCAGAAAATAATATACTTTATATAGTTTAGTATTATTTAGGTGGTCATGTGTCAACATATATATAAAATAGATCTTAATACTATTTCTCCTGCATATTGCAAATTACAGTTTTATTTTTAATTTGTATCTATGTAGAAACGTTTAAAGCGCGTCATGATTAATTATTTTAAAAAAAGGAAAACTATGGACTTAATTCACAAGTATTTGAGATTTTCTTTACTACCAGATAAGATGGGATCACATTACAATCATCATTTTGCTTATAATCAATTGATACTCATATAATCAACCCAGATTGATTAGTTAAAAGTGTCCTCCAGCCAAAATCATTAAATAGTTATTTAAAAGCCAATATCAAATAAATACCTGAGATTCTTATAACCATCTATTTTTTTTAAAAAATTTCTTGGCTTTGCTTAAGAAATTTTAGATTGCCTAAAAAAATTTTAACCTAAATCATGAATATGAAAACTATCATAAAGTTAGGCCATTAATTATTTTTATGTTTTATTACTAGAAATTTTGCTAATTTATAATTTATGGACATATATAAATTTATAATATAATAAATTAATTATTGTAAGATTATGTGATACTCAAGTATTCTGTTGACAGACTAACCACCACAATTGTATCCAAATGAAACTTTTTTTTTTAGCATTTGGCTGAGAATTAATTCCGAAATCTTAAAATGAATTTGCCATTCTTATTTACTATTGCACAAAATAACACGTTTTTATAAATGCATAAAAGCTTAGAACTAATATTAAAAGAGTTAAATGTTAACCCTTATAAGACCATAACCTTTTAATAATACATTTCCATTAAAAAAAATATTTTAATGTCTTTTATTTTTCCTTCCTTTTCTTTTTAAAAACTAAACGAAAAATATAATTAATAAATATTCAAAAGAGAAAAAAAAAACATTAAATGCTATCTTTTGATAATTTGTTTTATACATTATAAAAAATTAATCATATAATTATATTATAAAATTATGGATATGAATACTGTCATTTCTAATTTATGATGTTATTTTCTTTAATAGTTTCATGAATTTCTAAAACCCACAAAGTGATAGTTATTAAATTATTTAAATATCCATTTCGCTTTTACAAATGTGTGTATGTAAGTGAATATAAGTATAAACATAGTACCGTTAATTTTCATAATTAATTAATTTAGATAAGTCAGAAGGGGGTATTACTTATGGTTTAACCGTCTTTGCCATATGACTGAGTTTGAATCAGTTCCAGATAAACTTGTTTTTTTTTTCAGGTTTAATCAAGCTAAATATTTTTTAAAAAAATAATAATAATAATAATTAATAGTCAACTCGATAAATAGCCAATATTGGTCAATAATTATGTATCTAGATATTTTTAGTTGGAAAGTAAAATAAGATTAGAAAAACCCTCAAATCCTTATTAACAAAAAATTGATAAATTAGATCCATAATGTCTTCTATATCACTGTTACTTTATGAAAAGCTACTGGAAAACTCTTTGCCCAAGAATGAATTTTTATATCAAGATTTCTTATACTTTTTTTCCGCAACTCCAAACCCCTGTTAAGATATAAATTTTAGAACAAACTTTTTTTTTATTATGAATCCGATTTTGTTTGTTATGTTGGCTCACATTCTTAACCATAAGTCAAATTGCAAAATTATAATAGCCTGCACTTGTTTCCTTTTCAAGAACTGGCAATTAGTAACTGCCACAGAACTCATTGAAATGTCTGGGTCTTTATTTTAAAAAAAACATTGCGATAAATCTTAATCATCCATTATGAATCACTAGTGCAGTATTTTTTTACTCTATTTGCAATTTATGCATGTGCATATAAAAGTATAGAAATTCATATAACACTACAATACTAGCTAAAACAATAACATTTTACTAAAATTCTTACACAGCCATGACTTCATCTATTAATAAATAGACTTTCTCAAGTGATATTTAACTAAACATACAGTATATATATACAAAACAAAAAAGACTTCCCATCATTCATTTCAATAACCAACTTTCTTTCACATCAAAGGATGTCTCCCTGAGATCAATGGCCTCAGATTCAAAAACTTTATATCATCAAAGTTCTTATACCCTTATTTTCAATTCACTTTTTTTATAAAAGATAATCTCTGCATTGTCAAATAATATTTTATGACCTGTATTCAATTCATGAATACACAAAGCTGAATTTTGGTATTTATTTTTAATTCTACTCTTATGAATTGTAATTCTTTCAGAAGACTTAATTTATTCTGTTCTATATAAATTTTATTGCAATTACAAGGTATCCAAAAATAGATGTGCAATCAAATTGACTGTTTTGAACTATTTAGTAATAAATTTAAATTCAGGCCTTTCTTCTAGGCCACTTTTATGCCACTCAATAAATAACTATTCTTATAAATCTATTTATTTATTGATGCCTTATAGTACAAAGAAATAAACTCATTATTTACACTATCAATTAAATCTTTATTATTAAACAATTTATAGATATTCTTATTAAATATAATATTCCTAATAAATTCAGATTATATTCTAACTCAGTATACACCCAGCTCTCATTTTCAGTATACACCCAGCTCTCATTTTATACGATTTTTTTAATGCCATTTTCAAGTTATGTGATTTGTGTTTCTTCTTAATATCTTTGTATGTGGTTTTCTTTTATGCAATAAAAATTATCAGATCAGAAGTTGAGCTCTGATAATGCGCTATTACTTTAAATGTTATAAATTTTGCATACCCACCCATCATATTTAAAGTAATAGCGCATTATTGGAGTTTGACCTCGGATCTAATAATTTCAATATTTTCAGTGCTTTATAATAGTACTGTAATAAATTTTATGCAATAAAGAAGTTTATAATTCACTTAAAGTCAGGATTTCCCCATTTTATATATACATTAAATTTTACAAGATTATAATGTAAATCTGTTCAAACATTTTAGATGCCTATACTATATGCATGTTGTTGTTTTTGCATTTTAAATCACATTCTATTTTTGCTTTTTAAAAAAAGAGTACACAATCAATTAATCATTTAGTGTCAGCAAGTTTATTTTCAAAATGTGAGTAACAGTGGTGGGCACAATTAAATTTAATAATTAAAAATTAAAATCTGATTTTTAATTGTAATTAACAATTTAAAAATTACATGATGTGATCTGAAATTTATGTGATGTGAAATAATGAAATTTGATTTTTAAACGGAATTGAAAATTAAAAAATTAAAAATAAAAATAAGAATTTAATTTTTAATTGTTAGTTTAAATTAAATTTTGCCCAACAGTGGTTAGTATGTGTCTTTTTATTATCATAAGTCTAAGTTCTTATTTTTATTTTAAACTTTTAGTTTACCCTAATGAAGAGAAAAAACACCCAAAAAAATGAATTTCTTTGAAAACAAAAATTTCAATTTTAGATCGCTTAGCAAAATGGGAAGGATCAACAGCAATTGGAAAACATTTTAATTTGGGTGAGTCCATTATAAGAGCAATTAAAAAAATGAAGTTGGTGCTAGTTGTATTTTCTTTTGTAACAAATCTGTTTACCAGTTCACTAACGAACCTGCATATCATCAAATAGTGATAATGATTAAAATACTGTACATGTGTGAAAAAATGTAAAATACTGTAAATTACACATAAAAATTATATTTTTTTGAATAAAATTAAATACTGTAGTTAATAAAAAAAAAAAAAGGTTTGTCTTGTATCAATTTTTTTCAAATTTGAAATTTTTTATTAGTCATATTTTATTTCCTTATTTTTTTTTATGCAAATTTTAAAGTAATTTTATGTTGTTGCTTTACTCTTATGCGATTTGAAAATTACAATATGTATCCCTCATTTTTCAAGGTAAGTTAAGCCTATTTTTGTGTGATTTATTTTGTGAACGTTTTCTGAGGAACCTATCTACTGCATAAAATGAGACCCAGGTGTAATCAAAAACAAATTGACTCTTCTGAATATAACTATTATTTTCAATAATATAATATTTTTTCCTATAACAAAAATTCAATGGTTGCTACCTCCCATACTTTCTTGTGTGCTTTTATGTTAACACCAAAGTCTCAGATTTACTAATTAAGATTCTTATTTTTAAACACTTAAAACAGTAGCAACTCTCTCTACATGTAATAGTGCCACTTAGGGCAAGCTATAGTAGTCAATAGTTGCTAGAAGTTGTGTGCATCAAAATCCCTATGGTGCAGTGCTTTTAGTCCAAGGTTCCTCACTGATGAAGGCCATAAGCTAGAAATTAGTCTGGGATTATTGGATGATTAAACACTAGATAGCAATTTTGATACACAAACTTTCTAGCACCAATTTATTACTATGGCTTGCACTAGGTGGTCCTACTGTGTGGAAAGAAATGCTACTGTTTCAACAGCTTGTGTAAGCCTAATAAATGGGGATCATGTGATGTTTTAGTGGTTTTTAAGCCCTTAACATTTCTTTTTATATTATTTTTACCAAAGGCACTCTATTCAAATATTTCAACCATTGCTCTTTTATTTGTATTAATAATATGATTAAGATATTTATAACTAACTTTTTTCATTTTTATTATCAATTCTTATTTTCTTCTTATATGAAAAATCATCAAACATTATTTTTATTTGTTTTTTTTTTTTAGCATTTTTCTACTTTTTTGTTTTAAGCTGCCATCTTTGGTAGTGTATTTTTATTTTCTTTCCATTTTAATCCAAAATACTTCCAATAAAATTGCTATAAAAAGTCTTGGCAATATAGAATGACCTTGTCATATATTTTTATTAAAGATAATTTTTTGTGATACCATATGGTTTAATCACTGCTGTAGCAATTTTTAAAAATATTCTATCGAATTTGATATCTTGAGTTTGCATCTTGATGTTTCAAAACTTTATTCACAATATAAACATTTATAGAAT
Source organism: Epiperipatus broadwayi (assembly GCA_028023455.1). Classification (NCBI taxonomy): domain Eukaryota; kingdom Metazoa; phylum Onychophora; class Udeonychophora; order Euonychophora; family Peripatidae; genus Epiperipatus; species Epiperipatus broadwayi. Next base: position 4,165,709 of record JAQFVV010012477.1, on the reverse strand, counting down.
CAAATGCCTTTTTATAATCTATTATGCCAAGACCTCACTTAAAACAGAATTTGTTTTTTGTTTGTTTTTAATTCATTAGAATGCAAAGTTTTTGATAGGAGTTGTAATAATCATTGAAAATATTTAGAACCTCGTATTGTGTTGTTTTGTAAATTTTTTGTTATTCAATAGTTTTTTATAAAACACTTCCTCAAATTACATAACATTGTTTTTATTTTTAAGACTAGAATCCTTTTTTTAATTGCTTTCTATTTTCCAAAATCAAGATATTTTATATTTTGTATTTTTTTTTATAGCTTCTCTTGCCAATTCACATTTATATTTTTGATCTTCATTAACTCTTTTTATACCATTTTATAAAATTCCAGATATTGATTTCTTCTAAATGTATCTTTTTAAAATATTTTTATTTATTTTTCATATGTTGCCTTCTCTCATAAGTTTATTAATTTATCTTTTATGCAAGCTATTTGTATAATTAATCTGAGTAAAAATATCAATTATATTTTTCTTAATCTCTCAAATCTGAATTATTTTCAAAATCCTTTGAAACTTCAAAACAATTTCACAGTTTTAAGTTAAGTTCATAAATATTTTTGAATCTTACCTGTGTGTCCTGTGTTTATTAATAGATTTTATCTTTCTACTACTGATCAATGATCCCTTTCTATATAGAATGAGGTATCTTACAGTCTTGAAGTACACATTTTCTATTAATCAGAATATAATCTAATTCTCCTTTAATTTTATTTGGATGCTTCCATGTCCATTTCCTTTTGGATGTTTTTTAAAAAAAAATTATAATATTCAATTGCTTTTTATTTAAAAAATTCCATTAGTCTATATATATATATATATATGTGTGTGTGTGTGTGTGTGTGTGTGTGTGTGTGTGTGTGTGTGTGTGTGTAATATTTAAATACATGTATATTGTCTACCAAATTTAATGTAATTAGAAAGAACTTGAACTCAGACCCCTATATCTATCCACTCCAGCATGGAAACAAGATAAATCATCTACAACATATGTATTTCATGCTAAACCAGCAGTCAGTCATCAGTTGGTCCAGATCACCATTTCTCATACATATATACAATGAGTTCTCAAGTCATATTAAGATAAGAAATCTTCAAACTTTAATGGACAAGCTCAATCTACTCACCCTCCAACTCTTCAGTCATCCATATTGAAAATCCAAAGATAGAATGCTCAAAGCCCATGTTGATGCCAATATTATTGTCATACCCATGTTGACATTAGGTCACTCTGATCCCTCACGTATGTCCATTTAAATACACAAAAGAGGGATGGTCAGAATATAGGCTGAATATGTAATATTTAAATACCTGTACATTGCCTATCTGTCTATTCTAAATTTAATGTAATTAAATAGAACTTGAACTCAAACCTTCAAACTCTCTATAACTATCCACTCTATCTTACACAACTGATATACATGATCACATACATATGGAAAAAATGAATGATCTTCAGTATACATATTTCATGCTAAATCAGCACTCATCAATGCTCAGTTCATATTAAGTTAGCAAATTTGGAACTTTAATGGACAACCTTCAATCTTCTCCAACTTTTCAACCATCCATAACATTGAAAATCTGAAGATGGAATGCTCAAAGCCCATATAGGAAGCTTGAAAGTTTGAGTTCAGGTTTTATCTAATTACATTAAATTAGTATAGATAATATACATGTATTTAAATACTACATATTCAACCTGTATTTGCCTATCCCACTTCTGTGTATTTAAATGGACATATGAAGTTCTACATGTGAGGAATCAGAGTGACTAGATATCAACCTGATTATGACAATAATATTGGCATCAACATGGGCTTTAAGCATTCCATCTTCAAATTTTTAATGATATGGATGGCTGAAGAATTGGAGTCCTGGAAAATTCTGGAACATGTCTATTAAAGTTTGAAGATTTACTATCTTAATATGAACTGAGCACTGATTATATATATATATATATATGGAAGATGGTGTTCTGGGCCAACTTATGAGTGCTGGCTTAGCATAAAATATAAATATTGGAGACCTTTATCTTTTTCACATTCATGTTGTCATGTGTATCAGTTGTATAATTATAGTGTGGGTGGATAGATATAAAGAGCTTGAAAGTCTGAGTTTAAATTCTTTCTAATATATATCTGAATCCAAATCCTATTTTATGCACAGTACATTTTCTCAATTATTTTCTAATATTAGCATTAAAATTTTTTCTGTGGCAATTTTAGAAATCTTGTTTCATCTGATCAAAATCATGCTCTACATTTAACTAAAAATCTGCTAAACTTCATTTATAAGTGAAAAATTGTTGGGCATAAATTTGAATTATTTGCATTTGATATTCTTCATTTAAATTGAATAATTAATCTTGCCATTCTATTTGCTTATTACCATAAGTTATCACAATCTGGGGATCACATTTTTTATTTATAATAAATCCAATTCCATTTGTGCTTCCATTTTTTGTGCTTTAGTAATTAAAGATGTATCACTTTGCAAGTCAGTCATTCTTTCCTTTTTGTCCTAATTTCATATAGTTTGATAATGATTCATTTAATATTGCAGTTATAATGCATCCCACCATTTTCATTTGGAAGTCATTTATTGTTGTAACTAGATAAAGAACAAATAGTGTCCTATTATATAGATCAGGAATTTCCAATCTGGTATACTGATAGTTCCAGGGGTATGGGAGGCTTGTCCAGGGGTATGGCAAGTAGCAGTTAAATAAGTATATTTTTTCTATTAATATATGTCAAAAATAGTGATGTTATCAAAATTTCAGGGTTATTCCATGTTGGTAATGCTAGTCAGCCAGAACAGCAACATTTATTTCAGGTCTTTTAGGATATGGAAATAGTGAGATTGCATTATCATTTTTGTACTGCAGGATCCAATAACTTACAATGTCTTGTTACGATTCAAAATATCTAAAGAAATTATCAGATCACTGCCCCTATTTCCATGCATCTGCATTTCCTGTGCAAGTGCATGATGTACTGCATGGTACACTCTATAGCTGTTTATTTTTTATAATGAATAGGGAGTGCCAAATAATTTACTAAAAGCCGAGAGAGTATGGGACCAAAAGGGTTAAAACCCTAATTTATATACTAAATTGAATGCAAATATTGCATATTCTTCGAAATACGTTTTATTATTATTTTTAAGTTTAAAAAAATGTGCTATAATAATACCAATACATGCATGCAATGACATATTATTTTAAACACACCTTTAGTTTGTTCATTTAAATATTAATATTGTATATATAATATATTGATAATTTCTTAGCAAATTTTTTTTCATTTACTGATATTTAATTAAATTTTTATATCTACCTGAAATCATTGAAGTAAATGAAAACTTATGTATATATTAATTAATATGCTGATAAACAAAAAATATTTGTTAGTTGTAAAACCACTTAAAAAATGTGTGAATATGAATTTTAAATTGTAATGATTAATTATTTCCGTTATCTATATTTGTACATCTCTCCCTCTATTATTTTCTATTGCCTATGATTCTATATTATTCAATAAATTTATTCACCTTCACTGCCACTTATTTATCCCTCAATTTAATTATGAATAATTTATTTTAATTATATCAAAATTTAATTTCCTTTTGCCATTATCTATTTATAACTATGTCATTTGTAAAAATAAAAATGTATATCCCACTGTGTATATGTTTAGAGATTAATATACTGAATAAAATAAGTCCTTAAAATTATATATTTAAATTTTTTAATTTTGTAAAAATATAAATTTATATCCCTCTATATATGTGTTTAAAGATGAATTCTAGTGAATAAAATAAATCTATAAAATTATATTTTTAATTTTTAATCTTTATCGCATACTCATCATTTATGTCCACCATATTACAATTAACATCAGCTCTGAAGCTTAAATCATTCTTTTTCTCTTCACTTATCAGGCCAGATAGAGATATCAAACCCTGGGTTTTATATCCCTGATAGCAGTATCAAATTTTTCCATTATATCACTCTTTTAAAAGATAAATAAAAATGGGAAAAATCATTGCCAAAGTTTAATAACATTTTCATATAAGGACTTAGGCTTTTATAGAATAGTAATTACTTTCTAATGTCTAAACTTCTAACTTGTGGTGAGAAATGAACTTGAAAGGTAAATTCTTCTTGATGCAAATACATTTTGTCACTTCTGATACTCAAACATAACATGATCATCTAAGCTACAAATCAATTACTTTTTCATATTTAACTTTTCAAGATCATATGCAAATTTGGTGCAGTTATACAATAGCATATTTGAGAACTTAAGAGATTTATGTATTAATTTCAAGCTGAGGAAAATACAAAAATAGTTTTGTCAATTAAATAGATCTATGGTGCTTGTCTTCTGCATTCATCCTTCAATTACAATTCCATAACCATTACTGCATTTTTATTACTTTTCAATAGATCTACTGTGGAATTTGGGAAGTGGTGGAATGATAGATTCTAGAGTAAAAGATCCATGGATTGTGCCAACTATGGGGTTTAGGCAATGATGGAGTAATAGATTCTACAATGCAAGATCCATGGATTGTGTCCAACTGTAGGGTTTGGGCAGTGGCAGACTGATAAATTCTAGAATGTATGATCCATGGATTGTGTCTGACTGTCAGGATCATGCAATAGTGGATAGATTCTGGAGTGCAAGATCAATGAATTGTATCCAATGTGGGATTTGGGCAATGGTGGAATGATTTAGACTGCAAGATTCATGGATTGGTGTCCAACTCTTTCCCTTCTCATGCTCAAACTTTTTATGGATTTCTAAGCAATTTATTATTCAATTATGCAGTAGACATGTTATTCTTAGTAATTCAAACTTTATAGAAAAATAGTTTATAATATGGAATGATACAAATATAAGTTTATTTTTATTAATTTTTCTAGTAAAACAATTGTTTTTACAAATCACATTGCAAAAATTATATAACTTTCTCCATAAAAAGTTCCCCAGTATGCATATCACTGTCTTCATATACCACATGATTCATTGTATGTTTTCTAGATCTTACTTTTAAGGATTTTTTTCTGTTAGAAATGATAAAAGAACAATGTATATTCTCTTTGCAATATTTATACCATTAAACAATATGAAGGGTGGCCGGAGTTAATAACATTTTTTGAAATCATCTAAATAAGAGTAATTAATTTCCACTAGACATATTGTCTATATATAATGGTGACTACTTTTTAAAATAAATACTTTATAATACAGAATGACTTATATTTGAAATGCCTCATAGCTATATTATTCCAGCCACACTCCCACTTTAAATAATGAAAGATTGAATTTTAGCACTATACTAAAATTCGAGTTTTTATTATTCAAAAGGGGAGTCTGGTTCGAATAATATAGCTATGGGATGTTTCAATTATTTTATATAGATTTTATCTAGCATTATGCATTGTTTCTATTTAAAATAATTTGTGCATAAGTTTATACATTTTTCAATTAATTTTTTCATATAAAAACTCATTGCAAAATTAATATGTTCACATAAAAAGACCTTTTTGTGAAATTACAGATCTTTTATCTGTATTGTATTGGTATTGCAATTAAAATATGTAAAAATGATAGTATTCAAATATTTGCATTATTATAATTGCAATAATAATACTAATCAAATAATTTACTGCTCAGGAAATTATATGATGATCAACCATTGGAAGTGACAGAGTTTAACTGTGATGATGATTTTACCTCTCAGATCCACTTCTTCTATTCTGCTCTTAATTGCACAGACTTGTTTATAATGTGTTTTAACAATGCATATTTTAAAAAACAGTCATTAAAACATTTTTTAAACCATAAAGTTTCTTTAAACCATAAATTTAAAAAAATATAAATCTACTTTTGGATAGCTCTGTATATTTTAACATTATTTATAAATGTCCGTGGTCAGCTAATCAATAATTATATAATCTAATAACACTGGGTTACAAAATAAAAGAATGATTTTATTGCAGTGAATGACAATGGTGGATTTAAAAGCTATAGATTTCTGGATCAATTTTGATGAAATTATTATACTCAGTTGTTGATGAGATCATCACTTAATAATTAAAATTCACATTTACAGCATATATATATATATATAGTAGTGTGTACATATTTTCATTTGCCATTTTCTACAATTTATAAATAGCTAAATAAAGAAAACAATTCAAGACACATGATTAATAGAAATATGTTTGTTATGTTTTGAATAAATATGGAATAAATGAATTATTTAATTATTAATATCAAAAAATATTTTATTAAATTATATAAGATGAGAACAATGATTTATTAAAATTAGAAGAAGAAAATCACATGTTCAAAGCTAGTGTCTAAAGATATAAACTTCATTATTTGTGTTACTAAAGAGACAGAAAATGATTTCAGAAGGGAGAACACAAAATGCTGACCAACATAAATATAAAACACTGAAGCTACTTGGATTGTAGTATTGACAAAAGACAAATAATTGGATAACATTTAAGATTAAAAATGTATATGAATTCCTATATATGTGTGTGCTAGCAAAAAAATGTCTACAAGATGAGAAAGCATAATTGAAGTTGTATATATGCTAATAATAACAAATGCTTAGAGAAAAATTTTACTTATTAACAACAGTTGAAGTTATAATGATAATATTTATAAGTGTTTATAAAATCTTTTTTCTAAATTAATAATGTTAATTACAATGCAGTCTGGTTCTTCATCTGGATAACTTAAATAATAAAATCAAGTAAAGTAAAAGTTCAATTAAAACATAAATAGTATTTGCATAATTTAGTTTGAATCATAAATAAATTTATGTGATGTTACTTGATTTTTATTTTTTTAAAGATAATAATATTATATATATTATTTTATTTGTACAAAAGAAAATCTATAGTTAACCCTTTCTTAATTATATGTATTTATAATTTTAATTATAAATTAATATCATATCAAATTATGCTATAGTGAGGATAAACTATAAATGTACATTATATGATGTTAATTGTTGGTATAAATTATTCTTTATTTTAATTACCACAAATAAATTAATGCCTATTTTAATAAATTTATATTGTTATAAACCTAGGTATTTTAATTTACTACTGCATTAATTATTATAAAACAATTTTATCTTATCCTATAGAGCATTTCATGTTATATCTCATTATCAAGTAAAACATTATTTAATAAATTTTATCTTCTTTGCCAAGCAAGAATATTCATGATGGATCAGTTGGCACTCTTTACAAATTTATGAGTCCATTGTTTATGTAGAAGAACTATATAATGTCATATTGATCAACTCATTTATTATTTATTATATTTAAATTGCTTGAATATGGCATTCATTCGATATATTTAGATTGTCCACATATGTAATATATATGGGGAGAAAACTACTTGGTTTATAATTGTATTTCTTATATGTAATTGCTCAAATATAATATGCTTTTGCAAGCCAACTAATCCTGCTTAGTTATGATATTTTCATTACATTTGTGGTTATCTAATCTGAGGGAATTTACTAGTAGTCAGTTCCATTTATGATATTAGTTGTCTGGTGTAATTATCAGTCTATTATTTATGTCATCCATTATAAATTTTGGCTTATCCAAAAAAACATATTTTATTTATGAAATAATACCCAAATTTGTAAGCTATCCAAAACAGTGTTTTCCTCTTTTACTTTATCTATCATTTTACTTTATTCATTATTAAAATATAATTTTCCTTTACATTTGGCTTCCCAACAATGATCTGACAATTTATCCATGACCCATATGAGAGATTTCTAATTGTAAAATAATAAACAGATAAAATTAAAATATTTGATTAGTGATCACAATTAATACCAGTTGTTTATATATATATATATATATATATATATTGGTGTTGGATTGAAATAATTAGACTTCATAGATAATAATTTTAAATTTGTAGTTGTACTTTATTAGCTGTACTTAATTTTTATATGAATTACTTTGTTTTTTCATTAATATGCTTCCTAGTGAAAATTTTCACAAGATTTATACTGTAATATGCTTAGTTTTCTATGTACATTATAATATAAAATTTAGTTTGAAAAAAAATTCCATAGATGGCAAAAAAATCAAAAAATGATAGAATTTAGCTCCATCCTGACAAGTGCCTCTATTGTATTATGATAGGTTTTTGATGTCAAGATTTTTATATTGTTTAAAGAAAATGTCAAAGAATCAAAAATGTGTTTATTTGTGAATTTATTACTATTCTAGATAGTTTATGCAATAATTCATTTAATATTTCTTAGAAATCAAAATATAAATTATTGATAATTTATTTTGAATGGAAGAATAGAACATTATAAAATCTGTCCTAAAGTTATTTAGAAGCTTAGCTTTTTACATAAGCAATCTAATTATAATAAGGTATATGAAATTTTGCAATAAATATTGAAAAATTTTAAACTTTTTAAGCATTTTTCATTAGATATAAGAGAAATAAATAAATATTCATTCAGATTTTTTAAAAAAAAAAAGACAAATAATAAAGATTTTATTGATTTTGTAAAATTAAAATAATCTTTCTAGAAATAATGTATAATCTTTTTGTTTTGATTATGATCTCATTTTTTTAATATTTATAGAGAGAAAATGTAAACATTTCAAATTTATTTCAGTAGAAAGCAAACATATCTATCAAATGAAGTCAAATTTATTATTTTCTGATAAGTAATAATGTTTTAATTTTAAATTTGATGTTGAATGTGAGAACAAAAATAATGATGAATTGGAAAAAGAATGCTAGAGAGTTAAGGATTTGAATTCAGAATGAGTTATCAAATTGTTTTCTGAAAATTAAGTATAACTGTATATGAGTTGAGAAATGATAAAACAATAAAGTGCTTTATAAATAAAATGTTTTATAAATATACCAAAAAGAGGCATGTAAAGATAAAATACCAGATGATGATGCCTGGATTTGTGATATAATAATAAAAATAAGAAGTTATTTATGACTTTACAAACACCAGATGTGTGCCCTATGCTAGTAAAATGGCAAAAAGATGTGGCTTATTACTAATAAATGTTATTAAGTTTGTCTCATGAAGTAACTGTAAGGTAAATAATGAATAATATTTGAAGCTAGCTTATTTATACAGGATATAGGTTATTTTGGAAAACCTATAGAAAACATTAGTGCTCACTGTTTGATTCTGTTGATAATAGCATAATGCAAAATTTTCTGAGCATGGTCATGAAATCTTCATTATGTTGTACACAATATAAATAAAAAAAATATTAATAATAATATATTAGTTTGGTATAATGATGTTATAGAAGATAAATCAATCACTATTGAAAATGATGTTATTGCAGTATTTATATTAAAGAGTTCTGTTACATGAGCTAAAATGTGTATTAATAGAGGTTTACTTACATTGTAGGGTTCAGCATATAAAGTATAATAGAAAAAACAACTTATTCATTTTGTTTGGTCTGGGATATTAAATTGAGGAGGAAAGTCATACTCTTTTTTTTTTTAAAATAATAATTATAAATAAGAATAAATTATGGAAAATGAAAAAAGGTAGGTACACTAGAACAGGGAAGAAAAGTTAGTGAAGTATCTCTCATGTCAAAGGGTGATCAAAACAAACCTTTAATGGCGATATTAAAAAGAGTAATGAATAAGATTGATGAAAATCAAAACAAAAAAAATTAAACAAGGTCATGAAAAATTATCAAGATATTTAATGAACAAACTCGATGAAAGTCTGGAGAAATTATTGAAGAATCTAATAAGATTGGTGAAAATCAAGACAATTTGATAAGAATCAGATGGAAATGAAGCAAAATCAAGAAGAGGTTAAATTAGAAATGAATCAAAGTCAGGAAATGCTGATAATGAAGATAGAAGGGGATCAATGTGAGATAGAGAACAAGTTGAAACAAGCAGTCAAGCATATGCATACAAAATTAGTCCATGATATAAGAATGGAACATAAGCAAATAAATAATTTGAAAATTAGATCTAATGAATCAGAGATTAAGATGGAAGAAACTCAAGGTCAAATGCAAATAATAATCAATAAGATAGAAGAGGGACAATATGAATTAGAAGATAGGTTAGAATGCCAAATTAAGGATAAAATATTAGTTGCTGAATTAAATGAGTATTAATAAATTAATGATAAAAAATTAATGAAGGTACATAATAGACAGGAACAAGAGGTCCAACATTTAAAAAGTCAGGGTAAACATGATTATTTGTATTATGATATTAATTTAGATGTTGTACAGTTTAAAATAAGCAACCATGTTACTTACAAAGTAAATTCCACTACAATCTTAAATAGTGATGACAGATTAAATTTTTATCTTTAGGAATAAAAAAAAATTAAATGACTAAAGGGTTTTACTATTATGAGTTTATTGTCATGAGATGTGTAGCCATGAATATAGATACATTGACTCTGAATATAAGAAATTTTCTGTATCACAGAATAAAGTAATATGTATTGGATTTATGAGGTTGGTAATTAAAATATAGTTTATGAAAATATAGTTTAGTGTAAGACTATTACAAAATGCATGAATCATTATGGATATAGTGATAAACATTTAATTTATCATAATGACTGTATTCATGATTTTATTTGGTACAGATTCCATATTCATTAGAAATGAAGGGGTTATTCTTGTCAGTCAGATGTCATACCACTTATATAATGTTATTAATCTGTTTTACATGCATCCCATTAAAATAAAATGTATGGGTGCCAATGAATATAACTATTGTAGAATATTTGTCTTATTAATTTTAATATATTTGGATATAAATATTTTTTTTAAATATAAGACATATACTGCTACATAAGTATTAATTTCATTATTGTGGTAGTATAATTTTGATTAACCATGATTTGTTGATGTAAGGTTATTTTGTAGTGATGAGCTTATGTTCATTGTTTCAGAATTTTCTTTATTTTTTATTAAAGACCCATATCTTCATTTGTCATTTTCTGTAGTTCATAAATAGATAAATAAAGAAAACAATTTAAGATCACATGTTTAATAAAAATATGTTTAGTTTGTTTTGAATAAATCTGGAATAAATGAATCACTTAGTTATTAACATTAAAAAAATATTTGTTAAATTATATCAAATGACAAAAATGCTTTATTAAAATTGGAAGAAGGAAATCATATTTTCAAAGCTAGTGTTTAAAGATATAGACTGTGCTGTTTGTCTTATTATAGAAACAAAAAATGATTTCAGAAGGGAGAGGACACTTTCCTGTAAAAAGTTTTGTATTTTAATCTTACCTTACTTTATAAAAAAAAAAGTCTGAACTTGCAATAAAGAAAATGTATTGTTAGTAGAGAACATTGGAAGGGAAGGGGCAGGAGTTCCTTCCATTTAATGTCTATGATTTAAATGGACTGATTAACACCAAAATGCCATGCTGACTACCATAAATCTAAAATACTGAAGCTACTTGGATTGTAGTATCAATGAAGGAAAAATAATTAGATAACATTTAAGGATTAAAAATGTATATGAATCCCTACATATATGTGTACTAGCATAAAGATGCAAAATAAATGCTGCAAGATAAGAAAACACAATTGAAGTTTTATACAAGCTGATAGTAAGAGATGCTTAGAGAAAAACCTTACTTATTAACAATAGTTGAAATTATAAGTTTAATATTTATAAGTGTTTATAAAATCTTTCTTGTAAATTAATAGTGTTAATTATAATGCAGTCTGGTTTATCATCTGATAACTTAAATAATAAAAATCAAGTAAAGTAAAAAATCAATTAAAACATAAATAGTATTTGTATAACTTAGTTTGAATCATAAATAAATTTATGAGATGTTATTTGATTTTTATTAATTTAAAGATAATATTCTATTTTTTTCATATATATTTATTTTCTTATTTGTTGGAAATAAAACCTATAGATAATCATTTCTTGACTATATGTATTTATAGTTTTAATTATAAATTAATATCATATCTAATTATACTATAGCAATGGTGAACTATAAATGTGCATTATATGATGTTAATTAGTTATAAATTATTCTTTATTTTAATCACCACAAATAAATCAATGTCTATTTTAATAAATTTATACTTTTGCTCTTAATGTAAGTGTTTTGATTTACTACTGCATGAATTATTATAAAACTATTTTATCTTATTTTATAGTACATTCCATGTTATAATAAAACATTATTTAATAAATTTTATTTTTTTTGCCAAGCAAGAGTATTCATATGGACTCATTGGTGCTATCTATAAATCTATGATCCATTGTACATAGAGGTATAGATTATTATACAGTCAGTTGTGATCAACTCAATTTATTTATTAGTTATATTTAAAACTGCCTGAATATGACATTTACTCAGTATATTTATGTTGTTCAAATACGTAAACATAAATGGAGAAAACTACCTGGTTTATAATTATATTTAGTATATGTAGTTGCCAAAATATGTGATACATTTACCAGCCAATGTTCCTACAAGGTGTGAAATGTGGAGCTGAATGCTCTTACAGAACACTGATTAAATGAAAGGTGGAGATAATGTAATTTACTGGATACATTTGAACTTAATTTATTTTTTAAAGTAATGATTGTTACGATGTAAGTACTGAATCAAATGTAAATATAGTTTTTTAAATAAAAAAAAAAAGTTATAATAATTTTATTACATTTGTGGTTGCCTTATCTGATGGCATTTACTGATAGTCAGCTTCATTTATGATTTAATTATCTAGTGTGATGAGTAATCTATTATATTATATTATCCATTATAAAATTTTTGTTTGTCAAAAGGGACATATTCTTTTTATGAAACAGTACCCAAATTTGTAAGCCATTGAGAACAGTTATTTTCATTTTCTTTTTATTTTTATCTTTCATTTTACTTTATTATGTTCCTTTATTATATATATATATATATTGTTAATCCACATATTTTGAATGCTCAACTACTTCATGCTCAATCTCATTCTTTACCTCATAATCAATTTCATTATTATTTGAGATCTAATGGGTTTTTTTAAAAAAATTAACCTTGACAATGGAAGATGCTATTTCATGGAAACATTGGGAATTAGTCACAACTAACACATGGTTTTACTCAAAAATGAATTTACTTACATCATATAACTTTGAAAACATTAAATATAATATATACCCTATTAAAAACCAGTCAACACTTATGCAATCCCCATATAGATAACAATTAATAATATAAATATACTGTGTAATTAGAAAGATTTGAATAATTTATAACACAATTTTGAGTATTTAAATAACATTTGAATATCCCAAAATTATCTTTTAGAGGAATAATGAAGAAGACACTCCTCATCTGTCTTATTAAATGCCAGATAATGAGGGTTTGCACAGTTTATTATATTCATTTCATCTATTGTTAAAAATATTTAGTTATACCTTTACTAACCAATATTAAAAAATTAACTATATTGACAGTTACACAATAATTAAGAAAAAAATCATAAACCTTATTATAGCCTGTAAAAATTTTCTAAGTTTTAGTGACCAAGATTGAACTGAGATCATAGATTTGGCAGCTATTGTTTTAACATTGCATTGCAAAAACCTGTGAACTCTAGCAATATATATATATGCGGGTATGTGAACTCTAGCAATATATATATATATATATATATATATATATATATATATGCGGGTGTGTGCATGCACATATGTCTGAATTTATCCGGAGCTTGAACTTGGAAAATATTGCAAAATTAAAAAGATAATGTTAATAATATTTTTTAAAAATAGTTATATTGTTGTCTAAATTCCATAGAATATTTATAAAGTGAAAAAGAGAGAGGAATATTAATTAAAGATACAGACATGATCACATGAATTAATGTTATTAAGCATAGGTTTACTAAATCTGAGTTGTCATAATTATATGTAGCCCTTATTTTATCATTTGAATATAATTTTTATCTTATGAAATTAATTTCATCTTCCATTTTTTTACAATCATTTATAAGAATGATCTTTCATCTTTTTTCGCCATTCTTTTCTTTTTGTTTTGCCATTTTTTTTGTTTAAATTTTGTTTATTTTTAAAATATTTTATTAGTAATATCTATATCAATTAAGTAACAATGATATATAATAATATTAATGATAATTGACCACAGTTGTGCCTATAACAAAACTGCATTTAAAAAAACAATCTAAGTTTTTGTGTGCATTTGCATAACGATTATAATCAGCCTGCCCACTATAGGTCAAGTCCTTTTTAAAAAACAGTAAAAGAGTTGACAATAACACACTAAATTTGGCAATCACTGTTTGAATAATGACTATTTGAGTAGCTTTTTTTTTCTGTTTGTTCTCTTGCCAATAGTAACTAAATATCCATTTACCAACCAATATTGAATGATTACATATGTTTGCCGTGAACCAATTATTTGAAAAAAAAAATTCCAAGCCTGATTTAAAGAGAAAAAAAAATGAAGCTTTTTCAAACTCTATCCACATTACATGCATGATAGAAACATGCGTTACATCTATATTTATAGTTTAAATTTGATGAATAAGCAGTGTTTTCATCAGTTAGCAAATATTATTGTTTTTATTCTCTTTAAAAAAATTACATTTGTTTGTTTGTTATGTTTGTCAGATTTTTATCTATCTGCCCTTTTTTTCATTTCTGTATTAAAAAAATAAAGTAAAATTTGATGCTTAATTTAAATATTTTCATATCTTATAACGTTTACTTCATTTTTTATCCCATAATGCATTTGTCAGTCAGTTTAAACCGGTGATGTGGTTTCTAATACTTTATTTATTCATTAAAAGTAAACTCATTAGCAAAAAAAAAAAAATGAAATTAAAAAAAAAAATCATTAAAATACATTACTTGTTTTCAGTATTAAATCTATGATGTAAATATTATTCAAATGTTATCACAAAATATTCCCAGGCAAAAAAAAAAACTTGAGAATAATTTTGATCATGTAAAATTGTAAACAAAATTAGAGAAGTAACTTGTTATTTGGAAAAGCTAGCGGCTTTATCTAAACAGTGTGAAGTGGTTGCAGGTTATAAAAAGTATTAGTCATTTTGCTATAATTGCATATTTAATGAATTGGTTTAAATAAATATTTTACGTTTTTTAATATATATCAAAATAAATCTATAAATGATCCGTGATTACTAAATCAAACATAAAGTTAGAAAGTAAACAAATAGAATAACAAATTTTAATAAACTATAAATGAAAAAAAGTGAATTTTAAGCTTATAAATATTCAGCACTACATATATTTATTGCGGGGAGAAAAATATAAAATTTTTGAAAGGCAATAAAAATAACTAAAGCAGCAAAAAGATAATACGTATAAAAAAACACACACATTTAAAATTTTGAAAAGTTTTTTGATAGTCTTTAGAGAGATACATTTTTTTTTAGAATTATCAAGAATGACCTTAAAGTTATTGTTATTTCTTTTGTTTTGTTTTTTTTTTTTGAATTTATATAGATGTAAGATGATATTTTTTTCTCTCCATCTTTTTGTTTTATATAATGATAAACATATATTGTGTGAATTCAAATGATTTTCGAACATTTAAATGACTTACTAAGTGAAGTGTATTGATTACATTCATTTAATCAAACATTTTTTTCAGCTAAGAATTTATTGAAAAACTTCCACCTCTTTAATTTATTACAATAAGTACTGTTTAATCCTTTCGGAATCTTCTCTGATATACACTTGTTCATATAATGATTTATTTTTACTGGTAATGAATCTTTTTTTATTTTTTTCTCATATGTCATAGCATCAGCCGGGAAGCGAACCCGCTAACCCGGGACAACTGCTTGTAAAGCAGCTGTCGCTGACCTCTCGACCATCAAGAGCAGCTCTAATTGTGTTTACTCTTTGTACTATTTGATGGGAATTTTTTATGTTATATTTATAAAGATGAAAAATAAGTTTTTATTTATTTGCAACGTTTTTTTTTTTCAAATATATTTTTATTTTTTCAATATTTTTAATAATATAAAATATATTTTATTATACTAATGCTTTTTAATATATTAAAAATTCACATGCTGAACAGAAAAAAAAGAAATTACTTCATGTTGATAAAGAATCAGGGACGTGTGGGGGATTTAATTTCTCAATTTAATTTTAATATTTTAAAAATATTTTAAATAATAATTATATTTAAAAATAATTTAATATTTTTACTTTCTCTATTTGTACTAAAGAATACTTATATAAAAACTTAAGCATATATTTCATGCATTGACTTATTCAGGCCTTATAAGTGATAATTATTGTTATTATTTTTAATTAACATATTAATATTTTTATTTGTTGAATGTTTAAATTGGTTTATATTTGCTACAGTTTCAACAATTTGCATCTGTTTATTTTTAAGAGTTTTTAAAAATATAATTTATTTTTATAACAGTATTTATGTCACTTGATCGTCTACCAACTTTTGAAATACATCTTAGTCATTGTTCACAAAAAAAAAAAAAAACTTATTTATTGCTGTATTTTAGTTATAAACTTTTAAAATTTTTGTTTGTATAATCTCACTTTTATGTGTTTTATTTTTCTGAGTTTTGATTTTTTTCTTGATCATAAAAAAATGGCCAATTAAATATAATACATCAAATTTCTAATTATCATGATTAATTGATTTCAAAAAAGTAGTATAATGAACAAATGTATAATGACTATGAACTAAATTTCCATAAAAACTATTTTACTATGTTCAATTTGCGGTAGTACCATAAAACTGCTATCATAATTTCAAAAGAAAAAAACTGTAATAAATATAAAAAATGAAAGTGTTTGCCATGACTATCTATAATAATATACAAACCACAAATATATCCCCATGTATTGTATGGTAGTTTTTCTTCTACAAGTCATTGATATTATGAATGTTTAGAGTATCTTTAAGATCATTTTTAAAATATAAATGAAATCTCTCACACAAAAATTATATTGAAATTTACTATAAAATACTTTTTAGAAAGTCTGTATTTATTGTCTGTATTTATTCATTTTATATATCCAATTCAATAACAATATGATTTTACAACAATGTATATAATAGCATCACATCTAAAAAGCTAAAAAAATGTATTTTGTTCATATTGTTCAATATCTTATTTTTATAACTAAACCGTTTTTCTATATCATATATTGATAATCTTTATATTATTTATTCCAAATGTAAGTATTCAAATGCTAGACATTCTGGAAATTAATATTTGAACTTGGAAAAATAAGAAAATAAAGTACTAAATGGAGTTCTTAACTATAACAACTGCATTTTTATCATTGGATTATAATTTCTGTTTATTCATAAAAATTACAGAACAAAATATTTTTTTAGTTGAGCAATCATAAAAGAGTGAAAATATGCTTAAAATTCAAAGTTAAAGCTATTAATATTAAAATTTTACAAGAAAATTCTTTATCACTGTTTATGAAAGCTATTCTTATTAGCCAGTAAAAACAGCTTCCAATTTGTGATAAGTATATTTTTACAAGTTGTCTTTTTAAAAATAATATTTTCAAATAAAATCTAATTTTGTTTATTGTGGTTATGTATTTTTTAGATTTAAAATAACTGTTTCATAAATATATTGCATAAATATGCTTAAACATGTAAATAAACTACTGAAAATTACAATTTTTCTTTTTCAAAATACTAATGCAAACATACATTTTGAATTGTCTTCAGATCAATAATCACCAATCAGGAATTGTTGGCTTGATTAAGATCCAAATAAAACTTTTTTATTTGCTTCAGTATGTAAATTTCAAGTTATATTTATATAAGATCTGTACTGACAATTTCACATGCTTTTTAAAACTAATAATTTTAGTAATAATTTCTGTGCAAAAAACATATATATATAATAAATTAACCACTATAGATAGCTGCAAAATAACAAAGAAAGGACAAAAGCAAAAGCAGTACCATTGTAATGCCCCAAAATGCCTAAATATTAGGAAAAAGTCACTGATTTTAACACAGCACATTAAATCCAAATAACTGATTGTGAGGATTTTTAAATATTTTTAAATACTCAAGATTTTCACATTTTTAAACTAACATATATAATCATTTATTTTCAAACATTTACATGGATATTTTAATCTATGAATAATATTAAATCCAAAATGATATATATTTTTAACATATAAATATAGCTCAATGCAATTTAATGTAATACATGTTAAACTATTAACAAAAATAACTAATATAAAATATAATATGCTTATAAAAAATATAATATAGTAATAAATATAGCATATTTATAGTTGTAATTATAAATTTATTAAACACACATTGATTACGTAAGTAATATTTACTGAGGCTATAACCTCGATAATATGCATATAAAATGTGATAGTAGAAACCTCTACAGGTGTTTTAACCACAAGCTTATGCTTCCATAGCTTGTGGTTAAAACACCTGTAGAGGTCCCTACTATCGCATTTTATATGCATATTATCGAGGTTATAGCCTCAGTAAATATTACATAGCATATTTATATATATTTACATATTAAAGACAACCTTCACATATTTACATACTCAAAAACATATTTATTTTTTTCAAAAGTACATTCACTTATTTGTGTGAATATATTTGCTTTGAAAATGACCTTTTACTATTAAATCAATTGTTTCTCTCATATAAAAACAATGCATCATGGCTTTTTTAGACTCAGAAAAAAATGGAATTGTTTTTTTCTTTGATCTTATGACCAGCAGTAATGTGATGAGTTAAAAATAAGGCTTTTATTGATTTATAGTGTTTCTTATTCTGGTAGGTGTAAATAAAAGATTTATGAATTCAGATTTATAAATATCTAATTTTTAAATTTTTTTCAAACATTTTCAAACTGTGGATAGTAATTCTATGAATAATCAGTGAAGGACTATATTAAAAATTTTTACTATATGTATAAACTATATTGTCTTTTGAGACTTTAAAATCACATGCACTTAAAAAGTATATAAGTTTCTTTTAGTATGGTAACTTTTTACTAGTTTTTCCAAATAGAAGCTTTATGCTTTGGAAAAATAAAGTACCAAACATCACATAATCACCATTTTTTATGCTTGCTCATAACTGTTATAAAAACACAAGCCTTCTGGCATCGATTGATTACTCTGGTTTGCACTAAGTGATGCTACTGTATGGAGAGTTTTGCCTGTTTGAACATTAAAGTACAATATTGTTTGAATATAATCACATGCAGTAATCAGAAGTTTATTTCACCAGCAGAAACATTTGCTAATTATTTGCACTAGCTTGATCATTTTTGATATCCTCTGATTACTCATGCTTGCACTGTTTAACTTTTGACAAAAACTTTAATTTTAAAAAAACTACCCTAAAAATTTTTCCAAATTTTAACAAGTAGTGAAGTTCTTTTATGGTATATACTCTACTTACAAGTATTACTATGCTAAAATAAAGGGTGTTAAAAAGTTAACAAGCAATAGCAAACTGCTTTTACTAAAGATTAATTGCTATGACTAACTTTACCAAACTTATAGCAAAGATTCTAATATACATACCTTTTATATGTTTACCTTATTTTTCGTTTATGTTGTCTTTGGCTATAGAATAGAAAAAATCATCAATGAGAAATTAATAAAATATAAAAAAAAAAGTTTTTCTTTTTTTTAAATAATGCTTTTAGCTGATTAAAAAGTAGAAAAATAACAAATTAATCCGAATAAAAAGTAAAAAAAAAAAAAAAGACTGAATCTTGGTTAATTTTTGATTCTTGAAAAATATCAAAAATCTTAAACATTTAGACTTGTTATAAATAATTGGAAATTGTAGGAATATTGTCATTTGAGGCTCAAATAAATCATAAAAATAAAAATCACTTCAAATCCTTTTATGAAATGACAATATTTTTGCAATTTCCAATTCTTTTATAACATATCTAAATTCTTAGTTTCTCTGATATTTTGCAAGAATGGCAAATTAATCAAGATTCAGTTTTTTTTTTTCTATGTTTTAAGCATTATTTTAAAAAAAAATATTTTTTTCATATTATTTTATTTTTTACTTTTTATTTATAAACTTAAAAAAATCTGACAAAAAATTATGATTTAATAATAGGACATAAGAAAGGCTGATTAAGACAACAACATATATGTGATTTGATTTTATCAAACTTTTTTCATTAAAAACAAAAAATGGTTAAAACTAAAAAAAAAAAAATCTCCACCGGAGTATCTGCAGCAAAATTCAAATTATAAAACTTCTTTTGTTAAAATAAAAAATGGTTAATGCTAAAAAAAAAAAATCCCAGCTGAAGCAATATACAAAAATGTGTAGATACAGACAATAATGTACACAGACATGGAAAGTTAATATAAAAGCATATAATAACAGTTAATTTGTCCATTTAAGGTAAACTGAAAACTAGAACAAAAATAACTTTATTAATTGTAGGTTCTGGAGATCGTGTGATGTTTGAACACTAAGAGTGATAGATTGAACTTCAGTTCAAAAATCATTATCTGCCAAATATATGACTACATCACTGTGCTAAACTGCTCAAATCACTTTAAACTGTTTTGAATGCATCAAATATCTCGTTGATAATTAATTTGTAAAATATTATTAAACCCATATTTAACTTTTTGTTCTCTATTTTTTTTTCAAAGTTTATTCTTAACTTAGAACATCCACATTTATTGATGAATGTTTTCTAATAAATAAATGAATAAAAGAATTCAACAACAGATAGCATTAAATATTATCATAATAGCCCAGTTATCATAACACAATAAGTATGACATAGAATCATTAATGCAATCATGAAATTTCATTTTTGCACATCATTTGAACACATATTTCAATTTTTTGATATTATAAGCACAATTGATACAAATATATGTAAATAAGAAAAAAGCAATCAGCTATACACAGAGAGAGTTGTGTATTTGTGACACAAATAGTAAAATGAGTATGCATTAAAAATTATTAATTATGAAACAACTATATGTGATAATTTATTTCACAACATTTGCTGCATAAATACAAAATAGAAAAAAATCATTTACACATTTAAAAATTGAAAATTTATTTATAAACAATGCAAGCACATTGCATGATATATAAAATGTAATGCAGAAAATGTAATGAAATTCATCACAAAAAAAAAAGATAATAAAAATTCATTACTCTTTTTATCTATTATTTGACCATAAAATGCATAATTTATTTATTGATTTATTTATAAGTGTAAAAATGCAGTGTATGTATTTATGAACTTTAAAATATATAAATAAATCATGATAGTGATAATAATTTATTTTAAAATCAAATATTTGTTTATAAATAAATAAATCATTTTATTTGTGAAACTGAATTATTTTAAAGTTACATTTGATTTACTTTTTACTTATTTTAACTCTCAAAATTACATATTTTGGTCAGTTCCATTTTTTCATCAGAATTATCTTTTTAGCAAAGTATTTGATAACTTATTAGTCATCACTTTTTAAAGAATATTTTGTTTTTATAAATAAAACATAGTACTATATAAAATAAAATAATAATTCAAAATTATTACTGAATATAAGTGATTTCTTTTATAATGAAGATTGATGCCAACATAAAATCTCTCAAGTCTTAAAGATCCCTACTATATTCACAAAAGTATTCATTCTCTCTATACTCTAGAGCTTTTTTCTGTATGTTTGAGCTATCAGAAGTTATCAAATGATAGTGCAGTTAAATTCCCACCCTCAGACTAATTTCTATATTCTGCCTTTATCAATGAGAATTTGAGCTTCAAGGCTTTGGTTTATACTGTTTTCCATATGGCATTATAAGCATATTGATTTGGGTTCAAAAACTTTTCTAATTTCTGATGTTAAACTTGATAGCAAAAACAACTAAGATGGATGCCAAATACATAATTGTATTGATTCCAGCTTTGAATTCCAATTCTTTATTTAATGATATAAAATACAGAAAACAGTCTGGAAATCAAAAAATAAATTTTATTGACATCAAGTATTTGCTTATAACTCAAACTTATAACAAATGATACCAATACAAAGAGAAGAAATGACTTCACAATAAAAATTGGTGAATTATTTTTTATCACTTACTTTATATAAAATTTAACAAATATCTCATTACTGAAGCTCCATATAATAATATATAGGTACTTAAACAACAAAATAACTCTGATTTTTTATGAAATTTATCAAAATTAAATCTTTATTTTAGGTTGGAATTTAAGCAATTTTTTTCCATGTTTATTATACTATACTACTAAGACAAAAGCTTACTGTAAGCAGAAAATAATTATTATAAAAAATGTGTTTAAATACATAAAAACATAAATATGCAAAATATAATTAATATGTAATATGTTATTTAAGAATAGTTTTGTAATGTAGTGGTTAGTGTATCCATTTATTATGACCATAATCTGGAGATTTGATCTGGGCTTAGATGAATCTTGAAAATAAGTTTTAATTCATAAATTTAGGACTTTTTTTCAAGTAGCTGAATCATAGATAATGTATTCCAATAGTGATCAAGAAATGAATATTTAACTATTTTTGGTATAGAATAAAAATAACAAGTTAATTTGGATTGGTCAGATGAGTGCCAATGCAATGGTTGTAAATATAAAAAATGTGATTGCAATATGAGAGAGCTCTCACCATTGGTGTGGAAAATGTTACACTTCTATGGGCACTGATTCCATGCTTATCTTCATTATTACTTATGTTACTTGAATTAAAAATAAATAAAGATAATGAAAAAAACTGTAATAATCAATCATCTTTAATAATAGTTTGCCATTATATTATAGACATGGTCAAAAGTTAAAATTTTAAAGGCTATTGTGACATTGTTTAAAATCATAGTAATAATTAATAACAAATCTACTTTTTCTATTTCAGATCTGCCATTTTTGTAAGCTTAAGTAATCAATGGATGCAAGAACCTTAATAAAATTCTGTCTAATGCTATCTTATCTAGATGGCAGATCAGTTTTTAGCTTATGGTTGTTCATCAGTAAGGAGTTTTGGATGGATATAGTATGCTTGTTTTTTGGGATCTAATGCACCTTTCTTTTAGCATATATTATTTACTTCTTTTTTTAGTATTAAGCTATTGCCATGAAATTCCAAACATCTTTATGTTTTAAATATAAGTCATATGATTACATGGTTTTATAAATCTGATACTAGGTCAATGTCTATATAATTTCGATATTTTCAGTTTTTTAATATCAGTAGCTATCTATATCCTTTGTCCAGAATTATTGCATAATCAACAAAACATCAGATGACCTTTGCCTACACGTTACTTTTAAATAGTAAAAAGCATGTTTTTAAATATCAGGCTCGTAAGCTTTACAGTGAGTAAATGATGATTTCTGATAAAAAAAGATGCATTATTTCCCAAAAAATTCAAGTAACCTAGATGCAGTTTCAATATTCTTCATGAAATCCATAAGTTAAAATCTTGTTTCACTATATGGATAAGAGAGAAATGAAAAGAGATTGATTAATCACTACCATCTAGCATTTATTGATTACCCAAGCTTACACAAGATGGCAGATCAGGTTGCAACTTAAATATAAGGTGTAGATAAAAGTTATATAATGTTTATTGATTTAGAAAATGATTAGTAATAATCATTATTGTATTTATCTGAGGTGGATGGTGTCAAAGTTGTGAGTGGAGTGAGTTTGACAATAGTAAATAAAAATATAATAATTTACTATAGATAAATACTCTTCATATAATAGAGATATATATGAGAGATAGTGACTTGAGCCAACTAATAACTGCAGGTTCAGCATAAAATGCATCTTGGGGGTCATTTATTTTTTATTGTATCTTTATTTATATGAATTTAAAAAGAATGGTGAAGTATGAAGGTTGTTTAATATATCTATAAAGATATTACACATAGGAAAGAGAAAGGTGAATAACTTCATATGTGTGTATGTTTAAAAGTAAAAAGTCAGATATATTAATCTTTAACTGGGGTTTAAAGTTTATATCTGTGCTAGAGATAATCTATAGTTTAGAAAATGATTAGTAATAATCATTATTGTATTTATCTGAGGTGGATGGTGTCAAAGTTGTGAGTAGAGTGAATTTGACAATGGTAAATAAAAATGTAATAATTTATTGATTTAATAATTAGTACTTATATTATAAAAAAAAATGTTTTCATGTATTTTTAATAAAGTTAGTAAACACATTTTTTTTTTCTAAGTTATAATTACAATCTTTAAATTTAGTAGTAGAAGCCTACTGTGTGTCATAACACAATGATAGATTGGATGACTCAGTGCTAAAGATTTTAAGATCAATTCTCGACTGAGTAACAATAATTAAAGAAAATTGTTTTGAATTAACTGAAATAAACTTTTATATGTTCGCCCTATCACTAGAGTATTTGAATGTCATATGATCTCCTGGACAAATTATGATATGATTGTTTATCACATTTAATAAGAGAAGCAAGAAAAGGAAAAAACTTTCATAGTACTAACGATGACAATCAAACACTCTATATCTTGTTTTATAAAATATTTTAGTGGAGACAAGAATATTTTGATTATTATAGTGTTGTTTTTAAAGTGTATATGATGTTCTGTGAAAATTCAGTTAATCAAACTGAACTTTTTATACTTTACTCAATTTATAATTTTTCTAATATGATCAGTTTTTGAATTCATCATTCTATTACTGTACCAAATCCCATATCACATCGTTATCGCTAGTAATGTGTATACATAGGTTTAAAAAAGGTAAAACATCCTTTGAATAGCTCACTACAAAACAATGGCCTTTCTAATATTTCTTTCACAGATAAACAGTTAAAAAAAAAATAATACTGATTATATTTGATAGCTAAAAGAATATCAAGCATATATATTAAGGCCATTGAGTGATATTTGTAAATGGTGATAAGTAAATAAAACTCTGAGCAGTTAGCCCAGTGGTGAGACCAGCTTAAGAGCTAAAGATCCCCATTTATTTTAGATACATGAAAAAAAAAATCTGTTTTACCAATCTGAAGTTGCCTTTATTCTATTGATCAAAAGTATTAATAAATAAATATTCTATTTGATTCTTGTGCATATATATATATATATATATTATTTTGATTGCATAAATTTATATTAGCATATTTGTTAAATGTTTTGAAAATTAACCACCGTTTAGAGAGTTACGCCTAATTTTTAATGAGTTCGTTATACTATTAAGATTCATATGACATATAAAATATAATTATAATAAAATAGTCATCTGCCATTGCAAAGTTAAAACATAAATTAGCATTGATTAAGATTGGAAAGTTAAAGAATTTTTGCTATTTAAGTACTTCAACTCACGTGCGAAGTGAATTTATATTACATATTTTACATTTTAATTTTATTTGGAAAAATTATTTAAGAATGTAATTAAAACTATCTCATATGGTTAAATTTAAATTATAATTAAAGATGTTGAGAGTGGTAATTAGCATTTTGTATTTCAAAATAAAAATACCAAATCGAAAAAAAATGAAGGCAAAATAAATGTAATTTTCTTATTTTTTTTATTGATGTTAGCTAGAGCAGATAAAAAGCAAAAAATAAGAACACCGACTTGAAAATGTTGAAAATAATTTTCCCCTTTTAAAAGTCTCTTTCAAAATACCTGAGAAAGAATTTGCAGAAAGAGAAATGCATCGAGTGCAACTTTTAAAGGAATTTTGAGAAAAAAAATAATGATAATCTTTCAGATTATTAAATATATATATATTACCGTAATTTTAAACTTTGGTAAAATATTTTTTATATTCTAATTGTATATCTTGTTTTCAAATTGTGATAGTAGAAAAAATAAATTCATTATTGATTTTTATAAATATATTTTTAACATGGCATTTGACACGTCCTACATACATATGTATTCTACTTTTTGTTCGCTGATGAAATTATATATGTTATAGTTATAATTATTTATTAAGCGCACGGGAAGTATATGTAAATACTTTTAAGACAGGCTATAACCTGTATCAAATGCGCCTTAAAATTTATAATAGGCCAGAAATATGTTTATTTTGCCGATAGAGGGTTATAATAATATACTTTAATCGTAATGAAATGTAAAATGGTATTCGACAAGAATGTGCTGACAAGTTAATTTTAAAATACCTAACCTAAGCTTTTGATATAGTGCGCCTTTAGATCAATTTATTATAGCTAACTTTAATACGTACACCCGCTCTAAATGCTATTAAATCTTATATTATTAGCAGGCTTCTTTTATTTATGTTTCTTATTATTTTTTCTCTTATCAAATAATGTTGCCATCAATAAGTTCAAACTAATGAGCCGTATGTTTCTCATGCTCAAAGAATGCAGATATATGAGCATTATACTATACTGCTGGTAGTGCAGTACATTAAATAAAGTCTTTAAATATTTATGTAAAATTTGATAAATTTTATAAGCGCTGTGTTTTATATTGTAATGAACTATAGAAAGTAAGCATCCTTTCCTCATAAGCACCTTTAACCATTGGTGTTTAACCTACAAGGATACTCTTGCCCTAATACAAGATAAAAACTTTAAGGAAATAAGAGTGGTCAATTTGATTTCCAAGCTGAAATATAATTATAAGCGCCAATCTTAAGTGTTTAAAACACAAGGTTTGTAAAATTTATCAAATATTACATAATTCAGCATCATTTAATATTGGAACAATAAATTCAAAATTTTCAAAGTGCTAATAAAAATATTAAAAGTAAGAAATGAATGTAAAGTGAATGATTTATAAATTTATGCTTTCATTTTTAGACACTTAAGACTAGCTCATATAGTTACTTTTGAATACAGAAATAAAATGGTCCTTCATATTTCCTTACAGTCTCTATCCTATGGCTGGGACGAGAGTATCCTTATAGATTGAACACTAATGCTTAATGGCACTCATGAGGAAAGGATGAATATTTTCTATATGTATTTAAATATTATACTGTCTTCTCATAATATGAGCCTAATAAATATGGAAATTCAAGACATACAACTATTATGTCATATCATTAATTTCAAGCTTGTTTTTAAAATTGCTAACAAATAAAGTTTAAGGTAAAGAATATTTAAAATCTATTTTAAACTTTTTTATAAGAGTTTTTTGTTGTTGTTAAATTAGTTATATGAGGCATTTCTAATCATAGGTTAGAGATTATCCACGTAATGAATAATATTCCTGTAGTGTATTTTTCACAACCACTCTCATATAAAGTAGCAACTGGTTTCCATCTGATTTTAATACCTTGTGGAGAGGTAAAATAATAAACATGGGACCAAAGACATATGAAAAAAATATATGATCCCAAGATGCACCATTTCATGCTGAACTAGCATTCAGTAATTGGCTTGGGTCAAGATTGTAAGAGCAGTAAGTTTGACACATTCATTAAACTGTAGTGATTGACTATATATATATATATATATATATATATATATATATATATATATATATTTTATATATATATATATATATATATATATATACTGAGCAATGATAAAAATAATGTTTAAGATATTGTGATTTGGGCCAATTGATGAGTGCTGGTTGAGAACAAAATATGCATCTTGGGGATCATACTTTTTTACATCTTTGATCAAATATTTATGATTATACCTCTCCATAAGATATTAAAAGTGGATAAAAACCAGTTTTTATCTTGTATGAGAGTGAGTGTGAAAACTACACTACAGAAATATTAGCAGATATTATATCATTTTTATGTTTATGTTTAATTTTTTATTTGTTTATTAAACATGTTTTTAGAATATCCAACTCCAATCAAATTGTTTGTATAATTCTTTGTTGTTTTTACTATTGATTTTAAATATGCAGAGTTTTGAACTTCTAAATAAAAAAGTTTTTAAACCTGTCATTTTATATTGAACAAGAATATTTGATACTAAGTGTAAATAACTTTTAATACTTAATGGATTTCTGCACAACCAGGTACCAATAGCTTCATCTTGTCTATTAATTTTAAATTTAAAAATATGATTTACTAATGTCTTCACTTTTTTTTGCTCATTTCATTTTGGGAATTTATTTAAATTATTAACATTTAGAAGAAGAATATATTTGTAATACAAATACTACAAATATATTTATGAAAAAATGAAATATTCCACCTATAAAATATATAAGTGAAATTATTGTAGTTACTAGTATCTATCAACATTTTATAATAAATATTTTATACAAAACTAATGAAAAATATTTAATAAATGAAAATTCAATATTAAAATTTTTAAATAAAGCATCATGAATATTACCCAAATCACACTTTTTTTTATTTTGCTGTAATATCCTATAAATACAATTTATCCAAACCACTTCAAACATTTTTTAGCAAAACTCTTTATTTGTACATACACTTACATTTTGACTGTCCGTAGTCTTCTTCAGAGCCAGTTCAGTCTTTTTCAGAGCCATTTTATTTTAATTTCTTTAAAAAACTTTTTTTTAAAAAATTAAAATGAACTGGCTCTGAAGAAGACCGCAGGAAAGTCGAAACATAGGTGTATGTATAAATAAAGAGTTTTGCTAAAAAGTGTTCAAAGTGGTTTGGATAAATTGAATTTATATGAATATATTAATTTATATGAAAATAAAATATTCTTTTTATAAAAGCTATAAAAATCTTCCAAATAATATATATTAAAAACCAGAAAAGTAAACTCATTTGTGTCAACCATCATTTCTAAAGTTTTTTGACATAATATTACAAAAGTAGTCTAAAATATTTAAAAAGTGGAAATTCAAAATTAAATTTTTTAAATGGTTTTACAATAACAATAATAATAACGTGAAAGCTAAACACCTTCAAACAGATAAGCTTTAAAAATGCTTACGTGACAGCCAATCAGATAGAATAATGGCATCACATGGGACTCTAAATTCTAAAACACAAGCTAAACACCTTCAAACAGATACGCTTTAAAAATGCTTACATGACAGCCAATCAGATGGAATAATGGCATCACATGGGACTCTAAATTCTAAAACACAAGCTTGTGTTTTAGAATTTAGAGTCCCATGTGATGCCATTATTCCATCTGATTGCTGTCACGTAAGCATTTTTAAAGCGTATCTGTTTGAAGA
The DNA here is from genome assembly GCA_028023455.1 of Epiperipatus broadwayi. NCBI lineage: Eukaryota > Metazoa > Onychophora > Udeonychophora > Euonychophora > Peripatidae > Epiperipatus > Epiperipatus broadwayi. The sequence continues at coordinate 4,136,405 of JAQFVV010012477.1, read as the reverse complement.
TGTTTAGCTTTCACGTTATTATATATTATCTGTTTACGCTTAAATTTAATATAATAACAATAATAATAAAAATTCCTCCTGCCTTAGGTATTACTGCTGTTCATGGAAATAAGCTCTTATATTTAATGAATAGAAATGTGTTACACTGCTAAGTGAATAAAAAAATTGTGTTTCAATATTTACAAGGATATAAAGCATTTTTAATACATACTTATTATTTAATAACAAGCTGATGCATTGCCATGAAACTTTTTTTATATAATAATTTCTGTAGGCTTTCAATATCATAATTTCTGCAGACTAAGCGCTTTCACCCATAATCATAGTCTCTTAGATTATTAATATCATTATATGCAAAACTATTTCCTATATTATCCATTTTCTGGAAATGGCAAAATGAGTGTCTTTTCTATTTATTGCATTGATATCATTGGTGATAAAACAAGTTTCCTTGATATTTCTCTTGATGTCATTTCTTTCTGTGCATAATATATCAGCCTTGGAGGGTTCAGATCTGTGGTTGAGCTCTTGCTGGTGGTCAGCAAATACAGAACTGCTTTCTTTTTTGGTTATTGCTCTTGTATATGTGTATTTGTGTTGAGCCAATCTATTGCCAATTGTGGCACAAGTTTCATCATAATAAACAGCATCACACCCCATTTGAAGGCACACTTATTGTTTGTATGTACTTACATTTTAATTGAATTTTTATAGTTGATAATAAATGAAATTAACAATTATGACTCCATAGTTATAATGTACACATATGCTGATATAACAAAATTACCACTTCACTCTATTTCTTTCGTTAAAAATCCTAACAATATCAATAAGAAACCAAAATCCAATCTCAAATTTGAGAAAAAATAATGATTATCAACTTTATAAAGATTGATCTTTTTACTAACTTTATTGAAGGAAACCATGCATTTTTACTAATAATATGGAATGATGAGCTATTTGCAAAGTAACATAGAAAAATTCTAACACTTCTCTTCCAAAATTATTATTTAATTTATTCAAATTGTCAGTTAGCTCATCATTTTAGCAGTCACATATCTCAACTATTATTTGTACAAATTTTCAAGAGTTACTTTATAAAACTCTTAGTACAAGCAACCTACATAACAAGATTTCCATATTGCAATTCAACTTTCCAAAGGATATTTAATCCTTAAATTCTATGCTCTCTATGAAAAGAAATATTTTAAAAGAAAAAATAAAACATTTGGTGACTATGTATTGGTAATTGCAAATAAATAGACAGAATCCAATTACCAAAGTTTTGAAAATTGTTTTCTTAAACTTTTTGATCAATGATTTTAAAAAACTAAAGGAATTATTTGGGACAATAATTCATTTTCAACCATTATATATAACTAATACATTGGTTTTATATATATAGCAATAATTATAATTTCAGGACAAAATTTGTCAAAATTTTGAGCTATTAACTATATCCACACAAATTATGGAATAAAAAGCATAAAACCACAATGTTCTTGGTGTTAGGATACAGTCACTTAGCTCTTAATTGCAGCAATGTATGGTATAAATATGCTAAAATCAGTCACACATCAATGTACATGTAACAAACTATCAGAAATAGCAGAAAACCTACCTATTACTCATTTAGACAAGAATAATATCCAAGAAACAAATGAAATATAAACTAACTTGGAAAGGCAATTGATTTTAGAAAATCAGCTAAGATAAATAAAAAAAAGTGATCAATTAAAAGAACCATAAAACAGCATCAAAATATTATTGATATAATATTTATTGTCATAAATAAAAACAGCTATTAATGTTGTAGTCAGACTATTACTATGTTTTTCCATAAATTAGGAACAACTTAGATTATACAGCAGAGAAAAAAAGCCTGATTTGTTTCCATACAAGAAAGGTGGATGAAAAAATTGATTTTTCACAGGACACCAATGGAGAAGAAGAGAATTTAAAACTATATGAACAATACAAAAAAGTTAAAATAATTAACTTAAACATGAGGATACTGAATTAAATGATATTTCTGAAGATGATATAATAAGCATGAATTTTACAAATATATCAATTTCAGATTTTGATGGGGATTTAAGAGCTCAGATGTTTCTGGATTTAACCCTGAATCATCACACTTTAATTATTTGCCACAAAATATCACACATTTTCTTAAACACTTATAGAAGTATTTTTATATAGATTTATTTTTGGATATTTCTGTTATGAAATTAAAACTTAAGTCATCTATTATAAGAGCTTTAAAATCTGTTATAAAAATATTTCCAACTAATTAAGTGATGAATACAACCATATATCTTGGGTTTGTTGGAAACAAAAATATATAGTGAATCACAAACAGATCTATTAATATATCTAAATTCACAAAGTTTTTCTTATTTCTTCTGGAATTCTTCATTATTGTCAGGAGGAACAGATTTGTTACTACAAACATTTATTTTTTTTATTACATTATTCCACTTAATATTATATATCCACTTTTCCTACAATTATTAATAGACTGACTCTTGCATTAAACTCACTGCTTTATTCTGTTACATAGTCCCACATCCTGCTTGGATACTCCAACACGTCATAACATATGTTTGTCTCCAAATAGCTGCAGTTTCTTGTCTTTGTCCTTGTAAATGGTATAGTGCATTGTTTTCTGAAGATTGTTGATACTTTTAATAAATGGCATTTTTATTATTTATAATCTATATGATTTGACAGATTGATCATTTGAGTTTGAAAACTTGGAAGTGCAATAAAAGTTTACTCATTATATGGAATAATTTTAAAATATTTTTACTATTGCCATTAAGTTAATATTAATTCCTAATCATTATATAAATCTAATTTCTCCACAATGACATGTCATCTGATTGTATTTTGGAGCCTGCTTTAAAATGTGTTTACTAATGTGATACTGAAGTCTATCCTCTTAATATGTTCATCCTCTTCTTTTTTAACACCTATTTTTACCAGCAATATATATAATTTTTAATTAATTAAATCATTTCATGATATTTCCAACATAAAATAATTTAATCCTATATAACTTATATACAATTTGTTTGCACATATATTATGCCAGCAATCAAGATAATAATTCCAATATTACAGAATAGTTGTGGATCTGAATGCAAAATTAATATTTGGCTTTCTATAAGGGTTTTGCTGAGTTGCAGTCAATTAATATTGATAGATAAGAGTTTAAACAAAATATTATAAGACACAGAATACGAGGACTATAGATTAATGATTTTATGCACCTAGCTTAACTATAGCTGTGAATCATACTCATAAAAGTCTTATGATATCATACTTGAGTATAACGTTTTACTTTCTGTCTGAATAAGAATGACGTCATTTAAACTTACCAGCAAAATGTGCCAATCTATAATTGCTAAATAGTTATTAAAAATTGTAAATATTAATCATACTGATAATTTATTATTATGCATTCGTGTACATTAATACTTTTTAAAAATATTTGGTAAATTCTGTGCCAGATAATAACAATCTAGTAACAATATTTTATTATCTTGCTTAATGTGACTTTACAATTCTAAGATAATAACGTTTAATTGCATTATAGTTATAATACATTTTTAACAGTTATTGAATAAATATTGTTTTAAAAACTGTTTTAGTTAGCATTTAGAGATAGATGGATTAAGTTATATATATCAAATCAAAACAGTTTTTGGAAAAATAAGCCCTTGTTTAATTAAGATCTAAGCATATTTAAAAGATTTTACAGGTTTCTTGGAATAAATCCAGACGATATCACCTATTCCACATTATTGGAGTGATTTTATTTTATATATAAATAATATAACAAAATAAATAGGTGACAATTAAAAGATTAAAGGTAGCATTCAACCGCGAAATTATAAAGAAAGTTAATGCGTTTAAATATTGCAGAAGCTAAATAACAATGATACAAATAGTGGAAGTAGTGATAAAGATTTTAAAGTATATTAAAACTAAACAGTACTTTAATATAGGAAGAAGATTGTTAATGATCTATTAAAATTAGATTGAAGAAAGTGGTGGACAATTAGAAAATAGAAAGAGTGGAAGTTTTAAAATGAATAAAGAGTTATATTCATATTATAAGTAAAAACTATTGTTTTTTGATAAAACTAGGAAAAAAATATTAGATTTAAGCTTTTTCAAGGCAAAGAAATTAAATATGTAAAAAGGATTATAGAAACAGCAATAGATTCATGAATTTAAAAAGAGGAGTAGTTCGATTATTTGAAAGATAGATTTGGTAGACAATTAATGATAAGGATGACGGCATACGGAGAATAAAAATCATTTTTAAAGTTTGTTATAAAAAAATCTAAAATATTTTAATATAAATATAAATATTTTTAAAATGGTTACCTTCATAAATAAATCATGTTAATTTTATTTTTATAATAATGATTTATCGCCGTGGTTTACGTTTCATTTATTTTTATATATATATAATGGCGATTATTTGTTAAAGACTTAATAACACTTGAAAGAAGATAAAATTTAATCAAAGTTGAAACATCTTTACACTGTAATATTTCTGTTTTGTATTTTTAACAGCAATATTAACTAGTTTTACTTTTCCACTCATTAATCTTTAAGAGGAAAAAAAAATATTTTGAGTTTTAAATTCTTTATTCATTAATTTCACATTTACGGAGCGCATTGTGCATTTTACAATTTATCACCTAGCACTTTCTATTTTTATTATGTATGTTATCCCCCTCACCCTCTTCTTCAACTGTGAAAGCAATCTGATGATTTAGCGATTGAGTTCAGTGATCATTTAATAAAACCCCATCCCTGCGAAGTTTACTAGGTTGATAACATAGCTTACTATGAACAGAAAGTTTCTAAAATCGATTTATCGGGATGGGGAACTGTTTATTCATTTGTAACAAAACTTCAGTGCTACATTTACGCATGTCAACTAGCTGTAAAATTAAATAAAGTGAATACTATCTTTAAGTAACTGGTTTATTATTTTTTTCTATTGCTTTACTCACACAGTATAGTTTAATTTTATGTTCAGATTGTCTCATAGCGTGGTAATTGCTACATCTGTCTGTCAAGCCATCACGGAGGTTACCTTTCCAACTTTTAAACAGATTTACAAAAATAGGTATCTAATTATAGTTACATAGATTTTTAAACCCTGAATTGATCAGAGAAATGTCAATGCGTTAATTATCAGTAAACAAAATGTAGCCTTTTTTACTAGTGGGAAATGCCAAGTTTCTCGGTCATTTCTGAGTTCATAGTTATTTTAATCATAACTTTTATATTTAGATTATAATTTTGGTGATCTTTTTCAAAGTTTAATGATTCGAATTGTTGTCACTATTATTTGTCTTCTTTGTTTACATTAGTATTGTGTTTTACATTCTTGTCATTTAGCCTTATACTAAATAGAATAAGTGTTGTATCACGTGACTTCTTTCTCTTTATGAAAAAAAAAAAAAAACAAATTCTGCCTTCAATTTGACAATAGTCGAAAAAAGTAATAACATTGCTTGAAGAAATATTTATACAGTCTATAGCTCCATTTTCCCACATCGATTACTAACATTATTAAAGAATAAGTAAATTAATGATTTACACTTAATATTTTTAATGCTTCACTTCCTCCTTTTCCATTTAATATTTAGAGTATTAAGTCTCATTACAAATTAAAGGTTACAGTATATTATTAATTATATTCACGTATATTAAAATAAACTGGAATAATAATAAATATTATCAAAATTAAATTTTATAAAAAAAAAAAATCATAGCCATAGTTATTCTATAAATCAAATAGAACTTCTCCAGTGAAAACTTAAAACAAACAGCATCTATATTGTAATCATAAAACTACCCACAATTCATTGGTAACTTGTCTTTAATATTAAAGGAAGTTGTAATTAGATTAATGTCCTTAGATCCAAAATAATTAATCAAAAGAGTCTCTTTGACTCATTTTTTAATTTTATTAACTTTATTACAGACAATCTTTGCATCACTGAGCAGTATTTTATGGCCGGTATCACATTCATGTACTTATAAAGCTGAACTAAGATTCTTATTCTTAAATCTATTTTTATGAATTTTAGCATATATATATTTAAAACTTCTATTTGATCACATATTCTTGAAATATATATATATGTTGGTGTGGGCATGTTAAGTTCTCTATTCTAATATATTTGGAAGAATTAAGAATCATAATAATATAATTAAAAATAACATTTGATCATCCTCATTGTAATTGTCATTGTTTGATACTCTTAATGTGATTTATTTTAGCATCTCGGTATTAAAAGTGTATAACAAACTCTATTAAGTATCATGTGTGTGGCATTTATATCTATATTGTAAGATTTCACAATATAATAGCTATTGCATCTGCTTATCATGTTCATGATTTAGAGTTCCTACCTAAATAAAATTTGGGTATTTTTTTCAGACAGCTTAAAATTTTTGGATAATTCAGAATTTATTATCTATCATCAGGTCTATAGCAAACCTAAAAAGTCATCCAATTATAGGTTGATAAATAGATATTTAACTATTTTTAGCTATAGAACAATAGTAGTAGATTTATCTAGATTAGTCAGATAATGGTAAGAGAATTGACCACAAAACAAAAATATATTTACCATATAGCATTCTCTACTGGTAAGGAAATTATAGTATTTAATAATTGTCGAGCTCATTCTGATTTAATTATATAAAATTAACATTATTATTTTCATTTTCATTAATAATTTAAATTTTTCATATATAATTAAGATTTTTATAGACTTTTAGATAAAAATATTGATAATTTAATGGAATTTGGGGGAATATTTTTAAGTAAATTTCAGCTACGATGTAATCAAGCAAACTACCAATTAAAACTGGTATTACAAATTAAAATCATATCATCTAACAATAGTATTTGTCAGATACTTTTCAATGCATTAGACTGTGGTAGGTATCTTTTTTAATAAAAATAAAGCCAGTAATAATAATGATATTGTGATCATTAATATTGCTCATAAGATAAGACTTATTAAATTACTGTGCTATAAACTTTATTAAGTATTAATACCACTATGTAAAGTAATTCATCAATGTGAGATCAGAATTCATTTTGAAATATAAGACATTATATAAATTCGCAATTCAATTTGGATTACACAAATATGCCCGGTTTTAATTGATAGTTTTTCTGTTTACATCATAATTAAAATTTTATCTTTAAAAAACCATAAAGAAATCCTGTTAAAATATCACTAATATATTGTACCAGTTCAGACACATTTTTGAAATAAAGTTAGTCTGACTTTGCAAGCTTTTCACCCAAGTAGTAACCTACTTATAATACTTGAATACAAGTATAATGTATATACTTAAACCAATTATAATTAAAGGGGATTTGAGCATAGACTTTCAAACACACTTCAGTCATTCACTCTATATAAGCTTTACATATAATCACATGCATGTGAAAAAGATAAATGATTTCCATTATATGTCTTTCGTGCTGAACCAGTATTCACCAGTTGGTCCGGATCATCTTCTACTCATATATATATATATATATATATATATATATATATATATATATATATATATATATAATCATTGCTTGGTTTATATTAATATAGCAAATCTATTTCAACAATAACAACAGTTAAAAATCATTATTATATAATATCTAAATGATTGCTTGAGCAGTTTATTATTAATAAGGAATGTGTATAAAATTGATCTGGAGAATATTTTCTTTCATTAAAATTGTAGGAAGCAGTCTATAATTACCATATTTGTTTTATTTTTAAGACTGACCCTAATTTGGAAACAATTAATTACTGCACTCCTTTTTGGTTTAATAGTAAAAGAGTGCATCAGTTTTTAAATTTATTTCATATAATGACTGCCTTTTATTAATTAAATTGACTGCAGAAGTTATTTATTTTAAAGTTAAAACTTTATCAAGATCTAATCAGTTACATTGGTAAATATTACATTTAATATTAATAACAAATTCCAAAGCTATACAATAAAGTATTAAAAGCAATTGTTAATTTCCAAAAATTCAAATTAACTGAAGTCTATAATATGATAAATTAAATATATGCATTTTTCTTAATGTTTACTCAGTTTTCAGTATCTTTTCCACATAAAACACTTTATAATTTTCTTTAGAAAATAATATAATTTTTCACTTCTTCCAGTGATTATTATTATTAAATAAATAGCTGAACACATACTGTAAAGTAGTACCACAAGGATCACTTAGCTTTTTACTTGAACATTTAAAAAAAATAACTGGAAACTTTTAAGCTGATTAAATAACAAAGATAATCTGAAGATAATGAAATAGTAAATTAGAAGCAGATTAGTAAATTTAATGGTTTTTATTTTCCAGTTTTTTTCTTTTCACAAACACCTTTGCATATGCTGCAATATTGTCATGTGATATAGCTCAACCAATACAATTGACATATTAGAGTGGGATATTTTAAGTATTAGTATATTTTTAACCTTTTTAATTGACTTGCCCTTGAACTTTTCTAATCAAGTCTATCTAAACATGTTTAGACTGATAATTACAGTAATAATTTTATTTAATTATTAAATAAGCTATTTATTTAATTCTAATAAAAATGATTTACTTATTTTACTTAAAAATACACTCTTTTTTACTTTATTTAAGAGCTCTTTAAAATTGTCATAGTAAACTTTTTATAAAATATTATTTTTAATAATCCCTTTTAATCTATCACATGTATGCACAAACATCTATACATACATGTATAGTAGATATAACCAGTATTTTAAAAGCAATGAAGATAAATTAATTACAAAAATTTATTTAAGTTAAAACTTATCGTTATTAGTTATCTTTAAGCTTAATGAAACAATTTATAATTTCAAACAGATATACTAATTAATATTTAGCAAATTACTATTTTTAAGATATTTATTTAAAAACCTAACAAGTAAGAAATAAAATAACCATATTTTACAAATATAAACAACTTTATTTACTGCATATATCTAAAACATAGAATGCTTCAAATTAATTTATCCAGATTTAAACTATTAACTTTGGAATTTTTAAATAAATAATAATACTTCTTAAGCAATTAATATAGACAACATATTAAATTAATTGATTTACTCAGTAAATGAAAACATGTAGCTAAGAATTTATATAGTTTGACAACAAGAAAATTTATTATTACAATTTAAGGGGAAATAATTTTTAAAAGCATTACAGAATATATTTAATCCATAGTGTGTAAATATGCATTTGTATATATATAGTTACATAGTTATATGTGATATATATTGCAGCTGTGCAAGGTGTGTTGGCAGTTGGATTTGAAGATTTTGCTAAAATGAATATAAAGAAAAAAGGAAAAAATAAAATAAAAGTATGTTTGATGTAGACACAAATTAATGTATAGAATAAATATTTTATTGGATTAAACTTAGAAAATTTCTTTTCCTTGAAGCAATACACGTTGCTATTTTTTTCTTTCAATTAAAAAAGAGAAAGTTTAAATAATAAAAGTGAATAGTGGTTGTAAATATTAATAGAAGTTCTGCAAAGGAGAGGTTGGTAATTAAATATGGCCACAGTAACTACAAAAGAAAGAACTTTGAGAACAAAAATCTAAAGAAAAAGAAAATTTTGAAGAAGGAATGTGAGTGGTATTCAACATACACAAGCGTAATGGGTTTTGGAGGGATAAAAAAGAATGGACATATATAAAGAAGTGTCTTTTGATATTCAGATTTTTTACAAGATGTTAAACTACCCAATGATATCTGCTGATATTCAGATGGGGGCTAGAATATATTGCCAATTAATTCATTCCTTTGAACATACTTACAATTATTTAAAAAGATAAAATCACCACCTGCTTAAAATAGAAGCCTCATGTCAAAGTTAGAACTTAACATACAGGTCACAAAGAAAACTTGAAGATTATATATAATACCAAAAAAGGATTCTACTAAACAATGTTACTGGTAAGAAATTAGATTTTTGGACTTCTATGCTTATTGAAGTGACTTTATAGAATTTTCAGGTCTCACATAAACCAGGAGAAAAGAAAACATAATTTAATGAACCATAATGAACTATTTATATTGTTAATGAATCCAATAAATATTTTTGTTATGATAATACAATTTTTTTATGTTTTGCTTTTATTGAATATACTCATAAATAAAAAAAGAGAAAGGAGAGAATTACAATGTGTCATTTGTTTAAGCCTTGTAACTATATTCTTTCAGAGATCTTCTTTGTAAAATTCAACTGTTGATGCCAACGCAATATTATTATATTTTTATATTTATTATTTGTAAGATAATGATATAGATATAAAGTACATTTGCAATATTTGTATAAAGGTTATAGGAATAAGTTAATATATGCACTATTCATTCATTCATGTTATAGAGAGGTTTTTAGTATGATGTGGCAAAAAGGGGGGGATTGCCTTCATTATTGATTTAATAGGGATATCTAAATAGAATCCTGGCACCTAATAAAAAAAACAAATTTAAACTATTAAATGTGACAATATAGGGAATGTTCGTTAGTTCAGATTAGGACCATTTTACCTGGAAATATACCACACTTATGCTAAAACTTAAACTGGTTCACTACAATAAACTAGATTAGGTGCAGGCATGGGAGGTAATGGATATATCCTTAACAGATATATATAAAACTAATCTTTCAGTCATTCATATCGAATAAATGGCATTAGACATATGTGCAATATATATATTATATATATATATATATATGTGCAATATATATATTATGTGTAATGAATTTAATCTTTTTTTTTATATTAAGATTATATTTTGATAAATAAAAAGATCTCTTAATTAACATCCTAAAATATAGTTGAAATATAAGAAATATATATATTATAGCAGTTGTTTTTTTTTGCCCCATGGATTTGGGTAACAAATTATATAACCATATCTGGAGAGCATGATGGTTTGGTTATGAAGCCAAATTGTTTAATAATATGTTTTTAAAGAAATATGTCCTGGAAATACACTTGATCAAACTATACAACAATAGATGGTTATTGATTGGCATCAGAAACAAAACATAGGCATGTGGCTTTATACACATACGAACTTGTATAACAATATATGTAGTTATATATCTGTCATCTTTGATCATTTAATTCCAATGATAAAATATTATATACATTTATATAAGAGAGATAATACCTCTTAATTATATTATGTAAATCAAAGACCAGTTTTATACATCATCATTTATATAAACTACATACCTAATTATTAATCAAATTCAAGAGCATGAATGTTATGTATATTCTAAGATTGTGATGACAGTATTATTTTATGAATATATTCTGGAACCAAATGATATTTTATTGTGCTCCACATAAATTATTATTATTATTATTATTATTATTATTATTATTACTATTATTATTATTATTATTATGATGATGATGATGATGATGATGATGATGATGATGATGATGTTGTTTCAACAGAAAAACAATGCTATCCTTTTTTAGAAAATAAAAAAATAAAATAGTAATAATATTAAGTGATTAATAAAGTATGCTATTTACTCACTTTAACGTGTTTTAAGCAAATAACTAATAAATTTAGTAATGTGATGTCATTTTGAAGAAGAGCATGAATAATTTAATTAAAATATTAACAATAAGAGCAATTTAATATAGTATAAAAGCACATATCATAAACAGTAATTGATTCTGGATGGGTAGAGGGAGAGTAGATGAATATCTTGTCATAAAGCACAATAACTTCTGGTGATTTTTAAATTAATTTAGATAATAATGTATACAGAAATATACACCACTAATAAGCATTGTTAGTTAAAGATATTTATTATTTTTCATTATTTGTCAAAGTACTTTGTAATTTATTTAAATCATATGGAAAAATATAACTGTAATAATTTTTTTTTCTTTCTTTTGTTTATGTTATAATTAAATGATTATTTTTCTGTAAGAGGTCGCTAAAAGAAGACCGCCAAAAATTGAAGAAAGTTTAGTCTGACATTAGTTTTACAAGGAGAAAGCAGTACTGAAATTCGGTAACAAATTTTTTTTATATTTTTTTTATTGCAGAAATAAATATAAGTCCAGTAAATGTTCAATAATATCATGTGTGGCTAATCTATTTGATAAGATATTCTGTTTTCTGTGGCCATCTACCTATTTTAAAGCTTTTTATATGCAAAAATATACTATCGTATGCTAAAGTTCAAAATGACAGTATTGACTACAGTAATCACGGAAAATATTATATTTAAATTAAGTAATAGGAGTAATTTCCAGGAAATAATCAATTATTTGTTAACTTTACCTCATTTAAATATCTTTTCATGGTATAAAAGAAAATTTATAATTTAAAAGACATATTATAAAAGCCAAGGAAAGTTAACTATCAAATTTCGCGCTCTTTTTAACAGAAATTGTCTGCGTTTAAAAATAATGTAAGCTCCTCACGTTAAAATATGTTTTATTCACTGAAAATTATCTAAAAATAATATTAATGATCAAGGATATTTACTTATGCACCTGTATATTTTTTTTTAAAGAAAATATAAATTTTCTCAAGGCAAATATTGGAAAATTTGTATGTGTGCATTTTACGGAGAATTCCTTATTAAAGACAAATTATAATTCCTAGAGTAGGAATAAAAATCACAAACATTAGTGACTTAATTATAACCATAATATAATATGTTATATTATACATCAACTGGAGTCATTAAAACTTTATATCTACGCAAGTCAGCTGCAGTCCTTATAATAATAGTTGTTTTGGAAAATTCGCGCATTAGTTTTATTCCTAAGCCAGCTAGCTAAATAAAAATGATACGTATTGCCAATAGTAAAAAGAAAAGAATTGTATATGTGATCGTCAATTGTCAAATATTCATCATGTTAAAATATGTATTGTTTTCTTGGATCCCAAAATTATATCAGTTAATTCAAGGAAGAGTTAACATCCAACGCTACTATGTTTTCTTTGCTTAATTTATTAAATGCACTAGAATGGAGGCAACTTTTTATTTTATAAATGAAATAATAAAATGTGTTTCTTATTTTAAATTTGCTTCGTGAACTATGGATGGATCAAGTTCTTCATCTAGATAAATTGCCCAACGGAAAAACATTTTTCTAGTGAGATAATAATCACTTGTTAAGTAATAATTTTTTTTACTAATTTGTAAAATTATGTGTATTTTTTTTATTATCAACAGGTTAAAGGCTGTATAGTCAAGTAATATTTAAATGACCTTGTAATCATAAAGGTATGTTTTCCTGTAATTATTCTAGGTTAAATTTATATTTGACATGGAAAATATTTTATAAAATGTATTTACTTATGATATGCAATTATGGGTATAAATTTATATGTTAGATGTGTAAAAGAAGAAAAATTTAGATACTTAATAGGTAAAATAGCTAGTTAAAATTATCAGAAGTAATTAGAAGTGCTATACAGGATATTACTTATTTAAAGTTTGAAACAAATTTATACTATGTTAATTGCGGAACTTATTCCCAATTATTCTTTATTAACGCATTCACTTAATTAGATTCAAGATATTAGACTACCAATTACTTGTTGATCGTTTCTTTGGCAAAGGTGAAAATTATTATGTTTAATTCTGTGATATCCATTGATTGCAGACATTGATCTAAGTATACCCCGAACATAAATTTAGTGTAATTAGTGTATTTGATTGTCTTGCCCCCGATATAGCATCAGTATATGATTAATATTCACATTAGTAATAATTGTAATGTATCTATTTTGTGGGATGGAAAAAAATGATCTCCCCAAAAGCTTTATTTTCCATGAGGGGAATAGATAAATCTAGAATTCGGAGTATGTTTATAACCAAAATGATCGACTTCTCAAAAGTTAGGACGATCAGTAATTTATATCGTATTTAGTGTATTTCATTAGTTAAAATCCCAGGAGAGGATTATATTAGTGTGTGTTCCTATTATGCCCAAGTAGAGGCAAGGACCCACCAAACTATTTTTAATGTAGTAAGTTAACTCTACAGACCTACGGTATTATTCCATATTCCTCATGAGAAAATAGGAGATAATTCCACCATGGAAGGTGTTGAATATAGTGTTATTTAGAAAGTTATGGCAAGATAAGCGGGTATATTGGAGGGTTAATTCCTTACGATCCATTTTAGTAAAAATGAGCGTGCTAGTATATATGATCTAATGTCTGGATTGTGAGGCGAGAATAGGTGCTGGTAATCCACATGTGAAGTCAATGGAGAGAGTAAGTTTAAAATTACGTGATTTAAAAATTTTTGTTTTGCCAATGGAGGGTTCAAATACTAGGTTTTAATTCGGATTAATGATTAAGTAGCACTCACAATATAGCTTATGCTGAGGAGTACAATGTGTATAACAGCTTCAGTTATTATTAAGGTAAATATTAAAATAATAAGTGTAACTTCTGATAAATAACCCATAAATTATATATAAGTTATCCTAAATAGAAACTATCATTTAATTAAAGATATGATTATAAAAATCGTTTGTACGCATTGCCTAGAATCAGATTATTTTATTTTAA